>CM062922.1:61539750-62122898 GCA_031878705.1 Tapirus indicus | reverse complement strand
CTCCGACGACCCACCGCCCCGTCCCAGAGTCCCTTGGGCGGCTGGCTTTCTTGCCGGTGCGCTGGGGGCGCGGGCGGGCGCGAGCGGGAAGGGAGCTCCGGCGGTGCGAGGGCGGGGGTGGCGGGGCGTCGTGGGGAGCCGTCGGAGTCGCAGGCTGGAGAGCGCCGCCCCCGCCGCCCGCCGCCGAGCGGGGCTCAGGCCAGGAGACCGACGGTGCCTGAGCCTGGCTTCTGCGCCCTGCCCGACGGATCTCCCGCAAGGGTCCCGCTCTGGTGGGCTGGTGGCGAGGCAGGAGCGCGGTCTGGGATGGGAGGAGCACTTTGGCGGAGTGGCTGCCGGCTCGCGGGCAGCCCGCTGAGGGAGCGCGCCGGTGTCGTCGGGTTGGGCCCCGGCAGCGGCTTCCCGCGTGCTGACGGCTGGGGGGCCGGACGTTGGGGAGTGGGTGACGCGAGGCGGGGGCGGGGCGGGGGGCGGCGGCCAGGGCTTCCGCCGGCTACTCAGCGGAGCCACCTTGCCGGGTTGGGCTCGCGTGCCAGGCAGGCCCCGTGCAGGGAGGGCTCTGTCGGTGGCTGGCCAGCAGATGGCTGGGCCGCCTGTGTCCCCGGAGGCAGGCAGGTGTGTCCAGGGCGAGGCCCCGAGGTGAAGAATCGTGGCGGGCATCACAGGCCTGCACGATGTGGACGGCGAGCTCAGTAGGGTGTGGGGAGAGTGGCACGGGCAGGCGGGCGGGCCGGGGCTGGCGCAGAGGAGAGAATGTCGCACGGTGAGCTGCTGGTTGCGCAAGCGTCGGGCTCGAGCTAAGAGGGAGTCGCTGTTCACCAGACAGAAGTCGGAGGGCGACCGGTGGAGGGCTGTCCTCACGCGGGGCGGGGTGAGGGAGTGGGAGTGGGAGTGGGAGTGGAAACGGGAGTGGGAGGGAGGGAGGGAGGGAGGAAAACACAACCAGCAGGCGCCGGGGGAAGCAGGCGAGGAAGGACGCGGTGCGAAGTCCTGAAACTTGTGCGCGTGGGGTCTGGTAGGAAGGGCGTGTGAGTGGGGGAGGGGGGCGGCGGGGAGGGGGGCGCGCGTGTGGAGAAAGCCAGTTGCCAGTGGGCTCAAGGCGCTGGAGCACGCTCCTGGGCTATTTCTGCCAGGCCGGCGCAGGGAACGTGGCAGGCAAGGCGGCCGCGCCTGAGAAGCTGGTGGGGTGGAGAGGCTGGAGTCTGGAGAGGGGGCAAGAGCGCAGGCCAGGAACGGGCGGTCAGGCGGTCAAGGGGTGCGACAGGGTGTCGCGGAGGCCCGGGACCCGGGCATTTGTTGGGCGGGCCAAAAGGTTGGCTTGTCAGGAGTGGGATTCGAACCCACGCCTCCAGGGGAGACTGCGACCTGAACGCAGCGCCTTAGACCGCTCGGCCATCCTGACGGCGCGCCTGGGCGCGTGGCCGCTCGCCTGGCTGGGACGCGGCGCGAACAGCGGTGCCCGCGGCCGCACGCGGCGCCTGGCGGGCGGCTGTGTGGGTGCCCAAGGGACGGGGTCGCGCGCGCCGGCCGGCCGACCGGGAGCGAGGCCAGCAGAGTCGCCTGGCTCCGCCGCCGACGCCCCCTCGCCCGGCCCCGGCCCCAGCCGGACCGCGTCCCCCGGGTCCGGCCGGCCTCTGCCGCCAGCCCCCACCCGCGCGCCCCTCCTCGCGGGACGTGGCACGGCGCGCGCCCACGTTCTCCTCGCCGCCTCGTTTGCGCTCTGGGGCCTCTTCGTCCCCGCGCGATCCCCGCATAGGAGGCAATAGGCGGCGCGCGCGCTCGGAGTTTTCAGCGGCCCCTGGATCCGGGGCCGCGTCCAGGTCCAGGTCCGGGTCCGGGCCCGGGTCGGGGTTCGGGTGTGCTTCGCCGAAGGACGCGATCGTTTCCGGCGTCCGATCGCATCGCATCGGGTCGGGCACGTGCCGGGCGCCTGCGGTGGGCCGGGGTCGAGGGCAGGGTGGGCGTCGGCAGGCGGACGGAGAGCGGTCGGGCGCCAGGGCGGCCGCCGCCGTCCTCGTTAGTATAGTGGTGAGTATCCCCGCCTGTCACGCGGGAGACCGGGGTTCGATTCCCCGACGGGGAGGCAAGACGCCCTTTTTTGGTCTCCGGCTCCGCTCTCGGTCCAGCCGCTTGCCCTCCAAGGGCCTTTCTTCTCCCTCCCCCGCCCTCCAGCGCTGCGCGGGGCGCCAACTCGTGCCCGGCCGGCCCACCGTCCCCGACCTGGACACCCCACCGCCACCCCCGGCCCCGCCCCCGCCCCCGCCCCCGCCCCTCCTCCTCCTCGCCGCTCTGGCGCGTCGTCGCCACAGCCGAGCGAGGGCTTCCTCTGCTCCCCGCAGCGCCCGACGAGCGGCCCTCCGAAAGTGGCTGGCGCAAGTGGGCTCCTTGCGACGCGACGCACAGCTGCACAGCTGCCGGGACGGGTCGGGGGCGGACGGGTCCCCTCTCGCTGCGGGAAGCGGCCTCGCCGAGCAGCCGGTGGAGAAGGGCTTGGGCGGGCCCTTGTTGCTGCAGGACAGGCGAGGGAGGCGGGGCGGGGGGGGGCGTGGCGGCGTCGGGGTCCGGGTCGGGGTGGGCTTGGTCGAACGGCCGCGAGGGCGCACCCCAGAGGCGGTGGGGCTCGGCGGACGACGGCAGCCGCGTTGGGCGCGCGGAGGCCGTCGGTGGCGCCTGTGGCAGCGCCGGGCCGCGGGCGGGCAGGCGGGGCGTCGGGGCAGGGCTGCGCCAGGCGGCGGCGGCGGCGGCGGCGGCGGCGGCGAGACGGCGCCGGCGCGAGCCCGGGGCCGGCATCTCGGGGCGGCCCGGGCTGTGCAGCGTTGGTGGTATAGTGGTGAGCATAGCTGCCTTCCAAGCAGTTGACCCGGGTTCGATTCCCGGCCAACGCAGCGGGCCGACCTTTTGCGGAGCTCCAGGGCCCTCCTGCCCGGGAGCCGGGGCTGCGGCCGGGTGCGTGTGCGTGTGCGTGTGCGTGCGAGCAGGAGGCGCGCGCAGTGTTTTGAGGGTGCTGCCGGGCAGGAAGCACGCTAGGGCGCATGCATTGCCAGCGGAGGCGGGCGGCCGGCCGACCGGCCGGCCTGCCTGCCTGCCTGCCTGCCTGCCTGCGACAGGCAGGGTGCGCGGGCTGGCGCCAAGGGAGCGCCGAGTGGGCGGGATGGAGGCCCCGGGTCCAGGAGGCACAGGCCAGGCGCGAAGCCTGGCGCTCCCTGGTGGTCTAGTGGTTAGGATTCGGCGCTCTCACCGCCGCGGCCCGGGTTCGATTCCCGGTCAGGGAAGCCTTTCTTCTTCCTCTCCGCCTGCCAACCGCCCCAGCGCGTCCACGACCCCCTTTTAGCCCACGCCAGGGCTCGCTGGCTTCGCCCCTTCCCCCTGGGCCTCGGCCCCCCCGACGAGGCCTCCCGGCACGCTCCGCGTCCAGCCCAAGGCCTGCCACGCCACCCCCAACCCTGCAAGCCTTTGGGCGCTCGCTCGCCTGGCCCGCTGGACGTCTCCCCTCCTCCGTCTCGGACGCTCGCCTCGCTCCCGCTCTTCCTCAGGCCCACAGCTCAGTGGCCGGGGCCGCCTCTCTCTCCCGCCGTGGCCGCCGCACGTGCTTCGACTCTCCAGCAGCACTGCTTGGGCCGCGGCAAACCTCGAGGCCCCCAAGCCACCCCTTCCTCCCTGCTGAGGTGGGGCTGCCGGCGGGGGTGGGGGCGGGAGGGGGCGGGGATCTACCTCGGCAGGTCGGGCCGCCCGCCGGGGCCTGGGCCCCCTTACTTCGCCCCTCGTGCCGGCGACCACGCCGGCAGCCTTCCCGCCGCCGCCTGCCAGGTCCTGGGCCGGCGGCGTCTCGCGCGGGCCGGTGATGCGGCGCCAGGGGCGTCGTGGTCTCGGGACCCGAGAGGAGCCGTGGCGCCCGGGAGGCGGAGATGTGACAGTGAACCTCGATCCGTCCGTCTGTCTGTCCGGCTCGCTAGACCAGCCGGCAGCGGAGGAGACAGAGCAGGGAGACGCGGGAGGCCAGTCCGGAAACCCAAGAGCCAAGCAGGTGGGAGGGGGCGGGGCAGAGGGGTGACAGGATGGCCTTCTGGCCAACGTTTGATTGAGCGGCATCACCAACGATCTCAATCCTCTCAGAGAGTGACCAGAAGGTTACCGAGAACGCTGCTCTCCCCTACACGCCCCCCCCCCCACCACCACCTGGATGGGACTTGCTGATACGCTCCCATTCCCGCCTTCTCGTCCATCCACCCCCCTCCCCATCCCCATCCAGGATGGGCACCATCCCTCTCTCCAGCCCTGGATCCATCTTCTTCTATGGATGCTCGCCACAGTAGGTCGCAGCTCCCGGCCTCCTTCCCGCCACCACAGCCGGGCCGCTGTCAGCGGAGTTGAACGTCTGTCGACAGATCGGTTCCCTCAGAGGCCAAGTGGAGAGCGGAGCCAGTGCAGGGCAGAACCCTGGCGCGGCAGCACACTCGCCTGGGTTTGGACAAAGCCGTTCTCACCTGTGCCGCGAACCCCTGTCGGCATCGGGGTGCTGACCGTCAGCGCAGGCAGTTCCCTCGCCAGCCGTGCCGGTGTGCCGGAGGTGAGCGTGGGTGGGCGGGTGACAGCGCGGGAGGAAGGTGTCTGTTCCCGTGGGTGGCCTCGCAGGCGGGTCAGGGCACAGGGCCCAATGACCCCACGAAGAGGGGACGTCCGTGAGCCGCGTGCCGCTCACGAGGGAGATGTGAGGAGGAGTCCCGGGTGTCGCAGTGGAGCGCGGGCCGGGAGGTGCGGGGCTTGCGGGCACCGGCCGGGAGCGCGGCTGGCCGCTCGGGCAGGGCTTCTGCAGAGGCTCGGGGCGGCAGGGCACCTTGCCCGGCGCGGGTGCCGGTGGGGGAGATGTAGGGTGGGGCGGGGGTGGGGGTGGGGGACGGAGCAGGAGTGTGTCGGAGGAGCCTGAGGGAGGACAGCACCGGTGGAGGTGTGAGAGAGGGGCCTGGGGTCCACGGGGTGGCGGACGGTGGCGTGGCGGATGGATGGAGCGTGGGGGGCGAGCCTGGAGGCTGGAAGGAACGGCCGGTGGCAAGCAGGGGCAGTGGGCTCTGGTGGGAGGAGGACGGAGGCCCCTGTGGTCGGAGAGGACCCAGGCGGGCGAGACTGGCGTGCTGTGCCGCAAGACGGTCAGGCAGAGGAGTGGGGTGAGAGGAGGAGTAGGAAGCAGGCAAGGGTGGGGAATTCAACCGCCCTGGGGGCCTAAAGAACCCGTCCTCTGGACGAAGAGTCGAGTCTCAGGTGTGTGTCCGGGGTTGAGCTGAGAAGGGGCCGAAGGGACAAATGCAACGGAGGCTCCCCGGCAAAGGAGAATTTGGAGGCGAATGTGGGGGCGGGGGGGGAGGGTGGGGTGAGCGGGGTCGGCGTGTTTGGGGGAGTAGTGGGTTGGTGAGGGTGGAGGTGGAGGTGGGGCTGGCGGTGCCGCTTGGGGTTGGCAGGCTGTGGTGGTGGTGGTGGTGGTGGACTTGGTAGTGCCCATGGGGCTTCAGGGGATGGTGGGGGTCCCTGGTGGTGTGCGTGGCGACGATAGTCGCGGTGCTGGCGCTGATGGCGGTGGACTTGGTGCTGGCGCTGGTGGGCGTGGACTCGGTTCCCTGCGCGGTGGTGCTGGCCGAGGTGGTTTTGAGAGGCGGGCCAGTGTGTGAAAACTATGGCGGCCAAGCGGGATCAAGTGAACACACAGCGCGTGTGCCTTGCGAGGATATCGTGGAAGGTTTTAGGCTGACTGGGGCGCGCGCCATAATGACTCGGTGACCCCCCCCCCCGTGAGAATGCCGTGGAGCACTCGCAGGAGCGGCAAGTCCCATCCTACCGGTAGGGCCAACACGGTCGAACGTTGGGAGTGTGGGTAGAGCGAGCCAGAGAGCGGGGAAATGTGGTGAACCGTGGGGAGGCGGGGCGTGCGGTGCAGGGCGGACCTCCTGGAAGGGAAACGCGGGACTGGAGCGGAGCGGGGTCACGGGAACGAAGAGAAGAGGGACAGGGAAGGTGTGTGGGCACAAGAGTGGCTGAGCGGTCAAGGCGTTAGGGCACGTGGGCTTGGTTCCCCCCGGGTGGAGTTTGTCTCCAGGGCCAGAGGGAGGGGTCGGGGGTGGGAGGGAGAGGAAGGCCCACGGAATGTGCTGCGGTGGGCTGCAGAGCTGGTGTGGGACAGGTGCCTCGGGCGTGGGAGAGAGGAAGCCCAGCTCGGCGTTGGGGCTGCGGGACCAAAAGGGGACGGGGTGCTGCATGGGCCGGGAATCGAACCCGGGCCTCCCGCGTGGCAGGCGAGAATTCTACCACTGAACCACCCATGCACCGATGGCCGCCGCCACCAGACGCTGCCCCCAGCGGCGTTCGCCACCGGCCGCCCTACATTGGCCGCTGCCCTCCGTGGCCACGGGCTCCATTTGAGGCGGCGGCGGCGGACTGGTGAGGTGAAAGGGAGGCTCTAGCTACGCGGAGAGCGCTCGGGCGCAGGCGCGGATGGGATGGGGCGCGGCGGTGGGCGGGGGGCGGGATGCTGGCAGAGGGAGGCCCCGAGGCCCCGAGCCGGACTCGGCCCATCCCGCGCCGCCTTCTGCCGCCCAGGGCCGCCGCGAGACTGCCGGCGTCGCCAGAGGAAGCCACGAGCCGAACCAAGCCCGGCCCGCGCCCGGATCCCAATCAGGGTAGGCGATGGGCGGCGGGTGCAGCTGAGGGCCGACGTTCCCTCCGACGACCCACCGCCCCGTCCCAGAGTCCCTTGGGCGGCTGGCTTTCTTGCCGGTGCGCTGGGGGCGCGGGCGGGCGCGAGCGGGAAGGGAGCTCCGGCGGTGCGAGGGCGGGGGTGGCGGGGCGTCGTGGGGAGCCGTCGGAGTCGCAGGCTGGAGAGCGCCGCCCCCGCCGCCCGCCGCCGAGCGGGGCTCAGGCCAGGAGACCGACGGTGCCTGAGCCTGGCTTCTGCGCCCTGCCCGACGGATCTCCCGCAAGGGTCCCGCTCTGGTGGGCTGGTGGCGAGGCAGGAGCGCGGTCTGGGATGGGAGGAGCACTTTGGCGGAGTGGCTGCCGGCTCGCGGGCAGCCCGCTGAGGGAGCGCGCCGGTGTCGTCGGGTTGGGCCCCGGCAGCGGCTTCCCGCGTGCTGACGGCTGGGGGGCCGGACGTTGGGGAGTGGGTGACGCGAGGCGGGGGCGGGGCGGGGGGCGGCGGCCAGGGCTTCCGCCGGCTACTCAGCGGAGCCACCTTGCCGGGTTGGGCTCGCGTGCCAGGCAGGCCCCGTGCAGGGAGGGCTCTGTCGGTGGCTGGCCAGCAGATGGCTGGGCCGCCTGTGTCCCCGGAGGCAGGCAGGTGTGTCCAGGGCGAGGCCCCGAGGTGAAGAATCGTGGCGGGCATCACAGGCCTGCACGATGTGGACGGCGAGCTCAGTAGGGTGTGGGGAGAGTGGCACGGGCAGGCGGGCGGGCCGGGGCTGGCGCAGAGGAGAGAATGTCGCACGGTGAGCTGCTGGTTGCGCAAGCGTCGGGCTCGAGCTAAGAGGGAGTCGCTGTTCACCAGACAGAAGTCGGAGGGCGACCGGTGGAGGGCTGTCCTCACGCGGGGCGGGGTGAGGGAGTGGGAGTGGGAGTGGGAGTGGAAACGGGAGTGGGAGGGAGGGAGGGAGGGAGGAAAACACAACCAGCAGGCGCCGGGGGAAGCAGGCGAGGAAGGACGCGGTGCGAAGTCCTGAAACTTGTGCGCGTGGGGTCTGGTAGGAAGGGCGTGTGAGTGGGGGAGGGGGGCGGCGGGGAGGGGGGCGCGCGTGTGGAGAAAGCCAGTTGCCAGTGGGCTCAAGGCGCTGGAGCACGCTCCTGGGCTATTTCTGCCAGGCCGGCGCAGGGAACGTGGCAGGCAAGGCGGCCGCGCCTGAGAAGCTGGTGGGGTGGAGAGGCTGGAGTCTGGAGAGGGGGCAAGAGCGCAGGCCAGGAACGGGCGGTCAGGCGGTCAAGGGGTGCGACAGGGTGTCGCGGAGGCCCGGGACCCGGGCATTTGTTGGGCGGGCCAAAAGGTTGGCTTGTCAGGAGTGGGATTCGAACCCACGCCTCCAGGGGAGACTGCGACCTGAACGCAGCGCCTTAGACCGCTCGGCCATCCTGACGGCGCGCCTGGGCGCGTGGCCGCTCGCCTGGCTGGGACGCGGCGCGAACAGCGGTGCCCGCGGCCGCACGCGGCGCCTGGCGGGCGGCTGTGTGGGTGCCCAAGGGACGGGGTCGCGCGCGCCGGCCGGCCGACCGGGAGCGAGGCCAGCAGAGTCGCCTGGCTCCGCCGCCGACGCCCCCTCGCCCGGCCCCGGCCCCAGCCGGACCGCGTCCCCCGGGTCCGGCCGGCCTCTGCCGCCAGCCCCCACCCGCGCGCCCCTCCTCGCGGGACGTGGCACGGCGCGCGCCCACGTTCTCCTCGCCGCCTCGTTTGCGCTCTGGGGCCTCTTCGTCCCCGCGCGATCCCCGCATAGGAGGCAATAGGCGGCGCGCGCGCTCGGAGTTTTCAGCGGCCCCTGGATCCGGGGCCGCGTCCAGGTCCGGGTCCGGGTCCGGGCCCGGGTCGGGGTTCGGGTGTGCTTCGCCGAAGGACGCGATCGTTTCCGGCGTCCGATCGCATCGCATCGGGTCGGGCACGTGCCGGGCGCCTGCGGTGGGCCGGGGTCGAGGGCAGGGTGGGCGTCGGCAGGCGGACGGAGAGCGGTCGGGCGCCAGGGCGGCCGCCGCCGTCCTCGTTAGTATAGTGGTGAGTATCCCCGCCTGTCACGCGGGAGACCGGGGTTCGATTCCCCGACGGGGAGGCAAGACGCCCTTTTTTGGTCTCCGGCTCCGCTCTCGGTCCAGCCGCTTGCCCTCCAAGGGCCTTTCTTCTCCCTCCCCCGCCCTCCAGCGCTGCGCGGGGCGCCAACTCGTGCCCGGCCGGCCCACCGTCCCCGACCTGGACACCCCACCGCCACCCCCGGCCCCGCCCCCGCCCCCGCCCCCGCCCCTCCTCCTCCTCGCCGCTCTGGCGCGTCGTCGCCACAGCCGAGCGAGGGCTTCCTCTGCTCCCCGCAGCGCCCGACGAGCGGCCCTCCGAAAGTGGCTGGCGCAAGTGGGCTCCTTGCGACGCGACGCACAGCTGCACAGCTGCCGGGACGGGTCGGGGGCGGACGGGTCCCCTCTCGCTGCGGGAAGCGGCCTCGCCGAGCAGCCGGTGGAGAAGGGCTTGGGCGGGCCCTTGTTGCTGCAGGACAGGCGAGGGAGGCGGGGCGGGGGGGGGCGTGGCGGCGTCGGGGTCCGGGTCGGGGTGGGCTTGGTCGAACGGCCGCGAGGGCGCACCCCAGAGGCGGTGGGGCTCGGCGGACGACGGCAGCCGCGTTGGACGCGCGGAGGCCGTCGGTGGCGCCTGTGGCAGCGCCGGGCCGCGGGCGGGCAGGCGGGGCGTCGGGGCAGGGCTGCGCCAGGCGGCGGCGGCGGCGGCGGCGGCGGCGAGACGGCGCCGGCGCGAGCCCGGGGCCGGCATCTCGGGGCGGCCCGGGCTGTGCAGCGTTGGTGGTATAGTGGTGAGCATAGCTGCCTTCCAAGCAGTTGACCCGGGTTCGATTCCCGGCCAACGCAGCGGGCCGACCTTTTGCGGAGCTCCAGGGCCCTCCTGCCCGGGAGCCGGGGCTGCGGCCGGGTGCGTGTGCGTGTGCGTGTGCGTGCGAGCAGGAGGCGCGCGCAGTGTTTTGAGGGTGCTGCCGGGCAGGAAGCACGCTAGGGCGCATGCATTGCCAGCGGAGGCGGGCGGCCGGCCGACCGGCCGGCCTGCCTGCCTGCCTGCCTGCCTGCCTGCCTGCCTGCCTGCGACAGGCAGGGTGCGCGGGCTGGCGCCAAGGGAGCGCCGAGTGGGCGGGATGGAGGCCCCGGGTCCAGGAGGCACAGGCCAGGCGCGAAGCCTGGCGCTCCCTGGTGGTCTAGTGGTTAGGATTCGGCGCTCTCACCGCCGCGGCCCGGGTTCGATTCCCGGTCAGGGAAGCCTTTCTTCTTCCTCTCCGCCTGCCAACCGCCCCAGCGCGTCCACGACCCCCTTTTAGCCCACGCCAGGGCTCGCTGGCTTCGCCCCTTCCCCCTGGGCCTCGGCCCCCCCGACGAGGCCTCCCGGCACGCTCCGCGTCCAGCCCAAGGCCTGCCACGCCACCCCCAACCCTGCAAGCCTTTGGGCGCTCGCTCGCCTGGCCCGCTGGACGTCTCCCCTCCTCCGTCTCGGACGCTCGCCTCGCTCCCGCTCTTCCTCAGGCCCACAGCTCAGTGGCCGGGGCCGCCTCTCTCTCCCGCCGTGGCCGCCGCACGTGCTTCGACTCTCCAGCAGCACTGCTTGGGCCGCGGCAAACCTCGAGGCCCCCAAGCCACCCCTTCCTCCCTGCTGAGGTGGGGCTGCCGGCGGGGGTGGGGGCGGGAGGGGGCGGGGATCTACCTCGGCAGGTCGGGCCGCCCGCCGGGGCCTGGGCCCCCTTACTTCGCCCCTCGTGCCGGCGACCACGCCGGCAGCCTTCCCGCCGCCGCCTGCCAGGTCCTGGGCCGGCGGCGTCTCGCGCGGGCCGGTGATGCGGCGCCAGGGGCGTCGTGGTCTCGGGACCCGAGAGGAGCCGTGGCGCCCGGGAGGCGGAGATGTGACAGTGAACCTCGATCCGTCCGTCTGTCTGTCCGGCTCGCTAGACCAGCCGGCAGCGGAGGAGACAGAGCAGGGAGACGCGGGAGGCCAGTCCGGAAACCCAAGAGCCAAGCAGGTGGGAGGGGGCGGGGCAGAGGGGTGACAGGATGGCCTTCTGGCCAACGTTTGATTGAGCGGCATCACCAACGATCTCAATCCTCTCAGAGAGTGACCAGAAGGTTACCGAGAACGCTGCTCTCCCCTACACGCCCCCCCCCCACCACCACCTGGATGGGACTTGCTGATACGCTCCCATTCCCGCCTTCTCGTCCATCCACCCCCCTCCCCATCCCCATCCAGGATGGGCACCATCCCTCTCTCCAGCCCTGGATCCATCTTCTTCTATGGATGCTCGCCACAGTAGGTCGCAGCTCCCGGCCTCCTTCCCGCCACCACAGCCGGGCCGCTGTCAGCGGAGTTGAACGTCTGTCGACAGATCGGTTCCCTCAGAGGCCAAGTGGAGAGCGGAGCCAGTGCAGGGCAGAACCCTGGCGCGGCAGCACACTCGCCTGGGTTTGGACAAAGCCGTTCTCACCTGTGCCGCGAACCCCTGTCGGCATCGGGGTGCTGACCGTCAGCGCAGGCAGTTCCCTCGCCAGCCGTGCCGGTGTGCCGGAGGTGAGCGTGGGTGGGCGGGTGACAGCGCGGGAGGAAGGTGTCTGTTCCCGTGGGTGGCCTCGCAGGCGGGTCAGGGCACAGGGCCCAATGACCCCACGAAGAGGGGACGTCCGTGAGCCGCGTGCCGCTCACGAGGGAGATGTGAGGAGGAGTCCCGGGTGTCGCAGTGGAGCGCGGGCCGGGAGGTGCGGGGCTTGCGGGCACCGGCCGGGAGCGCGGCTGGCCGCTCGGGCAGGGCTTCTGCAGAGGCTCGGGGCGGCAGGGCACCTTGCCCGGCGCGGGTGCCGGTGGGGGAGATGTAGGGTGGGGCGGGGGTGGGGGTGGGGGACGGAGCAGGAGTGTGTCGGAGGAGCCTGAGGGAGGACAGCACCGGTGGAGGTGTGAGAGAGGGGCCTGGGGTCCACGGGGTGGCGGACGGTGGCGTGGCGGATGGATGGAGCGTGGGGGGCGAGCCTGGAGGCTGGAAGGAACGGCCGGTGGCAAGCAGGGGCAGTGGGCTCTGGTGGGAGGAGGACGGAGGCCCCTGTGGTCGGAGAGGACCCAGGCGGGCGAGACTGGCGTGCTGTGCCGCAAGACGGTCAGGCAGAGGAGTGGGGTGAGAGGAGGAGTAGGAAGCAGGCAAGGGTGGGGAATTCAACCGCCCTGGGGGCCTAAAGAACCCGTCCTCTGGACGAAGAGTCGAGTCTCAGGTGTGTGTCCGGGGTTGAGCTGAGAAGGGGCCGAAGGGACAAATGCAACGGAGGCTCCCCGGCAAAGGAGAATTTGGAGGCGAATGTGGGGGCGGGGGGGGAGGGTGGGGTGAGCGGGGTCGGCGTGTTTGGGGGAGTAGTGGGTTGGTGAGGGTGGAGGTGGAGGTGGGGCTGGCGGTGCCGCTTGGGGTTGGCAGGCTGTGGTGGTGGTGGTGGTGGTGGACTTGGTAGTGCCCATGGGGCTTCAGGGGATGGTGGGGGTCCCTGGTGGTGTGCGTGGCGACGATAGTCGCGGTGCTGGCGCTGATGGCGGTGGACTTGGTGCTGGCGCTGGTGGGCGTGGACTCGGTTCCCTGCGCGGTGGTGCTGGCCGAGGTGGTTTTGAGAGGCGGGCCAGTGTGTGAAAACTATGGCGGCCAAGCGGGATCAAGTGAACACACAGCGCGTGTGCCTTGCGAGGATATCGTGGAAGGTTTTAGGCTGACTGGGGCGCGCGCCATAATGACTCGGTGACCCCCCCCCCCGTGAGAATGCCGTGGAGCACTCGCAGGAGCGGCAAGTCCCATCCTACCGGTAGGGCCAACACGGTCGAACGTTGGGAGTGTGGGTAGAGCGAGCCAGAGAGCGGGGAAATGTGGTGAACCGTGGGGAGGCGGGGCGTGCGGTGCAGGGCGGACCTCCTGGAAGGGAAACGCGGGACTGGAGCGGAGCGGGGTCACGGGAACGAAGAGAAGAGGGACAGGGAAGGTGTGTGGGCACAAGAGTGGCTGAGCGGTCAAGGCGTTAGGGCACGTGGGCTTGGTTCCCCCCGGGTGGAGTTTGTCTCCAGGGCCAGAGGGAGGGGTCGGGGGTGGGAGGGAGAGGAAGGCCCACGGAATGTGCTGCGGTGGGCTGCAGAGCTGGTGTGGGACAGGTGCCTCGGGCGTGGGAGAGAGGAAGCCCAGCTCGGCGTTGGGGCTGCGGGACCAAAAGGGGACGGGGTGCTGCATGGGCCGGGAATCGAACCCGGGCCTCCCGCGTGGCAGGCGAGAATTCTACCACTGAACCACCCATGCACCGATGGCCGCCGCCACCAGACGCTGCCCCCAGCGGCGTTCGCCACCGGCCGCCCTACATTGGCCGCTGCCCTCCGTGGCCACGGGCTCCATTTGAGGCGGCGGCGGCGGACTGGTGAGGTGAAAGGGAGGCTCTAGCTACGCGGAGAGCGCTCGGGCGCAGGCGCGGATGGGATGGGGCGCGGCGGTGGGCGGGGGGCGGGATGCTGGCAGAGGGAGGCCCCGAGGCCCCGAGCCGGACTCGGCCCATCCCGCGCCGCCTTCTGCCGCCCAGGGCCGCCGCGAGACTGCCGGCGTCGCCAGAGGAAGCCACGAGCCGAACCAAGCCCGGCCCGCGCCCGGATCCCAATCAGGGTAGGCGATGGGCGGCGGGTGCAGCTGAGGGCCGACGTTCCCTCCGACGACCCACCGCCCCGTCCCAGAGTCCCTTGGGCGGCTGGCTTTCTTGCCGGTGCGCTGGGGGCGCGGGCGGGCGCGAGCGGGAAGGGAGCTCCGGCGGTGCGAGGGCGGGGGTGGCGGGGCGTCGTGGGGAGCCGTCGGAGTCGCAGGCTGGAGAGCGCCGCCCCCGCCGCCCGCCGCCGAGCGGGGCTCAGGCCAGGAGACCGACGGTGCCTGAGCCTGGCTTCTGCGCCCTGCCCGACGGATCTCCCGCAAGGGTCCCGCTCTGGTGGGCTGGTGGCGAGGCAGGAGCGCGGTCTGGGATGGGAGGAGCACTTTGGCGGAGTGGCTGCCGGCTCGCGGGCAGCCCGCTGAGGGAGCGCGCCGGTGTCGTCGGGTTGGGCCCCGGCAGCGGCTTCCCGCGTGCTGACGGCTGGGGGGCCGGACGTTGGGGAGTGGGTGACGCGAGGCGGGGGCGGGGCGGGGGGCGGCGGCCAGGGCTTCCGCCGGCTACTCAGCGGAGCCACCTTGCCGGGTTGGGCTCGCGTGCCAGGCAGGCCCCGTGCAGGGAGGGCTCTGTCGGTGGCTGGCCAGCAGATGGCTGGGCCGCCTGTGTCCCCGGAGGCAGGCAGGTGTGTCCAGGGCGAGGCCCCGAGGTGAAGAATCGTGGCGGGCATCACAGGCCTGCACGATGTGGACGGCGAGCTCAGTAGGGTGTGGGGAGAGTGGCACGGGCAGGCGGGCGGGCCGGGGCTGGCGCAGAGGAGAGAATGTCGCACGGTGAGCTGCTGGTTGCGCAAGCGTCGGGCTCGAGCTAAGAGGGAGTCGCTGTTCACCAGACAGAAGTCGGAGGGCGACCGGTGGAGGGCTGTCCTCACGCGGGGCGGGGTGAGGGAGTGGGAGTGGGAGTGGGAGTGGAAACGGGAGTGGGAGGGAGGGAGGGAGGGAGGAAAACACAACCAGCAGGCGCCGGGGGAAGCAGGCGAGGAAGGACGCGGTGCGAAGTCCTGAAACTTGTGCGCGTGGGGTCTGGTAGGAAGGGCGTGTGAGTGGGGGAGGGGGGCGGCGGGGAGGGGGGCGCGCGTGTGGAGAAAGCCAGTTGCCAGTGGGCTCAAGGCGCTGGAGCACGCTCCTGGGCTATTTCTGCCAGGCCGGCGCAGGGAACGTGGCAGGCAAGGCGGCCGCGCCTGAGAAGCTGGTGGGGTGGAGAGGCTGGAGTCTGGAGAGGGGGCAAGAGCGCAGGCCAGGAACGGGCGGTCAGGCGGTCAAGGGGTGCGACAGGGTGTCGCGGAGGCCCGGGACCCGGGCATTTGTTGGGCGGGCCAAAAGGTTGGCTTGTCAGGAGTGGGATTCGAACCCACGCCTCCAGGGGAGACTGCGACCTGAACGCAGCGCCTTAGACCGCTCGGCCATCCTGACGGCGCGCCTGGGCGCGTGGCCGCTCGCCTGGCTGGGACGCGGCGCGAACAGCGGTGCCCGCGGCCGCACGCGGCGCCTGGCGGGCGGCTGTGTGGGTGCCCAAGGGACGGGGTCGCGCGCGCCGGCCGGCCGACCGGGAGCGAGGCCAGCAGAGTCGCCTGGCTCCGCCGCCGACGCCCCCTCGCCCGGCCCCGGCCCCAGCCGGACCGCGTCCCCCGGGTCCGGCCGGCCTCTGCCGCCAGCCCCCACCCGCGCGCCCCTCCTCGCGGGACGTGGCACGGCGCGCGCCCACGTTCTCCTCGCCGCCTCGTTTGCGCTCTGGGGCCTCTTCGTCCCCGCGCGATCCCCGCATAGGAGGCAATAGGCGGCGCGCGCGCTCGGAGTTTTCAGCGGCCCCTGGATCCGGGGCCGCGTCCAGGTCCGGGTCCGGGTCCGGGCCCGGGTCGGGGTTCGGGTGTGCTTCGCCGAAGGACGCGATCGTTTCCGGCGTCCGATCGCATCGCATCGGGTCGGGCACGTGCCGGGCGCCTGCGGTGGGCCGGGGTCGAGGGCAGGGTGGGCGTCGGCAGGCGGACGGAGAGCGGTCGGGCGCCAGGGCGGCCGCCGCCGTCCTCGTTAGTATAGTGGTGAGTATCCCCGCCTGTCACGCGGGAGACCGGGGTTCGATTCCCCGACGGGGAGGCAAGACGCCCTTTTTTGGTCTCCGGCTCCGCTCTCGGTCCAGCCGCTTGCCCTCCAAGGGCCTTTCTTCTCCCTCCCCCGCCCTCCAGCGCTGCGCGGGGCGCCAACTCGTGCCCGGCCGGCCCACCGTCCCCGACCTGGACACCCCACCGCCACCCCCGGCCCCGCCCCCGCCCCCGCCCCCGCCCCTCCTCCTCCTCGCCGCTCTGGCGCGTCGTCGCCACAGCCGAGCGAGGGCTTCCTCTGCTCCCCGCAGCGCCCGACGAGCGGCCCTCCGAAAGTGGCTGGCGCAAGTGGGCTCCTTGCGACGCGACGCACAGCTGCACAGCTGCCGGGACGGGTCGGGGGCGGACGGGTCCCCTCTCGCTGCGGGAAGCGGCCTCGCCGAGCAGCCGGTGGAGAAGGGCTTGGGCGGGCCCTTGTTGCTGCAGGACAGGCGAGGGAGGCGGGGCGGGGGGGGGCGTGGCGGCGTCGGGGTCCGGGTCGGGGTGGGCTTGGTCGAACGGCCGCGAGGGCGCACCCCAGAGGCGGTGGGGCTCGGCGGACGACGGCAGCCGCGTTGGACGCGCGGAGGCCGTCGGTGGCGCCTGTGGCAGCGCCGGGCCGCGGGCGGGCAGGCGGGGCGTCGGGGCAGGGCTGCGCCAGGCGGCGGCGGCGGCGGCGGCGGCGGCGAGACGGCGCCGGCGCGAGCCCGGGGCCGGCATCTCGGGGCGGCCCGGGCTGTGCAGCGTTGGTGGTATAGTGGTGAGCATAGCTGCCTTCCAAGCAGTTGACCCGGGTTCGATTCCCGGCCAACGCAGCGGGCCGACCTTTTGCGGAGCTCCAGGGCCCTCCTGCCCGGGAGCCGGGGCTGCGGCCGGGTGCGTGTGCGTGTGCGTGTGCGTGCGAGCAGGAGGCGCGCGCAGTGTTTTGAGGGTGCTGCCGGGCAGGAAGCACGCTAGGGCGCATGCATTGCCAGCGGAGGCGGGCGGCCGGCCGACCGGCCGGCCTGCCTGCCTGCCTGCCTGCCTGCCTGCCTGCCTGCCTGCGACAGGCAGGGTGCGCGGGCTGGCGCCAAGGGAGCGCCGAGTGGGCGGGATGGAGGCCCCGGGTCCAGGAGGCACAGGCCAGGCGCGAAGCCTGGCGCTCCCTGGTGGTCTAGTGGTTAGGATTCGGCGCTCTCACCGCCGCGGCCCGGGTTCGATTCCCGGTCAGGGAAGCCTTTCTTCTTCCTCTCCGCCTGCCAACCGCCCCAGCGCGTCCACGACCCCCTTTTAGCCCACGCCAGGGCTCGCTGGCTTCGCCCCTTCCCCCTGGGCCTCGGCCCCCCCGACGAGGCCTCCCGGCACGCTCCGCGTCCAGCCCAAGGCCTGCCACGCCACCCCCAACCCTGCAAGCCTTTGGGCGCTCGCTCGCCTGGCCCGCTGGACGTCTCCCCTCCTCCGTCTCGGACGCTCGCCTCGCTCCCGCTCTTCCTCAGGCCCACAGCTCAGTGGCCGGGGCCGCCTCTCTCTCCCGCCGTGGCCGCCGCACGTGCTTCGACTCTCCAGCAGCACTGCTTGGGCCGCGGCAAACCTCGAGGCCCCCAAGCCACCCCTTCCTCCCTGCTGAGGTGGGGCTGCCGGCGGGGGTGGGGGCGGGAGGGGGCGGGGATCTACCTCGGCAGGTCGGGCCGCCCGCCGGGGCCTGGGCCCCCTTACTTCGCCCCTCGTGCCGGCGACCACGCCGGCAGCCTTCCCGCCGCCGCCTGCCAGGTCCTGGGCCGGCGGCGTCTCGCGCGGGCCGGTGATGCGGCGCCAGGGGCGTCGTGGTCTCGGGACCCGAGAGGAGCCGTGGCGCCCGGGAGGCGGAGATGTGACAGTGAACCTCGATCCGTCCGTCTGTCTGTCCGGCTCGCTAGACCAGCCGGCAGCGGAGGAGACAGAGCAGGGAGACGCGGGAGGCCAGTCCGGAAACCCAAGAGCCAAGCAGGTGGGAGGGGGCGGGGCAGAGGGGTGACAGGATGGCCTTCTGGCCAACGTTTGATTGAGCGGCATCACCAACGATCTCAATCCTCTCAGAGAGTGACCAGAAGGTTACCGAGAACGCTGCTCTCCCCTACACGCCCCCCCCCCACCACCACCTGGATGGGACTTGCTGATACGCTCCCATTCCCGCCTTCTCGTCCATCCACCCCCCTCCCCATCCCCATCCAGGATGGGCACCATCCCTCTCTCCAGCCCTGGATCCATCTTCTTCTATGGATGCTCGCCACAGTAGGTCGCAGCTCCCGGCCTCCTTCCCGCCACCACAGCCGGGCCGCTGTCAGCGGAGTTGAACGTCTGTCGACAGATCGGTTCCCTCAGAGGCCAAGTGGAGAGCGGAGCCAGTGCAGGGCAGAACCCTGGCGCGGCAGCACACTCGCCTGGGTTTGGACAAAGCCGTTCTCACCTGTGCCGCGAACCCCTGTCGGCATCGGGGTGCTGACCGTCAGCGCAGGCAGTTCCCTCGCCAGCCGTGCCGGTGTGCCGGAGGTGAGCGTGGGTGGGCGGGTGACAGCGCGGGAGGAAGGTGTCTGTTCCCGTGGGTGGCCTCGCAGGCGGGTCAGGGCACAGGGCCCAATGACCCCACGAAGAGGGGACGTCCGTGAGCCGCGTGCCGCTCACGAGGGAGATGTGAGGAGGAGTCCCGGGTGTCGCAGTGGAGCGCGGGCCGGGAGGTGCGGGGCTTGCGGGCACCGGCCGGGAGCGCGGCTGGCCGCTCGGGCAGGGCTTCTGCAGAGGCTCGGGGCGGCAGGGCACCTTGCCCGGCGCGGGTGCCGGTGGGGGAGATGTAGGGTGGGGCGGGGGTGGGGGTGGGGGACGGAGCAGGAGTGTGTCGGAGGAGCCTGAGGGAGGACAGCACCGGTGGAGGTGTGAGAGAGGGGCCTGGGGTCCACGGGGTGGCGGACGGTGGCGTGGCGGATGGATGGAGCGTGGGGGGCGAGCCTGGAGGCTGGAAGGAACGGCCGGTGGCAAGCAGGGGCAGTGGGCTCTGGTGGGAGGAGGACGGAGGCCCCTGTGGTCGGAGAGGACCCAGGCGGGCGAGACTGGCGTGCTGTGCCGCAAGACGGTCAGGCAGAGGAGTGGGGTGAGAGGAGGAGTAGGAAGCAGGCAAGGGTGGGGAATTCAACCGCCCTGGGGGCCTAAAGAACCCGTCCTCTGGACGAAGAGTCGAGTCTCAGGTGTGTGTCCGGGGTTGAGCTGAGAAGGGGCCGAAGGGACAAATGCAACGGAGGCTCCCCGGCAAAGGAGAATTTGGAGGCGAATGTGGGGGCGGGGGGGGGGGAAGGGTGGGGTGAGCGGGGTCGGCGTGTTTGGGGGAGTAGTGGGTTGGTGAGGGTGGAGGTGGAGGTGGGGCTGGCGGTGCCGCTTGGGGTTGGCAGGCTGTGGTGGTGGTGGTGGTGGTGGACTTGGTAGTGCCCATGGGGCTTCAGGGGATGGTGGGGGTCCCTGGTGGTGTGCGTGGCGACGATAGTCGCGGTGCTGGCGCTGATGGCGGTGGACTTGGTGCTGGCGCTGGTGGGCGTGGACTCGGTTCCCTGCGCGGTGGTGCTGGCCGAGGTGGTTTTGAGAGGCGGGCCAGTGTGTGAAAACTATGGCGGCCAAGCGGGATCAAGTGAGCACACAGCGCGTGTGCCTTGCGAGGATATCGTGGAAGGTTTTAGGCTGACTGGGGCGCGCGCCATAATGACTCGGTGACCCCCCTCCCCGTGAGAATGCCGTGGAGCACTCGCAGGAGCGGCAAGTCCCATCCTACCGGTAGGGCCAACACGGTCGAACGTTGGGAGTGTGGGTAGAGCGAGCCAGAGAGCGGGGAAATGTGGTGAACCGTGGGGAGGCGGGGCGTGCGGTGCAGGGCGGACCTCCTGGAAGGGAAACGCGGGACTGGAGCGGAGCGGGGTCACGGGAACGAAGAGAAGAGGGACAGGGAAGGTGTGTGGGCACAAGAGTGGCTGAGCGGTCAAGGCGTTAGGGCACGTGGGCTTGGTTCCCCCCGGGTGGAGTTTGTCTCCAGGGCCAGAGGGAGGGGTCGGGGGTGGGAGGGAGAGGAAGGCCCACGGAATGTGCTGCGGTGGGCTGCAGAGCTGGTGTGGGACAGGTGCCTCGGGCGTGGGAGAGAGGAAGCCCAGCTCGGCGTTGGGGCTGCGGGACCAAAAGGGGACGGGGTGCTGCATGGGCCGGGAATCGAACCCGGGCCTCCCGCGTGGCAGGCGAGAATTCTACCACTGAACCACCCATGCACCGATGGCCGCCGCCACCAGACGCTGCCCCCAGCGGCGTTCGCCACCGGCCGCCCTACATTGGCCGCTGCCCTCCGTGGCCACGGGCTCCATTTGAGGCGGCGGCGGCGGACTGGTGAGGTGAAAGGGAGGCTCTAGCTACGCGGAGAGCGCTCGGGCGCAGGCGCGGATGGGATGGGGCGCGGCGGTGGGCGGGGGGCGGGATGCTGGCAGAGGGAGGCCCCGAGGCCCCGAGCCGGACTCGGCCCATCCCGCGCCGCCTTCTGCCGCCCAGGGCCGCCGCGAGACTGCCGGCGTCGCCAGAGGAAGCCACGAGCCGAACCAAGCCCGGCCCGCGCCCGGATCCCAATCAGGGTAGGCGATGGGCGGCGGGTGCAGCTGAGGGCCGACGTTCCCTCCGACGACCCACCGCCCCGTCCCAGAGTCCCTTGGGCGGCTGGCTTTCTTGCCGGTGCGCTGGGGGCGCGGGCGGGCGCGAGCGGGAAGGGAGCTCCGGCGGTGCGAGGGCGGGGGTGGCGGGGCGTCGTGGGGAGCCGTCGGAGTCGCAGGCTGGAGAGCGCCGCCCCCGCCGCCCGCCGCCGAGCGGGGCTCAGGCCAGGAGACCGACGGTGCCTGAGCCTGGCTTCTGCGCCCTGCCCGACGGATCTCCCGCAAGGGTCCCGCTCTGGTGGGCTGGTGGCGAGGCAGGAGCGCGGTCTGGGATGGGAGGAGCACTTTGGCGGAGTGGCTGCCGGCTCGCGGGCAGCCCGCTGAGGGAGCGCGCCGGTGTCGTCGGGTTGGGCCCCGGCAGCGGCTTCCCGCGTGCTGACGGCTGGGGGGCCGGACGTTGGGGAGTGGGTGACGCGAGGCGGGGGCGGGGCGGGGGGCGGCGGCCAGGGCTTCCGCCGGCTACTCAGCGGAGCCACCTTGCCGGGTTGGGCTCGCGTGCCAGGCAGGCCCCGTGCAGGGAGGGCTCTGTCGGTGGCTGGCCAGCAGATGGCTGGGCCGCCTGTGTCCCCGGAGGCAGGCAGGTGTGTCCAGGGCGAGGCCCCGAGGTGAAGAATCGTGGCGGGCATCACAGGCCTGCACGATGTGGACGGCGAGCTCAGTAGGGTGTGGGGAGAGTGGCACGGGCAGGCGGGCGGGCCGGGGCTGGCGCAGAGGAGAGAATGTCGCACGGTGAGCTGCTGGTTGCGCAAGCGTCGGGCTCGAGCTAAGAGGGAGTCGCTGTTCACCAGACAGAAGTCGGAGGGCGACCGGTGGAGGGCTGTCCTCACGCGGGGCGGGGTGAGGGAGTGGGAGTGGGAGTGGGAGTGGAAACGGGAGTGGGAGGGAGGGAGGGAGGGAGGAAAACACAACCAGCAGGCGCCGGGGGAAGCAGGCGAGGAAGGACGCGGTGCGAAGTCCTGAAACTTGTGCGCGTGGGGTCTGGTAGGAAGGGCGTGTGAGTGGGGGAGGGGGGCGGCGGGGAGGGGGGCGCGCGTGTGGAGAAAGCCAGTTGCCAGTGGGCTCAAGGCGCTGGAGCACGCTCCTGGGCTATTTCTGCCAGGCCGGCGCAGGGAACGTGGCAGGCAAGGCGGCCGCGCCTGAGAAGCTGGTGGGGTGGAGAGGCTGGAGTCTGGAGAGGGGGCAAGAGCGCAGGCCAGGAACGGGCGGTCAGGCGGTCAAGGGGTGCGACAGGGTGTCGCGGAGGCCCGGGACCCGGGCATTTGTTGGGCGGGCCAAAAGGTTGGCTTGTCAGGAGTGGGATTCGAACCCACGCCTCCAGGGGAGACTGCGACCTGAACGCAGCGCCTTAGACCGCTCGGCCATCCTGACGGCGCGCCTGGGCGCGTGGCCGCTCGCCTGGCTGGGACGCGGCGCGAACAGCGGTGCCCGCGGCCGCACGCGGCGCCTGGCGGGCGGCTGTGTGGGTGCCCAAGGGACGGGGTCGCGCGCGCCGGCCGGCCGACCGGGAGCGAGGCCAGCAGAGTCGCCTGGCTCCGCCGCCGACGCCCCCTCGCCCGGCCCCGGCCCCAGCCGGACCGCGTCCCCCGGGTCCGGCCGGCCTCTGCCGCCAGCCCCCACCCGCGCGCCCCTCCTCGCGGGACGTGGCACGGCGCGCGCCCACGTTCTCCTCGCCGCCTCGTTTGCGCTCTGGGGCCTCTTCGTCCCCGCGCGATCCCCGCATAGGAGGCAATAGGCGGCGCGCGCGCTCGGAGTTTTCAGCGGCCCCTGGATCCGGGGCCGCGTCCAGGTCCGGGTCCGGGTCCGGGCCCGGGTCGGGGTTCGGGTGTGCTTCGCCGAAGGACGCGATCGTTTCCGGCGTCCGATCGCATCGCATCGGGTCGGGCACGTGCCGGGCGCCTGCGGTGGGCCGGGGTCGAGGGCAGGGTGGGCGTCGGCAGGCGGACGGAGAGCGGTCGGGCGCCAGGGCGGCCGCCGCCGTCCTCGTTAGTATAGTGGTGAGTATCCCCGCCTGTCACGCGGGAGACCGGGGTTCGATTCCCCGACGGGGAGGCAAGACGCCCTTTTTTGGTCTCCGGCTCCGCTCTCGGTCCAGCCGCTTGCCCTCCAAGGGCCTTTCTTCTCCCTCCCCCGCCCTCCAGCGCTGCGCGGGGCGCCAACTCGTGCCCGGCCGGCCCACCGTCCCCGACCTGGACACCCCACCGCCACCCCCGGCCCCGCCCCCGCCCCCGCCCCCGCCCCTCCTCCTCCTCGCCGCTCTGGCGCGTCGTCGCCACAGCCGAGCGAGGGCTTCCTCTGCTCCCCGCAGCGCCCGACGAGCGGCCCTCCGAAAGTGGCTGGCGCAAGTGGGCTCCTTGCGACGCGACGCACAGCTGCACAGCTGCCGGGACGGGTCGGGGGCGGACGGGTCCCCTCTCGCTGCGGGAAGCGGCCTCGCCGAGCAGCCGGTGGAGAAGGGCTTGGGCGGGCCCTTGTTGCTGCAGGACAGGCGAGGGAGGCGGGGCGGGGGGGGGGCGTGGCGGCGTCGGGGTCCGGGTCGGGGTGGGCTTGGTCGAACGGCCGCGAGGGCGCACCCCAGAGGCGGTGGGGCTCGGCGGACGACGGCAGCCGCGTTGGGCGCGCGGAGGCCGTCGGTGGCGCCTGTGGCAGCGCCGGGCCGCGGGCGGGCAGGCGGGGCGTCGGGGCAGGGCTGCGCCAGGCGGCGGCGGCGGCGGCGGCGGCGGCGGCGAGACGGCGCCGGCGCGAGCCCGGGGCCGGCATCTCGGGGCGGCCCGGGCTGTGCAGCGTTGGTGGTATAGTGGTGAGCATAGCTGCCTTCCAAGCAGTTGACCCGGGTTCGATTCCCGGCCAACGCAGCGGGCCGACCTTTTGCGGAGCTCCAGGGCCCTCCTGCCCGGGAGCCGGGGCTGCGGCCGGGTGCGTGTGCGTGTGCGTGTGCGTGCGAGCAGGAGGCGCGCGCAGTGTTTTGAGGGTGCTGCCGGGCAGGAAGCACGCTAGGGCGCATGCATTGCCAGCGGAGGCGGGCGGCCGGCCGACCGGCCGGCCTGCCTGCCTGCCTGCCTGCCTGCCTGCCTGCCTGCCTGCGACAGGCAGGGTGCGCGGGCTGGCGCCAAGGGAGCGCCGAGTGGGCGGGATGGAGGCCCCGGGTCCAGGAGGCACAGGCCAGGCGCGAAGCCTGGCGCTCCCTGGTGGTCTAGTGGTTAGGATTCGGCGCTCTCACCGCCGCGGCCCGGGTTCGATTCCCGGTCAGGGAAGCCTTTCTTCTTCCTCTCCGCCTGCCAACCGCCCCAGCGCGTCCACGACCCCCTTTTAGCCCACGCCAGGGCTCGCTGGCTTCGCCCCTTCCCCCTGGGCCTCGGCCCCCCCGACGAGGCCTCCCGGCACGCTCCGCGTCCAGCCCAAGGCCTGCCACGCCACCCCCAACCCTGCAAGCCTTTGGGCGCTCGCTCGCCTGGCCCGCTGGACGTCTCCCCTCCTCCGTCTCGGACGCTCGCCTCGCTCCCGCTCTTCCTCAGGCCCACAGCTCAGTGGCCGGGGCCGCCTCTCTCTCCCGCCGTGGCCGCCGCACGTGCTTCGACTCTCCAGCAGCACTGCTTGGGCCGCGGCAAACCTCGAGGCCCCCAAGCCACCCCTTCCTCCCTGCTGAGGTGGGGCTGCCGGCGGGGGTGGGGGCGGGAGGGGGCGGGGATCTACCTCGGCAGGTCGGGCCGCCCGCCGGGGCCTGGGCCCCCTTACTTCGCCCCTCGTGCCGGCGACCACGCCGGCAGCCTTCCCGCCGCCGCCTGCCAGGTCCTGGGCCGGCGGCGTCTCGCGCGGGCCGGTGATGCGGCGCCAGGGGCGTCGTGGTCTCGGGACCCGAGAGGAGCCGTGGCGCCCGGGAGGCGGAGATGTGACAGTGAACCTCGATCCGTCCGTCTGTCTGTCCGGCTCGCTAGACCAGCCGGCAGCGGAGGAGACAGAGCAGGGAGACGCGGGAGGCCAGTCCGGAAACCCAAGAGCCAAGCAGGTGGGAGGGGGCGGGGCAGAGGGGTGACAGGATGGCCTTCTGGCCAACGTTTGATTGAGCGGCATCACCAACGATCTCAATCCTCTCAGAGAGTGACCAGAAGGTTACCGAGAACGCTGCTCTCCCCTACACGCCCCCCCCCCACCACCACCTGGATGGGACTTGCTGATACGCTCCCATTCCCGCCTTCTCGTCCATCCACCCCCCTCCCCATCCCCATCCAGGATGGGCACCATCCCTCTCTCCAGCCCTGGATCCATCTTCTTCTATGGATGCTCGCCACAGTAGGTCGCAGCTCCCGGCCTCCTTCCCGCCACCACAGCCGGGCCGCTGTCAGCGGAGTTGAACGTCTGTCGACAGATCGGTTCCCTCAGAGGCCAAGTGGAGAGCGGAGCCAGTGCAGGGCAGAACCCTGGCGCGGCAGCACACTCGCCTGGGTTTGGACAAAGCCGTTCTCACCTGTGCCGCGAACCCCTGTCGGCATCGGGGTGCTGACCGTCAGCGCAGGCAGTTCCCTCGCCAGCCGTGCCGGTGTGCCGGAGGTGAGCGTGGGTGGGCGGGTGACAGCGCGGGAGGAAGGTGTCTGTTCCCGTGGGTGGCCTCGCAGGCGGGTCAGGGCACAGGGCCCAATGACCCCACGAAGAGGGGACGTCCGTGAGCCGCGTGCCGCTCACGAGGGAGATGTGAGGAGGAGTCCCGGGTGTCGCAGTGGAGCGCGGGCCGGGAGGTGCGGGGCTTGCGGGCACCGGCCGGGAGCGCGGCTGGCCGCTCGGGCAGGGCTTCTGCAGAGGCTCGGGGCGGCAGGGCACCTTGCCCGGCACGGGTGCCGGTGGGGGAGATGTAGGGTGGGGCGGGGGTGGGGGTGGGGGACGGAGCAGGAGTGTGTCGGAGGAGCCTGAGGGAGGACAGCACCGGTGGAGGTGTGAGAGAGGGGCCTGGGGTCCACGGGGTGGCGGACGGTGGCGTGGCGGATGGATGGAGCGTGGGGGGCGAGCCTGGAGGCTGGAAGGAACGGCCGGTGGCAAGCAGGGGCAGTGGGCTCTGGTGGGAGGAGGACGGAGGCCCCTGTGGTCGGAGAGGACCCAGGCGGGCGAGACTGGCGTGCTGTGCCGCAAGACGGTCAGGCAGAGGAGTGGGGTGAGAGGAGGAGTAGGAAGCAGGCAAGGGTGGGGAATTCAACCGCCCTGGGGGCCTAAAGAACCCGTCCTCTGGACGAAGAGTCGAGTCTCAGGTGTGTGTCCGGGGTTGAGCTGAGAAGGGGCCGAAGGGACAAATGCAACGGAGGCTCCCCGGCAAAGGAGAATTTGGAGGCGAATGTGGGGGCGGGGGGGGGGAAGGGTGGGGTGAGCGGGGTCGGCGTGTTTGGGGGAGTAGTGGGTTGGTGAGGGTGGAGGTGGAGGTGGGGCTGGCGGTGCCGCTTGGGGTTGGCAGGCTGTGGTGGTGGTGGTGGTGGTGGACTTGGTAGTGCCCATGGGGCTTCAGGGGATGGTGGGGGTCCCTGGTGGTGTGCGTGGCGACGATAGTCGCGGTGCTGGCGCTGATGGCGGTGGACTTGGTGCTGGCGCTGGTGGGCGTGGACTCGGTTCCCTGCGCGGTGGTGCTGGCCGAGGTGGTTTTGAGAGGCGGGCCAGTGTGTGAAAACTATGGCGGCCAAGCGGGATCAAGTGAGCACACAGCGCGTGTGCCTTGCGAGGATATCGTGGAAGGTTTTAGGCTGACTGGGGCGCGCGCCATAATGACTCGGTGACCCCCCTCCCCGTGAGAATGCCGTGGAGCACTCGCAGGAGCGGCAAGTCCCATCCTACCGGTAGGGCCAACACGGTCGAACGTTGGGAGTGTGGGTAGAGCGAGCCAGAGAGCGGGGAAATGTGGTGAACCGTGGGGAGGCGGGGCGTGCGGTGCAGGGCGGACCTCCTGGAAGGGAAACGCGGGACTGGAGCGGAGCGGGGTCACGGGAACGAAGAGAAGAGGGACAGGGAAGGTGTGTGGGCACAAGAGTGGCTGAGCGGTCAAGGCGTTAGGGCACGTGGGCTTGGTTCCCCCCGGGTGGAGTTTGTCTCCAGGGCCAGAGGGAGGGGTCGGGGGTGGGAGGGAGAGGAAGGCCCACGGAATGTGCTGCGGTGGGCTGCAGAGCTGGTGTGGGACAGGTGCCTCGGGCGTGGGAGAGAGGAAGCCCAGCTCGGCGTTGGGGCTGCGGGACCAAAAGGGGACGGGGTGCTGCATGGGCCGGGAATCGAACCCGGGCCTCCCGCGTGGCAGGCGAGAATTCTACCACTGAACCACCCATGCACCGATGGCCGCCGCCACCAGACGCTGCCCCCAGCGGCGTTCGCCACCGGCCGCCCTACATTGGCCGCTGCCCTCCGTGGCCACGGGCTCCATTTGAGGCGGCGGCGGCGGACTGGTGAGGTGAAAGGGAGGCTCTAGCTACGCGGAGAGCGCTCGGGCGCAGGCGCGGATGGGATGGGGCGCGGCGGTGGGCGGGGGGCGGGATGCTGGCAGAGGGAGGCCCCGAGGCCCCGAGCCGGACTCGGCCCATCCCGCGCCGCCTTCTGCCGCCCAGGGCCGCCGCGAGACTGCCGGCGTCGCCAGAGGAAGCCACGAGCCGAACCAAGCCCGGCCCGCGCCCGGATCCCAATCAGGGTAGGCGATGGGCGGCGGGTGCAGCTGAGGGCCGACGTTCCCTCCGACGACCCACCGCCCCGTCCCAGAGTCCCTTGGGCGGCTGGCTTTCTTGCCGGTGCGCTGGGGGCGCGGGCGGGCGCGAGCGGGAAGGGAGCTCCGGCGGTGCGAGGGCGGGGGTGGCGGGGCGTCGTGGGGAGCCGTCGGAGTCGCAGGCTGGAGAGCGCCGCCCCCGCCGCCCGCCGCCGAGCGGGGCTCAGGCCAGGAGACCGACGGTGCCTGAGCCTGGCTTCTGCGCCCTGCCCGACGGATCTCCCGCAAGGGTCCCGCTCTGGTGGGCTGGTGGCGAGGCAGGAGCGCGGTCTGGGATGGGAGGAGCACTTTGGCGGAGTGGCTGCCGGCTCGCGGGCAGCCCGCTGAGGGAGCGCGCCGGTGTCGTCGGGTTGGGCCCCGGCAGCGGCTTCCCGCGTGCTGACGGCTGGGGGGCCGGACGTTGGGGAGTGGGTGACGCGAGGCGGGGGCGGGGCGGGGGGCGGCGGCCAGGGCTTCCGCCGGCTACTCAGCGGAGCCACCTTGCCGGGTTGGGCTCGCGTGCCAGGCAGGCCCCGTGCAGGGAGGGCTCTGTCGGTGGCTGGCCAGCAGATGGCTGGGCCGCCTGTGTCCCCGGAGGCAGGCAGGTGTGTCCAGGGCGAGGCCCCGAGGTGAAGAATCGTGGCGGGCATCACAGGCCTGCACGATGTGGACGGCGAGCTCAGTAGGGTGTGGGGAGAGTGGCACGGGCAGGCGGGCGGGCCGGGGCTGGCGCAGAGGAGAGAATGTCGCACGGTGAGCTGCTGGTTGCGCAAGCGTCGGGCTCGAGCTAAGAGGGAGTCGCTGTTCACCAGACAGAAGTCGGAGGGCGACCGGTGGAGGGCTGTCCTCACGCGGGGCGGGGTGAGGGAGTGGGAGTGGGAGTGGGAGTGGAAACGGGAGTGGGAGGGAGGGAGGGAGGGAGGAAAACACAACCAGCAGGCGCCGGGGGAAGCAGGCGAGGAAGGACGCGGTGCGAAGTCCTGAAACTTGTGCGCGTGGGGTCTGGTAGGAAGGGCGTGTGAGTGGGGGAGGGGGGCGGCGGGGAGGGGGGCGCGCGTGTGGAGAAAGCCAGTTGCCAGTGGGCTCAAGGCGCTGGAGCACGCTCCTGGGCTATTTCTGCCAGGCCGGCGCAGGGAACGTGGCAGGCAAGGCGGCCGCGCCTGAGAAGCTGGTGGGGTGGAGAGGCTGGAGTCTGGAGAGGGGGCAAGAGCGCAGGCCAGGAACGGGCGGTCAGGCGGTCAAGGGGTGCGACAGGGTGTCGCGGAGGCCCGGGACCCGGGCATTTGTTGGGCGGGCCAAAAGGTTGGCTTGTCAGGAGTGGGATTCGAACCCACGCCTCCAGGGGAGACTGCGACCTGAACGCAGCGCCTTAGACCGCTCGGCCATCCTGACGGCGCGCCTGGGCGCGTGGCCGCTCGCCTGGCTGGGACGCGGCGCGAACAGCGGTGCCCGCGGCCGCACGCGGCGCCTGGCGGGCGGCTGTGTGGGTGCCCAAGGGACGGGGTCGCGCGCGCCGGCCGGCCGACCGGGAGCGAGGCCAGCAGAGTCGCCTGGCTCCGCCGCCGACGCCCCCTCGCCCGGCCCCGGCCCCAGCCGGACCGCGTCCCCCGGGTCCGGCCGGCCTCTGCCGCCAGCCCCCACCCGCGCGCCCCTCCTCGCGGGACGTGGCACGGCGCGCGCCCACGTTCTCCTCGCCGCCTCGTTTGCGCTCTGGGGCCTCTTCGTCCCCGCGCGATCCCCGCATAGGAGGCAATAGGCGGCGCGCGCGCTCGGAGTTTTCAGCGGCCCCTGGATCCGGGGCCGCGTCCAGGTCCGGGTCCGGGTCCGGGCCCGGGTCGGGGTTCGGGTGTGCTTCGCCGAAGGACGCGATCGTTTCCGGCGTCCGATCGCATCGCATCGGGTCGGGCACGTGCCGGGCGCCTGCGGTGGGCCGGGGTCGAGGGCAGGGTGGGCGTCGGCAGGCGGACGGAGAGCGGTCGGGCGCCAGGGCGGCCGCCGCCGTCCTCGTTAGTATAGTGGTGAGTATCCCCGCCTGTCACGCGGGAGACCGGGGTTCGATTCCCCGACGGGGAGGCAAGACGCCCTTTTTTGGTCTCCGGCTCCGCTCTCGGTCCAGCCGCTTGCCCTCCAAGGGCCTTTCTTCTCCCTCCCCCGCCCTCCAGCGCTGCGCGGGGCGCCAACTCGTGCCCGGCCGGCCCACCGTCCCCGACCTGGACACCCCACCGCCACCCCCGGCCCCGCCCCCGCCCCCGCCCCCGCCCCTCCTCCTCCTCGCCGCTCTGGCGCGTCGTCGCCACAGCCGAGCGAGGGCTTCCTCTGCTCCCCGCAGCGCCCGACGAGCGGCCCTCCGAAAGTGGCTGGCGCAAGTGGGCTCCTTGCGACGCGACGCACAGCTGCACAGCTGCCGGGACGGGTCGGGGGCGGACGGGTCCCCTCTCGCTGCGGGAAGCGGCCTCGCCGAGCAGCCGGTGGAGAAGGGCTTGGGCGGGCCCTTGTTGCTGCAGGACAGGCGAGGGAGGCGGGGCGGGGGGGGGCGTGGCGGCGTCGGGGTCCGGGTCGGGGTGGGCTTGGTCGAACGGCCGCGAGGGCGCACCCCAGAGGCGGTGGGGCTCGGCGGACGACGGCAGCCGCGTTGGACGCGCGGAGGCCGTCGGTGGCGCCTGTGGCAGCGCCGGGCCGCGGGCGGGCAGGCGGGGCGTCGGGGCAGGGCTGCGCCAGGCGGCGGCGGCGGCGGCGGCGGCGGCGAGACGGCGCCGGCGCGAGCCCGGGGCCGGCATCTCGGGGCGGCCCGGGCTGTGCAGCGTTGGTGGTATAGTGGTGAGCATAGCTGCCTTCCAAGCAGTTGACCCGGGTTCGATTCCCGGCCAACGCAGCGGGCCGACCTTTTGCGGAGCTCCAGGGCCCTCCTGCCCGGGAGCCGGGGCTGCGGCCGGGTGCGTGTGCGTGTGCGTGTGCGTGCGAGCAGGAGGCGCGCGCAGTGTTTTGAGGGTGCTGCCGGGCAGGAAGCACGCTAGGGCGCATGCATTGCCAGCGGAGGCGGGCGGCCGGCCGACCGGCCGGCCTGCCTGCCTGCCTGCCTGCCTGCCTGCCTGCCTGCCTGCGACAGGCAGGGTGCGCGGGCTGGCGCCAAGGGAGCGCCGAGTGGGCGGGATGGAGGCCCCGGGTCCAGGAGGCACAGGCCAGGCGCGAAGCCTGGCGCTCCCTGGTGGTCTAGTGGTTAGGATTCGGCGCTCTCACCGCCGCGGCCCGGGTTCGATTCCCGGTCAGGGAAGCCTTTCTTCTTCCTCTCCGCCTGCCAACCGCCCCAGCGCGTCCACGACCCCCTTTTAGCCCACGCCAGGGCTCGCTGGCTTCGCCCCTTCCCCCTGGGCCTCGGCCCCCCCGACGAGGCCTCCCGGCACGCTCCGCGTCCAGCCCAAGGCCTGCCACGCCACCCCCAACCCTGCAAGCCTTTGGGCGCTCGCTCGCCTGGCCCGCTGGACGTCTCCCCTCCTCCGTCTCGGACGCTCGCCTCGCTCCCGCTCTTCCTCAGGCCCACAGCTCAGTGGCCGGGGCCGCCTCTCTCTCCCGCCGTGGCCGCCGCACGTGCTTCGACTCTCCAGCAGCACTGCTTGGGCCGCGGCAAACCTCGAGGCCCCCAAGCCACCCCTTCCTCCCTGCTGAGGTGGGGCTGCCGGCGGGGGTGGGGGCGGGAGGGGGCGGGGATCTACCTCGGCAGGTCGGGCCGCCCGCCGGGGCCTGGGCCCCCTTACTTCGCCCCTCGTGCCGGCGACCACGCCGGCAGCCTTCCCGCCGCCGCCTGCCAGGTCCTGGGCCGGCGGCGTCTCGCGCGGGCCGGTGATGCGGCGCCAGGGGCGTCGTGGTCTCGGGACCCGAGAGGAGCCGTGGCGCCCGGGAGGCGGAGATGTGACAGTGAACCTCGATCCGTCCGTCTGTCTGTCCGGCTCGCTAGACCAGCCGGCAGCGGAGGAGACAGAGCAGGGAGACGCGGGAGGCCAGTCCGGAAACCCAAGAGCCAAGCAGGTGGGAGGGGGCGGGGCAGAGGGGTGACAGGATGGCCTTCTGGCCAACGTTTGATTGAGCGGCATCACCAACGATCTCAATCCTCTCAGAGAGTGACCAGAAGGTTACCGAGAACGCTGCTCTCCCCTACACGCCCCCCCCCCCACCACCACCTGGATGGGACTTGCTGATACGCTCCCATTCCCGCCTTCTCGTCCATCCACCCCCCTCCCCATCCCCATCCAGGATGGGCACCATCCCTCTCTCCAGCCCTGGATCCATCTTCTTCTATGGATGCTCGCCACAGTAGGTCGCAGCTCCCGGCCTCCTTCCCGCCACCACAGCCGGGCCGCTGTCAGCGGAGTTGAACGTCTGTCGACAGATCGGTTCCCTCAGAGGCCAAGTGGAGAGCGGAGCCAGTGCAGGGCAGAACCCTGGCGCGGCAGCACACTCGCCTGGGTTTGGACAAAGCCGTTCTCACCTGTGCCGCGAACCCCTGTCGGCATCGGGGTGCTGACCGTCAGCGCAGGCAGTTCCCTCGCCAGCCGTGCCGGTGTGCCGGAGGTGAGCGTGGGTGGGCGGGTGACAGCGCGGGAGGAAGGTGTCTGTTCCCGTGGGTGGCCTCGCAGGCGGGTCAGGGCACAGGGCCCAATGACCCCACGAAGAGGGGACGTCCGTGAGCCGCGTGCCGCTCACGAGGGAGATGTGAGGAGGAGTCCCGGGTGTCGCAGTGGAGCGCGGGCCGGGAGGTGCGGGGCTTGCGGGCACCGGCCGGGAGCGCGGCTGGCCGCTCGGGCAGGGCTTCTGCAGAGGCTCGGGGCGGCAGGGCACCTTGCCCGGCGCGGGTGCCGGTGGGGGAGATGTAGGGTGGGGCGGGGGTGGGGGTGGGGGACGGAGCAGGAGTGTGTCGGAGGAGCCTGAGGGAGGACAGCACCGGTGGAGGTGTGAGAGAGGGGCCTGGGGTCCACGGGGTGGCGGACGGTGGCGTGGCGGATGGATGGAGCGTGGGGGGCGAGCCTGGAGGCTGGAAGGAACGGCCGGTGGCAAGCAGGGGCAGTGGGCTCTGGTGGGAGGAGGACGGAGGCCCCTGTGGTCGGAGAGGACCCAGGCGGGCGAGACTGGCGTGCTGTGCCGCAAGACGGTCAGGCAGAGGAGTGGGGTGAGAGGAGGAGTAGGAAGCAGGCAAGGGTGGGGAATTCAACCGCCCTGGGGGCCTAAAGAACCCGTCCTCTGGACGAAGAGTCGAGTCTCAGGTGTGTGTCCGGGGTTGAGCTGAGAAGGGGCCGAAGGGACAAATGCAACGGAGGCTCCCCGGCAAAGGAGAATTTGGAGGCGAATGTGGGGGCGGGGGGGGAGGGTGGGGTGAGCGGGGTCGGCGTGTTTGGGGGAGTAGTGGGTTGGTGAGGGTGGAGGTGGAGGTGGGGCTGGCGGTGCCGCTTGGGGTTGGCAGGCTGTGGTGGTGGTGGTGGTGGTGGACTTGGTAGTGCCCATGGGGCTTCAGGGGATGGTGGGGGTCCCTGGTGGTGTGCGTGGCGACGATAGTCGCGGTGCTGGCGCTGATGGCGGTGGACTTGGTGCTGGCGCTGGTGGGCGTGGACTCGGTTCCCTGCGCGGTGGTGCTGGCCGAGGTGGTTTTGAGAGGCGGGCCAGTGTGTGAAAACTATGGCGGCCAAGCGGGATCAAGTGAACACACAGCGCGTGTGCCTTGCGAGGATATCGTGGAAGGTTTTAGGCTGACTGGGGCGCGCGCCATAATGACTCGGTGACCCCCCCCCCGTGAGAATGCCGTGGAGCACTCGCAGGAGCGGCAAGTCCCATCCTACCGGTAGGGCCAACACGGTCGAACGTTGGGAGTGTGGGTAGAGCGAGCCAGAGAGCGGGGAAATGTGGTGAACCGTGGGGAGGCGGGGCGTGCGGTGCAGGGCGGACCTCCTGGAAGGGAAACGCGGGACTGGAGCGGAGCGGGGTCACGGGAACGAAGAGAAGAGGGACAGGGAAGGTGTGTGGGCACAAGAGTGGCTGAGCGGTCAAGGCGTTAGGGCACGTGGGCTTGGTTCCCCCCGGGTGGAGTTTGTCTCCAGGGCCAGAGGGAGGGGTCGGGGGTGGGAGGGAGAGGAAGGCCCACGGAATGTGCTGCGGTGGGCTGCAGAGCTGGTGTGGGACAGGTGCCTCGGGCGTGGGAGAGAGGAAGCCCAGCTCGGCGTTGGGGCTGCGGGACCAAAAGGGGACGGGGTGCTGCATGGGCCGGGAATCGAACCCGGGCCTCCCGCGTGGCAGGCGAGAATTCTACCACTGAACCACCCATGCACCGATGGCCGCCGCCACCAGACGCTGCCCCCAGCGGCGTTCGCCACCGGCCGCCCTACATTGGCCGCTGCCCTCCGTGGCCACGGGCTCCATTTGAGGCGGCGGCGGCGGACTGGTGAGGTGAAAGGGAGGCTCTAGCTACGCGGAGAGCGCTCGGGCGCAGGCGCGGATGGGATGGGGCGCGGCGGTGGGCGGGGGGCGGGATGCTGGCAGAGGGAGGCCCCGAGGCCCCGAGCCGGACTCGGCCCATCCCGCGCCGCCTTCTGCCGCCCAGGGCCGCCGCGAGACTGCCGGCGTCGCCAGAGGAAGCCACGAGCCGAACCAAGCCCGGCCCGCGCCCGGATCCCAATCAGGGTAGGCGATGGGCGGCGGGTGCAGCTGAGGGCCGACGTTCCCTCCGACGACCCACCGCCCCGTCCCAGAGTCCCTTGGGCGGCTGGCTTTCTTGCCGGTGCGCTGGGGGCGCGGGCGGGCGCGAGCGGGAAGGGAGCTCCGGCGGTGCGAGGGCGGGGGTGGCGGGGCGTCGTGGGGAGCCGTCGGAGTCGCAGGCTGGAGAGCGCCGCCCCCGCCGCCCGCCGCCGAGCGGGGCTCAGGCCAGGAGACCGACGGTGCCTGAGCCTGGCTTCTGCGCCCTGCCCGACGGATCTCCCGCAAGGGTCCCGCTCTGGTGGGCTGGTGGCGAGGCAGGAGCGCGGTCTGGGATGGGAGGAGCACTTTGGCGGAGTGGCTGCCGGCTCGCGGGCAGCCCGCTGAGGGAGCGCGCCGGTGTCGTCGGGTTGGGCCCCGGCAGCGGCTTCCCGCGTGCTGACGGCTGGGGGGCCGGACGTTGGGGAGTGGGTGACGCGAGGCGGGGGCGGGGCGGGGGGCGGCGGCCAGGGCTTCCGCCGGCTACTCAGCGGAGCCACCTTGCCGGGTTGGGCTCGCGTGCCAGGCAGGCCCCGTGCAGGGAGGGCTCTGTCGGTGGCTGGCCAGCAGATGGCTGGGCCGCCTGTGTCCCCGGAGGCAGGCAGGTGTGTCCAGGGCGAGGCCCCGAGGTGAAGAATCGTGGCGGGCATCACAGGCCTGCACGATGTGGACGGCGAGCTCAGTAGGGTGTGGGGAGAGTGGCACGGGCAGGCGGGCGGGCCGGGGCTGGCGCAGAGGAGAGAATGTCGCACGGTGAGCTGCTGGTTGCGCAAGCGTCGGGCTCGAGCTAAGAGGGAGTCGCTGTTCACCAGACAGAAGTCGGAGGGCGACCGGTGGAGGGCTGTCCTCACGCGGGGCGGGGTGAGGGAGTGGGAGTGGGAGTGGGAGTGGAAACGGGAGTGGGAGGGAGGGAGGGAGGGAGGAAAACACAACCAGCAGGCGCCGGGGGAAGCAGGCGAGGAAGGACGCGGTGCGAAGTCCTGAAACTTGTGCGCGTGGGGTCTGGTAGGAAGGGCGTGTGAGTGGGGGAGGGGGGCGGCGGGGAGGGGGGCGCGCGTGTGGAGAAAGCCAGTTGCCAGTGGGCTCAAGGCGCTGGAGCACGCTCCTGGGCTATTTCTGCCAGGCCGGCGCAGGGAACGTGGCAGGCAAGGCGGCCGCGCCTGAGAAGCTGGTGGGGTGGAGAGGCTGGAGTCTGGAGAGGGGGCAAGAGCGCAGGCCAGGAACGGGCGGTCAGGCGGTCAAGGGGTGCGACAGGGTGTCGCGGAGGCCCGGGACCCGGGCATTTGTTGGGCGGGCCAAAAGGTTGGCTTGTCAGGAGTGGGATTCGAACCCACGCCTCCAGGGGAGACTGCGACCTGAACGCAGCGCCTTAGACCGCTCGGCCATCCTGACGGCGCGCCTGGGCGCGTGGCCGCTCGCCTGGCTGGGACGCGGCGCGAACAGCGGTGCCCGCGGCCGCACGCGGCGCCTGGCGGGCGGCTGTGTGGGTGCCCAAGGGACGGGGTCGCGCGCGCCGGCCGGCCGACCGGGAGCGAGGCCAGCAGAGTCGCCTGGCTCCGCCGCCGACGCCCCCTCGCCCGGCCCCGGCCCCAGCCGGACCGCGTCCCCCGGGTCCGGCCGGCCTCTGCCGCCAGCCCCCACCCGCGCGCCCCTCCTCGCGGGACGTGGCACGGCGCGCGCCCACGTTCTCCTCGCCGCCTCGTTTGCGCTCTGGGGCCTCTTCGTCCCCGCGCGATCCCCGCATAGGAGGCAATAGGCGGCGCGCGCGCTCGGAGTTTTCAGCGGCCCCTGGATCCGGGGCCGCGTCCAGGTCCAGGTCCGGGTCCGGGCCCGGGTCGGGGTTCGGGTGTGCTTCGCCGAAGGACGCGATCGTTTCCGGCGTCCGATCGCATCGCATCGGGTCGGGCACGTGCCGGGCGCCTGCGGTGGGCCGGGGTCGAGGGCAGGGTGGGCGTCGGCAGGCGGACGGAGAGCGGTCGGGCGCCAGGGCGGCCGCCGCCGTCCTCGTTAGTATAGTGGTGAGTATCCCCGCCTGTCACGCGGGAGACCGGGGTTCGATTCCCCGACGGGGAGGCAAGACGCCCTTTTTTGGTCTCCGGCTCCGCTCTCGGTCCAGCCGCTTGCCCTCCAAGGGCCTTTCTTCTCCCTCCCCCGCCCTCCAGCGCTGCGCGGGGCGCCAACTCGTGCCCGGCCGGCCCACCGTCCCCGACCTGGACACCCCACCGCCACCCCCGGCCCCGCCCCCGCCCCCGCCCCCGCCCCTCCTCCTCCTCGCCGCTCTGGCGCGTCGTCGCCACAGCCGAGCGAGGGCTTCCTCTGCTCCCCGCAGCGCCCGACGAGCGGCCCTCCGAAAGTGGCTGGCGCAAGTGGGCTCCTTGCGACGCGACGCACAGCTGCACAGCTGCCGGGACGGGTCGGGGGCGGACGGGTCCCCTCTCGCTGCGGGAAGCGGCCTCGCCGAGCAGCCGGTGGAGAAGGGCTTGGGCGGGCCCTTGTTGCTGCAGGACAGGCGAGGGAGGCGGGGCGGGGGGGGGCGTGGCGGCGTCGGGGTCCGGGTCGGGGTGGGCTTGGTCGAACGGCCGCGAGGGCGCACCCCAGAGGCGGTGGGGCTCGGCGGACGACGGCAGCCGCGTTGGGCGCGCGGAGGCCGTCGGTGGCGCCTGTGGCAGCGCCGGGCCGCGGGCGGGCAGGCGGGGCGTCGGGGCAGGGCTGCGCCAGGCGGCGGCGGCGGCGGCGGCGGCGGCGGCGAGACGGCGCCGGCGCGAGCCCGGGGCCGGCATCTCGGGGCGGCCCGGGCTGTGCAGCGTTGGTGGTATAGTGGTGAGCATAGCTGCCTTCCAAGCAGTTGACCCGGGTTCGATTCCCGGCCAACGCAGCGGGCCGACCTTTTGCGGAGCTCCAGGGCCCTCCTGCCCGGGAGCCGGGGCTGCGGCCGGGTGCGTGTGCGTGTGCGTGTGCGTGCGAGCAGGAGGCGCGCGCAGTGTTTTGAGGGTGCTGCCGGGCAGGAAGCACGCTAGGGCGCATGCATTGCCAGCGGAGGCGGGCGGCCGGCCGACCGGCCGGCCTGCCTGCCTGCCTGCCTGCCTGCCTGCGACAGGCAGGGTGCGCGGGCTGGCGCCAAGGGAGCGCCGAGTGGGCGGGATGGAGGCCCCGGGTCCAGGAGGCACAGGCCAGGCGCGAAGCCTGGCGCTCCCTGGTGGTCTAGTGGTTAGGATTCGGCGCTCTCACCGCCGCGGCCCGGGTTCGATTCCCGGTCAGGGAAGCCTTTCTTCTTCCTCTCCGCCTGCCAACCGCCCCAGCGCGTCCACGACCCCCTTTTAGCCCACGCCAGGGCTCGCTGGCTTCGCCCCTTCCCCCTGGGCCTCGGCCCCCCCGACGAGGCCTCCCGGCACGCTCCGCGTCCAGCCCAAGGCCTGCCACGCCACCCCCAACCCTGCAAGCCTTTGGGCGCTCGCTCGCCTGGCCCGCTGGACGTCTCCCCTCCTCCGTCTCGGACGCTCGCCTCGCTCCCGCTCTTCCTCAGGCCCACAGCTCAGTGGCCGGGGCCGCCTCTCTCTCCCGCCGTGGCCGCCGCACGTGCTTCGACTCTCCAGCAGCACTGCTTGGGCCGCGGCAAACCTCGAGGCCCCCAAGCCACCCCTTCCTCCCTGCTGAGGTGGGGCTGCCGGCGGGGGTGGGGGCGGGAGGGGGCGGGGATCTACCTCGGCAGGTCGGGCCGCCCGCCGGGGCCTGGGCCCCCTTACTTCGCCCCTCGTGCCGGCGACCACGCCGGCAGCCTTCCCGCCGCCGCCTGCCAGGTCCTGGGCCGGCGGCGTCTCGCGCGGGCCGGTGATGCGGCGCCAGGGGCGTCGTGGTCTCGGGACCCGAGAGGAGCCGTGGCGCCCGGGAGGCGGAGATGTGACAGTGAACCTCGATCCGTCCGTCTGTCTGTCCGGCTCGCTAGACCAGCCGGCAGCAGAGGAGACAGAGCAGGGAGACGCGGGAGGCCAGTCCGGAAACCCAAGAGCCAAGCAGGTGGGAGGGGGCGGGGCAGAGGGGTGACAGGATGGCCTTCTGGCCAACGTTTGATTGAGCGGCATCACCAACGATCTCAATCCTCTCAGAGAGTGACCAGAAGGTTACCGAGAACGCTGCTCTCCCCTACACGCCCCCCCCCCCACCACCACCTGGATGGGACTTGCTGATACGCTCCCATTCCCGCCTTCTCGTCCATCCACCCCCCTCCCCATCCCCATCCAGGATGGGCACCATCCCTCTCTCCAGCCCTGGATCCATCTTCTTCTATGGATGCTCGCCACAGTAGGTCGCAGCTCCCGGCCTCCTTCCCGCCACCACAGCCGGGCCGCTGTCAGCGGAGTTGAACGTCTGTCGACAGATCGGTTCCCTCAGAGGCCAAGTGGAGAGCGGAGCCAGTGCAGGGCAGAACCCTGGCGCGGCAGCACACTCGCCTGGGTTTGGACAAAGCCGTTCTCACCTGTGCCGCGAACCCCTGTCGGCATCGGGGTGCTGACCGTCAGCGCAGGCAGTTCCCTCGCCAGCCGTGCCGGTGTGCCGGAGGTGAGCGTGGGTGGGCGGGTGACAGCGCGGGAGGAAGGTGTCTGTTCCCGTGGGTGGCCTCGCAGGCGGGTCAGGGCACAGGGCCCAATGACCCCACGAAGAGGGGACGTCCGTGAGCCGCGTGCCGCTCACGAGGGAGATGTGAGGAGGAGTCCCGGGTGTCGCAGTGGAGCGCGGGCCGGGAGGTGCGGGGCTTGCGGGCACCGGCCGGGAGCGCGGCTGGCCGCTCGGGCAGGGCTTCTGCAGAGGCTCGGGGCGGCAGGGCACCTTGCCCGGCGCGGGTGCCGGTGGGGGAGATGTAGGGTGGGGCGGGGGTGGGGGTGGGGGACGGAGCAGGAGTGTGTCGGAGGAGCCTGAGGGAGGACAGCACCGGTGGAGGTGTGAGAGAGGGGCCTGGGGTCCACGGGGTGGCGGACGGTGGCGTGGCGGATGGATGGAGCGTGGGGGGCGAGCCTGGAGGCTGGAAGGAACGGCCGGTGGCAAGCAGGGGCAGTGGGCTCTGGTGGGAGGAGGACGGAGGCCCCTGTGGTCGGAGAGGACCCAGGCGGGCGAGACTGGCGTGCTGTGCCGCAAGACGGTCAGGCAGAGGAGTGGGGTGAGAGGAGGAGTAGGAAGCAGGCAAGGGTGGGGAATTCAACCGCCCTGGGGGCCTAAAGAACCCGTCCTCTGGACGAAGAGTCGAGTCTCAGGTGTGTGTCCGGGGTTGAGCTGAGAAGGGGCCGAAGGGACAAATGCAACGGAGGCTCCCCGGCAAAGGAGAATTTGGAGGCGAATGTGGGGGCGGGGGGGGAGGGTGGGGTGAGCGGGGTCGGCGTGTTTGGGGGAGTAGTGGGTTGGTGAGGGTGGAGGTGGAGGTGGGGCTGGCGGTGCCGCTTGGGGTTGGCAGGCTGTGGTGGTGGTGGTGGTGGTGGACTTGGTAGTGCCCATGGGGCTTCAGGGGATGGTGGGGGTCCCTGGTGGTGTGCGTGGCGACGATAGTCGCGGTGCTGGCGCTGATGGCGGTGGACTTGGTGCTGGCGCTGGTGGGCGTGGACTCGGTTCCCTGCGCGGTGGTGCTGGCCGAGGTGGTTTTGAGAGGCGGGCCAGTGTGTGAAAACTATGGCGGCCAAGCGGGATCAAGTGAACACACAGCGCGTGTGCCTTGCGAGGATATCGTGGAAGGTTTTAGGCTGACTGGGGCGCGCGCCATAATGACTCGGTGACCCCCCCCCCCCGTGAGAATGCCGTGGAGCACTCGCAGGAGCGGCAAGTCCCATCCTACCGGTAGGGCCAACACGGTCGAACGTTGGGAGTGTGGGTAGAGCGAGCCAGAGAGCGGGGAAATGTGGTGAACCGTGGGGAGGCGGGGCGTGCGGTGCAGGGCGGACCTCCTGGAAGGGAAACGCGGGACTGGAGCGGAGCGGGGTCACGGGAACGAAGAGAAGAGGGACAGGGAAGGTGTGTGGGCACAAGAGTGGCTGAGCGGTCAAGGCGTTAGGGCACGTGGGCTTGGTTCCCCCCGGGTGGAGTTTGTCTCCAGGGCCAGAGGGAGGGGTCGGGGGTGGGAGGGAGAGGAAGGCCCACGGAATGTGCTGCGGTGGGCTGCAGAGCTGGTGTGGGACAGGTGCCTCGGGCGTGGGAGAGAGGAAGCCCAGCTCGGCGTTGGGGCTGCGGGACCAAAAGGGGACGGGGTGCTGCATGGGCCGGGAATCGAACCCGGGCCTCCCGCGTGGCAGGCGAGAATTCTACCACTGAACCACCCATGCACCGATGGCCGCCGCCACCAGACGCTGCCCCCAGCGGCGTTCGCCACCGGCCGCCCTACATTGGCCGCTGCCCTCCGTGGCCACGGGCTCCATTTGAGGCGGCGGCGGCGGACTGGTGAGGTGAAAGGGAGGCTCTAGCTACGCGGAGAGCGCTCGGGCGCAGGCGCGGATGGGATGGGGCGCGGCGGTGGGCGGGGGGCGGGATGCTGGCAGAGGGAGGCCCCGAGGCCCCGAGCCGGACTCGGCCCATCCCGCGCCGCCTTCTGCCGCCCAGGGCCGCCGCGAGACTGCCGGCGTCGCCAGAGGAAGCCACGAGCCGAACCAAGCCCGGCCCGCGCCCGGATCCCAATCAGGGTAGGCGATGGGCGGCGGGTGCAGCTGAGGGCCGACGTTCCCTCCGACGACCCACCGCCCCGTCCCAGAGTCCCTTGGGCGGCTGGCTTTCTTGCCGGTGCGCTGGGGGCGCGGGCGGGCGCGAGCGGGAAGGGAGCTCCGGCGGTGCGAGGGCGGGGGTGGCGGGGCGTCGTGGGGAGCCGTCGGAGTCGCAGGCTGGAGAGCGCCGCCCCCGCCGCCCGCCGCCGAGCGGGGCTCAGGCCAGGAGACCGACGGTGCCTGAGCCTGGCTTCTGCGCCCTGCCCGACGGATCTCCCGCAAGGGTCCCGCTCTGGTGGGCTGGTGGCGAGGCAGGAGCGCGGTCTGGGATGGGAGGAGCACTTTGGCGGAGTGGCTGCCGGCTCGCGGGCAGCCCGCTGAGGGAGCGCGCCGGTGTCGTCGGGTTGGGCCCCGGCAGCGGCTTCCCGCGTGCTGACGGCTGGGGGGCCGGACGTTGGGGAGTGGGTGACGCGAGGCGGGGGCGGGGCGGGGGGCGGCGGCCAGGGCTTCCGCCGGCTACTCAGCGGAGCCACCTTGCCGGGTTGGGCTCGCGTGCCAGGCAGGCCCCGTGCAGGGAGGGCTCTGTCGGTGGCTGGCCAGCAGATGGCTGGGCCGCCTGTGTCCCCGGAGGCAGGCAGGTGTGTCCAGGGCGAGGCCCCGAGGTGAAGAATCGTGGCGGGCATCACAGGCCTGCACGATGTGGACGGCGAGCTCAGTAGGGTGTGGGGAGAGTGGCACGGGCAGGCGGGCGGGCCGGGGCTGGCGCAGAGGAGAGAATGTCGCACGGTGAGCTGCTGGTTGCGCAAGCGTCGGGCTCGAGCTAAGAGGGAGTCGCTGTTCACCAGACAGAAGTCGGAGGGCGACCGGTGGAGGGCTGTCCTCACGCGGGGCGGGGTGAGGGAGTGGGAGTGGGAGTGGGAGTGGAAACGGGAGTGGGAGGGAGGGAGGGAGGGAGGAAAACACAACCAGCAGGCGCCGGGGAAGCAGGCGAGGAAGGACGCGGTGCGAAGTCCTGAAACTTGTGCGCGTGGGGTCTGGTAGGAAGGGCGTGTGAGTGGGGGAGGGGGGCGGCGGGGAGGGGGGCGCGCGTGTGGAGAAAGCCAGTTGCCAGTGGGCTCAAGGCGCTGGAGCACGCTCCTGGGCTATTTCTGCCAGGCCGGCGCAGGGAACGTGGCAGGCAAGGCGGCCGCGCCTGAGAAGCTGGTGGGGTGGAGAGGCTGGAGTCTGGAGAGGGGGCAAGAGCGCAGGCCAGGAACGGGCGGTCAGGCGGTCAAGGGGTGCGACAGGGTGTCGCGGAGGCCCGGGACCCGGGCATTTGTTGGGCGGGCCAAAAGGTTGGCTTGTCAGGAGTGGGATTCGAACCCACGCCTCCAGGGGAGACTGCGACCTGAACGCAGCGCCTTAGACCGCTCGGCCATCCTGACGGCGCGCCTGGGCGCGTGGCCGCTCGCCTGGCTGGGACGCGGCGCGAACAGCGGTGCCCGCGGCCGCACGCGGCGCCTGGCGGGCGGCTGTGTGGGTGCCCAAGGGACGGGGTCGCGCGCGCCGGCCGGCCGACCGGGAGCGAGGCCAGCAGAGTCGCCTGGCTCCGCCGCCGACGCCCCCTCGCCCGGCCCCGGCCCCAGCCGGACCGCGTCCCCCGGGTCCGGCCGGCCTCTGCCGCCAGCCCCCACCCGCGCGCCCCTCCTCGCGGGACGTGGCACGGCGCGCGCCCACGTTCTCCTCGCCGCCTCGTTTGCGCTCTGGGGCCTCTTCGTCCCCGCGCGATCCCCGCATAGGAGGCAATAGGCGGCGCGCGCGCTCGGAGTTTTCAGCGGCCCCTGGATCCGGGGCCGCGTCCAGGTCCGGGTCCGGGTCCGGGCCCGGGTCGGGGTTCGGGTGTGCTTCGCCGAAGGACGCGATCGTTTCCGGCGTCCGATCGCATCGCATCGGGTCGGGCACGTGCCGGGCGCCTGCGGTGGGCCGGGGTCGAGGGCAGGGTGGGCGTCGGCAGGCGGACGGAGAGCGGTCGGGCGCCAGGGCGGCCGCCGCCGTCCTCGTTAGTATAGTGGTGAGTATCCCCGCCTGTCACGCGGGAGACCGGGGTTCGATTCCCCGACGGGGAGGCAAGACGCCCTTTTTTGGTCTCCGGCTCCGCTCTCGGTCCAGCCGCTTGCCCTCCAAGGGCCTTTCTTCTCCCTCCCCCGCCCTCCAGCGCTGCGCGGGGCGCCAACTCGTGCCCGGCCGGCCCACCGTCCCCGACCTGGACACCCCACCGCCACCCCCGGCCCCGCCCCCGCCCCCGCCCCCGCCCCTCCTCCTCCTCGCCGCTCTGGCGCGTCGTCGCCACAGCCGAGCGAGGGCTTCCTCTGCTCCCCGCAGCGCCCGACGAGCGGCCCTCCGAAAGTGGCTGGCGCAAGTGGGCTCCTTGCGACGCGACGCACAGCTGCACAGCTGCCGGGACGGGTCGGGGGCGGACGGGTCCCCTCTCGCTGCGGGAAGCGGCCTCGCCGAGCAGCCGGTGGAGAAGGGCTTGGGCGGGCCCTTGTTGCTGCAGGACAGGCGAGGGAGGCGGGGCGGGGGGGGGGCGTGGCGGCGTCGGGGTCCGGGTCGGGGTGGGCTTGGTCGAACGGCCGCGAGGGCGCACCCCAGAGGCGGTGGGGCTCGGCGGACGACGGCAGCCGCGTTGGGCGCGCGGAGGCCGTCGGTGGCGCCTGTGGCAGCGCCGGGCCGCGGGCGGGCAGGCGGGGCGTCGGGGCAGGGCTGCGCCAGGCGGCGGCGGCGGCGGCGGCGGCGGCGGCGAGACGGCGCCGGCGCGAGCCCGGGGCCGGCATCTCGGGGCGGCCCGGGCTGTGCAGCGTTGGTGGTATAGTGGTGAGCATAGCTGCCTTCCAAGCAGTTGACCCGGGTTCGATTCCCGGCCAACGCAGCGGGCCGACCTTTTGCGGAGCTCCAGGGCCCTCCTGCCCGGGAGCCGGGGCTGCGGCCGGGTGCGTGTGCGTGTGCGTGTGCGTGCGAGCAGGAGGCGCGCGCAGTGTTTTGAGGGTGCTGCCGGGCAGGAAGCACGCTAGGGCGCATGCATTGCCAGCGGAGGCGGGCGGCCGGCCGACCGGCCGGCCTGCCTGCCTGCCTGCCTGCCTGCCTGCCTGCCTGCCTGCGACAGGCAGGGTGCGCGGGCTGGCGCCAAGGGAGCGCCGAGTGGGCGGGATGGAGGCCCCGGGTCCAGGAGGCACAGGCCAGGCGCGAAGCCTGGCGCTCCCTGGTGGTCTAGTGGTTAGGATTCGGCGCTCTCACCGCCGCGGCCCGGGTTCGATTCCCGGTCAGGGAAGCCTTTCTTCTTCCTCTCCGCCTGCCAACCGCCCCAGCGCGTCCACGACCCCCTTTTAGCCCACGCCAGGGCTCGCTGGCTTCGCCCCTTCCCCCTGGGCCTCGGCCCCCCCGACGAGGCCTCCCGGCACGCTCCGCGTCCAGCCCAAGGCCTGCCACGCCACCCCCAACCCTGCAAGCCTTTGGGTGCTCGCTCGCCTGGCCCGCTGGACGTCTCCCCTCCTCCGTCTCGGACGCTCGCCTCGCTCCCGCTCTTCCTCAGGCCCACAGCTCAGTGGCCGGGGCCGCCTCTCTCTCCCGCCGTGGCCGCCGCACGTGCTTCGACTCTCCAGCAGCACTGCTTGGGCCGCGGCAAACCTCGAGGCCCCCAAGCCACCCCTTCCTCCCTGCTGAGGTGGGGCTGCCGGCGGGGGTGGGGGCGGGAGGGGGCGGGGATCTACCTCGGCAGGTCGGGCCGCCCGCCGGGGCCTGGGCCCCCTTACTTCGCCCCTCGTGCCGGCGACCACGCCGGCAGCCTTCCCGCCGCCGCCTGCCAGGTCCTGGGCCGGCGGCGTCTCGCGCGGGCCGGTGATGCGGCGCCAGGGGCGTCGTGGTCTCGGGACCCGAGAGGAGCCGTGGCGCCCGGGAGGCGGAGATGTGACAGTGAACCTCGATCCGTCCGTCTGTCTGTCCGGCTCGCTAGACCAGCCGGCAGCGGAGGAGACAGAGCAGGGAGACGCGGGAGGCCAGTCCGGAAACCCAAGAGCCAAGCAGGTGGGAGGGGGCGGGGCAGAGGGGTGACAGGATGGCCTTCTGGCCAACGTTTGATTGAGCGGCATCACCAACGATCTCAATCCTCTCAGAGAGTGACCAGAAGGTTACCGAGAACGCTGCTCTCCCCTACACGCCCCCCCCCCACCACCACCTGGATGGGACTTGCTGATACGCTCCCATTCCCGCCTTCTCGTCCATCCACCCCCCTCCCCATCCCCATCCAGGATGGGCACCATCCCTCTCTCCAGCCCTGGATCCATCTTCTTCTATGGATGCTCGCCACAGTAGGTCGCAGCTCCCGGCCTCCTTCCCGCCACCACAGCCGGGCCGCTGTCAGCGGAGTTGAACGTCTGTCGACAGATCGGTTCCCTCAGAGGCCAAGTGGAGAGCGGAGCCAGTGCAGGGCAGAACCCTGGCGCGGCAGCACACTCGCCTGGGTTTGGACAAAGCCGTTCTCACCTGTGCCGCGAACCCCTGTCGGCATCGGGGTGCTGACCGTCAGCGCAGGCAGTTCCCTCGCCAGCCGTGCCGGTGTGCCGGAGGTGAGCGTGGGTGGGCGGGTGACAGCGCGGGAGGAAGGTGTCTGTTCCCGTGGGTGGCCTCGCAGGCGGGTCAGGGCACAGGGCCCAATGACCCCACGAAGAGGGGACGTCCGTGAGCCGCGTGCCGCTCACGAGGGAGATGTGAGGAGGAGTCCCGGGTGTCGCAGTGGAGCGCGGGCCGGGAGGTGCGGGGCTTGCGGGCACCGGCCGGGAGCGCGGCTGGCCGCTCGGGCAGGGCTTCTGCAGAGGCTCGGGGCGGCAGGGCACCTTGCCCGGCGCGGGTGCCGGTGGGGGAGATGTAGGGTGGGGCGGGGGTGGGGGTGGGGGACGGAGCAGGAGTGTGTCGGAGGAGCCTGAGGGAGGACAGCACCGGTGGAGGTGTGAGAGAGGGGCCTGGGGTCCACGGGGTGGCGGACGGTGGCGTGGCGGATGGATGGAGCGTGGGGGGCGAGCCTGGAGGCTGGAAGGAACGGCCGGTGGCAAGCAGGGGCAGTGGGCTCTGGTGGGAGGAGGACGGAGGCCCCTGTGGTCGGAGAGGACCCAGGCGGGCGAGACTGGCGTGCTGTGCCGCAAGACGGTCAGGCAGAGGAGTGGGGTGAGAGGAGGAGTAGGAAGCAGGCAAGGGTGGGGAATTCAACCGCCCTGGGGGCCTAAAGAACCCGTCCTCTGGACGAAGAGTCGAGTCTCAGGTGTGTGTCCGGGGTTGAGCTGAGAAGGGGCCGAAGGGACAAATGCAACGGAGGCTCCCCGGCAAAGGAGAATTTGGAGGCGAATGTGGGGGCGGGGGGGAGGGTGGGGTGAGCGGTGGTCGGCGTGTTTGGGGGAGTAGTGGGTTGGTGAGGGTGGAGGTGGAGGTGGGGCTGGCGGTGCCGCTTGGGGTTGGCAAGCTGTGGTGGTGGTGGTGGTGGTGGACTTGGTAGTGCCCATGGGGCTTCAGGGGATGGTGGGGGTCCCTGGTGGTGTGCGTGGCGACGATAGTCGCGGTGCTGGCGCTGATGGCGGTGGACTTGGTGCTGGCGCTGGTGGGCGTGGACTCGGTTCCCTGCGCGGTGGTGCTGGCCGAGGTGGTTTTGAGAGGCGGGCCAGTGTGTGAAAACTATGGCGGCCAAGCGGGATCAAGTGAACACACAGCGCGTGTGCCTTGCGAGGATATCGTGGAAGGTTTTAGGCTGACTGGGGCGCGCGCCATAATGACTCGGTGACCCCCCCCCCCCGTGAGAATGCCGTGGAGCACTCGCAGGAGCGGCAAGTCCCATCCTACCGGTAGGGCCAACACGGTCGAACGTTGGGAGTGTGGGTAGAGCGAGCCAGAGAGCGGGGAAATGTGGTGAACCGTGGGGAGGCGGGGCGTGCGGTGCAGGGCGGACCTCCTGGAAGGGAAACGCGGGACTGGAGCGGAGCGGGGTCACGGGAACGAAGAGAAGAGGGACAGGGAAGGTGTGTGGGCACAAGAGTGGCTGAGCGGTCAAGGCGTTAGGGCACGTGGGCTTGGTTCCCCCCGGGTGGAGTTTGTCTCCAGGGCCAGAGGGAGGGGTCGGGGGTGGGAGGGAGAGGAAGGCCCACGGAATGTGCTGCGGTGGGCTGCAGAGCTGGTGTGGGACAGGTGCCTCGGGCGTGGGAGAGAGGAAGCCCAGCTCGGCGTTGGGGCTGCGGGACCAAAAGGGGACGGGGTGCTGCATGGGCCGGGAATCGAACCCGGGCCTCCCGCGTGGCAGGCGAGAATTCTACCACTGAACCACCCATGCACCGATGGCCGCCGCCACCAGACGCTGCCCCCAGCGGCGTTCGCCACCGGCCGCCCTACATTGGCCGCTGCCCTCCGTGGCCACGGGCTCCATTTGAGGCGGCGGCGGCGGACTGGTGAGGTGAAAGGGAGGCTCTAGCTACGCGGAGAGCGCTCGGGCGCAGGCGCGGATGGGATGGGGCGCGGCGGTGGGCGGGGGGCGGGATGCTGGCAGAGGGAGGCCCCGAGGCCCCGAGCCGGACTCGGCCCATCCCGCGCCGCCTTCTGCCGCCCAGGGCCGCCACGAGACTGCCGGCGTCGCCAGAGGAAGCCACGAGCCGAACCAAGCCCGGCCCGCGCCCGGATCCCAATCAGGGTAGGCGATGGGCGGCGGGTGCAGCTGAGGGCCGACGTTCCCTCCGACGACCCACCGCCCCGTCCCAGAGTCCCTTGGGCGGCTGGCTTTCTTGCCGGTGCGCTGGGGGCGCGGGCGGGCGCGAGCGGGAAGGGAGCTCCGGCGGTGCGAGGGCGGGGGTGGCGGGGCGTCGTGGGGAGCCGTCGGAGTCGCAGGCTGGAGAGCGCCGCCCCCGCCGCCCGCCGCCGAGCGGGGCTCAGGCCAGGAGACCGACGGTGCCTGAGCCTGGCTTCTGCGCCCTGCCCGACGGATCTCCCGCAAGGGTCCCGCTCTGGTGGGCTGGTGGCGAGGCAGGAGCGCGGTCTGGGATGGGAGGAGCACTTTGGCGGAGTGGCTGCCGGCTCGCGGGCAGCCCGCTGAGGGAGCGCGCCGGTGTCGTCGGGTTGGGCCCCGGCAGCGGCTTCCCGCGTGCTGACGGCTGGGGGGCCGGACGTTGGGGAGTGGGTGACGCGAGGCGGGGGCGGGGCGGGGGACGGCGGCCAGGGCTTCCGCCGGCTACTCAGCGGAGCCACCTTGCCGGGTTGGGCTCGCGTGCCAGGCAGGCCCCGTGCAGGGAGGGCTCTGTCGGTGGCTGGCCAGCAGATGGCTGGGCCGCCTGTGTCCCCGGAGGCAGGCAGGTGTGTCCAGGGCGAGGCCCCGAGGTGAAGAATCGTGGCGGGCATCACAGGCCTGCACGATGTGGACGGCGAGCTCAGTAGGGTGTGGGGAGAGTGGCACGGGCAGGCGGGCGGGCCGGGGCTGGCGCAGAGGAGAGAATGTCGCACGGTGAGCTGCTGGTTGCGCAAGCGTCGGGCTCGAGCTAAGAGGGAGTCGCTGTTCACCAGACAGAAGTCGGAGGGCGACCGGTGGAGGGCTGTCCTCACGCGGGGCGGGGTGAGGGAGTGGGAGTGGGAGTGGGAGTGGAAACGGGAGTGGGAGGGAGGGAGGGAGGGAGGAAAACACAACCAGCAGGCGCCGGGGGAAGCAGGCGAGGAAGGACGCGGTGCGAAGTCCTGAAACTTGTGCGCGTGGGGTCTGGTAGGAAGGGCGTGTGAGTGGGGGAGGGGGGCGGCGGGGAGGGGGGCGCGCGTGTGGAGAAAGCCAGTTGCCAGTGGGCTCAAGGCGCTGGAGCACGCTCCTGGGCTATTTCTGCCAGGCCGGCGCAGGGAACGTGGCAGGCAAGGCGGCCGCGCCTGAGAAGCTGGTGGGGTGGAGAGGCTGGAGTCTGGAGAGGGGGCAAGAGCGCAGGCCAGGAACGGGCGGTCAGGCGGTCAAGGGGTGCGACAGGGTGTCGCGGAGGCCCGGGACCCGGGCATTTGTTGGGCGGGCCAAAAGGTTGGCTTGTCAGGAGTGGGATTCGAACCCACGCCTCCAGGGGAGACTGCGACCTGAACGCAGCGCCTTAGACCGCTCGGCCATCCTGACGGCGCGCCTGGGCGCGTGGCCGCTCGCCTGGCTGGGACGCGGCGCGAACAGCGGTGCCCGCGGCCGCACGCGGCGCCTGGCGGGCGGCTGTGTGGGTGCCCAAGGGACGGGGTCGCGCGCGCCGGCCGGCCGACCGGGAGCGAGGCCAGCAGAGTCGCCTGGCTCCGCCGCCGACGCCCCCTCGCCCGGCCCCGGCCCCAGCCGGACCGCGTCCCCCGGGTCCGGCCGGCCTCTGCCGCCAGCCCCCACCCGCGCGCCCCTCCTCGCGGGACGTGGCACGGCGCGCGCCCACGTTCTCCTCGCCGCCTCGTTTGCGCTCTGGGGCCTCTTCGTCCCCGCGCGATCCCCGCATAGGAGGCAATAGGCGGCGCGCGCGCTCGGAGTTTTCAGCGGCCCCTGGATCCGGGGCCGCGTCCAGGTCCAGGTCCGGGTCCGGGCCCGGGTCGGGGTTCGGGTGTGCTTCGCCGAAGGACGCGATCGTTTCCGGCGTCCGATCGCATCGCATCGGGTCGGGCACGTGCCGGGCGCCTGCGGTGGGCCGGGGTCGAGGGCAGGGTGGGCGTCGGCAGGCGGACGGAGAGCGGTCGGGCGCCAGGGCGGCCGCCGCCGTCCTCGTTAGTATAGTGGTGAGTATCCCCGCCTGTCACGCGGGAGACCGGGGTTCGATTCCCCGACGGGGAGGCAAGACGCCCTTTTTTGGTCTCCGGCTCCGCTCTCGGTCCAGCCGCTTGCCCTCCAAGGGCCTTTCTTCTCCCTCCCCCGCCCTCCAGCGCTGCGCGGGGCGCCAACTCGTGCCCGGCCGGCCCACCGTCCCCGACCTGGACACCCCACCGCCACCCCCGGCCCCGCCCCCGCCCCCGCCCCCGCCCCTCCTCCTCCTCGCCGCTCTGGCGCGTCGTCGCCACAGCCGAGCGAGGGCTTCCTCTGCTCCCCGCAGCGCCCGACGAGCGGCCCTCCGAAAGTGGCTGGCGCAAGTGGGCTCCTTGCGACGCGACGCACAGCTGCACAGCTGCCGGGACGGGTCGGGGGCGGACGGGTCCCCTCTCGCTGCGGGAAGCGGCCTCGCCGAGCAGCCGGTGGAGAAGGGCTTGGGCGGGCCCTTGTTGCTGCAGGACAGGCGAGGGAGGCGGGGCGGGGGGGGGGGCGTGGCGGCGTCGGGGTCCGGGTCGGGGTGGGCTTGGTCGAACGGCCGCGAGGGCGCACCCCAGAGGCGGTGGGGCTCGGCGGACGACGGCAGCCGCGTTGGGCGCGCGGAGGCCGTCGGTGGCGCCTGTGGCAGCGCCGGGCCGCGGGCGGGCAGGCGGGGCGTCGGGGCAGGGCTGCGCCAGGCGGCGGCGGCGGCGGCGGCGGCGGCGGCGAGACGGCGCCGGCGCGAGCCCGGGGCCGGCATCTCGGGGCGGCCCGGGCTGTGCAGCGTTGGTGGTATAGTGGTGAGCATAGCTGCCTTCCAAGCAGTTGACCCGGGTTCGATTCCCGGCCAACGCAGCGGGCCGACCTTTTGCGGAGCTCCAGGGCCCTCCTGCCCGGGAGCCGGGGCTGCGGCCGGGTGCGTGTGCGTGTGCGTGTGCGTGCGAGCAGGAGGCGCGCGCAGTGTTTTGAGGGTGCTGCCGGGCAGGAAGCACGCTAGGGCGCATGCATTGCCAGCGGAGGCGGGCGGCCGGCCGACCGGCCGGCCTGCCTGCCTGCCTGCCTGCCTGCCTGCCTGCCTGCCTGCGACAGGCAGGGTGCGCGGGCTGGCGCCAAGGGAGCGCCGAGTGGGCGGGATGGAGGCCCCGGGTCCAGGAGGCACAGGCCAGGCGCGAAGCCTGGCGCTCCCTGGTGGTCTAGTGGTTAGGATTCGGCGCTCTCACCGCCGCGGCCCGGGTTCGATTCCCGGTCAGGGAAGCCTTTCTTCTTCCTCTCCGCCTGCCAACCGCCCCAGCGCGTCCACGACCCCCTTTTAGCCCACGCCAGGGCTCGCTGGCTTCGCCCCTTCCCCCTGGGCCTCGGCCCCCCCGACGAGGCCTCCCGGCACGCTCCGCGTCCAGCCCAAGGCCTGCCACGCCACCCCCAACCCTGCAAGCCTTTGGGTGCTCGCTCGCCTGGCCCGCTGGACGTCTCCCCTCCTCCGTCTCGGACGCTCGCCTCGCTCCCGCTCTTCCTCAGGCCCACAGCTCAGTGGCCGGGGCCGCCTCTCTCTCCCGCCGTGGCCGCCGCACGTGCTTCGACTCTCCAGCAGCACTGCTTGGGCCGCGGCAAACCTCGAGGCCCCCAAGCCACCCCTTCCTCCCTGCTGAGGTGGGGCTGCCGGCGGGGGTGGGGGCGGGAGGGGGCGGGGATCTACCTCGGCAGGTCGGGCCGCCCGCCGGGGCCTGGGCCCCCTTACTTCGCCCCTCGTGCCGGCGACCACGCCGGCAGCCTTCCCGCCGCCGCCTGCCAGGTCCTGGGCCGGCGGCGTCTCGCGCGGGCCGGTGATGCGGCGCCAGGGGCGTCGTGGTCTCGGGACCCGAGAGGAGCCGTGGCGCCCGGGAGGCGGAGATGTGACAGTGAACCTCGATCCGTCCGTCTGTCTGTCCGGCTCGCTAGACCAGCCGGCAGCGGAGGAGACAGAGCAGGGAGACGCGGGAGGCCAGTCCGGAAACCCAAGAGCCAAGCAGGTGGGAGGGGGCGGGGCAGAGGGGTGACAGGATGGCCTTCTGGCCAACGTTTGATTGAGCGGCATCACCAACGATCTCAATCCTCTCAGAGAGTGACCAGAAGGTTACCGAGAACGCTGCTCTCCCCTACACGCCCCCCCCCCACCACCACCTGGATGGGACTTGCTGATACGCTCCCATTCCCGCCTTCTCGTCCATCCACCCCCCTCCCCATCCCCATCCAGGATGGGCACCATCCCTCTCTCCAGCCCTGGATCCATCTTCTTCTATGGATGCTCGCCACAGTAGGTCGCAGCTCCCGGCCTCCTTCCCGCCACCACAGCCGGGCCGCTGTCAGCGGAGTTGAACGTCTGTCGACAGATCGGTTCCCTCAGAGGCCAAGTGGAGAGCGGAGCCAGTGCAGGGCAGAACCCTGGCGCGGCAGCACACTCGCCTGGGTTTGGACAAAGCCGTTCTCACCTGTGCCGCGAACCCCTGTCGGCATCGGGGTGCTGACCGTCAGCGCAGGCAGTTCCCTCGCCAGCCGTGCCGGTGTGCCGGAGGTGAGCGTGGGTGGGCGGGTGACAGCGCGGGAGGAAGGTGTCTGTTCCCGTGGGTGGCCTCGCAGGCGGGTCAGGGCACAGGGCCCAATGACCCCACGAAGAGGGGACGTCCGTGAGCCGCGTGCCGCTCACGAGGGAGATGTGAGGAGGAGTCCCGGGTGTCGCAGTGGAGCGCGGGCCGGGAGGTGCGGGGCTTGCGGGCACCGGCCGGGAGCGCGGCTGGCCGCTCGGGCAGGGCTTCTGCAGAGGCTCGGGGCGGCAGGGCACCTTGCCCGGCGCGGGTGCCGGTGGGGGAGATGTAGGGTGGGGCGGGGGTGGGGGTGGGGGACGGAGCAGGAGTGTGTCGGAGGAGCCTGAGGGAGGACAGCACCGGTGGAGGTGTGAGAGAGGGGCCTGGGGTCCACGGGGTGGCGGACGGTGGCGTGGCGGATGGATGGAGCGTGGGGGGCGAGCCTGGAGGCTGGAAGGAACGGCCGGTGGCAAGCAGGGGCAGTGGGCTCTGGTGGGAGGAGGACGGAGGCCCCTGTGGTCGGAGAGGACCCAGGCGGGCGAGACTGGCGTGCTGTGCCGCAAGACGGTCAGGCAGAGGAGTGGGGTGAGAGGAGGAGTAGGAAGCAGGCAAGGGTGGGGAATTCAACCGCCCTGGGGGCCTAAAGAACCCGTCCTCTGGACGAAGAGTCGAGTCTCAGGTGTGTGTCCGGGGTTGAGCTGAGAAGGGGCCGAAGGGACAAATGCAACGGAGGCTCCCCGGCAAAGGAGAATTTGGAGGCGAATGTGGGGGCGGGGGGGGAGGGTGGGGTGAGCGGGGTCGGCGTGTTTGGGGGAGTAGTGGGTTGGTGAGGGTGGAGGTGGAGGTGGGGCTGGCGGTGCCGCTTGGGGTTGGCAGGCTGTGGTGGTGGTGGTGGTGGTGGACTTGGTAGTGCCCATGGGGCTTCAGGGGATGGTGGGGGTCCCTGGTGGTGTGCGTGGCGACGATAGTCGCGGTGCTGGCGCTGATGGCGGTGGACTTGGTGCTGGCGCTGGTGGGCGTGGACTCGGTTCCCTGCGCGGTGGTGCTGGCCGAGGTGGTTTTGAGAGGCGGGCCAGTGTGTGAAAACTATGGCGGCCAAGCGGGATCAAGTGAACACACAGCGCGTGTGCCTTGCGAGGATATCGTGGAAGGTTTTAGGCTGACTGGGGCGCGCGCCATAATGACTCGGTGACCCCCCCCCCCCGTGAGAATGCCGTGGAGCACTCGCAGGAGCGGCAAGTCCCATCCTACCGGTAGGGCCAACACGGTCGAACGTTGGGAGTGTGGGTAGAGCGAGCCAGAGAGCGGGGAAATGTGGTGAACCGTGGGGAGGCGGGGCGTGCGGTGCAGGGCGGACCTCCTGGAAGGGAAACGCGGGACTGGAGCGGAGCGGGGTCACGGGAACGAAGAGAAGAGGGACAGGGAAGTTGTGTGGGCACAAGAGTGGCTGAGCGGTCAAGGCGTTAGGGCACGTGGGCTTGGTTCCCCCCGGGTGGAGTTTGTCTCCAGGGCCAGAGGGAGGGGTCGGGGGTGGGAGGGAGAGGAAGGCCCACGGAATGTGCTGCGGTGGGCTGCAGAGCTGGTGTGGGACAGGTGCCTCGGGCGTGGGAGAGAGGAAGCCCAGCTCGGCGTTGGGGCTGCGGGACCAAAAGGGGACGGGGTGCTGCATGGGCCGGGAATCGAACCCGGGCCTCCCGCGTGGCAGGCGAGAATTCTACCACTGAACCACCCATGCACCGATGGCCGCCGCCACCAGACGCTGCCCCCAGCGGCGTTCGCCACCGGCCGCCCTACATTGGCCGCTGCCCTCCGTGGCCACGGGCTCCATTTGAGGCGGCGGCGGCGGACTGGTGAGGTGAAAGGGAGGCTCTAGCTACGCGGAGAGCGCTCGGGCGCAGGCGCGGATGGGATGGGGCGCGGCGGTGGGCGGGGGGCGGGATGCTGGCAGAGGGAGGCCCCGAGGCCCCGAGCCGGACTCGGCCCATCCCGCGCCGCCTTCTGCCGCCCAGGGCCGCCACGAGACTGCCGGCGTCGCCAGAGGAAGCCACGAGCCGAACCAAGCCCGGCCCGCGCCCGGATCCCAATCAGGGTAGGCGATGGGCGGCGGGTGCAGCTGAGGGCCGACGTTCCCTCCGACGACCCACCGCCCCGTCCCAGAGTCCCTTGGGCGGCTGGCTTTCTTGCCGGTGCGCTGGGGGCGCGGGCGGGCGCGAGCGGGAAGGGAGCTCCGGCGGTGCGAGGGCGGGGGTGGCGGGGCGTCGTGGGGAGCCGTCGGAGTCGCAGGCTGGAGAGCGCCGCCCCCGCCGCCCGCCGCCGAGCGGGGCTCAGGCCAGGAGACCGACGGTGCCTGAGCCTGGCTTCTGCGCCCTGCCCGACGGATCTCCCGCAAGGGTCCCGCTCTGGTGGGCTGGTGGCGAGGCAGGAGCGCGGTCTGGGATGGGAGGAGCACTTTGGCGGAGTGGCTGCCGGCTCGCGGGCAGCCCGCTGAGGGAGCGCGCCGGTGTCGTCGGGTTGGGCCCCGGCAGCGGCTTCCCGCGTGCTGACGGCTGGGGGGCCGGACGTTGGGGAGTGGGTGACGCGAGGCGGGGGCGGGGCGGGGGACGGCGGCCAGGGCTTCCGCCGGCTACTCAGCGGAGCCACCTTGCCGGGTTGGGCTCGCGTGCCAGGCAGGCCCCGTGCAGGGAGGGCTCTGTCGGTGGCTGGCCAGCAGATGGCTGGGCCGCCTGTGTCCCCGGAGGCAGGCAGGTGTGTCCAGGGCGAGGCCCCGAGGTGAAGAATCGTGGCGGGCATCACAGGCCTGCACGATGTGGACGGCGAGCTCAGTAGGGTGTGGGGAGAGTGGCACGGGCAGGCGGGCGGGCCGGGGCTGGCGCAGAGGAGAGAATGTCGCACGGTGAGCTGCTGGTTGCGCAAGCGTCGGGCTCGAGCTAAGAGGGAGTCGCTGTTCACCAGACAGAAGTCGGAGGGCGACCGGTGGAGGGCTGTCCTCACGCGGGGCGGGGTGAGGGAGTGGGAGTGGGAGTGGGAGTGGAAACGGGAGTGGGAGGGAGGGAGGGAGGGAGGAAAACACAACCAGCAGGCGCCGGGGGAAGCAGGCGAGGAAGGACGCGGTGCGAAGTCCTGAAACTTGTGCGCGTGGGGTCTGGTAGGAAGGGCGTGTGAGTGGGGGAGGGGGGCGGCGGGGAGGGGGGCGCGCGTGTGGAGAAAGCCAGTTGCCAGTGGGCTCAAGGCGCTGGAGCACGCTCCTGGGCTATTTCTGCCAGGCCGGCGCAGGGAACGTGGCAGGCAAGGCGGCCGCGCCTGAGAAGCTGGTGGGGTGGAGAGGCTGGAGTCTGGAGAGGGGGCAAGAGCGCAGGCCAGGAACGGGCGGTCAGGCGGTCAAGGGGTGCGACAGGGTGTCGCGGAGGCCCGGGACCCGGGCATTTGTTGGGCGGGCCAAAAGGTTGGCTTGTCAGGAGTGGGATTCGAACCCACGCCTCCAGGGGAGACTGCGACCTGAACGCAGCGCCTTAGACCGCTCGGCCATCCTGACGGCGCGCCTGGGCGCGTGGCCGCTCGCCTGGCTGGGACGCGGCGCGAACAGCGGTGCCCGCGGCCGCACGCGGCGCCTGGCGGGCGGCTGTGTGGGTGCCCAAGGGACGGGGTCGCGCGCGCCGGCCGGCCGACCGGGAGCGAGGCCAGCAGAGTCGCCTGGCTCCGCCGCCGACGCCCCCTCGCCCGGCCCCGGCCCCAGCCGGACCGCGTCCCCCGGGTCCGGCCGGCCTCTGCCGCCAGCCCCCACCCGCGCGCCCCTCCTCGCGGGACGTGGCACGGCGCGCGCCCACGTTCTCCTCGCCGCCTCGTTTGCGCTCTGGGGCCTCTTCGTCCCCGCGCGATCCCCGCATAGGAGGCAATAGGCGGCGCGCGCGCTCGGAGTTTTCAGCGGCCCCTGGATCCGGGGCCGCGTCCAGGTCCAGGTCCGGGTCCGGGCCCGGGTCGGGGTTCGGGTGTGCTTCGCCGAAGGACGCGATCGTTTCCGGCGTCCGATCGCATCGCATCGGGTCGGGCACGTGCCGGGCGCCTGCGGTGGGCCGGGGTCGAGGGCAGGGTGGGCGTCGGCAGGCGGACGGAGAGCGGTCGGGCGCCAGGGCGGCCGCCGCCGTCCTCGTTAGTATAGTGGTGAGTATCCCCGCCTGTCACGCGGGAGACCGGGGTTCGATTCCCCGACGGGGAGGCAAGACGCCCTTTTTTGGTCTCCGGCTCCGCTCTCGGTCCAGCCGCTTGCCCTCCAAGGGCCTTTCTTCTCCCTCCCCCGCCCTCCAGCGCTGCGCGGGGCGCCAACTCGTGCCCGGCCGGCCCACCGTCCCCGACCTGGACACCCCACCGCCACCCCCGGCCCCGCCCCCGCCCCCGCCCCCGCCCCTCCTCCTCCTCGCCGCTCTGGCGCGTCGTCGCCACAGCCGAGCGAGGGCTTCCTCTGCTCCCCGCAGCGCCCGACGAGCGGCCCTCCGAAAGTGGCTGGCGCAAGTGGGCTCCTTGCGACGCGACGCACAGCTGCACAGCTGCCGGGACGGGTCGGGGGCGGACGGGTCCCCTCTCGCTGCGGGAAGCGGCCTCGCCGAGCAGCCGGTGGAGAAGGGCTTGGGCGGGCCCTTGTTGCTGCAGGACAGGCGAGGGAGGCGGGGCGGGGGGGGCGTGGCGGCGTCGGGGTCCGGGTCGGGGTGGGCTTGGTCGAACGGCCGCGAGGGCGCACCCCAGAGGCGGTGGGGCTCGGCGGACGACGGCAGCCGCGTTGGACGCGCGGAGGCCGTCGGTGGCGCCTGTGGCAGCGCCGGGCCGCGGGCGGGCAGGCGGGGCGTCGGGGCAGGGCTGCGCCAGGCGGCGGCGGCGGCGGCGGCGGCGGCGAGACGGCGCCGGCGCGAGCCCGGGGCCGGCATCTCGGGGCGGCCCGGGCTGTGCAGCGTTGGTGGTATAGTGGTGAGCATAGCTGCCTTCCAAGCAGTTGACCCGGGTTCGATTCCCGGCCAACGCAGCGGGCCGACCTTTTGCGGAGCTCCAGGGCCCTCCTGCCCGGGAGCCGGGGCTGCGGCCGGGTGCGTGTGCGTGTGCGTGTGCGTGCGAGCAGGAGGCGCGCGCAGTGTTTTGAGGGTGCTGCCGGGCAGGAAGCACGCTAGGGCGCATGCATTGCCAGCGGAGGCGGGCGGCCGGCCGACCGGCCGGCCTGCCTGCCTGCCTGCCTGCCTGCCTGCCTGCCTGCCTGCGACAGGCAGGGTGCGCGGGCTGGCGCCAAGGGAGCGCCGAGTGGGCGGGATGGAGGCCCCGGGTCCAGGAGGCACAGGCCAGGCGCGAAGCCTGGCGCTCCCTGGTGGTCTAGTGGTTAGGATTCGGCGCTCTCACCGCCGCGGCCCGGGTTCGATTCCCGGTCAGGGAAGCCTTTCTTCTTCCTCTCCGCCTGCCAACCGCCCCAGCGCGTCCACGACCCCCTTTTAGCCCACGCCAGGGCTCGCTGGCTTCGCCCCTTCCCCCTGGGCCTCGGCCCCCCCGACGAGGCCTCCCGGCACGCTCCGCGTCCAGCCCAAGGCCTGCCACGCCACCCCCAACCCTGCAAGCCTTTGGGCGCTCGCTCGCCTGGCCCGCTGGACGTCTCCCCTCCTCCGTCTCGGACGCTCGCCTCGCTCCCGCTCTTCCTCAGGCCCACAGCTCAGTGGCCGGGGCCGCCTCTCTCTCCCGCCGTGGCCGCCGCACGTGCTTCGACTCTCCAGCAGCACTGCTTGGGCCGCGGCAAACCTCGAGGCCCCCAAGCCACCGCTTCCTCCCTGCTGAGGTGGGGCTGCCGGCGGGGGTGGGGGCGGGAGGGGGCGGGGATCTACCTCGGCAGGTCGGGCCGCCCGCCGGGGCCTGGGCCCCCTTACTTCGCTCCTCGTGCCGGCGACCACGCCGGCAGCCTTCCCGCCGCCGCCTGCCAGGTCCTGGGCCGGCGGCGTCTCGCGCGGGCCGGTGATGCGGCGCCAGGGGCGTCGTGGTCTCGGGACCCGAGAGGAGCCGTGGCGCCCGGGAGGCGGAGATGTGACAGTGAACCTCGATCCGTCCGTCTGTCTGTCCGGCTAGCTAGACCAGCCGGCAGCGGAGGAGACAGAGCAGGGAGACGCGGGAGGCCAGTCCGGAAACCCAAGAGCCAAGCAGGTGGGAGGGGGCGGGGCAGAGGGGTGACAGGATGGCCTTCTGGCCAACGTTTGATTGAGCGGCATCACCAACGATCTCAATCCTCTCAGAGAGTGACCAGAAGGTTACCGAGAACGCTGCCCTCCCCTACACGCCCCCCCCCCACCACCACCTGAATGGGACTTGCTGATACGCTCCCATTCCCGCCTTCTCGTCCATCCACCTCCCTCCCCTGCCCCATCCAGGATGGGCGCCATCCCTCTCTCCAGCCCTGGATCCACCTTCTTCTATGGATGCTCGCCCAAGTAGGTCGCACATCTCAGTAGTCTTCTGAGCGAATCTCTGCACTGTCAAGATTAGTGCATTACATTAAAGAGCTTTTACTCTATGCTCCTTCTTCACACCTTGCTTTGCTTTTTGTTCTCCCCTTATTAACGGCTGGTAACTCTTATGTAGACTTCTTTCTGAGAGATATGGTCTTCTTTTTCTCTCCTTTCACACTGTGTGATATTTTTTCTTTGGTGTCATCCTTGCATTCCAGGACATGGCCGGTCCTATTGGTACTGAGTTCTTTCGAGTTCAGTTCCCAGCTCCTCTCAGCTCTCTTAATAATTTCCTGGACCTTTTTCCCTCTTGTAATATGAGAAGTTTTGCTTTCAATTCAATACCCCTTTCAGGCTGTGTAGCTACCGAGCCTTCCCCTTCCTTATAGGAGTTGATCATCATATATTGTAAGAAAATTTAAGGAAAGGAAACTTGCCTCTGTGAACTCAGCCTTTCTGCCTTGGCTCTTGTAGCTCTCGCAAACCTCGTCTATGGAATTTTTACAAAGAAACTTTAAATCAACCCAACACGTACCCTGGAGAAATTCGATTGTTCCAGTGTATCTACTTTACTGCCTAGCCCGGAAATTACATCCTAATATTTTCTGTTTTATGAAGATCACTTCGGATCTGATTTACAAGTAGCATCAACTTAACTGTTTCTATCTAGAAAGACTAACCATAGTCAGACTAAGAGTGTTAGTTGTTTTCTGAGCTTAAGTATGTTTAATGGATGGTCTGAATTTCTCTAGTTAAGAACTTCTGAATGGCGGGATCTACCAATGGAAATGTCGGAGGATTTAGTAAAATTGCCCAGGCTCTACAAAACTTTCAAAAGTTAACTGTTTTAGAATTCCAAAGATCCTGGAGAAATTACACTTATTACTAAAACTAATTTTCTTTTTTCAAAGTAACTTGCAGGTTGGTTTCATATGTCATGTAAAATATTATAATTGTACTCATAAATTAGTGATTCTCTATGAAGAGCTATGGCTCATTTTTGAATCACTATATGGGGGGGGCATGTTGGGGGAGGGTTTAACTTACTCTGTCTCTCAGGTTTCCAGATGTTGATTTGCCTCACCATGGGATATTTAGTACTTCTTGAGAATCATATTCAGCTTCGGAGCTCGCTGCCATATCGAATTTACATCTTTGAATAAATGCTCAGCATCTGGGTTTAAAATTCATAAAGAGGTGATGAAACTGGGCTTCAAAGGAATTTACTAAAATAAGGACATCAGCCTGACTTCCCAAGCAGGGATCCTTAGTTTAAATTAGTGGCAAGTTATTTCCCCACTACTCACCCACCCCTGCTCCATTCCCTCAAGTCATTCTCATTTCCCTCAAGTAGTGAATTTGGTTTTACTTGTGTCTGCGTCTCAACTTTGGGAGGAAGAGGTATTTGCTTCCCATGGTTGCTAAGGAATTGGGAAGAAAGGAAGCCAGGACCTTAGTGTCACTTGGGAATGGTTTCATGTTGTGGATTTTAGAATCTGACAACTCAGACTTGTAATCTCAAGATGAAGAGGCTGGAATCCAGGCAGAGGAATGGTAGTGTTTGATTAAAGATCTATAAATATGATATGCAAGAAGCAAGGTGCTGGCCTGGTCTCTGTGGCGCAATTGGTTAGCGCATTCGGCTGTTAACTGAAAGGTTGGTGGTTCAATCCCACCCAGGGACGTTTGAGTTTTTGAGTCACAATCACCAAAGAGTCTTCTCTTGACCCCCTAGTCTTCCTTTTTCCCAGTGCTTCCTCTTAGATATCAAAGTTCTACTTCTAACCCAAAATTCTAGGAATTACTTGTCTAGTGAGAGACACTTCCCAGCTTCTCCCATCCTACCTGTTGAGGTGTCATCTATGGCCAAACTACAGGTTCCTGTACTTCTTTTCCCTCCAGAAGTGAATCCTTTGAGAGCTGTTTTCCAGAATCTCACAGCCAAAGGGCCTTTGCAAGTTGGCACTGCTACTACAGAAAACAGCTAAGGCTCTTTTCAGCTCAGGTAATGCTTGCAGCAGAGGCTAAACAGCTGGAGAAAACCAAGGAACTCTGGCCAATTTCAAAGGGGAGCCCAGTATTTCACGCATTAATGTGCTCTAATTTATCCAGGTACTCACTATAATTGGACACTCCTCTTATACATAGGGCTGCAGTGAAGGTTCTAGAAATAACCCTTTATGTGCTTTACCATTGGCCCTAACTCTTCTTGTTTCATATTACCCTCCATTTAGGTGATCTCGCCACTCTTGTGTTTGCGATTATACACACAACTGTCAAATTTGTGTCTCCAGTACTTCTCTGAATTTTAAATCCATCCATGTATCCACTTGCCTGCTCCACATGACCCCTTGGCCCTCAGGTCATCCTCTCCCAAACTGAGTCCATCTTCTCCCCACTCCCTAAGCAGGAGTCTTTTCCAATCTTCCCTCTCTCAGTGAAGGGTAGTACCATCCCTATAGAGAAACAAGCCATACAAGAAAGGAACTTCCTTGAAGTCCCCTCAGCCAGCAAATCCATTAGTCATCAAGTTCTTCCTATTTTAACTTCTCTGGCTTCCCATCCTGTTAGCCCACTGTCAAGGTTCCCTGGGGAGTGGACCCATGTCAGCTTGAGAAGTTCTGATGTAGTATGAGGAACATGTTGCCAGGACTCCAGTCTGTGTTTGTTCTCACACCAGTGAGCTGGCCTTTCCTCTCAGCCAAAGCTGACATTTCATCCTCTCAGGTGTCCTTCTTAGCTCAGAAGTCAGGACTGGAAGACCACGGAGAGGAAATTCTCTGTTGAGTAAAGCAAACTTTTTTGTAATTGGCTGGTCTTTCTGAAAGCTTTTAGAAAAACACAAAATCCTGGCTTGTCCCTAGTCTCTATTTATTCTCTAGTCTCTATTCATCTGTTTATTCATGCATGCATTTATTCACTCATTCATTCATCAAACATATATTGACACCTGTTATGTGCCAGGCACTCTGCAAGGAGCTGCAAATAAAATGACGAGCAATAAACAAATACAGTTACCGCTCATAACCTACTTCCTGGAATTCCTGACAACAAGAACAGTGCGAACTGATTGTGCTCCTGGGGGGACTTCCAGTACAAATGGGGCACCATGATCCTTAATTCTTCCTCCTGTTCTTCCATTTGCAAAGCTGTGGAGGCTACAAGGCTATGCTATGCACTCACCCCATAGTGGCTGGAGGAAACTGGCTTTTGGAATCACCCAAATTTGTTGTGCTTTCAGTCTCTCAGGCCCAGAGGTAGGGGTCCTTGGCTGCAGAGAATTGAGCTCTCCCTGAAGTGCTGAGGCTGGAACCTGGCAGTTAACCCAGGGTACACTCTAGGGTTTGGCCACAAATTAGTCAAGAGGAAATGCCAGCCCACGGCTTCTACTTGATCTTTGTAGTGTAATGAGTTAGGCTTTCTGCTGTTAGGTTAAAGCTTGGTGGTTCACAGTCCCCCCAGAGATTGCTGTCCTTTGAGCCACAAAACACCCTCCTTTGCTCCCAGAACTTCATGTTCTCCACCTCCTCATAAGCTACTCATCTCATTTCTGAGTTGTTCCTGGTATAGATGAGGCTCCTTGGGTAGTTTCTTCTTGGTCAAAAGACTTGAGTAAAAGAACAAGTTATCTGGCCCCCATATATCCAACATACAGTGTTGAGACAGGCATGGGTTAACTGCCATCGACATTCCCATTCGAAAGGGGGAAATTGGAGACACACAGCAATCACTGGTCCATAGCAATTCTGACATCCAGTCAGTTACATATTGCCAGGTCTTTAAGGCCAGTACTGCTCACTGGGAATGATTCTCTGTGGCTCTCAATTCCATCTCCTGAGTTATCCTTACTTTTCCATAAGAATAGCCAGTTTTTGCAGCTGAGCATTCTCTTAACCTGCTTCCTGCCCATAGAAGTTTGGAGGGCCAAAGATTTCTCTGTCCCTTTCAGTCCAAGCTGATATACTTCCTTTAAAAGCTTGGAGAGTTTCTTATATATCGATATATATTCTATTACCAGCGCACTGGGTTCTTGTTGTCCCTCAGGATGGAAATCAAGAGAGACAACAAATGGGAGTAGAAAAGTAAAAGTTTATTAGCTTGTGCACAGGAGAGGCACAAGGGAGCCGGTACAGAAAGGAAAGGGGCAGGTGACAGGCTCCTTAGGGAGCGGGACTGTGGGGCTTTTATCAGGCAAAGGCTGGGGAGGAGTGCCTTGTCATGGCATGTAGAGGCAGGGTTCTGCTTGCGCCTGCGCAGTCGTGTAGCATGCTACTACATGTGACGCAGGCATCATTAGCATGCTAGCTCTCCACCCCTGGGCATGATTTTTACTGTGCTAATGGGGCTAGGGTCACCTTCAGTGGACTCCTGGGTGCTAGGGCACATGTGTAAGCCCGGGAAAGTCCCCAAACTGTGGAATGTGGATCTTGGTGGTCTCTCTCTGATTCTCCTTGCTTGCAGATTGGTTAGGGGCCTTATCTTGTCAGGCCAGGGGCCTTGTGGATGGTCCTGTCTCTTTAGGCTGGTTCCTGTCTCAATTCCACTTATTAAACAAAAGCCACACTCACAAATCTTTGAGATAAGCCCTTTTCTACTTTGGGGTCCTGGTGAGGTTGCTGGGGGTCAATGCCCTTAAGATTCTTAAAAGCCTCACTAACAGGAAAGATCTTTGAGGTATGCCCTTAAGACTGATAGAATACCTTCTTTCTGTCGGAGTCTATGAGGCACTACTTCAATCCTCCTGAGGTCTTAATAAATAGTTCCATAGGTACAGCCTTAGCTCCATCTTTCCCCTGGGACCATGTTTGTTTGCTGACAGTGCCTAGGTTTGATCTTTGTGTGGAGGCCTTTTCTTTCTTTGAGAAGCACTTGCTAGATGGAAACTGTCCCAAGCCTTTACATTTCCTCCAAATTCCAACTGAAAACTGAGCAGTTAGTTCTTTTATTCATCTTTCTTTTCTAGTATTTTGTGATAGACAGTGTAGCAGAGGAAAAACTTCTTTCTCCTTATACTCTCTTAGGTTCTCCAGCTGGGGCCCTGTAAAATTAGATTGACAAAAGATTAACAAGAGAAAACAGTTTATTAATACAAGCAGGACATATCACACAGGAGAAAACTCCTGACGAGTAACTTAAAGGGGTGGTAGAACTTGGGCTTATATAGCATCTTTTTTTTTTTAATGAGGAAGACTAGCTCTGAGCTAACATCTCTTTTTGCTGAGGAAGACTGGCCCTGGGCTAACATCTGTGCACATCTTCCTCTACTTTATATGGGACACCACCACAGCATGGCTTGACAAGCGGTGTGTCGGTCAGCGCCCCGGATCCGAACCCGCGAACCCTGGGCCGCCAAAGCAGAGCACACGAACCCAACTGCCATGCCACCGGGCTGGCCCCTATATAGCATCTTAACAAAAGAAAAATAAATTTCTTTACTTAGTGACAGGACAAGGGAAAAGGGTTTTAGACTTTCAAGGGCAGCAAACTGTAGGAAGGTAAATATATGGGGGAACTAATGGAGAAAGGCTTGTTTGTGCAGATACATCTGACTGGCACTGACTTCACGTCTTCTTCATGGCTATAAAACTTCCCTGGCAGAGGGGATTTATGACAGTCCTCACTTTTCAGCAGTTTCTGCTTTTAGTCAGATAAGGAAGCTCTCAGAAGGCTGCTTTCTGCATCTGGTGATTCTCATTTGCCTCCAGCTCAAAATAAAGTGGCAAATTTTGGGGTGGCATATTCTGGTCCCCTACAGCAGCTAGAAGAATCCAAGCAGCTCCTTCAGTACTCTGCATGGAAAATTACTTGGCTAGGTCACTAAATTCATTAGGTACATTTCCTGTTTTCCACATTGCTACAGGCAACAGTGCTGATGTGCTTTCCACCACTACAAATCAAAAGTCCCTCTTCATCTGGTTTCCAATAATATATTCTTCATTTTACTTCAAGCCATCACTGTCAGCCACCAGGCTTCTGACTGTCATCCCGTCCCCCAAACAGCACCACGTGTTTTAGCTATTGTTATGGTCGCATCCCACTTCCAGGCACCAAATTCTGTTTCATCTATTGCTGCATACAAAAACCACCCGAATGTTGTGGCAGAAAACAGTGTCAACTGTATTTTTCTCATGGACTCTCTAAATCAGGAATCAGATGTAATTTCTACCAACCATTCAAGAAACATAACTTCCATTTCACACAAAAATCTCTGCGAGACTAGAAAAAAGGAAGCATCACTCTAGGCAGTTAATATAACCCGATTGAAAGCTGCTTCAAGCCCAGTAAGAAAGAGAAAAAAATACAGATTTAGTAGTTACCTCGGGGGGAAATGAGGGGAATGATTTGGTGAGAATAATAGAAAGGATTTCAGAGGCACTGGAAATATTATATTCCATATTAGCATATGGGGAACATTTGGGTTTTTTAAAAAAATTCTTCTTTATATTGTGCATTTGTCACTTATAGATTTATGTTTATAATAGATTTCATTTCATTTAAGTTTGGTGGATCAGGAGAGTTGATGGGGATAAATACAGTGATTTCCTCACTTTTCATTGCCAATTGTCAATATATATATTTTAAATATAATAAAAAAGAAAACAAAAACTAAAAGAAATTAAAATTTATCATTACTGTAGTGAATCAAATCGTATCTCCCAAAACGATTTACGTTCAAGTCTTAACTGCCAGTATCTGTGAATGTGACCTTATTTGGAAATAGAGTCTTTACAGATGTAACCAAGTTAAGGTGAAGTCATACTGGATTAGGGTGGACCATAAATCCAATGACTACTGTCCTTATAAGAAGAGGAGAGGACATACAGAGTCACAGGGAAGAAGGCCTTGTGAAGACACAGACAGAGCTTGGAATGTTGCAGCTATTAGCCAAGGAATGCCAAGGGTTGCAGGGAAGTCAGGAAGAGGCAAGGAAAGATTCTCCCTTATAGTTTTCTGAGAGAGTATGGCTCTGCCAACACCTTGATTTTGGACTTCTAGCCTCCAGAACTGTGAGAGAATAAATACGTTTTAAGCCATGCTGTTTGTGGTGCTTTGTTATGCAGCCCTAGGAAACTAACACAATTGTCATCATATTAAAGCTCACTCAGATTGTGACAGGGGTGGGGAGGGGGGATGGAGGAGGGGGTGGGAGGACTGGGAGATGAGGGGATGGGGAGGGGGCAGGAGGGTGCCCTCGGGGAAGCAGAAGTGTGTTCAGTTCCTCTTCCTTTAGATTGGGAAGTATTAAAGAAAAACCAGAGCTGGATGGTAGTTAAAGTGGCAAAAAGAGATTTTATTCAGGAATTATTGCAACAGGGGAAGAGATCTCAGTATAGTACTGGGCTCAATTCCGACAAATAGGGATGTATAGCCAAGGATGGGGGGTTGTCGTCAGTAGATGTAAAATTACTAAGAGAAAACATCAGGGATAAGGGGGAATTCTTGCAGATGGCTGTCCAGGGTGATCAGATATTGAGAGTGTGGGATTCTCTCTAAACTGCTAAAACTGGGCAATGCAGGCCCGACAAGGATGAACACTGAAGCCCAAGGTTGAAGCCTAGGTGAGAAGAGGACTTGGGGGACTGACTAAAGTTTGGTCAAGGGGAGAGTGTTAGTCAGAAGTCAACCCACACTGCCAAAAAAATAGAGAGTTAAAGATCTATATAGTATCATAATTTTATAGATAATTTCTGGATGAAGTAAAAAGAGATGCTAAACCTTTGAATTTACAGAAAGAAAACACAATAAATCAAAGAAAACATAGACCACATAATAAAATATTTTTAAATAATATAATAAAATTATTTTATTATTTTATAAAATTATTTTATTATAATAATATAATAAAAATTATCCTACACTGACGGGCCGCCCAGTGGCGCAGCGGTTTAGTCCGCGCTTGGCAGCCTGGGGTTCGCGAGTTCGGATCCCGGGCGCCCGCCGACGCACTGCCTGTCAGCCATGCCGTGGCGGTGTCCCATATAAAGTGGAGGAAGATGGGCACGGATGTTAGCCCAGGGCCAGTCTTCCTCAGCAAAAACGGGAAGATTGGCAACAGATGTTAGCTCAGGGCTGGTCTTCCCACAAAAAAAAAAAAAAAAAAAAATTATCCTACACTGAAACGAGAAAACTAAAATCTGTAATAACAATAAATTTAAAGTGGATTGTGGCACTACTAAGGGAAACAAAGGGAATGATTGATCCCCTGATCAAAACCAGTGGCAACAGATTTTTATTATTTTGTGGACCTCAAAACTTGGGGAATATGAATGTGAGTATGGATGAGGTCAGGTACCCACCTTCTAAAGAAGACCAAGTGGGGACATTTTCTACTTTAATATATGATTTTAGTTCATCAAGCTGTAAATTACTTCCCTATACTCTGATTCAAGAATCAATGATACATAGAATTGTAGACAGTTTAGAATTTATTTATCCAGAAAGTCACAGCAAAATTCAGTTTTGGCAGTGTCTACAGTTTCCTTACTAGATTCTTTCTTTGGCATGAATTCGGCTGTATTTCTGACCTCCTAGCTGCCCTTTAAACATTCACTTTATCTGAGTTTGGTTGTCAATTCTCATAATTCTATGACAAATCTAATAGCTTCTCAATTAATTCCTTTTCTACTTAATTTGCTAGAGTTTATTTATGCTCTTTAAATCCAAGATCACTAAAATTTAGACATCGATAACAGAAAAATATGGGTATCTGAAATAGCTGAAAGGGTTTTTGTTTGTTGGGGTGGAAGGCAAGCAAGATACTTTGAATATCCTGGAAAGAGAATTTAACTACCTAAGATCTGCTGTATAGCAGTTAACGGTCATCTGTTGTCACCAGGAGATCTGCGTTGCTATTGACTTAAGACTGTGTCACGGGTGTGAGAAATTTAAAGGCTCAGAGTTTCTGCTTTTGACATAGCTTTAAAAAAGAGACTGATGTAATCAATCCCCTAAATTTTCAATTTATGGCACAGTTTGAAACAAAGAGACTTCTGTGACTGTGCTAAAGGAGACTTTTACCTCTTGCGGCTGCAGGAATGAGATAGATGAAAAATAAACAAAAAGTTTGACTTTGCCGCTTGTCAGGTCACTATGGAAATTGAATTTCCAGCTTTTACAGAAATTTGGGCATTGATCATAGAAAGGTGGTATCCCTGGAATTGGAATAGGGACATTGGGAGAATTTGGAGGACTCAGCTTACCCCAACTCCTAATTGGAACTGATTCCCCCCTGCCAGATGAAGCAGTCCATCTTCCCATGTCTAATGAACGGATTTACAGTCTCATCTGAAGGCGGGGACAAATAATCAGAGATGTTCTATGATTGCACTAAAAGTACCATTTATCATTTGTTACCACAGCTTAGATATAGCCAAGATATGAACCTAACATTTGATCTTACAGGCTGAAAAACTAAAACCCAAGTTAAATTCACAGGCTAAACATGTCTCCTCTATGAAAGTTGGGGCATTCATGTTTAAAAAATGGGAATTGAGATAGGGACATTTGGGTACATTATTATGAATCTGAGCACCTTGAACCCACAAATCTCCCTGAGTTGTCCTTGCTAGCAAGAAAGTCCTGTCCTTCCCTGTATGAATAAGTTGGCATCCTCTTGCTTGATCGTTTATAGTAACACCAGAAGTAGTTACATTATAAGGAAATGATGACTTATTTCCTGATTTCCTCCAGTCCTGTAATTTGAGTCAGATACCATCAGAACAAAAAAAGCACACTGATCATAAAGTCTGGCTTGAGAAAATACAGGATACATTTGAAATAATTGCAAGTTTTTGCTTCCCATTCCAACTCTGGGATCTGATTGTTCAGAGTTTCTAATTCTCAAGTGTGAAATGCTTCCAGAAGAAAGTACACAACAATGGTTCCACTGAACTGGGAGTTGATACTGACACCTGAAAGTATAGGGCTCTTCATTTAACTGAATCATCAAGCAATAAAGATTACTGAATTGTCTGAACTAATTGATCATGATAGTCAAAGAGAAATAGGATTTGTGGTACCCAGAGAGGAAAAGGATGAGTATACCTGGAATCCAGAGGATTCTGTAGGGGTGCCCCTCAGTACTTTCATCCCCAGTGGTAAACATAAATGGAAGGCTGTAGCAACTCAGTGCAGGCCGGAATCACATCCTTCAAGAATGAACATTGTGGGGACTCTACACATAATGAACTACGACCAGCTAACATGCTGGGTGGTGAAGAAGAAAGCTGTAAATGCCAACCACAGCCTCTTGGCCAGTTGCAGAATTAAGAGTCGTAGAATCTATGGCTATATTCTTCCCCCCAATATTTGAGGGAACAATTAGAACTCTTTTTTTTTTTTTGTGGGGAAGACCAGCCCTGAGCTAACATCTGTTGCCACTCCTCCCCTTTTTGCTGAGGAAGACTGGCCCTGGGCTAACATCCGTGCCCATCTTCCTCTACTTTATATGGGACGCCGCCCTGGCGTGGCTGACAGGCAGTGCGTCGGCGGGCACCCGGGATCCGAACCCGCGAACCCCGGGCTGCCAAGCGCGGACTAAACCGCTGCGCCACCGGGCGGCCCCCAATTAGAACTCTTAATGGATGGAAAGTGGTATACTGATCATGGGAATCAGCAAGTTGTCACAACCACTTGGGAAAGCTGTTTGGCATTACGTGCTAAAGCTGGACATATGCACGCATGCTCCAGTAATTTTGTTCCTAGGTATATACCTAACAGAAATGTTTGTGTGTGTCTATATACATACTTTATCCAAAAGATATGTACAAAATTGTTTCAGAACCTGTATTCTTTTTTTAATAGTTTATTATTTAGCATACAACAAACTGCACATATTTAAAATGTACGAAATGATGTTTTGACATATGTATATACAAGTGAAACCATTATTACAATCAAGATAACATATCCATCACCCCCAGAAGTTTTCTTATAGCCCTTTGTAATTCCTCCCTTCTGCCCCTCCCTACCTCATGCCCCCAGTGACCTGCACATCTCAAGCAACCACTGATCTGCTTATTGTCACTATAGATTAGTTGGCATTTTCTAGAATTTTACATAAACAGAATAATAAAATAAGTCCTTTTTTTTTGGTACTGTGAGTCTTTTTAATTTTAGTCATTCTAATACATGTGTAATGGTATCTTCACATCCCCTAGGATGACTATAATTTCAAAAAACAACAACAATAGAAAATAAAAAGTATTGGCAGGGATGTGGAGAGATTGGAATCTGTGCATTGTTGGTGGGAATGTAGATGACCCCACAATTCCACTACTAGATATATTCCCAAAAGAATTAAAAACAGGTACTCAAAGAAATACTTGTACATGAACGTTCATAGCAGCACTATTCACAACAGCCAAAGGTGGAAACAACCCAAATGTCCATCAACAGATGAATGGATAAACAAAATGTGGTATATACATACAATGGAATGTTACTCAGCCATAGAAAGGAATGAAGTACTGCTACATGCTACAGCATGAATGAACTCCAAAAATATTATGCTAAGTGAAAGAAGCCAGCCACAAAAATGTCACATATTATGTGACTCCATTTATATGAAATATCTAGAATAGGTAAATCCGTAGAAACAGAAAGCAGATTGGTGGCTTCAAGAGCTGGGAAGAGGGTTGATTGCGGAGTAATTGCTTAATGGATATGGGGTTTTATTTTGGAACTAGATAGAGGTGGTGGTTGCACAACCTTGTGAATGTACTAAATGCCACTGAATTGTTCACTTTAAAATGGCTAATTTTGTGTTATGTGAATTTCACTTTAAAAAAATTCAGCATGGGGCCGGCCAGCTGGCGTAGTGGTTGTTTAAGTGCTCCGCTTCAGAGGCCTGGGGTTCGCAGGTTCGGATCCTGGGCATGGACCTATGCACCACTTATCAAGCCATGCTCTGGTGGCATCCCACATACAAAGTAGAGGAAGATGGGCATGGATATTAGCCCAGAGCCAATCTTCCTCAGCAAAAAGAGGAGGATTGGCAACGGGTATTAGCTCAGGGCTAATCTTCCTCACCAAAGGAAAAAAAAAAACTCAGCATGGTCCCTGAAGTCCAGTGGTCAGCAGGTTTGACTGTGAATCAATATATTGGTGGTTCAAGCCCTCCCAGGCGAGGTGTGTTTTTAGCCTACTGTTCCCCAGCCCTGCTAACTTCTCTGCCAAAAGGGACTTTTTCTCTCTTAATTCATCTTATATAACCAGATGAAAACATCTTTGCACTACATCCAGATAGGGCAGAAGCAAAAGTGCTCTGAAAAAGCAGTTGTCCTAAACTAAAGCCCAGCCAAGGCAGTTTGCTCTTCTGTGTGCTTAGTATAAGGTGTCACCATCTGTGATGGTTAATTTTGTGTGTCAACTTGACTGGGCCATGGGGTGCCCAGATATTTGGTCAAACATTATTCTGAGTGTTTCTGTGAGGATGTTTTTGGATGGGATTAAAATTTTAATCAGTGGACTGAGTAAAGCAGATTGCCCTCCCTAATGTGGGTGGACCTCATCCAAATCAGTTGGAAGCCTGAATAGAACAAAAATACTGCCATCTCCCTAGTAACAGAGAACTCCTCCTGCCTGATTGCCTTTGAACTGGGACATTGGATTTTTCCTGCCTTCAGACTTGGACTGGAACATCAGCTCTTCCCGGGTCTCAAGCCTGCCAGCCTTGGCCTTTGCACTTGAACTACACTAGCAACTCTCCTGGTTCTCAGGCCTTCAGACTCCAGCTGGAACTAAAAATCATCAGCTCTCCAGGGGCTCCAGCTTTCTAGCTCATCCTGCAGATCTTGGGGCACTGTAATCACGTGAGCCAATCCTTTATAATAAATCTCTCTCTCTTTCTCTGTATGGATATAGATATAGATATAGATACAGATAACAGATATAGATACAGATATAGATGTAGATCTCCTACCGGCTGGAAAACCCTACCTAATACACCATCCATCCAGTCCAACATCCAAGAAACTTTATAGTCCCCTTCTTCTCCCTCCTCTCGTAATTCCTAGCAGGAAATCTGAGGGTTCCTCAAATTAAAGGAAGCAGAAACAGTTTTATCATTTATTTTTTTAGTTGGAAACGTGCTACTGAGTACAGTTTTAAAGAGAAAATGCATACCTCTTAGCCCATTACCTTTAAGCCACATGAGGGTCACTTGAGCTGCTGAGGTGAAAACACTCCTCAAAGAACTTGGCAGTGTCCTCACTAGAGGGAGAGCCACAGAGGTTAAAACGGAAAGGACTCGATGCTTACTAGACATGGTGGGTAGGAAAGGCTTATTTCCAAGGGTGCTGTGATTCACTAGGGGTGGGGCCTGAGGAAAGTTTCCTGGTGGAGAGTGAAGAAAGATGACTCAGTCTGAGAGAGAGTGACCTCAGATCCAAGTGGTGGAGGTGAGGAGCTGACAGCTGGATACCTGGGCGGGCCTGGAAGCTGGAGAAGTAGATGTGCCCTTATATTTGCAGCTGTGAGGAAGAGTACAAATGGAGGCCCACATACCATATGTCTAAATATTTTAAACTTATACATTAAGCTAATAAACAGTAAAATAAGATGAGCTCTTTCCTCCTACCTTGGTAAAATACTTTCTTCAGGACCCGTGAGGCCAGATTTGCATTTTGAACAGACTCCTCACTGTTCTGTGCCTGAGCATGGTGGCACAGGGAGAACCCTGTCCTCTTAACTCCAGCTCCTTCCTGCACCAGGGCGAGTCTTGTGCAGGTGTATGGGCACCTCACCTCCCAGGACCAAGGTCTGTCCAAACCCCCGCAAAGGGCCTTCCTTTGGCCCCCTGCTGATGCTTGCCTGCACACACTGGAGGCCTAATCCACCTCAGCAATACTGATGGGGGAAGAGGCCTAATCAGACTTCAGGCATTTGTGTAGGTCATTCCCAGGTCTCAAATAACACAGCATGGCCTAGAAGAGGGGTGTAGCTCCCGGTGGGCATGTCCCATTGGCCCTGAATGTTCCTCCCTCTGTACTAGGGAGGGGCATATTCAGAGGAGATCAGGAATAGGATCCTTCTTGGGGGGTGGGAGAGCAAAAGAGGGACATGTTGTCCTCAACCAACCATGGGGAAACCATAGAAGTGAGAGAGGCATAGAGATTTTAGAAATGAAGGGGCTGAGGGGAGAAAGAAAAAAATATGAGAAATCCTTGTGATCAGAGGGAGTCAGTGACAAAATGTTGTAGGAAAAATTGTTCTCTTCCCTGGGTTAACTTGTGACAATCTTTCTTCCAATTTTTCTACTACAGTCTCCTTTCACCCTCTGACCCAGGTGGCAGTCACTGTACCAGCACCACACACACCACTTCAAAACCTTCTGACATCCCTAAATGTCTCTCATAGGTGTCTGAATCAGTCCTAGGATGTTTTTCTAGAAGGTGCTGCCAATGTTGTCTGCGCCCTTCCCTGGTGGTCTAGTGGTTAGGATTCGGCGCTTTCACCGCCGCGGCCCGGGTTCGATTCCCGGTCAGGGAAGTTAGTTTTCCTGCAGATCAGTGATGTTCTATTATTGTTGCTGCTGGGAACGCCTGGATTTTAACCAAGGCTTGCTTGAGCGCAATCTTCGAGACTGGCAAGTGATCACATGGTTCCTCTTGTCTTCTAAGGCCATGCTACGACATAGTCAGATTAAGAGGATGGCACACGGAAGTCTGCATACCTCTCAAACTTCTCCCAGGTGACCTGAAGTCAATTTTGAAAACTGCGGGGCGAGGTCGCTGGCAAGCCAAGTACTGTTGTCATATAACTTGTTATTTTAATAAGATCATTCTTGATATATTTTCATAGTTCCTGTCTTACCGGTAAATTTAATTAATTATGATATAGAAATGAGTCCTCATTTTTACAAAAGACCAAATAGCAGTGGTAAAATTACCTGGACTGTCTACATCTCTGGAATGTAACTGTTTATAGGGTATCAATGAACGCCGGGAAAAATTACACCCATTACTAAAACTGTGCCTTTGCCAATCAAACCTTAATAGATTTAGAAGTCATTTGATATAACTCGTTTCATGTAGAAATTACTTATATTGAAAAAACCCATGAATCAGTAATTTCCAATGGAGTGAGGGCAGAGGCAAGTGAGTTGGAATCTGCATACAGGAATTTTTCATTCTTCCCAGGCACCTTGTTCCCTCGGTATAGATATACCCCAAGATGGGATGCCATGTGGGGTGCGTGCAAGCGAGCCTGGGTTAAAATCGAGCATTCAGAGCCATGGCAACAAAAAAACGCTGGTAATCAGAAAAACTGGCTTCCCTGACCGGGAATCGAACCCGGGCCGCGGCGGTGAAAGCGCCGAATCCTAGCCACTAGACCACCAGGGAATGACATGAGCCGCTGCTCTCAGCATCTCCTAGAAAAGGATCTTGGGACTGATTCACCCACATATTAGACATTTTTAGGGAGGTCTGAAAAGTGTCCTTGAAATTTTAAATGATTTTTATCTTTGAATGTGCGTTTTGTAATGGAAATCCGATGGAACAATGGAGCCTGTGCATGAGCAGGGAAGATAACAGCAATATTCTTGTCCGCCTTCCTTGTTGCCCATTTGTATACAGCATTTGCTATGCTTGATGAACACAGAATTCCAGGTGGACCCACTATGCCGTGGGAGTTCAGAAACTTAAGGCGAGTGTAAGGTAAGCACGTTGACTGAATAAGTTGACCTGACAGCCCCAGAGGCCACACTCTCCATTCACAGAACTTCATTCAAACTCAAAAAGAAGGCAATGGTGTTCTAAGAAAAATGAACAACCAAGGAATCCTGTCATATCCTTTCTTATGTTACTTCCCTGTATTAGCCAACCGCTTATGCTGAAAATGATGACATAGAAGGAAAGAGAAAGACAGGACAACCCATAGTTCCTTTTCCTTCCTGTCCTTCCTTACTTATCAACAAGCAGAAGGTAGAAAATGTTGGTAGAATGTGTGTACCAAGAAGTAAAATTAAAACAGTTGACTTAGTTCTGTGCATCATTTCCACTGTTCTGGTGAGGACAAAAATTCATGTGCACGTAGAAGCTATGAAATATGGATTGTGTGATTTCAGTGATTCTGCATATGAGCTAAACGCTTTTATATTTGCACAGTCAAATAAAGACAAATCCAGACTTAGATAAGGAGAGACTTTTCAAAAAGACTATTGCAATAAAGAGAATGCTCCCCCTCGGAAATCTACACGCATCTCAAGATCAAACAGAAAAAGGTGTTTCTTTCACAGGGAGGGGTAAGCAAAGCTTGGCAGACAACTTTTAAGGGAAGTTGAGCAAGCAAGGGAGAGTGAACAGACAGCAAGGATCAGAGCAGTTTCCCAGGAAATGTGTCTCCCTTTGGTCAACTGATTCTCAGGATAAGCTGGTAAGGGAGACACGTTCTGCATTTTAGCGCTTGCTTAATCTTGAGGGCAAGCCAAAATTCAAGGGCCTGTGGGGAGGAGAGAAGCCTGACTAAAGTTAGGTCAAAACAAAGCAGAGGATAAGAAATGGGCAATAATGAGCACTTGGTCAACATTTAAAACTGGCATTGCACAATATAAATATAACGGGTAAAATTCATGCTAATTATTTAAATTCTTAATTTTCCTTTACATAGAATAACATTAAATAGCAAATTAAAAACACCATGACAAGTCGAGAGAGCGACCACAGAAGAAAGGGGAAAGCTTTATATTTCATTACCTTTAACAGCACTTTTTTCTTGCTGCTTTCTGAACAAGGGACTCACATTTTCATTTTGCACGGTGCCCCACAATTGATGTACCTGATCCCGGTACCTGAAGGTAAGATGAGTTTCCTCATGTACATTTGCATTTTAGTGGTTAAGGCTTCTTTCTCAGACTTCCCAGCTGGAGTTTGAGTCTTGGTTTCATTATCCATTTTTCTTCCTTCCTACTACTGAGCTCTTGATACTGTGCCACCAACATTTGCCATTGTTCTGGGGCTCAAGTAGCCAAAGACCCTGAGAACACCCTGGCTGCACCGCCCATCCAGGCATTCAGCTGGGCCCTATGCCCAGTTGATTGCTTTTCTGCTTTGCCTGTCAAATAGAGGTGGACAGGTTCTTCCCAGACCATTCTTTGCAATGGCCTCACTCCCCTTTCTTCAGGCCGGAGCTCAGCAGGGCAGGCATCTCGCCAGAGCAAGTGGTTGGATTGCCCTGACCCACTGCTTCTGCAAGGCTGAACCTCACCTCTACTCCACCCGCTCCCACTGGTGGGTGCAGCAGCCTCACACCTCCCAGGCTGGTGCGGCACAACCTCTTCACCCCTGGTGGGAAGAGGGGGCTGTCTGTGACCACCTACCACAATGTTGAAGGGCACAGGTGGGTTGGGGTAGGTGTGGAGAGTCGACAATGTTTCCGGCATTTCCACCATGTGCCACTCCTGTGCTGGTGTCACTCTCTCCTGCCAGCAGGGAATCGGACACTGGTCGTCCCCTGGGAGCGAATGGGACAACAGCAGTCAATGCCTTGTAGCTAGGTGGGCCAGGGTAGAACTAGGCAGTTGAAGAAGATAAACGACTTTGATGAAAAGCCCCATCTCCTTCCTCATTAGTATAGTGATGATTATTCCCGTCTGTCACAGATTAGGATTTGATTCCTCAGCCTTTTAACTAATTTGTTGTCACATCACTTTTGTTTATTCATTTTATTTCCTGGTTTATAGGTAAAATTAACCTATTAGTTACCATATAGAAATACCGTCTTATTTTACAAGAAATCCAAATGGATGAAGTATGACATCCCTGATTTTGCACGCCCAGTAAGTGTATTGAATGGCTCTGGACTTCCCTTTGCGGCACCTTGAACACCTGGTGACAGCCACCAGTGGAGAGACCAAAAAGGTAAAATTACTGGGCTGCCGAGAACTCTTAATTTTAACACTTTTAGGATTTCAAAATGGGAGAAAGTTTCATAATTACCGATACTGCACCTATACTATCATATAGCTATTCTAGATTTAGAAGATATCTGAAATGCTGTTGTGCATGCTTCAGTGTGAAAATTAGTTTTAAAAAGTATAAATGAGTGATTCTTCACAGGGGGTGGGGGCATTTTTGAATTACTTGAAAGACATCTTCAACCTTCACAGGCTCCCCACCCCTCAGGTGCTATCAGTCCAGCAACTGAGTGTCTGGCCCTGCCCGTCATCTCTCTTGAGAAATGGCTAGAGACATCAGGAGCTCACGGCCATTCTTAATTTACACCTTTGGGTAAACAATCAGCATTTTTATTTTTAAAATGTGTTTCAGAAAGAAGTGATGAAACTGGCCTACAGAAGAGGTTGCTGAGATGTGTGGTCATCAGGCTAAGCCCACCCCCCGCCCACCTGGGCTGCCCACTGCCTCAGTCCAAGGGAAGGGCCTCCCCTTCAGCCAGCCCAGAGTTCGGTGTAATTCTTGGCTTGGGTCCCAACTCTAGGGGAAAAAGGCAGTCGCCTTCGGCTGGAGCAGGGACTTGGGAGGGAAGCCCCGGGCTCAGGTTCGGGCTTTGGGAATCACCCAAATCTGCCCTCTTCCAGGCTCAGGGTCACAGCGCTGGGTCCTTGGCCGTGATGAGTTCCCGTGCTGGAGCCGGGGCCCGGCGGGACGAGGACGAAGTAAAGCTCTACCTCTGGGTGGTGAATGTCTCTCAACAAGACTTACCCGCGAAGCTACTCTAGTGAGTCCGTGTGGCACAGGGGTTGCACGGTCAGCTTTTAACGGAATGTTCCGTGGTGCAGATCCTATCCCTGGACAATCTTTTCTGAGGCGACTATCCTGCTGCCCTCTGAGTTTCAATTTACCTTCGCTGGTCGCCCAACTTTCTGTGTCTTAGTTTTAGTCAAATGTGTCCAATACGGGGATCTGGTAAGAGATGTTTCCCAGTCTGGGCTGCAGGCCCCTTCTCCTCCCCTCTCCCAGTGAAAAGAGAGAGAACGGGCTGGTGTCTGTCAGGCTTAGTAGTGCTAGGACTTGTAAAATCATGATGCCCAGTCCCATTATGCCAAGTGTCTGAGAGACCCTGTATAGGTACTGTGATAAGAAATATATATTTTGGTGAGTCATCCCAGGCTCCTGGCCAGAGCTCCTAAAATCTTGTAATTTCCTAAGAGATAAAGGTGCTAGGAGCATCTTTGGTTCTCATATTTGGTCTCTGACCCAGTTCTTGTCACAGAGCACCGAAATCCCTTGGAATTTCCTGGATGAGAGGAGCGTCTTCTGTTCTAATGAAGCAAGTCTTGGTGGGTTCCTGGATGGCTTCAGGATGGAGGCCGGTCACCAGAAAGACCAAGCTATGATGAGGAGCTTGGAACTTTCAGCCCCACCTCCCATCCTCTGGACAGGGACTGAAGATTGAGTTAGTCGATCATGCCTACTGGATGAAACCTCCATAAAAATCCCTAAACTAGGTGGCTGCAGAGCTTCTGGGTTGGTGAACACTTGCAGGCGCTGGGAGGGTGGTGCGCCTGGAGAGGGCATGGAACTTCTTCCCACATACCTTGCCCTATGCATTTCTTCCACCTGCCTGTTCCTGAGTTGTAGTCTTTTATAATAAACTGATAATCTAGTAAGTAACCTGTTTTCCTGAGTTTTGTGAGTCCTTCTAGCAAATTATCAAACCAGAGGAGGGGACCATAGGAACCTCAAATTCACAGCCATTTGGTCAGAGGCACAGGTGACAACCTGAACTTGCCATAGGTGTCTGAAGTAGGGGTGGGGGCAATCTTGTGGGATTGCAGCCCTTAACCTGTGGGGTCTGCACTAACCTCAAGCAGATAGTGTCAGAATTGAATTGAATTGTAGGACACCCAGCTGGTGTCAGAGAACTGGTCCATGTGGGGAAAAAACCCACACATCTCTGTCAGAAGTATTCATTGTGTAGAGGAATAGAGCTTTTCAGATAAGATACTCTTACCCCAGCAGTTCAGAAACCATCTTTGCATGTTTTAAAAATTGGTCACCAACTTGCATAACATATTGCCTTTTTTTCTGGGTTATTTCAATTTCCCATTCTGTATACTTGCCAACCTGGATTAACTGATTCAATAGTTCCAGACAAGATGTTTCACTTCAGTTAGAGTCAAACGAAAATAATCTACAAACAGATGTAGCTTCCAATTCATTTCAGCCCTTTGTGTCTGTGAAAGATTAAGTTATAAAAACAAATAAATAAAAAATGCAAATGTTGCATTATATTTGGGTTTTTGAGAAAATAAACTACCATCAATTTTATTTCTGTTGTAGTTGAAAGACAAATCATAAGTCATTCATATAACAATACTAAGGTTAATCAACCTTTTAAATGGCTTGAATAAAATTTGCCTGTTAAGAAAAGCTTACAGTAGAGCCTTTAACATCATCTGATACAATTGTTTCAAACACCCCACTCCTGCAGAGAGGCTGCTGCATGTTCTGAGTGCCCCAGACAGTGGCTCAAAGGGTCATGGGCACACCAAAGATTCTGTGGCTTTGCACAAGTGGGGTCAGAGGCCATGATAAGAAGCAAGGGATGATAAGAGCCAACCAGGAGTAGGAAAAGCCTAAAAGCTCCTTCATTTCAATTTAATTTGGAGTCTTCAATTACACTTTCCTAGTTCTTGTTCAGCAATCTATACAGTACCATGACCCACAGCCCCTACTTCTGTCTGTAGCAGCTTGGCTTCTGAAGACTCAACCCAAATCTCGCCATTTGTTGGTAAGGAGTAACAATGTTTATTTAATCCTTTTGGTAAGTTCCTGTCTTATTGTAATTGGTGTATTCTCATCAAATTACAAGCCATCAAATTGTAACCCAGATTGTAAGCAAAAGTGTCTGGGGAAATTTGTTTTGAAACCTGTACTTAGTTGTTTTTTCTCCTACTTCATGGTCCTTTTCCTTATGAGCCATATACTCTTTTCTCCAGTCTAGCAAATTAAGCTGGGCCACTTTACTCTTCACCTGGTGTTTGGTTTTGACTTTTTTTTTTAATGGATGATAAATTTGCATGGTTTCAAGTTCACACCTCAAAAGGTACTGTGAACATTCTTCACGTTCCTGTCTTCTGCCACCAGTTCTGTCCAGGGGCAATGAACTTATAATTTCTTGTTTACCTTTCCAGAAATAGTTCATGATTTTACACCTAATGTCTGTAATTGTACTCCCCTTTTACACAAATGATGTCATACTATGTATATTTTTCTACACTTTGCCTTTTTCATTTAAATATCTTCTTCATTTCTTTTTGTGGCTGTATAATATTCCACTGCATAGATGTTCATAACACCAATCCTCTATTAATAGACATTGAGGTTGTTTCCAATCTTTTGCTTACAAATGATGCTGCTATGGATAATCTGTACATGTATCTCTCTCTCTCTCTCTCTTTTTTTTTTTTGGTGAGGAAGATTAGCCCTGAGCTAACATCTGTTGCTACTCTTCCTCTTTTTGCTGAGGAAGATTGGCCCTGGGCTAACAACCATGCCCATCTTCCTCTGCTTTATATGTGGGACAACTGCCACAGTATGGCTTGACAAGCAGTGCGTAGGTCTGCACCCAGGATCTGGGCCTGTGAAGTGGAGCACACAAACTTAACCACTATGCCACCAGGCTGGCCCCACATGTATCATTTTTAAAATGTGTACATATATCTGGAGAATAGATTCATAAAAGAGGATTTGCTGAGTCAAAAGATAAATGCATATGTAGTTTTAAATAAATTTTATTTTATTTATTATTTAATTTATTTTTAGGAAATTGTATTTTATTTTATTACTTTTTTCTTTTGAGATTTAAAGTGCACTAATATTAAACTTACAGCTTGATGAGTTTTTACATATGCATACACCTGTATAATCACCACTCAAATCAAGATGTAGAACATTTCCAGCATCCTAGATGGTTCTCTCCTTCTCCTTCTCAATCTATACCCCCACCAGAGGGAGCCACTATTCTGACATTCATCACAATCAATTAGTTGTTGAAACTTCATATAAATGAAAGCACACAGTAAGTTCTCTTTTGTGTCTAGCTTCTTTCACTCACATAATAATTATTAAATAGACCCATATTATTGCATATATAAGTAGATACTTATTTTTATTGCTGTGAGTATTCCATTATATAAATATATCACAATTTATTTATCCACTCTCTTGATAATGGACATTTGGGTGTTTTTAATATTGTCAGTTTTTAATATTGTCACACAAGTTTTCTTTTTATTAGTATTTGCATAGTACATTATTTTCCATCCTTTTACTTTCAACCAATTTTTTCTATTAATAATACTTAAGGTGTACTGTATGTATTGTAAACAGCACATAGTTGGGTCTTGGGTTTGGGTTTTTTTTTAATTCAGTCTGACAATTTTTGTTTTTAAATTGGAGGATATAGTCTGTTTACATTTAATGTGATTACTCATACAGTTAAAGTCTTACATCTTGCTATTTGTTTTCTATTTACTCCATATGTTCTTTATTTCTCTATTACTACTTTCCAGTTTTGTGTTATGTTTTGTTATTCAATTTTATTCCCCTATTAGCTTTTTAGTTGAATCTTTTTATATTATTCTTTTAGTGGTTACCCTAGAGATTACAATAGGCATCCTTGACTTCTTACAGTCTAACTTAATTAGTATATTTACCACTTCATGAGCAATGCAAGAGTCTTTCAACAGTTCAATTCCAATTACCTCTCCTGCCACGTGTGCTATGGTTGTCATATATTTTACTTTATTATAGGTTTTAAACCCCGCAAGACATGGTTATCATTGTTACTTAAAACAGGCAATATTTTTTCATATTTACTCATGTATTTACCCTTGCCAATGCTCTTCATTTTTTCTCATACATATGTGTTTCTATGTGGAGTCATTTTCCTTCAGCCTGAAAAACTCCCTTCCATCTGCTGGAAATATATTGTGCAGCTTTTGCTTGTCTGAAAGTGCCTTTATTTTGCTTTCATATTGAGGATATTTTCACTGATCGTATAATTCTAGGGTGACACGTGTTTCTTCTATTTTTCAGCATTTTAAACATGCCATTACAGGTCTTCTGGCTTCCATGGTTTCTGTTGGAAAATCAGACATCATTTTTATGTTGCCCTTTTGAAAGTAATATTGTTTTTTCTCTATCTACTTTTTTGATTTTATCTTTATCTTTGATTTTTAGTAATTTAACTTTGATTATTTTATTTTATTTATTTTTTTGGTGAGGAAGACCAGCCCTGAGCTAACATCCGTTCCTAATCCTCCTCTTTTTGCTGAGGAAGACTGGCCCTGGGCTAACATCGTGCCCATCTTCCTCTACTTTATATGGGACGCCGCCACAGTGTGGCTGACATGCAGTGCGTCGGCGGGCGCCCAGGATCCGAACCCGCGAATCCCGGGCTGCCAAGCGCGGACGAAACCACTACACCACCGGGCGGCCCCCAACTTTGATTATTTTAGTAATTTAATGATGTAAAAAACTGAGATGTGGTTTTCTTGTATTTGTCCTGCTTGGGATTTGCTGAGCTCCTTGAATCTGAAATGGAGTCATTCATCAGTTTTGGAAAGTTCTCAGCATTAGCTCTTCAAATATTGCTTCTGCCCACTATCTTTCTTCTCTCCTTTTTGAACCAATTAAACCTCCCTGTTATATTCTCTTTTCCTTTTTTTCTTTGCATATGTGTGTGCTTCAATTTGAATATTTTCTATTGACCTGCCTTTGAGTTCACTAATCCTGTCTTCTGTTGTGTTGTGTCCAATTTACTGTTAAACTCATACAGAGAATTCAGTTCTAGAAGTCCATTTGCATCTCTGTATGGATTCTCACATCTCTGTTGAAATTCTCCATCTTTTCCACTATTTTCTTCAAATAATAATCATAATTATTTTTAAAGTTTTTGTCTGTGACCTTAAACAATTGGATCATCTTTGCTTCTGCTTCTATTGTTTACTTTTTCTCTTGATTATTGGTCACATTTTCCTTTGTCTTCACATCTCTTAATTTTTATCATATGCTAGACACTGTATAAAATAATTGTATAGACTGAAGTAGATGTTTCCTCCCAGAGGGTTTTCCCCTTTCTTTGTCAGACAGAGAGGATAAGAGCTGATCACTTTGATCCAATTGGAAATTAATGTGGGTCATGGATAGGTGCAATTCTAGTCACATTCAGCCCAACTCTGATATCAATGGTGTCCAGAGTGAAATCTGATATATACTTATTGCAGGCCACTCCCTCTGGTACTCTGTCTTCCAAGTACTGAGAGATTACAGGACATAAGCCATAAGCCATAAGCCCCAGTCTACACTCCACATAGGGATAGATCATGAGGGCACTACCTCCTCATACCATCATCTTTGGGAGTTAAGGTTTCAATTTGGGGGGACACAAACATTCAGACCATAGCACTGGTCTATGAAAAAAATTCAGAATTGCTTAGTTCTATTTCATCAGATCTGTTCATGGTGGTCATAGCCCTTTCACAGGGCCATGGGACTATTCCTTGAACTTTCTTATAGTTACCCACCCTTTGGTCCAGTCCATAGCATCACCCTGTGCCTGGTACATAAGTGCTCCATACGTATTAGTTGTTTTGGTGGTTAACGGCACAGATTGAGTATGTAAATGCAGTGGCATTGCTATAGTCTGAATGTTTATGTCCCCCCAAAATTCATATGTTGAAATCTTAACCCTCAAAGATGATGGTATTAGGAGGTGGGGACTTGGGAAGTGCTTAGGTCGTGGAGGTGGTGCCCTCATGAATGGGATTAGTGCCATATAAAAGAGCCTCCAGAGAGATCCCTAGTCCTTCCCACCATGTGAGGATGCAGTGAGAAGGCACTGGTTGTGAGCCAGGAAGAGGGCCTTCACCAGAATTCCACCATGCTGGTACCTTGATCTTGTACTTCCCATCTTGCAGAACTGTGAGCAATAAATTTCTGCTGTTTACAAGCCACCTACTCTATGGCACTTTGTTATAGCACCCTCAATGGACTAAGACAAGCAGCAAAGGAAAGTTCCACATGAAGACAGTAGATTGAATACATGTATCCAATTTCACTCCCTCTTCAAACCTTAATAAAACAACAGTATGAGATTTTAAAAATACATAAACCACAAAGATGGTTGTTTATAAGCCACCCAGTCTGTGATTATGTTATAGCAGCTCCAGCAGTCTAAGACAGGAAGTTAATGTTGCTATTGAGAAACCCACCACTCTGATTCCCATTTCTTTGCATGTAACCAATTTTGTCTCTGTTGAAGCTAGTGAGTTTGAACATTACTTCATATGCTTCTTGGTCACCTATTCTCTTCTATAAAATGCTTGTTTTTCTTGAGTTGTCTTTGTCTTACAGATTTGTGGGAACACTTTTGATATTATGTTGTGAATCTTTTCATCTGAATCAGTCCTCTGCCTTTTGCCTTAAAGTGCATTGGGTGCTTTCACTTTTTCTTCTCTTGTCACCCCCCAGGTGCACAAAATCGAGGTAATCATCTCCCTCACTTTATTGCACACTATAGTCACTGATTGGATAAGATTTCTCTTCTATTATACTTTTTCCATTTTTTCTCTTCATCTCTCATCCACACACCCATTCCACTCCCTCAAAATGCACCAGCGCAGTGTATTTATTATGTCTATTTAAATATATTTGAGTTCTGGGAATATAGGTAGTATTACTGTTTTTGTGTGTGAGAGCATGCATTTGTTTTACAAAATGTGATATTATGTATTCACAAAAATGGGTTTCTGCTATGAATTTTATGCTGTTTCTTACTCCTTTTTCACTGTGTTTTTGTGAATACGGTGTATTTTGTGTTCTATCCATGTTGCATAAGTAAATCTGTGCATTAGAGATGGACATCTGGATTGCCTCTGATTCTCACTGTCACTCACAATCCTGTCATGAATATCCTGATACATGTCTCTTTATAGACCTAGGTGCTAGTTTCTCTGGTATGTAGCTGGAAGGATTGCTGAGTCATAGAGTAAGCAGTGTCTTAAGTACTTCCAGGATGCTTTCCAATATGCTATACCTGTTTGAACTCTACTAGCAGGATGTGAGTATTCTCATTTCTCCGTATTTTAGCCAAGACTTATTACCTAACTTCCTAATGTTTCCCAGTCAAAGATGTAAAGTGGTATCTCACTGTTTTATTTGCATTTCTCTGATTACTAATGAGGTTCACATCTCTGCATATTTTGAGCCACCTAGCTTTCCCTTCTGTGAATTGACTAATCACATTCTTTGCCCATTTTTTCTACTGGGTTTCCTGTTGGCTTTTGGTTGTTGTTTCTAGTTTCAGTTCTTCCTTTGTCAATTATATCTCAGTAAAAAAATAAAGAAGTTTCTTGTATATTCTAGAATCTAGATATTAATCCCTTGTTCATTTTAGATGTCATATCTTGTCCCTCTCTGTTACTGTTAACTTTGTTCCATCTTAAGCAAGTCAAATTTTCTTAGCTCAGTCTCTTCATCTTTACACATTTTAAAACATCTTTAATACTTCCCTCATAGCAGTATTATAAAAACAAATTAAATGTGGAAGAGTGTGGAAGTGCTAAAAAGGGAGACACTCAGTTCTCCTTCTTCTGTGTAGGGAAAACCCCCGGTTCTTCCCTACTGCGTGCTTCCTTCCCTGTGAGTCTCCTTCACTTCTCACACAGCACTTCTGGTCCCCAAATGTGTGTTAAAGACAGACAATAGGGCCAGAGTCCCTTGGCGCATCCCTTCACTGGGGACCTAAAGCCTTTGCACAGGAGTGGGTAAGATGGTCAGGGGGTGGGCAAAAGAAGTTTCCAGGACCCCTTGATACAGGAGTCCCACACACTATGGTACTAAAACCTGGTGCAGGCTGCAATTAGATTGAGAGAACATAAAAATGTGAGCACAGATAAGACTATGAAAGTGGGAATGTTTAGACAAGCTTTATGTAAAGTAATGTCTCCTCTACCTGAATGTCTTCTGGGAATGGATGTTATGTCTGGCTGAGGAACACTTCCCCTACCTAGTATTATAAAACCAAAACCTGTTCATGATGTCCTAATGGAGGCTACAGTTAGGAATGTAACGGTTGATGGAATTACAGTAAAAGTTTATAGGAGAACTGGAATGTTTGAACAGGCTTTTTGTGAAGTGGTTGTGTCTCTTTTTTAACCTGATTGTATTACCGGGATGGACATTGGATCTGACTGGGGAACATCTTCCCTACCTAGTATTATAAAACAGAAGGCATATAAGTTGTGCCTTCAAGCAATAGTAATTAGACATGCTAAATGGGAAGCAGAAAGAATGCCCAAGCCCACACAGTGTGGAATAGAAGCTGGAGCCCTGATAGGGACAAATTCTCTGTGCAATAGCCCTATGTGGAGTGTAGACTGGGGCTTATGACAAGAGCCTGTGAGTGCCTCCCAGCGATGACTACTGGTCCTTTGGACTAGAGAATTTCCATTTGAGGGGCATTTATTACCTTGCTTTCAGACACTAACTGAAGCTATCCCTATGACTGTAGGACATAAAATGATCCTGAAACTGGACATACCCACAATGCCTTGGGTGATGTCAGAGAAATGCTCTAATGGGGATGGCGATGCCAAGAAGAGTTCCTTAATAATATAGAGATGGTTTATACAGGATCATGCTGTCTGGGGAGTGCAAGGAGGAGACACTTATAAGCAGGGAGACTTTTTCCCCCAGGACTGACTCTGGAACTGTGTGAGGAGCTGCTGGAATCTGTCGTTACTTGGACAGGGCCCTACAAACAGCTCTCAACTGATCAACAAAGAGCTGCTTGGTTTGTGGACAGCAGTTCCATGGTGAAAGGACAACATCTTGTTTGGAAGGCCACCACTCTGATCGAAAAAGGTGAAAACAAATCAGCTCAGGGTTTGCATGCTGTTTTCCTAGCAGCAATGGAAGTGGGAAAGCCCCTATGTTTGGGTTTTTACTGATTCATGGCAGTGGCCAATGGTCTGGCCATATGGCAATAGAAACCTGGCCTATTAAAGGGATGCCTGTATGGAGCACAGACCTATGGAAATTTGAGGGGTATATTAAGGTCGGACATGTCAACATGTCAGAAGAAGCCCCTTCCAGGTTCAGAAGGTGATTAGAATCAACAAGCAGATATTCCTGTGTGCTCCCTTGAGATGGCCACCCGGGTCCATGATTTGAGTGGACAGGGGGCCACTGAAGCAATGCACAGATGGGCTGAATCTTGACACAGTCCTCTTGCACCATCTGAGGCACAAGACGCCCAGAAGAGCTGTTCTGTCTGCCAACAAGAGAGACAGAGACCACAGGTGTCTGTGTGGCAGATTCCCTGGTGGGAGGGCCCTGAGCATAGCTGGCAAGTGAGACTGATGCTGCTAGCCCTGGGGGGCTACAAACGGGTCCTGACAGGAATAGACACCGATTCTGGACTGGGCTTTTCTTATCCAGTGGTGGGTGCAAATGCTCAGAATACTATAAAAGAAGCAGAATAGAAGATATTGCACCAATTTGGAATGCTGTCATTTCTTTAGACCAAGGAACACACTTTACAGCCCCAAATGTCCAACAATGGGCAGAGAGATAATCCTCCTCAGAGTACTAGTTTGACAAAGAATTGAAATCGGCAATTAAAACATTGGTTGTCTAAAATAGGGGGAGATAAAGGCACGAAGGGCTGGCTTACACACCTTCATGAGTGTGTGCTCACACTCAACATGAGGGGGGCTAAAGGAGTGTCCCCACTGGATAGATTTCTCTATTTTCCTGATGGACCTGGGGAAGTGGGGTGGGGAAGGTGCCAGTATTTTTTTCTTCCCCACATCACCTCAACTTTTTTCCCCTCTACCTGATGCAGTGGTCACAGGACCAGGGCTACAACTACAAAGGCTGGAAACAGGGATGATTCCTAAGCAAACACTGTAACTATGTTTTTAATCTTTATGTCAGAATTCCTAAGGGCCTGATGGGACAGGGTGTGTTTCACCCCATCTGGCAAAATTGGGGCTAACAGTGAATGCAGCTACATTGCCTGATGGTAAAGACAGCCCACTAGTTCTGCACCAGATAACCTTACCTTATCTGAATAGAAGTGAACTGAGGGGGGGACTTGCTAGACTAGTAGCAGTCTAGACCAGCACAGTGGCTAAACCTAATGTCCCTTCCAAAGGTGGAAGCGTTTGGTATAAATGGAGAGAAGGAGAAATAGCAGCTAAGGGTTAAGTAATGAATAAATGAGTTATGTAATAAGGGAAATCCAATATTACACTAACCCCTCGAAAGAGGCTCAGAGCAAGAGATGATACTGTTTCTTATCTCAGTCATATCAGATGCCTGAAAGGATGAAGCTCTGTATTGCTGAGACCATTCCTGCTTTTGGAACCTGACAAGATCAAATGGAAACCTGCAAATCTGAGTGGCCTCACCCTGGGAGACATTTTCATACAATACGATGATGGACTGGAATGATTATTAATGACTGCTGGGGTTCTAGTAATGTGCCAGTATCTTTTGACTTGTGTGTCATTTTGCTGTAAGGGTCCATGGCCAGAGACTAGGGGTGGGCTGTGAAAGAGTAGAAAATGTAAAATATATACATTGGTCTCTGCCCGCACTCTTCTCATCCCCAGTTCCTGGCACAGAACTCTTAAAATCCTTGTAATTTCCTAAATGATAAGAACCCTAGGAGCATCTCTTGTTCTAATACTTGTCTTTGACTCATCCCTGACACAGGGTTCCTAAAACCCTTGTAAATTCCCAAGTGTTAAGAGCACTAGGAGCATCTTTTGTTCTATTGAGGCGACTCTGGGTGGGCTCCTGGATGGCTCCAGAATGACGGCTGATCATTAGAAAGACCAAGCAATGATTTGAAGCTTGGGATTTTCAGCCCTACATCCCACCCTCCAGAGTGGGGAGAGGGACTGGAAACGGAGTTAATGATTGATCATGCCTACATAATGAAGCCTCCATAGAATCCCAAAAGTGTGGGGTTCAGAGAGCTTCTGGGTTTGTGAACACATCCATGCTGGCAGGCTGATGCACCTCATTCTATGGGGACAGAAGCTTCTTTGCTTGCCACCCTCCCAGACCTATGTGTGTCTTCATGTGGATGTTCATCTGTATCCTTTATCATATCCTTCAGTAAACTGGAGACCATCAGTAAGTGTTTCCCTGAGTTCTGTGAGCCGCTTCAGCAAAACATGAGGGGTGGTTGGAACCCCCAATCTGTAGCCCTGATGGGTCAGAAGTTCAGGTGATAACCTGGTTTTGCAACTGTCATCTGAAGTGTGTGTTGGTGGGGAGGAGTGTGAAGAGGGCAGTCTTGTAGGACTGAACCCTTAACCTGTGGGATCTGATGCTATCTCTGAGTAAATAGTGTCAGAATTGAATTAAATTGTAGGACACCCAGCTGATGTCACAGAGAATTGCTTGGTGTGGGGAGAATCCTCCACACATTTGGTAACCAGAAGTGAAGTGTTTGTGTGAGTAGTAAAGGAGACAAAGGAAAAACATAGGAAGGAAAAAAGTGAGTTTTCCCCTTACAAGTGCCTTCTAAATTAAGTGCTGGGGAAATGGAAGGTGTATTTTTATTGTTTCCAGTATGAGCTGGCTTGCCTTATCTTGGAAGAGTCCGTCACCCAAGTCTCTTCCTACCTTAGTGACTGCACCATTTTTCTCCACTTCCGGGGCAGAGGGCACGCTCTAAGTGCCAGCGGGTGGCCTGGCCCCAGGGAGCCTTGGCCTGGCCAAGCATTTCTCCGGGACCTGCAGGATCGGGAAAACCGCACGCCGAGCTTATGCGGAAGCCTGGAGCTCTGGGCTTTCAACAGCAACGACACTGGCTGGAGCCCCACTAGTACGGGAAGTTTCCTGAGGAGGCACCGCTGAATTCGCCGTGTGCCGGTGGCCACGATGCCCGGCGAGGAGTCCGGGCCCTGCCAGCTACCTCCGGGCGCGTGGGTGGGGCGGGGCTGTGGTTGGCCCGCCCGGGTCCTTTTCTGGAAGGCCGGGGACGCCATAGTGAGCTGCTGTGTTTGAAGGGTGATTTTCAAGAAGTAAGCAGTCAGTTGGTTTCCGTAGTGTAGTGGTTATCACGTTCGCCTCACACGCGAAAGGTCCCCGGTTCGAAACCGGGCGGAAACAATATGTCTTCGTCGTTGTTTTTGTTCCTGGCTCCTTTCGAATCCTGTAGAAATTGGGGAGGGGGTGGACATGTTCACTATCTTAATTGTGGCAGGGTTGCGTTATGACTTTCGTTGGTCCTTGGTACTTTCACCTTTGTGGGCACCTTCCTTCATAAAATATATTTTCTAAATATTAAAAATCTTGAAAAGTATTATTAACACAAAAATACAGCTGCAATGGTATACAGATAAGTGTATCAATATTATATAAAATATTTTCTTTGATATAAAACTTTATTTCCTTTGAATTTAAAAAAAATTTTTTTTTAATTAAAGCATTTTGAATTTAAAATAAATTAAAACACTCCTATAGGTGTATGCCTACTGTGCCTAATGGGTAAGTCAGCGCTAGATTGTGAGGATGATTGCACAGGTCTATACATGTGTCAAAACTTAACAACTTGTACATTTTAAATATGTCTAATTTATTGTATGTCATTTATGCTTTAATATAGCTGTTAAAAATTATTTTAGTATCCGTTAGGAAAAAATAAACACATTTGAAGCCTGTTCTGGATACTCATATAAATACATATTTCTAAGTTTCTTATTTAAAAGTTTGTATGAAACAAAATATATTTCACAACATTAAATAATTTGGGGGTGGACCTCAGGCACAGTGTGAATCTCAACTCATAGCCTTCTGTCTGCATGGATGGGTACAAGACTCTTCTCTTGATTTATATATTTTTGTCTTAATTAATTTTTTATCCCCATTCGCCACTTCCATCCCATCTCTAATGTGTTTGGTATATATCTTGAATTTGTATGTATCCTTGTAAAATGTGTAGTTGTTTTGTGTGTAATTGTTTCTTAATTTTGCATGTAATTTTTTCACTCAGCACTGTGACTTTACGGTCCACCCATGTTGCTGGGTGCACATTTAGTTGTTTGTTTCTAACTGCTGTAAATAATTTCATAGTGGGCACCCAACCATCTTACTTTTCTTTCCCCCATGATGGATACCAGATAGTCACTCACTCTCTGCCGTGACAAACAACGCCATCATACATTCTTTATTAAACAAATGTTTATAGAGTGACTACTATGTGCCAGGTACTGTTCTAACCTCTGGGGCTTCAGTACAGTAGTCCCCCCTTATCCTTGAGGGATACATTCCAAGATCCCCAGTGGATTCTTGAAACTTCGGATAGTACCAAACCCTATATATGCTATGTTGTTTCCTATACATACATACCTATGATGAAGTTTAATTTATAAATTAGGCACAGTAAGAGATTAACAACAGTAACTTCTCTTTGGCATATCCGAATTGCCAGCATCCACTACTCTCACACTTTGGAGCCATTATTAAGCAAAATAAGGGTTATTGGAACACAAGCACTGAGAGAACACGACAGTTGATCTGATAACTGAGACATCTACTAAGTGACTCACAGGCAGGTGCCGTATACAGCGTGGATACTCTGGACAAAGGGATGATTCACCTCCCAGGCAACACGGAGAGAGTTTTCATCACACTGTTCAAAACAGCGCACAATATAAGTTATGAATTGTTTATTTCTGGAATTTTCCATTTAATATATTCGGACTTTGGTTGACCGGGGGTAACTGAAACCACAGAAAGTGAAAACACGGATAAGGGGGGACTACTGTAATGACAAAAAGAAATCCCTGCCTGCGTGGAGTTTACATTCCAGTGGATGAGGCAGACAATAACAAGATAAGATATATAGCAATGTTCAATTATGATAAGTACTAAGGAGAAATAAAGAGGGCAGCAGGATATGAAACGTCTGGGACTGGGGGGTGAAATTTTAGATAGTGTGGCCAAGGAAGGGCCCCTGAGAAAGTGACTTTTAGAGTTAAAATCTGAAAGAAGTGAGGGAACTAGCCATGTAGATATCTGGGGGACAAGCTTCCAGGCTGAGGGGCAGCAAGTGCGAAGGTCCTATGGCAGGAGCTAGCTGCTGTATTCCAGAAATAGCAAAAAAAACCCAGTGTAGCTGGATCAGAATGAGCTAGAGGGAAGTAGAGTGCCTTGTTGGACATAGTAAGGAATTTAGCTTTCACTTTTCATGAGATGGGAACCTGGTAAATGCATTTCCCTGCAATGCAGTACAGGGAAGAGGTAGGGGGGAGAATGGATCTGAGAGAAAAAATGCAAATAACCAGCCCAATGTGTGGTTTCTCTAAGGCTTATTGAAGGTATGGGAGAGAGAAAGTAGAGCGAAATAGCAGCAGGGAAGGATTAACTACAGCTCCCGTGGGGCCCTGCTTTCTCCTCTATCCTGAGCCTAAAGTGGTTGATTATTCTCCCTCACCCTTGTCCCAGACCAACTACTCCAGCACTCCTGGGTTACCCTTCCACTAGCTCCTTTCTGAGCAGATGCCAGTAACCTGGGGGGGTTGGGGAGGAAGAAGATGGGCAAATTCCTCAGAGCTTTGTGGACCTTCAAAAGAGTCCATCCCTGTTGGTCAGACTATTTCAGGGCTTTATGGAGAGTACAAAGAAATAGTAGGGTGATAGGCCTGCACCACCCAGACAGGCCAGGATCTTCCAAAATCTGATGCTTGGTGGGATGTAAAGGGGAAATCCAGGGGCAGGGAGATGGGCCTTGTTCATGTGAGCAAAGACCATGGTTTCCCATGGAGGTTGTAAGGTAAATTTCAGTAAGCACTGGCCCTGAGCCTAGTCAGCATTTCCCTAAGGGCACAGGTGGTCTTCTCACCCTGCTCCCTTCTCTGCTGTCATGCAGAGCCCAGGCTGCTGTCATCCCAGTCCTAGGACAGTATAACAAGCCTTCTGAAGAGTTTCCGGGTAGAATCAGTGAGGCTTGCCTAAGAAATAAGAAAATGGCTGGGTCACATGCACTCTGGGCCTAAAAGGAGTAGTCTGCACAACTGCTTCCAATTTGGGGAAGCTCCAGGAATCTCCCACTGATGCAAAACAGCCTTGGCTTTCAAAGAGGCCACTACACAAGCCAGTAACTCTCCTCAGGCTTAAGTGCTTCAGGCAAAAGCTACACACACTGCTGGGGAAATGGGCTCCATCTGGCTGAGTCAGGAGTCACAGGCATCGCCATCCTGCCCAACTTCAGTAAGAATACTGGACAAACTTTTCCCTTTGTTTAGAAACAGCCAATGGTTGGCAAGGGCCAGAATTGCACCTATAATTCCCACAGTTGGGCCCTCTGCCTTTATTGGCAAAAAGCTGGAAGTACTTTAAAGCCCAACCATAGAATGACAGTTTTTAATCATTCTTCATCTTGCATACCATCTCACTTGTGTACTTGTTCAGTCTCCAAGATATATTGATAATTGAAAAAGACCCGGGTGCAGAGCAATGTGTATAATATGTGACATTTGGGTAAGGAAAATGGAGGAAATCTATTTATGCACGTATAAATATGTACATGTATAGATTATCTATGAATGGCACACAAGAAACAGGTAACCGTGGTTGCTTCTGGGAAACTGAGGGCAGAGCTGGAAAGGAGACTGTTCCTTGCATGTACTTTCTTAGTGTCTGAATTTTTTTTTATTACATCCATATACTACCTACCCCAAAAAATGTCACATGTTTTTAAAATGAAAAAAAACATTAATACTAAATAGAAAGGGGAAGGGTATGTGACCTATAAGGGAAAATGTCAGCGCAACACAAACCTCAAGCATGGTAAAAAGACGCGAGGTATCATGAGAAAAAATCAGTCCAGTGACGGAAAGACGGGATCATGAGAAAACTCACATCACAAAGACAAAATATGGACACGTTAATGAGCATTTTCCCAAAATTAATTCGTCACATGGTGATTTCGCCTTCCTCCTGGGGGCGTCGAGGCTTCCCCCAGGCCTCTCCTCCGCTCCCCCTGAGGCCAAGAGCCGGCCCGGCCCGCGGCCGTCCCAGCAGCGCGCGAGCCCCACCGACGTGCCCAGGGACCCCCGAGACCGGGCGCCGAGCCCCACGGAACGTCTCCGGGACATCGACCCTACACATCAGCCAACCTCGCTGGCCTTAACCATACATCCCGGAGAATCCAAACCTGAAGCGGGTCGCCGGAGGCCTGGGGGAGAGGCGGGCCAGGGTTTCCCGGAAGTCTGAGGAGGCCCAACGGCCGGAGCCCGCTGACGTCCCCGCCCGCGGAAGTCCCCGCCCGCTCTTGCGCCCGCCCGCAGCGGTCGGGAGCCTTCCCGTAAGTCAGGCCTGAGTCAGGACCGGAAGGGTGACCTCGGCTCCCAACAGTGAGGGCAGGATGACACCGTAAGGGCCACACGCCGGTAGGAGGGAAGCGAAGCAGAGCGCGGGGTGGCGCGTGGGGTGGGGAGAAGGGCAGATCGAAACGCGCAGCCCGAGCCTCCCGTGGGCGTCCCGCGCTCGGCCTCAGGAGCTGCAAAGACAGCCTTGTCCTTGCCCCCGAGGGGAGTGGGGGGCCCCATAGACGCCGACACCTCGCACTCGTGCGTGGGCCTCTTCCGCCAGGTCCCGTTCACTCCGGCTCCCCCGGCTCCACCCTAATCTTTTCTTATCCCAATTATAGGTTTGTTATTTAAAAGGGTTCTGTGGACGTATCAACCAGGAAAATTCTGGTTCAACAGACTTCTGCAGTTCTCTAATTAAATAGCTTTGGAAGTCTTTAATTTGCTAATATATGCCTCCTAATCATAGCGACTAACATTTGTTCTACATTTACTTTGTGTCAGACTAGTCATTTACAATGTCATTTAATCATTTTAACAATCTTGTGAGATAATCATTATCAAAATGTTACAGCTGAAGAAATCAAGTTGTAAAGAGACATGCCTGAGGTCCCATTCTAGTGATGGAGCTAGATCCAAACCCAGGTCATTCATTCATACTGATTGTCCACAAATCCCTTTTAAATTGGAGCGTCACTTGAGACCTGTCCTACAAAGAATGCATTTTGCCTTGGAGTCTTTGGAGGGGGCAGCTGTGAGGTCCAAGGCAAACAAGGGAATGTGAACCCCCACCCTACCATGAAAGAGGTGGATTGCCTGCCTTCTGACCACAAGGTGAGGCAGTGGGGAAACTATGCAGGAGACTGGGGCAGGGGTGCCAGCAGTACTTCCTGCTGCCTTAAACAAACACAGCTGCTCCTCCCTACACCCCTTGCAGGACACTCCCAAATATTCCAATGTAACCCTGAATGTGGCTAGTGCTGGAAGGAATCTGAGCCTCCTGCTCCTGAGGGAATGAATTTAAAAAACCTAGGAGTTGGGGCTGGCCCAGTGGCATAGTGGTTAAATTCATGCACTCGGCTTTGGCAGCCCCAGATTCACAGGTTTGGATCCCAGGTGTGGACCTACACACCACTTATCAAGCCATGCAGTTGCAGGCGTCCCACATATAGAGTAGAGGAAGATGGGCATGAATGTTAGCCCAGGGCCAGTCTTCCTCAGCAAAAGGAGAGGATTGGCAATGGATGTTAGCTCAGGGCTAATCTTCCTCACCAAAAAAAAAAAAAAAAAAAGCAACCTAGAAGTAGGAGGTGAGAACTTCACCCAGCTACAGGTCTAATCCAGCCACACTGGGAGTTGTTGAGAGGATGGAGAGAGGAATGGATTCTGCATAAATTTAACTCCTATCTCCTCCCAAGGGAAGAAACCTAGACAAAAATAAATGTCTTTTGTAGAAGTCTGGGAATTAGACAAAGCCACCCACTGGGCAGGGGCTTTGCAACTAGAGGCAAATAGATGCATTGGGTTCATGGATTTGAGCAGGTAATGTCAGGATGATACTCCAAACGACCCAACAGAAACAGCTGTAACTTAGCACAAGGTACCCAGGGACAAGACCAGCCCAACACGTCTGATAGCAGTAAGGTCCCAGAGGCTAGCTACAGGAACCTGAGGTTTCCTCCTTCTTCTGCTCCCTCTAGGTCATGGTAGTTCCACCTTCACCTAGATGTTACCTCGAGGAGGATAAGGGAGTGTTCAATTATCTATTGCTATGTGAGAAACTGAAGCTGGGCACCTGAGGGTTACTGTAAATATTCAATAAGAACATGATTGACCTTGTTCCCAACACAGACACAGATGAAAAGAAGTTAACCTGGGCTGGCCTAGTGGTGTAGTGGTTAAGTTTGTGCGCTCCGTTTCGCTGGCCTGGGGTTCACGGGTTCAGATCCCGGGTGCGAACCTACACTCCGTTCATCACGCCATGTTGTGGTGGCGTCCCATATAAAATAGAGGAAGATTGCCACAGATGTTAGCTCAGGGACAATCTTTGGTGGCGTCCCATATATAAAATAGAGGAAGATTGCCACAGATGTTAGCTCAGGGACAATCTTCCTCACAAAGAAAAAAAAAAAGTTAATCTTGTTAATTTGCTGTTTTCTTGTTTAACCTGAGGGGTGACTCAAGGGTCACAAAGATTTATGAACTTGTTTTGCAGAAGAAAAAGAATGCCATTAAGGAAGTTATGATCACCAGATAACTTAACACCCAGAAGTCTAATTGCCCAAGGGCTTATCTGGAGTGAAAGAAACATGGACTATTGTTTCTTTGAACCTCCTCCTCGTAAGCCCCTTAGCTCTGTAAAGACCCCCTGTTTTCTTCTTTTGTTAAGGTGGATTTGAGAAAACCTATCCTCCCACCTTCTTATTTTGGCCAATTCAAATAAAACTTTCTCTATCTCCAAGCACCAGTGTCTCAATGATTGGCTTATTGAGCATTGAGCACATGAAATTAAGATTAAGAAGTTCACTATCAAAACCACCCCAGAGTCAAGAATTTGGAAAGAGTATAGTGGAAATAGCTTGTCTCTGCTCCAAAACCTCTGAGACTTCAGCTGGAAAGACTTGGAGGCTGGAGGTGACTTGACACCTGGAGGTTGGAATCATCTAGTATCATTCATATGTCTGGAGGTTATGCTGGCTATTGGCTGGGATCTCAGCTGGGGCTGTCAGCGGAAACACCTACACGTGGCCTCTCCATGAGGTCTGTCTGCTTTCTCACATCAGAGTGGCTGGATTCCAAGAGAAAGCATCATAAGAGAACCAAGCAGAAGCTATCACCCCTTTTTTTTAACTTTGTATCACTTCCACCTTAGTCATAGGCCCACCCAAATTCAAGAGGAGAGAATATAGACTTCACCCCTCAATGGGAAGAGTATCAACATCACATTTAAGAAGAGCGTGGTGTGGAATATCTTGCTACAACCCTCTTGAAAAATTAAGAGGAATAATGAAAGACCAAGCATTTACCTAGAGGGACTGAGTTAACTCCAAAATACTATGTTTGGGTTATCTATTTCTGTAGAACTTCAAAATTTAGTGGCTTAAAATAACGACTTATTATTTCTCATGGTGCTGTTAGTTGGCTGGGGCTTGGCTGGGTTGTTCTGATGGGAGTTTGGCTGGAGCTGGAATGATCAAGACAGCTTAGGCCTCTCTCCACATGGCCTTTATCTCTGGCAAAGCAACTGGACTTCTTACATGGCAACTGACTTCCAAGAGGGAATGTTCCAATCAGGGTAGACAGAAGCTACAGATCTGTTAATGCTCCATGCTGGAAGTTACATATCAGCACTACCATCCCATTCTATTAGTCAAAGCAGGTCACAGGGTCAACCCCAATTCAGAGGGAGGGGAAATAGACTCCACCTCTTGAAGGGTAATTATCCAGGTCACATTGCAAAACTTATGGGATGGGAGATATTGTTGCGGTCATCTTTGGAAAGACAGTCAGCACTACACTCACACAAGAAGAAACAGAGATCTTTAATTGGGCAGTTAAATTTTCCCCCATTTCTCCCCATCTTGTAGGATAGAGGCTTAAGGACAAGGTTAGGTCAGTTATAAAATATGCTCCATTTTTTTCCCCTGCATATCTGAGTGTAAGGAGTAAATTGTGAACCACTACATATGTCAAAATACTGGTCTGCACTAAAAAGAGTCTTAGTCTTAAGAAATAGTTGGAGAACAAATTTGGATCAGGATGAGAAATAGGAAGATTAATTTTGGTTTTGCTACAAAAGCTTTTGCACCTGCATCTATCCATCATATGAGTGATTGCTGTGAGTTAACAAACACCCCAAGGTGGGCCAAATGATCAGTTGAGACTTTTAAGCCTTATTCACTTGCTCTCCATTTCCTTTGTTCTCATCCTGGTTCAATCTACCGTCATCTCTCAACCTAAACTACTGCAGAAGACTCCTAATGAGCTTCACTGCATCCACAGTTGTCATCTTCCAATCCATTCTCCATTAATGTATCTTTAAGATACATATTTAAACACCTAATCTGAAAAATATACCTATAGTACCAAAAAAAAGTATATATTCACATAACTTTCTTGTTAGGGATTTCACTATAATATTTTTAGATCCTTAATGCTGGAAGGGAACTTAGAGACCAACTCTCTCATTTTAAGGATAAGGAAACTGAATCTCACAGAAGCTAAATAAGTTGCTCAAAGGCATAGTGTTTAGTAATTGGCATAAGATGGAACATGACTTCCTAAGCTAGTAATCTTCTGACCATCACATTACCTTTCAAGTAAAGAGGGAAAATGCAACAATAATACCTTATATTTTTATAACCCATATTTATACTTTTCAAACCTTAACTTTTTTAAAATCTGATTTTATCTTTCTAACAACCCTGTGAAATAGGCAGGGTAGATGTTATTGTCCTCTATTTGTAAAATTAAGATATGGAAATACTGAGAGGCTGGGTGACTTATCCAAGGCCATAACTAGTTGGTAAGAGAATTGGACCTGAGAATAAAAGTCTTCAGGCTACTCTTTCAGGGTTTAAAAATTTTTTTCCTTTAAAAAAAATATTTTTATCCAAAAGAAATATGTGCTTATTGTAACCAATCAACACAGAAATGTACGATGAAAACGTCTTAAGCAAGAATAACAAAACAGAGAAGCCATAAAGGAAAAGACATATTTAACTACCTCTTTAAAAAAATTAAGACAAAAGATACTATAGATAAAGTAAAAAAACTAGGAGCAGGCTCCAAGAAATAATTCCAACACATATGACTGATAAAGAGTATCTCTAATACACAAAGAGTGCCTACAAATTGATAAGAAAAAGAAACAAACCAGTAGAAAAATATGAATAGGCAATTCATAAAAAAAGGAATTCCATAGCCGATAACCATATGAAAAAGGGCTAGTAGTCAAGAAAATGGAAATTAAGAAAATAATGATATATCATTTTTCACTCCAACAGATAGATAAAAGAGTGATAATATTCAGAGATGGGAAAGATGGAAGAAAATGGCACTTCTATATCTTGCCGGTGGGAATATACATTACTATATTTTTTAAAAAGTAATCTGGCAATATATACTGAAAATAGAAATACACATTCACTTTTGTCCAGCACTCCCCTTTTAAGAATCTACACTACTGAAGTAAAACCATCAGTACATAAGGCCAAATGTATAAAGATGTCTATTACAACATTGTGGCAGCAAAAAAGTGGAAATATCTTGAATGCCCATTAACAGGATAATGACTGAATAAATTATAGTATGTTTCTACTGTGGAATACTAGGAAGCTATTTAAAAGAATGAGATAAATCTATATATACTCATGTAATTCTATTTTGTAGCATTTGTGATGCTTTTGACTAGTGAGCCTCTGACCTACTGCCTATGTTTGTAGGATTCCCTCCCTCCATCTTATAAAATACAGCTCTCCTCACACCATAAAATGCCAAATAGTCACTATTCTAGCTTCCATTGCTGGAAAATCTACAGATTAGATGCAGCGGTCCCACATCTTGAATTGAAAACAGATGAGGGGAAGAAGCAGGGAAGGTGGTAAATCCATCCTGGTGAGGGTTATAGCAAGAGGGGCAGCTTCATCCAGTTTCTGGAGGTGGTGGTGACAGTGACTCTAATGGCAGCACCCAATGTCCAGAACCCAGGACATGATTTGTGGGGCCCCTGTTAAAAAATTATTGAGAATTTCAAGACAGCAACAGCGGAGCATTAAACCAAGAGCACGAACTTTCTAAGTCCAGGGCCCTATGCAACTGCATAGACCACGTGCCCATGGAGCCAGCCAGGACACTACCAGTGAGTCAGATATGCAAGCTGCACTGGTTGTGCCCATTGGCAGTGGCAGTTCAGGGTACCACTTCTGCAGAACTATCAGGAATTACTGAAAATCTAAGTCTAATTCTCCAGCCTTCCCAGAAATTGTATGCACTACTCAGTGTCCTTTAACAAGTTACTTCCCGCTGAATTAGCCAGAGTCGGTTTGTGTTTCTTTCAACTAAGGACTCTGATACCTCAATGATATATTAAAAGAAAAAGGCAAGTTGCAGAGTGATGTGTATAGTACAAGAAGAGAAAACAATCTGGAAGAATACATAACAAGAGTTTAAGATTATTTAGTGCCACCATGAAAAAAAGACAAAATCGTGCCATTTGCGACAACATGGATGGACCTTGAGGGTATTATGCTAAGCGAAATAAGTCAGACAGAGAAAGACAATTACTGTGGAAGATAAACAAACAAACACACAGATATGGAGAACAGATTAGTGGTTACCAGAGGGGAAGGGGGTGGGGGTAGAGTGAAAGGGGTAAAGGGGCACATGTGTAAGGTGACAGACGGCAACTAGACTTTTGGTGGTGGACACGATACAGTCTATACAGAAGTTGAAATATAATGATGTACACCTGAAATTTATATAATGTTATAAATCAATGTGACCTCCAGAAAAAAGAAAAAAGATTGTTTAGTGCCAGAAACAATTCCCTGATAATTTTCTCCATACTTCTACAGTAATATAATTTTTACTTGGGCATATAGCCTCTCAGAATAAAGATTATATTTCATACCTGCTATATTTGCAGCTAGATATGGCCATGTGACTAAGTTCAGGCCAGTGAGATGTAAGTGGAAATATCTTTGTATGAAGCTTCAAGGATCATTCCTTAAAAGACAGCTGCTGAGTGCCCTTTGAAACTACTGCCGGGGCCAGCCTGGTGGCTTAGTGGTTAAGTTCACATGCTCCACTTTGGTGGCCCAGGGTTCACAGGTTCAGATCCTGGGCGTGGACCTACGCACTGCTCATCAAGCCACAATGTGGTGGCGTCCCACATATAAAGTAGAGGAAGATGGGCAGGGATGTTAGCCCAGGATCAATCTTCCTCACACACACACACACACACAAAAGAAGGAAAAGAAAGGAAGAAAGAAACTACTGCCACCTTGGATTGTGAGGATCAGGGTCCCAACTCAGGAAGGAGGAAGAGTGAGCTGGAAGGAGCCTAAGACCCTGAGGCCTTCACAGAGCAGAACTGCCCTAACAACCCTGGACTACATAACTCTGGACTTTTACATGAGAGCAAAATGAACTACCATATATTTTAAAGCCACTCATTTTGGATTTTCTGTCACTTGCAGCCAAGTCTACTTTAACTCATAGTTTTTTGCCCAAGGAAGATGAGATTGCAGTGCTGTGTGTATGTTTCTTTATATATCTGTTTCATTTCTTTGAACTAGAATAAGAATGTATTCCTTCAGTAATTTAAAAAAAAATTCTTAAAAGACCCCTGAAGTTGTGGCCAAAAGATCTAGATTCTCATTCCAGTGCCAATATTAACTAGTTACGGCCTTGGGCAAATCATTAAGTTTTTCAATATCTCAATTTTTAAAATTTTCCAAATGAGAGAAAATAATTCAAATATTTTCTTAAAGTAGTTGAAAAAGACAAAAGCAACATTGCATGTTATAGGTAGAGTCTTGCAAAATTTCAGCTGAGAAAGTTCCTTGAGATGCTCCATGAAAAATAAGTCCAGTGATCAAAGAAGTTGAGGAAATGCTCTATATTATATCCCTCTCCCACTCTTGAGGAGTCTCAATGCGCGTTAGGGAATTAAACATCTGAGGATTCCCACAGGAAAGAAACCTGTCGCATTTCATTAATCCAATCAGATTAAATGAGAGCTAGAGATTTCAGATTTCAGGGTCTAGACTTTCAGGAACAGGCCAGTTTGGGAGTCTGAAAACTGGTTCTGCAACTTACTAGCTGTGAGATCTTGCACAAATTATTTAACCTTCCTATGCTTCAGTTTTCTCATATCTAAAATGTACTAATATTATTCACATTTTCCATGGGGTTGTTGCAAAAATAAGTTAAAACACTTTGGCTACATTTTAATCACTCAAAAAATGGTGATGAAAATGATGAGAGTAATAACTCTGATCTAGACTTTTTAGGAAATTACTGACTCTGACTGATTTCTAAAAAAAAGAAAAAAGAGAGGGTAAAATTTGGGAGTAGTTTGAGGCGAGATGTTCTCAGACAAGAGGTATGAATGATGATTGAGTGATTTATGCATGTAAAAAAGGAGGGACACAAGTTCTGGAGAGAAATATTCCTCCTGGCACTTGTTTAAATGAGACATGAGATCTTATCTGAGCATCAGTCATTGGCACCTAGTTGCATTACTCCTTGGTGGTCTTCAGTAAAGTTCACATTACACATTACTTTCCTTTCTTCCATTTTTTTTATTGTGGTAAAATACATATAATATAAAATTTACCATCTTAACCCTTTTTAAGAGTACAGTTCAGTGGTATTAACTACATTCATAATGTTGGGCAACCATTGCCATTATCCCTTCCCAAAATTGTTTTCATCTTGCAAAACTGAAACTCTGTACCTATTAAACAATAACTCTCCATTCCCCCTCCCCCCAGTAGAATGGCAACCACCATTCTACTTTCTGCCTCTGATTTTCACTGCTCTAAGTACCTCATATAAATAGAATCCTTCGGTATTTGTCTTTTTGTGTCTGGCTTATTTCACTTAGCATAATTTATTTCACTTAGTCCTCAAGATTCATCCATGTTGTAGCATATGTCAGAATTTCCTGCCTTTTTAAGGCTGAATAATTCCATTGTATAAGGTTCATATTACTTTTTGTTATATTAAGAATTATAGTCTTAAAAAAAAGAATTATGGTCTGGGAGCTGGCCTTTAGCAACATGTTTGGGGAAGGAGATATTCTTTCTCCCTTGTCTATCTTCTTTGTTGACGGACACCTAGAGAAATATGTTATCTTACACCCATTCACATTTTAGGAAAGGTGACCACACCTATTTAGCCCAATTTTTTCCCTTCAGAATTTCAATGTGCCTGGAAATTCAACTTTTAAAGGGAGGAAGTAAGGCAGGACAAAGAAAGGTGTGGGAATTGGCGGAAATAATTATTCAAATGAGTAAGTTCCTGGACAGCATTCTCAAGCTAGATACGTAAAAAAGCAGGACCACAGAGCTAATTAAGGGGTTAGATTTTATAGGACTAGAAAATGAACTTAGGAGACTAGATTGTTTTTAGGATTCATTTCCCTTTGTATTCTTATTGAAAATTGTAAAGGAGATTGGAAATATTTGTTGAAGTGGCAGTCCACAAAGGTTCTCTACAGGGAGTAAGACCCCAGTGTGCTAGATGGGGAAGAATGGCATATAATTGTTACCACACGAAATTGGGGTTCACTTGCCCAGTGAGCATAAGTGGCCGATTATTTATGGCATTAGCCTTTGGGAAAAGAGATCAGCTTTATTCTGCGAGATCAATCTGCAGGGAGAATAGGGGGTATGTGCCCCCAGATCTGTCTTCCCAGTTCAGGATTTGGGGCAAAATTTAAGAGGTTAGGGAGAACAGGCTGGCATGCAGACATGCTGGTGGGACAGGTTTTAATTGGTGGGCTTCAAGCATTTATGGTAAGGTTTTAAACATTTATGACAGGGTTTTAAACACTTATGATGAGGTTCTAAACATTTATGATAGGGCTCTAAACATTTTTGATGAGGTGGGAAAGGAATTTTAACACCGGGTCCTCCTGACTGAGGGACTCCTCGCTTCTAATAAGAGTGCCACTTTTAAGTTCCGTTTGTGTCCCAGTCCTTGGGTTCTGTGGGGAAGAGGAACCTTGGTTCTGTGGTCATTTCTGGTCAAGATTTCTTCTTTTGCACATGCTCTGGCTACACACCTTTGCAGATTTTCTGAAAGACAATTCTTAACCACTCTGTTGATAAGAGATGGGGTCAGGGGGCCGGCCCGGTGGCGCAGCGGTTTAGTCCGCGCTTGGCAGCCCGGGGTTCGCCGGTTCGGATCCCGGGCGCCCGCCGACGCACTGCCTGTCAGCCATGCCGTGGCGGCATCCCATATAAAGCGGAGGAAGATGGGCACGGATGTTAGCCCAGGGCCAGTCTTCCTCAGCAAAAAGAGGAGGATTAGCAACGGATGTTAGCTCAGGGCTGGTCTTCCTCACCAAAACAAAAAAAAAAAAAAAAAAAAAAAAAGAGATGGGGTCAGTTGAACTGGTCCTGGAGGGACCACAGTTACATAATTTTAGAAGCAGAAGTAGATGTTAGGAAAGGTTCACTCTAAAGGCTTCCCTGCTAAAGGAGTTTTCCACTGAGTAGTTTCTACTATGCGAGGACAGATGAGACCTAGGGTAGTTCAGCTCAGGACACAGGGACCCTCCCATCATTCGCCCCAGAAGGCACTTTCAATGTGGGCTAGTCTCTGGCCCTCCGTACCAGGAACTGAAGAGGCTATTCCAGTACATTTCTCTCTGATCAGTCTCTGAGAAGCAAAGCTTTCACGTGAAACCCAGCAAACAGATAGCCATTGATGATTAAGTAACTAGGAACTAACGTTCTTTTTTCCCTTTCTGCAATTACTGGTTATAGCTTCTAGCTGTTTACCCACCCATTGTTAACTGTGCTGTTTGGGCAATATGCTATCTGACTTCCACTAGGTTCCTATAGATAACATCTCCCTGGAGCCTGGGTCACCATGGTAATGGGTGTTTAAGCTATTTTTCAGGAATTAGAACCCCTTGTCCACTTCAGGCCAGTTAAGACTGATACCAGCTCAAGACAAGGTTGACATAAGGGAAGCCATACTGTAGAAAAGAAACCCTATTGTAACTTTGAATGACCTCTGATTAACTAGCCCAGACATGCTCTGTGGGTTTTACGGCCCCTCCCAGCTGCTGTAAGTTGATAACTTTGTTCCTTTGAGTTCCTTAGGAATGTGATGACCCCCCAGCGGAGAGTCTATGCTGACAGCCATCATCAATGGCAACCAAAAGATCAGGGTGTAGGGCACTGCTCAGTCTCTGATGCACATCCAGTAAAACAAAAGACTCTCAGGAACTGAGACCAGATGTCTGCCTCCACCTGGAGGTCAGATGCCCCCCACCCCCAGTCTGGAGACCAGCCCCCTATATAACTGGCCTGTAATCTTTGTTCTGGAAGACAGTTCTTTTGGACATGATCAGCCATCTTCCCTCTTGCTGGCAAGCTGTAATAAAAAGTCTTTTCTCTCCTACCACCTTGCCTCTTGACTATTGGCATGTCTTGCGGCGGGCAGATGAAACCCCTTTTTGGGCTGTAACAAGACCACCAACCCATCAGCTGGGCCCACGCAGATGTCTGATAAGTGATCTTTTGATGTCAAGAGGCTAAAAACTCCACCCTCAGGTCATGCTCACCCCACCATTTTGTGAACGTGTGTCCTGTGAAGAGGCATGAAGCCTGACTACGCTTGCAGAGATCATCAATTACCTCACCTCTCCTCACCTCCAATCATCTATCTCCACATTTCAGACCACCTTGCCCCCTGCCTCATAAGTATCCCTGAGTCCCCATTATCAGGGAGGCAGTTTGAGACCTGGTCTCCCCTTTTCTTCACTTGGCTGCCTTGTGATTAAACCGTCTCTCTGCTTCAATCTCATTGTCTCAGTGTTTGGCTTTCTGGGCGATGGGCAAAAAACGAACCTGGTTTGGTAACACACACGTCTGACCTCAACTGTCACTGAAACTCTGGGAGAGTCCCGAGGGATGGGAGGGATACCTGGAGTTCACCCCCGTCACACCTTATCTGCCTGAGAAGAATCACTCTTCCTTCTCTACTCATCCCTATTTCTCACCAGGGTTTCTCCCTTAGGCGTTGCCTTGTGGGGAGCTATTTCCCGGAGGATGCAGTGACATTAGCATGTTAATCACCTCTTTCTGGCCAGAGGTGGTGGGAATCCTCCAACAACAGGAAGTTGAAGTTCCTTCCCCATTTTGAGTTGAATAACCTAAATCTTCTTGGCTCTCATCCCCCCACTTCCTTCTAAAACTTGACTCTGTTCCTGACTGTTTGCTATCCCATTGCTCAGTATCTTCTACCACATCCTTTTGCTCATGACTCTAATACCTATGTAATTTAAGGATATGGGCAGGAGACAATGGACAAAAGATTTTTTCCTTTGTGGTGCAGGGCGTGGGGGACTAGTTGTAAAATAAGTCTCCACTAGAGGGAGACTTAGTCTCAAGAAAGAAAACTGGATATGAAATTTGTGATTAGAGGAAGTAATGGTGTTAACTTGTTTATATAGCTTTTGTATTGTAGCCAATTGTCTTTTAAAAAAAAAAACTCTTTGCTGTGAAAATAATGAGCATTCACTTGTTTTTTTAATTTTAGGAATTGCTTTTGATTTTAACTTAATTTCATTTTATAAATTATGTAAAATATTTACATGGTTCCAAAGTCAACTCTGCAAAGCAAGGTATATTCAGAGAAGTTCATCTTCTACCCCTCTCCTTTCCACCTTATTTCTCCTCTCTCCCTCACTTTAATTATATCGTTTATTTTTTCAACATTTTTATATTAGAAATACATAAATTTATATCTCCTTTAGATAAAACGATAGCATAATATTCATATGTCCTACACCTTGCTGTGTTCATTTAAAAGTATTTCTTGATGATCACTCCATAGTAGCATACTCCTCATTGCTTTTTACAGTTGCATGATTCTCATTGTGTGGAGGGACCATAGTCTTTTATTGACAGACATCTGGGTTGTTTCCAAGCTGTAGCTATTACAAATAATGCCTCATTTAATAATGCACACTCTTCCTGTTTTTGCTAGAGTATCTTTGGGATAGATTTCTAGAAGTGGGATTGCTTAATCAAAAGGCATCACTAATTGCGCTAACTAGATTTTGCCAAATTCTCCATCATGGAAGTTGTACCATTTTGTATTTCCACACTCGACATATTAGAGTGCCCGTTTCCTCACAGCCCAGCCAACAGAGTATGTTGTCAAAGTTTTGGATTTATGCCAATCTCATGGGTGAGATATGGTATCTCCATGTAGTTTTGTTTTTGCTGAGGAAGATTTGCCCTGAGCTAACATCTGTGCCGATCTTCCTCTATTTTTGTATATGGGTCGCCACTACAGCATGGCTGCCAATGAGTGGTGTAGGTCTGCACCCAGGAACCAAACCCAGGCCACTGAAGTGGAAAGCACCAAACTTAATCACTAGGCAACAGGCCCAGCCCCTCAATGTAGTTTTAATTTGCATTTTTTTTAAACTTTTTTGTCAGAATTCCACTTTCTTGGATAATTACAATTGCAAACCCTTCTTAAATTAAAAAAAAACTCTGGTACATTTTTGTTTTAGTCATTTAGTCTTCTTGAATCTCTTCATTTTGGATGTTTCTTTTATACAGCATAGTGTTGGATTTTGCTTTGTTAGTCAATGTGAAAATCATTTTAACAGGTGTGGTAAGCCCATTACAGTCATGCATCTCTTAACGACGGGTATAAGTTCTGAGAAATACATTGTTAGGTGATTTTGTTGTTGTGAGAACATCAAAGAATGTACTTACAAAAGCCTAGATGATATAGCCTACTACACACCTAGGCTACGTGGTCCTAATCTTACGGGACCACCATGGTACATGGGATTTGTCATTGACCAAAACATCATTATGCGATGCATGACTGTATACATATATTTACTGATGTAATCAACATGTTTGGCCTCTGATCTGCCTTACTAGTTTATATTTTTACATATTTAGGTCTTTCACCATGTGATCTATTTCATTTGCTTCCTCCTCCACTTTTTTTTAACATAGTGTTTGGTATTTAGGAAGAGTTCGTATTTTTGTTCTAATGGTTACCTTTATTCTAATACTTTTATACAATACATAAGTTCACTCTCTTTTTGGCTATTGTCTATGTGAGCATGTGGGATAATAGAAAATATACATATTGGTCCCTGCCCCTGGTTCCTAGCACCAAGCTCCTAAAACCCTGTAATTTCCTAAGTGATAAGAGCACTAGGAGCATCTTTTGCCCTAATATTTGGTCTTTGACCCCAGTTCCTGACAGGGCTCCTAAATCCCTTGGAATTTTCTTGGTGATGGCACTGTCTTTTGTTCTAATGAGGTGACTCTGGGTGGGCTCCTGGATGGTGGCTGGTCACCAGAAAGACCAAGCCATGATTAGAAGCTTGGAATTTTCAGCCCCGCTCCCCATTCTCCGGACAGGAGTGGGGCTGGAAAAGGATAATGATCAATCATGCCTACGTGATGAAGCCTCCATAAAAATCCCAAAAGTCTGAGGTTTGGAGTTTCTGGGTTGGTGGACACATGGAATTGCTGAGAGAGTGGCGCACCTGGAGAAGACAGGGAAGCTCCATGCTCCTTCCCAGTACCCTGCCCTATGCATCTCTTTCATCTGGACATTAATCTGTATCCTTTATCATATCCTTTTATTATAAACTGATAGGAGTTCCAGGAGTGCAGTCAGTTAGTGTGAGGTACTTATAATAAACTGGTAAACAGTAAGCAAACTTTTTCTGAGTTCTGTGAGCCACTCTAGCGCATTAATTGGACCTGAGGAGAGGGTCATGGGAACCTACGATTTATAGCTGATTGGTCAGAAGTACAGGTGACAATTTGTGTAAAAGGTAATGGTGATGAATAAGATATATATTTCTTGTATATGCACAAAACCTTTGGAAAACTACACAAAAACTGACAATTGGTTGTGGGAAAATTAATTTCTATTAAAAAAAAAGATGCACTGGTTCAAAGCAAAAGCAGGAAACCTTCATCCTCTATGATCTCTCTCCACTTCAGCTGACCAGCATTCTTCTTGATCTTTCCATTCTTTCCTAACATATTAGTAAGACTCTTACTAGGCTGCAAGAAAGGTATAAGCCCAAGTTATCTCAGGAGAGTTGTTCTCAACTAGGGAGCAAATGTTAGCTGACTTGCAGAGAAGCAAGAATAAAGCACTGCAGTGAGAAACAGAGATAGAGAAAAAAAATCTCTTCCTTCACATTCTACCTTCAGATTCTCTTATCCTTTGAGGCTCAAACTATATTTTTTATCTTTGAAATCTGTTATAAATCTCCTATAACTTTATAATAAATTCTCCCCTTTCTATTTAAGGTAACCTGAATAGGTTTCTTCTTACTGAGCAGTCTTGAGCCAATAATAATGCTAAAATTACTGAGCACTCACTATGTATCAGGCACCCTACTAGGCATGTTACATATGTCTAACGCTCAAAACCAAGATTATCCTCATTTCACACCATAAGGGCACTGAGACCCAGAAAAATTAAGTAACTTGTCCAAGGTCACACATTTAGGCAGAGCCAGGCTTTAACCCAGGCAATCTGACTCCAGCACTCATGTGTAAGTGAGTTTATACATTACCTATTGATACAAAGTAAACTTGTGTTTCAACGGCAGATGATGTCAATCCAAATAAAAGATTTCTTAATTTCAGGCATCAAAGAACTGAAGCAAATTATGAAAATATCATGAGGCATATTTTGTGATTGGGGCCTTTATGAGCCCTTACAACTTGGAAGGAGTTAAATCTGGTCCCACAAAAGACCATCAGCTGTACCTGAAGCCAACCAGTCAATCTGAAGAAAGGCTAAAATTCAATACAATTTTATTAGAGGCCTAATATTGCCTGTTGCTATTTATATGATCATTTCCTAGTGTCTGTGAAATTCTAACTGGAGAATTCAACAGGACCAAGCCCGGATTGTACCCTAGATTTTAAAGAGACAAATAATCTAAAATGGTTACCTCTCCCTGAGAACAATGGATTAGAGGATCCAGAAACAGACCCAAATATATTAGAGAGTACAATAAAGGTGGCATTTCAAAGATGGCTTATTCAATAAATGATGTCAAGACAACTAGTTAGGCATCTGGAGCCTGACTTTGGTCTAGTCACCAAATACATTCCAGCACGATCAAAAATTTAAATATAAAAACTGAAGCCACATGAATTACTTTTTAAATATTGGAATTTACAAAAAGCCATTCAAAGCATAAGATCCAGAAGCATGGAAAGAGTAATAAATTTGACTACATAAATATTAAAAACACGTCCATGGCCAAAAAACCCACAAACAAACAAAATTAAATGACAGATAAACTGGGGGGAAATGTTTGCAACATATATGACAAAGGGCTAATTTTCTTAATATATAAAGAGTTCAAACAGATTAATAAAAATGATGAACAGCCCAAGAATAAATGGCAAAAGACATGAAAGGCTATTTTCAGGAAAAAAATAAAAGAGGCTTATAAATATATGGGGAAAAACCTCATAATTAAAGAAATGCAAATTTAAAACAATGATACACTATGTTTCTACAACTTAAGAGGCAATGTAGTGTGATGGCTCTAGAGTCACAATACTTGAGATTAAATCCTGGCTCTACTCCTTACTGTGTATGCTCCAGCTTCCTTGGCTGGGGTTGTTGTGAGAACCAAATGAGAAAATGTAATAAAAAACAATTAGAACTGTGCCTGACATATAGTAACTACATTAGTTCTTATTATCAGATTGACAAAAACAGGAAAAACATTGGTAATAGCGTTGGAAAGAGAGTGGAGAACTAGGTACTCGAACACACTGTCGGTAGATGTATAAACTGGCACAATGTCTTCAGCAATTTGACATTATCAATTAACATTCTAAATGCACAAACCCTTTGACTTTGAAATTCACTTTTAGACATTTATCCTACTAATCACATATACATCTATATCTATAGATATATCCATAAAGATATATATGTAGATATAGATTTTCATTGCACAGCAATGTCTGTAACAGCAAAAGACTAGATATAACATAAATGGTCATCCAAATGGGACTGAATAAGTACATGATGGAGCATCCTAAAATGGAATAATACACTGTCATGACAAAACAATCTCCAAGATATTCAAAAAAATAGATCACAAAACGATATGGATAGCTTGCTCCCATTAATGTTAGAATGCATAGAATACTTCCAGAAGGAGACACAAGAAAACAGTAACAGTAGTTTCCTCTGAGGAGCAAGACTGGAAGCTGAGGTCAGATGGACATTTGCTTTTGTTAAACACCCTTCTGAAAAAATGGAATTTTTCCCCCTGAATATTACTTTTTCAATTAAGCAAAAACTAGTTTTTAAAAAAAATAAGAGCACAGTCATCATATAACATTACATCTCTATCAGAAAAGCATACCAGCTGAAGACAGAAGGTTCCAAGAGAAACGATGCTTGCATAAGTATCATTGTGGCTTTAAAGATCAAAATGGATATCCTAGAGCAAAGTCCTTGGTCCTTAAAGTCATCACTCTAGAGAGTGATGAAAACCACGGGGACTAAGCACAGGAGTCCCCTTTCCAGACCTCACATTATCCAGCTGTTAACTGCCAGAGCCTATAAAACAAGCTGTTTTTACCTCCAAATCTGGAAGTGTAGGCATGTCCTTATACTTGGTGTATTGGTTGGGATGACGACATTGGGGGAAAAAGGAAGGGAGAAGGGACTTGGAATTATCCCTTATTATGCTCTCCTGGTTCTCAATGATCTATTTCTTTGGACAACTTATTTCTGTTTTCTCCTTTCATCTCAACATCTTACAAGACTTTACAGTTCATAAAGCACAGTTCTACTTTCTCCTAAATTCTAACAGCCCAGTAGGTGGGTATGATAATACCATTATAGATGAATCTCAAAGAGGTTGCCCAGTCCCACAAATATTAGGTTTGTGTTCTGGCCCCTGCCACTACCACTTAACTCTCCAAACTGGGTGCCTTCTACACTATGACTTTCTCTCATCATCCCTGCTCAATTTCCCCGTACTAGCTCCTGATTCTACCTCAGCCCAGCCAACACCAAGCACCTGTGTTCTTAGGCCCTGTGATTCTAGAGAGTGATGGAGGAGACAGGAGTCATTTAAGGACCAAGGACATGTGTTTCTTCCTGGGGACAAATTTGAGTCAGTCGCTTTTTAAAACATTTATTCCTTTGTTATTCTGCCTGGGAAAATGAAGTAGTGGACCCTACAAACAGGGTCTCATCTGTATTGAGTATCTATCATGCTATGACATTATCTAGACACTTGATTCATTTTATTTCACTTACACTGTAAAGGCAGGCTCTATTATCTCCACAATACAAGTGGGTCTACAGAAATTTAGTGAGGGGAAGCCAACTACTTAATGTTATACAACTCCTATGTTCCTATGTTGAGTAAGGGCTCAAAACCCAGTGTTTGGCTCTAAAGTACATTACAACACACTGCCCAAAGAACACAGCTCTTGGGGGTTCCACGGTTTGTTACAGTGGTTAAAGACCCCAGTCAAAGACAACCTGGAAGTTCTGAAGCAGGATAATGCTAGAAAAAAGATGGGGCTGCTATTCAGCTAATTTTCTTATATTTACTCTGTCCCTAACATCTCTAAAATGAAAATGAACCTGAGTTTCAGGGGAAAAGGTTGGGGACAGTGCCAGCCAAGAAAGTGAATAACAAGTAGAAAGGAAAGGCAGCCCCTGCTAATTGGGAGGTAGTCGGGGAAGGTCTGCCTTCTGTGGTTGCCAGGCAACAAAGATAAACAGCAGGAAGTGGCAGGATCATGGCCACTAACTACAGCGCCAACCAGGTAAGTTCTTTTTCCATCTCTTTAACGTTTTAATTTTGCCTTCCAGATTCTACCTTTGGACTGCCCCCTCCCATAGGATTCTGACCAGTGAATAGATAGCTGAGAGTGGGGTGAGGTAGTATTTTTCACCTCCTCAACTCCTCAGGGTAGGGAGGGCCCAGGGACAAGCAAAGGGTATCTCTGGATTAAGTTTATAGGGTCTAAACCAGAGGTCAGCAGATTTTTTCTGTAAAGGGCCAGAAAGTAACTATTTTAGGCTTTGTGGGCCAAGTGACAAAATCAGAGATATTATATGGGTATTTACATAACAAGAGAAAACATTTTTCCATAATTTTTTTTTCCTGGGGAAGACTGGCCCTGGGCTAACATCCATGCCCATCTTCCTCTACTTTATATGTGGGGCGCCTGCCACAGCATGGCTTGACAAGCGGTGCATAGATCCGTGCCCGGGATCCAAACTTGCGAACCCCGGGCCACCGAAGCAGAGCAGGTGAACTTAACCACTACACCACTGGTCCGGACCCCCATAAAATTTTTGAGAAAATTCAAAATATAATAACTGAGTGCAATTTTTTGTAATACTAATGAAAATAGCATTCTTTTGGGATGTGGAAACATTTTACTTAATTAGGATACAAAGTTAGTGTTCCCTTTTATCAAATCAATTATAAATATTCATCTATAAAAACCATTAGCTTTCTCAGGCTATCCCAAAACAGGATGAATTTGGCCCTTAGTTTGCTGACACCTGGTCTAGACCAGCACTGCCCAATAAAAAGATAATGCAAGTAACAAATGTAATTTTAAGTTTTCTAGTAGCTACATGAAAAAAAAATAATATAGTTAATCTAGCCCAATACATCCAAAATATTATTTCAATATTTAGTTAATATATATTTTTTTTGCTGATGAAAATTCACCCTGAGCTAACATCTGTTGCCAATCTTCCTTTTTTTTTGCTTGAGGAAAATTAGCCCTGAGCTAACATCTGTGCCAATCTTCCTCTATTTTGTATATGGGTAACCACCACAGCATGGCTGATGAGTGGTGTAGGTCCCCACCCAGGATCCAAACCCACGAACCCAGGCCGCCAAAGCAAAGCATGCTGAACTTAACCACTAGGCATGGGGCTGGCAACTAATTAATATTTTTAAAGTTGTAATCAGATGTTCTACATTCTATTTTTTGTACTAAATCTTCAAAATCCAGTCTATTTTATACTTACAAAGCATATCAATTTAGACTAGTCACATTTCAAGTGCTCAATGGCCACATATAGCTACTGGCTCCATGTCAATAGGACAGCACACATTTAGACTAAACAAATTACATCCTCTCTATAGTGAGTTAAAGTGTAGCATGGTCGTTCAGGCCTTTGGTCTTCAAATCTAAAGAACTGTGCCTAGTTATCATTTCCTGGGCTTGGGGTCTTTGAGCTTCATAGGGGTTCTCTGCTTTCTCTCCACAGTATGAAAAAGCTTTCTCACCCAAGTATCTGCACAACTGGTCTCCCGCCAAGCCAACAAAACAGGTATTCCATGTCAGTGCACCCACAAAGCCAGTTTCTGGTTCTTTACATCATGCTCTATGTAATTCACTGGCACCTACCTCCATTCAGCCTTCCTTAAATTCCCATATCCTCCTCTCCCTCAGCCCTTAATTCAAGCCCTTCAGATAATTTCTCCCTCTTTTCCACCCCATTTTCATAAGCACTTCTCTCCCCACCTCTACCCCAGAGTATTTCTTCCCATGAAGGCTACACTCAGATTATCGCCAATGATCGTGGTCATCTGTTGCCTTCAGTGCCCCGTTCCAAGGTGAGATACTCATTTCCATTCCTATTAAGAAAGGTAAAGAACTGACGCATAGAACTGGAGTAAGAGAGAGGGGAGACTTGCAATCTCCTGCAGCCACTATCTGGAAAATTAAAGTTCAATCTAATTCACCTTGTAACATGAGTGCCCCAAACTTCCAGCCAGTTTATCCAAAAGGATAGAGTTGTATTTAGCACCCACAATTCCTCAAATTGATGAATGATTTGTATAAAATGAACACCTTCAGGTGATGATACTTATGCAGTGGGTACTCTGCCAAACTTAGCCTAAGGATTCTGAATTTAAGCTGGCAGAGGTAAGGGGATGAAAAAATTAGGGTAACCTAAATGAGGGGGGGGGGGAGGAAGAGTGGGGAGATGATGCTGTCAGTCTTATTTCATTACCACGCATTCCCAAAGGTAAAAGACGGAAATAAGATGAATAGAGGTCCTGCCAATAGGTCAGTTACTTGGAATGAGAAGCCCTGTTGAAGAACCTCGTCTTTTTTCCTTTTAGGCAAATCCTTGGGGTTCCTTCATGGGCACCTGGCAAATGCCTCTGAAGGTACCCCCTGCTCGGGTGACCCTGACCTCCCGTACAGCGGCTGGTGCTGCTTCCCTCACAAAATGGATACAGAAAAATCCTGATTTACTCAAGGCCTCCAATGGGCTGCGTCCTGAAATCTTTGGCAAGGTATCTGTTCCTCCCACCTAACCTCAAATCCTGTTGTCTTCATTTCTTTTCAACTTCAAAAATGCATATTGTTATAGCACTATTATTCCAGCAGGGGGAACCTCTAACCAGTTCTGTCTTATCCTGGATGTCTAGTCCCTAATCACCTTCTGAGGCCTGAAAGATGAGCTATCTTACTGCCCCCCCGCCCCCCAAGTACAAAATGATTCGATCTCAAGGGAGAAGTTAGCAGAATCAAATTTAACTCTTCTTGAGATCTGACCTCTTGTCCACGGTATAGGGAGAAAGGGACTTAGAATTCTGAGATGGATTAGGAATGATCTAGGCCTGACCAGAAACATCGTCTCTTCTATTCCTCCCAACAGCCCCATGATCCAGACAGTCAGAAGAAACTCAGGAAGTCTATCACCAAGACTGTACAACAAGCACCAAGTCCAACCATAATTCCAAGCTCCCCAGCCTCAAATCTCAATTCCCCGGATCAACTCCAAAGCTCACACCCCTCTGCAGGTCACACTCCAGGTCCCCAAACCCCAGCCAACTCTCTTAACAGCCCACCTGGAAGCCCATGTATGCTAGAACACTGGGCAGGTCCTAATCTAGCCGAGGTCCAGAAATGCAAACCTGGAACTCCAGAAAGGACCAAGGCACCACACTGAGAAAACCAGTCTAGAGATTGAGGGAAGCAAGCAAGACTCCCAGTCAGGGAAATTATGGGGTGGGGATAAAGGCAAATTTGGAAAATAAACATCGTTTGTTGAATCTTTTACTGATTTGGATTTTTTCCTCCTGCTATGGCTGCCTCTTGTAACTTATAACTAGGAGGAGGGTTGGAGGAAATAGGAGAGAGAAAAGATGATAGTGGCTTGGGATGGAACATGTTTTTACAAGGATTGAGTTAGTTATACTCCAGAAACGACCAAGAGGAAGTTGGTCTGAATCACAGCAAAAGAAAACTCAAGAGAATCAGTCCCTCATCCCCATTCCCTCATTTTTCAACCTAAGCATTGCACAACCGCAACTTCAAAGTCAGAAGTACAATCGTTTAGTAGAGTATTTGTATGTGTGTTTGGAGGAGGTGGGGAAGAAAAGGTATGGGAAGCCACAGTAGAAGACACTCTCCTTGTCTAAGACTTCATATCTGATGACAGAACACATGGGGAAAACAAATTAAGAGTTACAAAAGCAAAACTCAAGCAAAAGTACAAATCTAGCTTGAAAACTGAAGATATAGAAGTGATTAGAAGACAGAAGAAAAACAAAGTGACGTGGTAAGCAGAAATTCAGGGCAGAATAACAAACATGATGATCACTCTGCCACTCCCCCAACCCCAATCACCTGAATGGTAAGAAGTCATCAAAAACGTCAAGAACCGCCTATCCATTTCCCAGCCTTCAACTTCTGTTCCTCACTGTCCCCATTCTGCATCTTCCTGGCACTGGCTGTTAATTAATGCCCTTGCCAAACCTTTCCTAGTCCCAGTGCTGAAGTGTTCCCTCATGAACACACTTGTCCCTCATCCCAAGGACAAGTACAGAGGACACAGGGTTTAAGCTGGAGGACAGCTACAAAGACTTCCCAGGGCCAGTTTAACAAATAGGGAGAAGTGATCATTACTTAAAGCCAAAGACAACTTGGGAGCTGGGATGAAGACTCAATAGTCAGTAGGTCCCCACTGTCTTAGCTTAAGTCAGGTTTTCCTCTCTGACACCAACTACAGTCACTGTTACTCCTCTCCAACCCACAGCTTTAACTGGTTGGCCAACAACTCAGAGTGACAGACAAGACAGATCTGTCACCCCACAGTTCCCAAAGACTATCAAAACAGCATTCCTGCTAAGGGAGTAAGGGACCCAAAAGCCTGGGTTATATGGATATAAAAGCAGTAAGTTTTCTCATTAAATTATAAATGTTTGCCAAGTTTTCAACAATCCCTCCTTTCCTATCTCTATTCTCTTCTCTCTCCAAATCTACATGCTTAGCTCATCGTCCCTTAGCTGTCACTTTCATTGGTCCCCTGGCTCCCCTGACTGGATCATAATTTGCTGAACTGTACCATGAGGCTTATAGTCAGTTCTCAGTGGGATACTGGAGCCTGTAACAACTTGAAAGCTCTCCACATACTTCACTTCCTTTCTCTTGCTCCTTCCTTCTCCGAGGCTTCTGCATGAGATTAAATCTGTGGCTACTTGTATTTGATTCTCTGAAAATTTTTTCAGTGGTCAGTTGTAGGACAAACTGTTTCCCTCCTGAGAAAGGTCAGATTGGGGGATGTAAATGCCTGAGACCAGAGGGACAGGGAGGAAACTGGCTCCTCCCCAACTGCCATTCTCTTCGTTTCTCTAGATTTCAAGGAGAGTCAAAGACAAAATGAGTATTTTAATTCAGTTTCAGAAAAAGATGTCACATGAATTTGGATTAGAAAACATGACAATAAGAGCCTTGTTTTTCCAGAAATGCAAGGAAAAGAAATAACCCTTAATAGGTTCAACGATAATTTTCTGGATCTTCCTCTTGCATCAAAAACTATATATCTTTTCCCCAAAGCACCTGCTCCAAGAGCCAACTCACTCTCTTTATCTCCTTCTAGCTGGGACAGGCTAATTCCCCTCCACCTCCACCCCTCTTCTCTCAGTCACACTGTGTGGGTGCTAAAGACCCTGGGCTCTGACCAGTGAACAGAATTGTCCTTTAAGCCAGCAACCCACAGGCAGTGGCACCCAAAGCCCCACTCCCAGTCCCCATGGCAGAGGCCACAGAGCTGGCATTGTTTCCACTGTCTCATGAAGAAGGAGCCAAAAGCTGACCCTCAGCACAAAATAAGGCCCAATATATGGAGAGAGAATAAGTGCTCCTAGGCCCAGAGTAAGCTGCAAGCTGGGGGCAGAAAAAGGGAGTTTTGCAGTCATTCCATCCTTAGAAACAAGGGGAAAACTGGACCCTTTTCCACTACTGTGGTTCTATAAGGTGCTCTACTGCTGAGCTCCAAGGGGATCTGCAAGCACAAAAAGGACTAAACAAATCAGGAGAACTTTGCCCTGACTGGAGATAAGAGTGACAAACAGGAAGATAGGTCAATGTAATCATTTGTAGGAAGATGTTGGAAACTTCAGCTCTTCACATGGCTGCCAGGCCTACAGAGGACAACACAGTAAGAACCAAGACAACCACTCCAGACTGGTATAGCTGGGGAATCTTCAGGCCTTTTCCTAGGTCCCAAATCTGAAGGAAAAAGAAAAAGAAGAAAAAGAAGAATTTCAGCAATCAGGTCCTTGGTCACTCTCAGCGCTCTTTTCTCAGAAAGGAACTCCACCTAATGGAATAGGCAATTCATTGCAGCATAATTCTAGAGAAAAGCACATCTTCCCTCATGCCCCATCACCTTTCTCAAAACCCACAATATGGTACCTCCCACCCACTTTTTCAACGACAGAAAAGGCATTCTCAGCCCCTGTATCCTAAAGCTTCCAGACTACATAGATTAAACTTGTTCTCATGACAACAAAACCACATCAATGTTTCCTAAAGTGTGTTCCTCTGAAAACTAGTTCCTCAGAATGTTGAAAGGCATTACATGGGGGGAAAAAAGTTCTGTGGTCAAATAAATTTGGTAAACATTTAATTGCAAGACTTCTCAAACAATTTATTAATACATACTGTGAATCTCCAAAATGGGGATATAATACACATGATTTCCTAGATATAGTCAATCACAGAATCTCTTTTGAGAAGGAACATCTGTCCATCAGAGGACTACTATTCTAAAAAAATACCCTTTGGGATCTAGAACACTATTTCCCAATTTTGTTTTGACTGTGACCCCCACTAAGAAATATCTTTTAATGATATTTATCACTTCCTACTCTCTCAAATCAATCCCACTCTCCACTCCCCCATTAGATCTTCTGGCAAGGCAATTATCAAGCTCAGGGGCAAGAACTAGGGACTGTCAGGAGAACAGATAAAATCCTGTCCCACACTCAGAGCCAGTACTTGCTAGAAGGAAAAAATAAAAGCAGATTTAAGGGTTTAAGAAAAGCCTTGACTGAGTTCTAAGATTTTGTAAAACTTATTCCCCACCCTTCCCCCCATACTGAGACAAAAGCAAAAATACAGCATGTCTCCTTGAGCCAGGATGTGAACAGAAAAGCTGATCAGCTGATTTTCATTAGAGCTTTGTTCTGTGGAATAAGAAGTCATTAATGGAAATGCCCTCCCTCTCCATCCCCTCCCCCTGAGGCAAGTGAAGTCACTTTGAAAAACTGAACTGTGCCCCAGGGAACAGTTGATAGATGTACTTAATTTAACAGGTCATTTAGTCTCTCACTTTTCTGATTCCACTAAACTCTCTATTGGACCAGACTGAAATTCAGAAAGTGCTAGTCTCTAGGCTCTGATGTGGAAGTTACAAAAGGTCAAATTAAGGCGAAAGCATCCATCTGACAGATGGCTCAGGACGAGAAGTATGAATGGAAACCAGAAAGAATGTAATTATAATTCTAATTGTTTTCCTGGGAAAAGGAAGCAAGACTAAGGGTAGGGAGACCACAAAATATGAAATCTTAAAATGCTGGAGAAAGGACTGATCTCTGACCCGGGGCAGGTTTGATTAAGCTTTAATTCCTTTATAAAGAGAAACAGACATCAATGTGAACTGAACCCAAGGTCATATAGGAGGCAACATGAACAGTTTCCAGGTCATCAAAAGATTCCTAAACCCAATATTAAAATCTGGGATCCCAGGCACCCAGTTTTTGTTAAAGTTGGCCCTATTCTCTCCAATAGCTCAAAATAAACAAACAAATAACAAAAACAGTTAACGCAATCCAATGTCAAGATAACAAAAGTTAGTATATTTGACTTCAGCCAGACTTGTCACTCTGGGTTGACAGGAATGTTAGACTGAAAGCAGCAACCATGTTTATCTAGCTCATAATTGAATCCCATTGTGTAGAACGGTGCCTGACACAATAGGTACCAATCAGTTATTTGTCTAATAAATATGCCTTCTATGCCAGATGTATGACCTGGCTTCAGGGGTTTCTTTTAGTAACATCCTTCTTAAAACTGGAAGCATTCACACTGAGACCCTGCAAGTATCTGCCAGGCCTACATCCAGTGCTCAGCTACATCACCAGCAGGGCTGCCAAGGAATGCACAGGGGGTCTAGTTTAGCTTTCCCCAAGAGGTCCCCGAGCAAAGGTCCAGTACAACTAACTTTAAAAACAGCACTAAACCCAGACAATGAAGGAGAAAATCCTCCCAGCCTCTCCATCCCCTTCACCTAGAAAATGTACAAATCTACAGTTAACTTACCAAGTGTCGGATCCCATTCCAGGTGTGATACATGAGAGGGAAGACAAGTGCAAACTTGGCTGTGTGGATCAGTGCCGGCCCCAGACACAGGGACTTCACAAGTTCCAAATGAGACTCAAAGTTCCCAGGGACCAGTAGGGCCGACAAGCCAAAAAGAGAGACCCCTAAGGAGAAAACCAAGTAGGCCCATCACAGCTGCCCACCAGCTACAACCAATATAAGACATAAAACTGGGTTCTATGACAGCCCCTGGCAACTCATACAATTCTAAGACATTTTGAAATGGGGAAGATTTAAACTAATGTTCATGTTTCGTAGTGGAAGATAGGATACTTGGGATCTGACCTTAATCTCTTAAATTTACCATATATTTTAGCATATTATTCCTCCTTTCACTATCCCTCTCTATAAAAACTTTGCCTGCCACTTAAGAAGTCACCTCTGGCTGCATCAGTATCATCATCTCAGTAAGGAAAAGTAAAAACAGTATATGCAGTCCAAGGGAAAGACTGATAAAAAATTTTAAATCATTCAAATCTCTACCACACAAAAATTTAACTCAAAATGGGTCAGAAACCTAAATGTAAGAGCTAAAACTATAAAACTCTTAGAACAAAACATAGGAGTAAATTTTTATGACCTTGGATTAGGCATTGGTTTCTTAGATAGGACACTAAAACCATAAGCAACAAAATAGATAAATTGAACTTCATCAAAATTAAAAATTTTTGTGCTGCAAACAATGCCATCAAGAAAGTGAAAAAACAACAGACACAATGAGAGAAAATATTTGCAAATCATATGTCTGCCAAGGGACTTGTATCCAGAATATATTAAGGACTCTTACAACTCAATAATAAAAAGACAACTCAATTTAAAAATGTGCAAAGGATCTGAATGGATGTCTCTCCAAAGAAGATAAATAAATGGCCAAGAAGTATATGAAAAGATGCTCAACGCCATGAGCCATTAGAGAAATGCAAATCAAAACCATAATGAAAAGCCACTTCACACCCACTAGGATGCTATAACTAAATATAAAATTATATGTATTTATATAAAATATACACAATTATATAAATAGCACATGTATTTAATTTATATTTAATAATAAAATATAAATACATTAGGTTATATATATATATATATATATATATGAAAAGAAAAGTAATAATAAGTTTTGGCAAGGATGTAGAGAAACTGGAACCCTCATACATTGCTAGTGGGAATGTGAAATGGTGCAGCCATTTTGGAAAACAATCTGGCAGTTCCTCAAAATGTTAACAGAGTTACTGTATGACCCAGCAATTCCACTCCTAGGTATATACCCAAAAGAAATGAAACATAAGTCCACACAAAAACTTGTCCACAAATATTAACAGTAGCATTATTCACAATAGTCAAAAAAATGGAAACAACCCTAATATCCATCAATTGATGAATGGGTAAATTAAACATAAAATGGAATATCATTCAGCAATAAAAAATGAAGTACTGATACATGCTAAAACATGGATGAACTTTGAAAACATCATGTTAAGCAAAGACACCAGTCACAAAGGACCAAATATTGTATAATTCTATTTATATGAAATGTTCAGTATGGGCAAATCTGTAGAGACAATGTAGATAAGTGGTTGCCTCGGGCTGGAGGACTGCAGGGAAATGGGGAGTGACTGCTAATGGATACAGAGTTTCCTTTTGGGGTGATTAAAATGTTCTAAAATTGATTGTGGTGATTGTTGCACAACTGTGAAATACTAAAAACCACTAAATTATAAATTTTAAATAAGTAAACTGCATGGTATGTGAATTATATCTCATAAAGCTCTTAAGAAACAATCTCTACCACAATAGTTGCTACCGAGTTTCTACTCCTATACATTTCCATCAGTAACTGTGGTTCTTTATAGTGATTCTAAACAGGAGCGTGAAACGACACACCTGTTGAAAATATACAGGATTATTTTAACACGCGTTTAATTCTCCATTTTCACTCAAGGCAGAAGAGTAGTTAGAATCATGACAATTCAAGACTAGAAGGAATCTTCTAATAGTAAGGTTATTGAGATGGTTATGCAAACTCTTTCCAAGAAGATCTTAAAGAACATGAAACATTTATAGTAGTAGGGGATGGAAAACAGCATGCAGAGAGTATAACTTCTAGAAGTCCATTCTATTCTACTGCTGTCAAATGTAGCAAACATGCACTTTTATTTCGTTCACAGACATTTATTGAAAGCCATCCTATGTAACCTGTACTAAATTTGTGGTGAGAAAAACCAAGACATGGTCTCTGCCCTTAAGAAGCTTACAGTCTAGGGGATCTGGTGTCAAGATGGCGGTGTAGGTGGTCTCTGAACTCACCTCCTCCCATAGACACAACAAATGTACAACTACTCTTGGAACAACTACCCCTGAGAGAACTGAAAACTGCTTAAAAAGAACCCCCACAACAAGGGACAGTGCTGACCGAGGTGGAAGAGGCAGAAACTCCTTTCTGGAGAGGAAAAAGCCACATTTTAGCCACGGCGCTTCATGTCTGGGAGCAATTTTAAGATGCTGCTAAGATGCTCAGTCCTTCCGAGGAAGCTAAGGCCATGTTGGGGTGGGGCCCTCATTTCATCCTGAGACTAGGCACCACGCCCAGCAGTGCCCGCCCAGCACTCGCCCGCACCATGGCTTCTGACTTGGAGCTTGCCTGAATCTACCCAGCCCTCATCCTGCACGATGATGAGGTGACGGTCCCGGAGGAAAAGATCAATGCTCTCATTAAAGCAGCCAAAGTAAATATTGAACCTTTCTGGTCAGGCTTGTTTGCAAAGGCCCTGGCCAGTGTCAACATCAGGAGTCTCACCTGCAACCTGTGGGCTCATGGACTGCCCCAGCAGCTGGCGCTGCACCAGCAGGAGGTCCTGCCCCCTCCACCAATGCTGCCCCAGCTGAGAAGAAGAGAGTGGAAGCAAAGAAAGAATTGAGGAATTTGATGATGACGTGCTTTGGTCTTTTTGACTAAACCTCTTGTAACATGTTCAATAAAATGCTGAACTCTCAAAAAATAAAAAAAATTAAAAATGAGGCCGACCCGGTGGTGTAGCAGTTAAGTTTGCGCGCTCCGCTTCTGGCAGCCTGGGGTTCACAGGTTCGGTTCAGATCCCAGGCGCGGAACAACACATCGTCTGTCAACCCATGCTGCGGCGGCGTCCCATATAAAGTAGAGGAAGATGGGCACGGATGTTAGCCCAGGGCCAGTCTTCCTCAGCAAAAAGAGGAGGATTGGCAACGGATGTTACTTCAGGGCTAATCTTTCTCGCACGAAAAAATAAAGACTAATAAAAATAAAGAAGCTTAGAGTCTAGTAGAGGAGACATTTAAATAAATCAATCTACAGTACAGGGTATGGTGCTAGAGTACACTAGCACCAAAACTAAGCACTATAAAAAGGTATATATGTGCATAGGGTGCTATGGAACACAAAGTAGAAGAATCAAAATCCATCTGGTAGGAGGGGGAGAGTATCCTGAAAAGCTTTTTCTCAGAGGTGTACTTAAGCTGAGTTTTGAGGAAAGATATTGGGGGGCAGGTAAGCAGGAAGTGGCAGGATACAAGGCTCAGTCATAAAGGGCTTTATGTGCTAAACTACAAGGTTTAAACTTAATCCTGTCGGTCAAGGATGACAAACAGATTTCATCTTGGTGCCAATCCATATCAATTAATAACGGCTGCCTAAAGTGTTATAGTGAGAAGGATTTTTAGGCTATATCATATATAGAAAAAACGATCTGCCCTGGCCTCAGAAGGAGGAGAGCGTTACCTGGGCCAAATATTACCATTCCTAATGAAATTAGAGAGTCATTAAAGAGTTTTAAACTGTAGAATGATAAGGTCAGATATGCCTTTAAAAACATCAACCTGGCAGCAATGGGGGATGGACTGGAGAAGTCAGAATGGAGGCAAGAAGTTTGAATAGGAGGCCAGGTCAATTCCAAGTCTCCAGTTGATAAAGTGGTAATAGCTTGACTGAAGATAATAACAGGAATAGAGAAAAAGGGACAACTAAAAAAGATATAAAGGAGGTCAAGTTTTGGGGTAGGGGGTAAATGAGGTATCGAGGATGGTACTTTGCATGGGCTATTGACTAGATAATGCCCTTCATTCCCATAGAGAGCAAAGGAAATGCAAGTTGTTTTTAGTTTAGTTCAGTTTTAATTTGTTGGAAGATCGATGGTGATAATTTGGAAGGAAGGAAAGATAGTTTCAATTTACAGTAATATTTGAGTTTGAGGTGACTAAGGAAGATCAAAGTGAAGACAATCAATAAGCAACTGGATAAAGGTCTAAAGTTAACTGAGCTCTGATTTAAAGATATGGATTTGAGGATCATCTGCATGTAAGTGATAAGTGAAGTTTTAAATGTGGGTGGGGTAACTTGGGGAGAGTATAGTTAAGAGAAATAGGAGGAAAATCCACTTGACTATAAAGTCCTCAGGGCAAGGTCTGTAACCACATCACAACACAGAGATCAGCACAAACCAGGTCCTCATGTTTACTGGGTCAAGAAGCACAGGTGGCAACCTGAGACTTGCAAGTGGAGTTTGACATGGGGGCAGTCTTGTGGGACTGAACCCTTAACCTGTGGGGTCTGCACCAACTCTAGGTAGTTAGTATCAGAATTGAATTAAATTGTAGGAAACCCAGTTGGTGTCAGGAGAGTTTGAGAATTTGATGGTATTGGGAAAAACATGCATGTGGTGTCAGAAGTGTTGTGAGTAACAACAGTTCAGAAGAAGAGAGTATTTTTTGAAAGAACAGAAAGGCAGCCAGCCAACAGTTTCTCTTTTAATTATATCTGGGTTGGAGTTTGTGAATTGATCTCCAACTCTCCTTACCCTCTCAGAAACACTGTTTAAATTTTTTTTCCTGATTACAAAAACATATTGCAAAGAATTATAACATTATAGAAATGTATGGCTTAGAAAAGTTTCTCATAATCCCACCACTCAGAGATAACCACTATTTTGTGTATATCCAGAGACTGTTTCATTTTATGTTTTTTTTTGAAGTACCCAACCCATCAGAAAAAATACCACCTATTTTAAATATAATTACTGCTACAGCTGTCTTTTACTGAAAACTTACATAATTATTTAATCATCATAACAACCTGAAAAATAGTACTACCCTCATTTAGCAGGTGAAGAGACTGAAGCTCAGAAACACTAAGAAGCATATCAAAGTTTACTCAGCATGAAGTGACTGGGTTGGGATTTGAACACTAAATTCAGATTTTTTCCACTAATACCACATTTTTTTCTTAAGCACTTATAAACTCCTGATTCATAATTGCTTTTAGATTTGTTGGTGTTTTCATCTTTTAAAAAATACTGATCTTGAAGAAATTGGCTTGGGGTTACGTAGTAGAATGATTTTTGAGAACATCTGATTTATTTAGAAACAGTCTTTTCCTTTTGAATTGATTAAACTAATTGACAGAATTCTATGACATTCATAGGAGAAGCAAAGGCTGAAGACACTGCCGTTCACATCCCAGGACTTCCATAGGTTTTGACTCTGTGGTAGGTAATATGAGAGTAGACAGTGTTATCCTAGGATGAGGCAGACATATCAGAGCCTTTTCTTCTATGGGTTAGGGTTGCTATGAGTGGCCATTCCTGGGACTCTGCTATTAGACTGTTGTCACATTTGGTGCACAGATCAGGGCTGAGCCTGTCCTGATATGTAAAGCATATGTGTGGCTGCTGAAGTTTTGGAGCTTTTGGCTTGCAATGAAATTCAAAGGGATAGTGGAGGGGCTCCTGTGATCTTTTAACCTCCTATCTATCCAGACTGTCGAAGATTCTTGAACACTCTTGGGTCATATCTTCCTCTCACACCTTCTCAAACTATCTCAGTTCATGGTACCTCAGTGTTTTCAGTAATTTTTTTCATGGTGCCCCTAAACCAAAAGAAATGCCTAACAGTTTTGTTTATTAAGTAGTTAGATCCAAACAACTTAAATATTTATGTTCTAACAATTTAGTAGCCATTTGAAAAAATTATCCACATAAATAGAAAAATTTTCTAATTTCATTCTTAAATAACCACAATTACCTACAAATGGGATGTATACATTGTTAGATACTGTACAACTCCTCAAACCTTGGGCATCAGATCGGACATTACCATCCTCATTTCCTGTTCCACACTGATTTTCACACAGGTCAGACTGGAGAATTAGACCTTCACTGAGAAATCACCTGAATCCATAAGCAAACCTACTGCTCAGGCAGTCAGCTTCTTTTCTAGAAAAGCCAAAGAACTTACAGATTTCTAAAGTAACTAGTGGAACTCTGAAATGTCTATTTTCTTCTTCTGGGGTTTTCATGAGATGGGACATTAGTTACTGATTCTCAAATGTGATGTGTTATACATACGGTAGGAATCCTGGTCATTCCAGACTGAGGCAGTGTAGAGAAAGCGAAAAGAGCACAAACTTTGGAGTAAGACAGATCTGAGTTCAGTTCCAAAACTGTCACTAACTAGCTACTATATCATCACTTCCTTTTCTGCTTTTAATAATGCCTAGTTAGGATTGTAAGAATTAACTACTACATATAAAGTTCCTAACACAGGTCTGGTAGTGATTATTATTTACATTAATGATCAGAGTATTTCATCTTACACCTCTCAGAAAATGTCTGATCATTAGTAGCTAAAAATCTCCTTCTCAGCCCCTCCTACTTCATGACTGCTACATCTTAATCCTTGCATTACCAAGATGGGATGACCTGGAAAAACTGATCGTTACCAGAAAACGCTTCTCAGAAATGCTTCATTTTCCTGAGTGCACGAAAACTCCTGACCCCTCCCACCCTCCAAGGCTGCAGGAAAACTGACAGGCAGAATACATCATGATGAGATTAGTGTAACAACACCTTGGACAAAAGAGCAATCAGGTGCTGTCAGCCTCAGTTTTAATCATCACTTGGACGGCTCCACCAAGGCTCTTTTAGATGTTTTCATTTTCATTTGCAGTGCCATCTGCAGAGGCTTGCTGGGAAGGAGTATCTGAAAGAGCATATGATGGCTTCTGGAAGTGGCAATAGGACTTACTGACAATCTGCACCGTTCTGGATATAGCACTTAACTGTGGTAGAGCAGGCTGGAACTGGTCTTGGCAGCCAGGTGAAAGCACTATTTAATTTTTCTTAGTGATTAGATAGGACAGCTTCAGTGACTTTGTTTTCCCAATTCAAATTGTTTAGCTGTTAGAAGAGTCCTCCTCAGCACTCAGGTTCTAGGAGGAGAGGCTATTTCCTGCTTGCCAGTACACTAGACATCAGAGGAGGATTTAGGAAATCTCCTATTTATTTTCTTCTCATATATTTTTCACTTGTAATGAGGAAAGTCTTAGCCAAAGTCAACTTTGACCGAATTAACTGATTGATATTCCTCAAAGATGTGATATAATATGAAATACATATTTGGTCTTTTTCCCCAGTTTCTGGCACACAGCTCCTAAAACCCTTGGAATCTCTGGAGTGATAAGAGTGTCTTTTGTACGCTAATGAGGTGACTGGTGGCTGGGGGCCCCTGGATAGCTTCAGGACGGAGGGTTGGAACTTTCAGCCCCATACTCCCTTCCCCTTCCCAGCCCCCTCCACTTCTGGGGAGGAAAATGGCTGGTAATTGAGTTAATCACCAATGGCCAATGATTCAATCAATCCTGCCCAGGCAATGAAACCTCCATAAAAATCCCTAAATGACAGGATCCGGACAGCTTCCAGGTTGTTGAACATATCCCTGAGCTGGGAGGACAGTGTGCCCAGAGGGCATGGAAGCTCCATATACACTCCTCTCACCTCTCCCCCATACCTTGCCCGATGTGTCTCTTCCATTTCGCTGTTCTGAGTTGCAACCTTTATTTAAAAAACCAGTAAATATAAATAAAGTGTTTTCCTGAGTTCTGCTAAGCTGTTCTAGCAAAATATCAAACCTGAGGAAGGGGTCATGGGAACATTGATTTAATTTAATTCTCACAATCCTAACTAGACATTATTATAAGCAGAAAAGGAAGTGATGATGTAGTAGCTAGTGACAGTGTTGGAAATGAACTCAGATCTGTCTTACTCCAAAGTTTGTGCCTCAGTCTGGAATGACCAGGATTCCTACCGTATGTATAACACATCAGATTTGAGAATCAATAACTAATGTCCCATCTCTTGAAAAGCCCAGAAGAAAAAAACAGCCATTTCAGAGTTCCATTAGTTAATTTTAGAAATCTGTAAGTTCTTTGGCTTTTCTAGAAAAGAAGCTGACTGCCTGAGCAGATTTGCCTATGCATTCAGGCATCTCTCATCTCTCAAGAAGTTCTGATTCTTCAATCTACCTGTTAAAAGACTATCCAAAACATTCAGTACCATTCTTATACTCATTCAAGGTAACTGCACAATTCATTTATAGTTGCATTCTTCTAAAATATCCATTGTTTAGCGTCCATATTTTCTTGTTCTAATCTCATTCTTTTTATTGTTGTACGCTGCATCTTGTTGATTACCCTTTGCAGTCTCATTCATACTGCAGCTTCAGCTACCTGCCATTCTCAAGGAATTTACCCAATTTCATCTAGATTTTTATACCATCTGTCACTGTGAAAAACGATGAGTATTTTAATCCCCACAGAACCAAAGCAATGGAAGAGTGTTACTAGCCATCTCTTTCTATCTCTTTCTACTCTTTTATTTGTAAAGTTCTTTTTCAATAACTTCTATTTTAAAGTCAAACTAGTGTCATCATGCTTTTTAGTTCAACATGCTTTTTAGAATTTATATACTGGCCACAAAATCTCTACAGTCTGAATAAATACCTTATCATGGATTTGTCCAGGCCAGTTTGTCCTGTTACTAGAACAAACGAGAACACGAACCTTTTAAGATTTCCGATGGTCAAGTTCCAACTTCTCAGAATGGCAGTCAAAGTCCTTCACTGTCTGGCACACTTTCCAGCCTTATCTTTCACCACTTCTCCCATAAACACTATTCTCAAACAACCAGACCTAGTTATCATTATCCAATGACTCTGGACACTTTCCAATCCCTATGCCTTTGCATAAGGTAGTTTCTCTGTTGAAATGCCCTCCTCTACCTCCTCTTCATGAACTCTCCTACTCATAGTTCTTTCAAGCTCTTCAACTTCTTCAGAGTTGGTCTCTCCTCTGGGATCTCATATCTCTATTAAAAAGTAATCACAGTGGGGCCCGGGCCGCCTGGTGGCGCAGCAGTTTAGTCTGCGCTTGGCAGACCAGGGTTCGCAGGTTCGGATCCCGGGCGCCCACCGATGCACTGCTTGCTAGCCACGCCGTGGCGGCATCCCACATAAAGTAGAGGAAGACGGGCACAGATGTTAGCCCAGGGCCAGTCTTCCTCAGCAAAAAAAAGAGGAGGATTGGCGATGGATGTTAGCTCAGGGCTGGTCTTCTTCACACACACACACAAAAAAGTAATCACAGTGCATTATAAATATTTATTTGTCTTACTCCTTAGACTCTTCCACCCTAAAGGGTGGAGGCTATTATTATTATTCTCCAATTTCTAATGCATAACAGGAGATTAATTAGAAGGTAGGAGGAATAAACATTTCTGAAATGACCACTATAAGCACAGTGATTTACACGGGTGTACTCATTTATTAAATGAAGATTTACTAAGCACCTACTGACTGCTAGAGGGTATGAATGGTAAATAAGATAGATGCAATCCCCACTCTCTGAAGAGTTTGCAGTTTAATAAAAGAGACAGATTTACAAAAAGCAATCAAAATAATTACAGATTATGTAATATAAGCTATGAAAGAAACAACCAATGCAATAAGAACAATGAAGGACTAGTGTTGTGAAATAGAAAATTAACAATAGAATTAGAAATAGAAGCTACTACTTTAGATATGGTGGTAAGCAAAGTACTCTTTGAGTGACAATTTTGTTGAGACCTAAAGGATAAGAAGGAACTAACCATGCTTAGTGGAGCAAGGATTAGGAGTGGACATTTCAGATCAAGGGAATAAAACATGCAATGGCTCTGTGGTGAGGAAGAGTTTTAGCTGTTCCGAGGAATTCAAAGACCAGTGTGGCTAGAGCGGAGTAAGCCAGGGAAGGAACTGGAGAGATGAGTTATGTACAGGCCAGATCAGACAGGGCATTTTAGGCCATGGTGGAGATTTGAATTTTAATCTAAGTGCAAAGGCAAATACAGTAACAGGAAGATTCTAAGTGTGACATGACTTTATTTTCAAAAGCATTTTATTTTTCTTGCCGTTGAGTGAAAAACAGATTAGAGAAGAGCCACAAGAATGCAAAGATCACAGTTGCTGGGATTGACTTCATTTCAGGCCAAATGATCCAGGTCTTCTCACCATTTGGTTCAATGAACATCTTCTAAAAGACTGCTGTTATTAAGTTTATCATGCTTCTCATCCCTGTTTCCATAAGTCAACATCCAGAGTATAGTTCCTTGAAATCCCATCAATTCCGGGATAGACATTATTAAATGCCCATTTTACAAGGAATAAACTGAGGTTTAGAGAGTTAACTAATTGCCTAAGTCCACCTAGCAAAAATCTATTCCCTTCCAGTTTTGAAAGAGGGACCTCTATGAAAGAGTCAAGATTCTTTTTTTTCATTCAGTGGTGATAAATACACTGAGATAATAAGGGAAACTATAGTCTAATAAATAAACTGCTCTTGTTCTTCCAATGATTTTCAGGATTAAATCTGCTCATCGATACCACCAAACTAAGCAGAAAGTATCAATCTAAAAATTATAAGATTCTAAGTAAGCAGAAATAAACTATGAATTTACAGTTAGAATAGCCTAATCTTGAAATTTATTGTATTATTTCAGTGCAAGTAGGTTAAAAACCAGAAATATACATGAATTCTCAGGCAACACCAATCATCTTTATACCTGGACTCCATCATTCCTTTACCCACCAAAGGAATGATAACACAGGAACGGTAACATCAGACCTTAGACAGGAGTTCCTATCCTTACTTGATTGTCAACAAAACTAATCTGATTGCGAGTAGCAGAGACACAGCCTTAGATAATTTCTGCCAATGTCTCAGTAGTAGCTCCCTAAATACAGGACCCTTATACTTGAGCCACCAGTCCTGCTCCTGCTGATGACCACTTCAGTAAAATTCAGTCTACAGAAGCCTAGGAGGACCCTGAAGGATACTGTGAAAAACGGGAATATGTCCATGTCTCCAGCACCAGCCATAGAAAAATTTAAAATATAGCTGATCTTCTCACAAAGTATCCCTACCAGGGAAAGATGCATCAGATCTCAGAAACCTGACTATAATCTGCACTTCCTACCTGTAAAAAACCTTACTACTTGAAAAGGATGCACTATCTAAGACCAGCAGACAATTTTGCAGCTGTATTTCATATTAAATAATTAAGTAAACAGAAATTCTGGTCTCTAAACCAAGATTTTGTGAGATTAGAGTATGAGTTAGTCTTTTTGGGCCTGATCAATTCTAGGTGACAAAGAACGGGTGCTAAAACTGAGTTTCTGGAAGAATAAGGCTGATGACTAATCTTGGACTGTGTTTCGTCAATGTTCAGTCTGCCAGCCCATCTCTCTTACGTTTCTATCTCTGTTCTCTATAACTGCAATAAATATAGTATCAGGACATGCTAGGGATGATTTAAAAATTGGCTAAGAAAGGAACCTGAGCATACTGGAAACTCATAATTAATTGTTAAAGGACTGAATGAACAATAAGCTTAAACGAATTCATCATTTTCTCTAAACTCATCATTTTCTCTCTGCTGAGTTGCAAAGGAGGCAATGCCAAGAGCCACAGAAACAGCAAAGTTCTTCATAGAAGTGTGTGTACACACGTGCGCATAAAGACACACAGACATACCTGCACTCAAGGCAACACCAGTGCCACGGTGGCAAATGGACATCACCATAGGAAGAGACCAACTGCAAAGAAACACACAAAGCCAATTAAAAATAGGAAATGATGACACTACTGTAGAGAGTCCATCTTGGCAAAGAGAACATAAACTACTTCAGAAATAGGCACTATTTAAACACAAAAACAAACGGCTTTCACATTCCTAGGTTTCTACTTTCTGGTTTGAAAATAAGAAAACTGATTTATTTAAGGAGAAGCATCCCTCCCTTTTACCAGACTGCATCACTGATAGAGCTAAGAGGAGGAATCAATTATAACTCAAACTCCTCCATTCATAAGACACAACGTGGGTCAAAGACACCAATTAAGGTTGCATACAGTTAGAAAATAATCACTGGAGGCCAGCCCCAGTGGCCTAGTGGTTAGTTCGGCACACTCCACTTCGGTGGCCCAGATTCAGTTCCCAGGTGCGGACCTACACCACTTGTCTGCTGGTGGCCATGCTGTGGGGGTGGCTCGCATACAAAAAGAGGAAGACTGGCAGTGGATGTTGGCTCAGGGCTAATCTTCCTCAGCAAAAGAAAAGAATCACTAGAACACAACTACCTGGGTCTTTCTGTTTCTCCAGTCATTAGACTCAAGTAGAAGGAAACCTAAGTGAGTTTTATTTATCCACTGTTTCATATAATATATGGTCATCCGTGAACTCTCTCTTATTATATGCCCCAAAATATCCAAACTGAGCATACCATTTATTCCCTAATAAATTACCTATCCCAAATTTTTAAATCCAGTTTTGCTGGATTTAGTAAACGTTTCTTAATCCACAGTACTTTTGAAATACTTTGTCATCAAACCCCTTTTTAAACCATGTTTTGAATCATCAATTTGCCAAAGCATTTCACAGAAGGACAATGAACACTGCTATATTCTGGACCTAGTTCTCATGCTCAAGAGGGAATTGGTTAGTGAAATGGAAAGAACAGGAGTCTTTGGATAAAGTTAACATTCATCCTGGAAAGCCAGCTTACATAGGGAATGCTGAGCATAATCAGACCACACATTCAACACTCTAAAGGGAAGCAACTCAAGTAGGTTGAAAAGATCTCAAAAAGAAATTCTAACTATATAATGAAAATGGTCACAGTAAGAAAGGAATAATGTCCAAAGAAACAAAACAACAACAAAAAAAACTGGCTAGACACCACTCTGATTAACTCAGACTTAACAGGATAAATATAAAAGGCAGAAGAAGAGCCACATAACAAAGGACAAGCAGAGAACAATGGCATAATTTGGTTAGATGAATCAGGAGACTAAAATCCACAATGAGCTTAGGCTTGCAAAAATGTCAAGGACAACAAAAAGGGGCTTTTAAAATTGTATTCAGGGAAAGAAAGCGTCTTAACTGGGATGGACAATTTTATGTTAATGGATGACAGAGTGCAAAGCAAATTGCTCAACTATTTTATTTGTCAAAGAGAATGATTATCAGGCTGAAAAAGACAGAACAAATATTGACTTGCGAGAACTGAAAAAAAAAAAAGAGGTGGGGAAATTTTAAGACATTGCTTAGCATTCCAAATGTACTTAGAGCTCCTGGCCAGATGAATTAAATCTCATAACTGAAAGAGCTAACAGATAAAACATATGTACTGTGCTGGAAGTCTTTTAGAAATACTGAAATAGAAAATGGGAATAATATGAGAAACCACTGAAGCCAAATGTTACCCTAATTTTCAAAAATAGTTAAAACCATAGCCTGGTTAGCCTGGTACTGAGTAGGTAAGGGAGATTTTATTTTCAAAGTAATAACCACGATATTATTTCCAGTCCCACATGATCTTCCCGAATCTTGCTACTCCTCATCAGCCAAGTATTTAGTCCCTTGAACCTGGGCAGGACTTCATGACTGATTGCCTCAAGAAACAGAATGCAGTTGAATTGGCAATGCATGACTTCCAAATCACTTTCCCTCCCTCTCTCTCTCCTGCTATGAGGAAGCCCAAAGCAGCCTATGCAGAGAGATCATGTGGAAAGGCCCATATGGAGAGAAAATGAGGGCCTCTCTATCAGCCAGAATCAACCCAAGACATGTGAGTAAATGATCTTCAGATTAATTCAGCCCTAGCCTTTGTGTCTTCTAGCTGAGGTCTCAGACATCATGGAGCAGAGACAAATTGTCCCCACTATCTCCTGTTTGAACATTAGGTAAGAGTCTAGTATAGAAAATCAAGATTGTTTTAATTCACTTACAGAAAAGATGAAAACTAGCAGCCAGTATGATTTCCCATAGGGAAATTTTCTTTAAGAAATACTGAGATCCTTTTGAACACAGATTATATCTTATTCATCTTTGTATTTCCAACTCCTAAAGGAATACCAAGCACCCTGAGCAATCAACAAATATCTACTGATTTGAAATGTATTAATTTTATTTCCTTTTTTGACTGTTAGTAGAATGATAATCAAGGAAAAGCTAGAGACATAGGCTATATGAATTTCAGCAAGTGATCTAATAATTATGCTGACCAATACCATCAAGAAAGTAATAAGCATTTCTCCAAAGAAGAGGTACAAATGACCAATAAGTATGTGAAAAGATGCTCAGTATCACTAATCGTTAGGGAAATGCAAACCAAAACCACAATGAGATACGCCTGCATGTCCATTAAGATGGCCACTGTAAAAAAAATTTTTTTTAAAAACCAAATAACAAGTGTTGGCAAGGATATGGAGTACACTGCTGGTGGTGCAGTAACTGTGAAAACAGTGCAGTCACTGTGAAAAACAGTATGCCGGTTCCTCAAAAAATTAAATATAGAACTACCATATGATCCAGCAGTTCCACTTCTGGGTATATACCCAAAAGAATTGACAGTAGGAACTCAAAGAGATATTTGTACACCAATGTTCATAGCAGCATTATTCACGATAGCCAAAAGGTGGAAACAACTCAAATGTTCATGGATGGATGAATGGATAAGCAAAATGCAACATATACACACAATTGAGTATTATTCAGCCTTAAAAAGCAATGGAATTCTGACTCATGCAACAGTATGGAAGAACCTTGAAGACATATGCCAAGTGAAATAAGCCAGATGCAAAAGGACCAACAATGTATGATTCCACTTTATGAGGTACCTAGAGTAGTCAAATTTATAGAGACAGAAAATTGAATTGTGATTGCCAGGGGCTGAGGGCAGAGGGCAATGGGAATTATTGTTTAATGAGCACAGAGTTTCAGTTTGAGAATATGAAAGGATTCTCAAGATGGATAGTGGTGATAGTTGCACAACCATATGACTGTACTTAATGCCACTGAACTGTACACTTAAAAATGGTTAAAATGGCAAATTTTATGTTATGCATATTTCACCACAATAAAAAAAAAGTGAAAAGAAAAAAAGTAAAAAAACAACCCAATTAAAAAATGAGCATAGGACTTGAATATACATTTCTCCAAAGAAGATATACAAATGGCCAACAAGCACATGAAAAAAATATTCAAAATAAATAAAGTTTGGCAGGGTAAAAGAGGGCTTAGATCTATTTTATAGATTCAAGGTAGAACTAGAGCCACTGGATAGAAGATGTAAGTTATAGTAAGTTCAATTAAAAAAAGGGTCTTTCTGATGATAAGAGAAATTCCCAAATGGAAAATGGCAGTAGTGAGTTCCCTGTCACTAGAGGTGTACAAGCATAGGCAAACAACCATTTATGAAAATATTGCAGAGGAAATTCACTCATTAGGTACAACAGTGGCTTTTAAATATACATTTTTTTTGAGCAGCACCTTTCCTTCAAATGCAAAAACCAAGTAAAGTTGGTTTGGTTACCCAGGGCTGGGGGCCTACAGTGCAATCTGCATGTTCGCCAGCCCCACACAACTATTTACAGAAGTTTAGTGGAATATCCAAAGCCCTAAGGAGTACTCTTAAAACCAATGAGGCTGATGATTAAATTAAAGAACCCTTCCAGCTCTAAGTTTTTAAAAAAGTTTTCTAACATCCTTTCGAATGACTCTTGTTCTCCTAATAACTTAATCCCTTATGCACTTTTGCTTTGATAAACTGGCTCAATTTATTGAGATAAAAAGTACTTCATAAAGCGCTAACTTAACCATTTACTTCCACGCCTCCTCCAAAAAATTCTAAGTTAGTAGTAACAGAAAATATGATTCCAGATATCTCAGACATTTTTCCTGGATATGTCACCTTGGAAACAGCCCCATGTTCCCTGCTGTCTCTTTTTTTCCCCACAAGTATGTCCAGAGTTTCGAAACTGGAAGAGCAAACAATGTAGTGAAAGACTCCCCTCACCAGCTTATAACCATTTGTTATATGACCCATGAAAAAGGCCAGGGCTTTAAATATAGAGTCAGAATAATTTGAGAAGTTATTCATCATTATAATCCTCCCCCGAATCTTTTATCTCTTAAAAAAAAGTTTCACCATAAAGTAGCAAGGATTGAGGATCACTTATTAGTCTCCTTCTGTTTTAGTAGAATGTCCAATTTTGCAATCAAAATTATTTCCGGAATCTGGCTTGGAAAAATATCTGAAGGTTTGTGGTATTTGTGGAGGTGGTTAAAAAATGGCCCGCCTCCCTGGCAACTCAAGTAAGGAGGGTAGCAGAGCTCAAGATGCTTTGCTGGGTTAGCTAGAAAGGAGTAGCTCTACAAGGGTTTTTCTTAGAAGACACCAGCATAACAGCTATTAGTGCTACTTCTGAGGACAACAGATGAACATATAGATGTATGTATGTATATGTATATACTCACATACATACATGTACGGGTGTTTGCATATGCATATATCCTAGCTCTATCTACTGAAAGGGCCTAGAAGCAATGACATCCTGGTGGCAACGAGCACATCTAGCACCCAGATCTTGACTTCACAGGAGCCATCTTGAAGAACTCCCACTTGGCCCACTGGCCAAGTCTGGGACAATGTGAACATCAAAATAAATGAGAGCAACAGTGTAACCCTTTGGGCAAATAATAAGAAATATAGTATATATATTGGTCTCTGTTCCTAGTTTCTGATACAGAGCTCCTAAAACCCTGATAATCTCCTGAGTAATAAGGGTGCCAGGAGCATCTTTTGTTCTAATACTTGGTCTTAGACCCTGGTTCCTGATACACAGTTCCTAAATCCCTTGGAATTTCCTGGGAGGTAAGAGTATCCTTTGTTCTAATGAGGTGACTCTGGATGGGTCACCTAAAAGACGAAGACATGATTAGAAGCTTGAACTTTCAGCATCCCCCCCCACTGCCCTTTTTCCTGGGAGGGGAGAGAGGCTAGTGATTGAGTTAATAATTGATCGTGCCTATGTGATGAATCCTCCATAAAGATTCCAAAAGTACAGGGTTCAGAGATTTCCAGGTTGGTAAATAAATCCATATGTAGGGAGGGTGGCATACCCCAACTCCATGAGGACAGAAGCTCCTGTGCTCAGGACTCTTCCAGACATAGAGGTACCTAAAAGGGTACCTGACTGTTCATCTGTATCATTTGTAATATCCCTTATAATAAACTAGTTAATGTAAGTAAATGTTTCCAAGTTCTGTGACCCATTCTAGAAAATTATTGAACCCAGGGAGGGAGTTGTGGGAATCCTTGATTTATAGCTGGTCAGTCAGAAGTACAGGTGACAACCTGGGACTTGCAATTGGCACCTGAAGTGGGGGGCAGTCTTGTGGGACTGAGCCCCTAACCTGTGGGACCTGTGCTAACTCTAGGTAGTTAAGATCATAATTGAATTGCAGGACACCCAGTTGGTGTCCAGAGAGTTGGAAAGTTGGTTGGTGTGGGAAAAACCCCTACACATTTGGTGTCAGAAGTAGTAGAGGAAACAGTGGAGTTTTTCCTTTAGTTGGTGTCATAAGAGTAGAGGAGAAACAAGTTTTTCCTTTTAGGAATCCTTGAGTCTGTATTGATAAAGAAAGCAAGCTTTACCCTAGAGTAATAAATAAATCTAGAAGGTACAATGGAATTAGAAAAATCACAATTTGGCAACCATCATAGTAATAACTGATTCAGGCAAATACCATCAACAGATGCTGATAAGTAAAGGTCTGATGAGAAATAGAATATTTAGTCTGAGTATCTCTCCACAAAATAAGTATTAATTAATAAACACAACATCTTTATCCATTAACTTTATAGCGGAGAAACCCAGCAGACACATTTTAACTAGCAGGAAAATTTTATATCACCAGTAATGGGATACAAATCATTATCACGTGCCGTCCCCTGATACAATGCACTGAGAAGAGCACAGTATCACTTCAGAGGTATTCCTGCCAAAAATGCAAAAATCACCAGAAAACATTAGAAAAACCCAAACTGAGGAACATTTTAAAAATGTCAAGGTCATAAAAGATAAGGAAAGCTAAAAAACTGTTCCATACTGAAGGAGACTAAAGACACAACTAAATGCAATACATGTTCCTGGATTGGATCTTGGACCTACAAGGACATTATTGGGACAACTGGCAAAACTTGAACGGGATTTGTGGATTAGATAGTAACACTGGATCAATGTTAACTTTCTGATTGTGATGGCTAAACTATGGAGAGTGTCCTTGCATGTATGAAACACATTCAAGTACTAGGGAACTGTGGTAAGTAGAATAACGACCTCCCTAAAGATGTCCACATTCTAATCCCTGGCACCTGTGAGTATTTTACCTTATATGGCAAAGGGAAATTAAGGTTGCAGATGAAATTGCTAATAAACTCCCCATAAGATAAAAAGACTATCCTGGATTATCTGGATGGGCCCAATATAATCACAAGGGTCCTTAAAAGTGTAAGAGGCTGGCAGAAAAAGGAGTCAGAGAAGAAATGTGACAATACAAGCAGGGTCAAAGTGATGGGATGGGAGAAGAACTTGACCCATCATTGCTGGTTTTGAAGATGGAGGAAGAAAGCCACGAGCCAAGGAATTCAAAGCAGCCTCTAGAAGCTGGAAAAGGCAAGGAAACCGATTCTCCCCTAGAGCCTCCAGAAGGGTATGCAGCCCTGCCAATACCTTAATTAAAGCCCAGTGAGACCTATGTCAGACTTCTGTCCTACAGAACTGCCAAATAATAAATGTACCGTTTTAAGCCACAAAGTTTGTGATAACTTGCTATAGCAGCAATAGAAAACTAATACAGGAGTAATGGACCTCATCATCTCTGTAATTTGTTCTCAAACCATTCAGACATGTTAAGAAGTTGGGGATCTACATAAAGGTATATAGGAACTCTATGTACTATTTCTGCAACATTTATGTAAGTTTGAAATTGTTTCAAAATAATTTTTTTTAATTAATAGGAATTACATTTTGACTTACCAGCATTTTCTGAATGGTAATTTACAGGATAGATTAATCTTCTAAGGCCAGAGATAGAATTTAGTCGTCATCTTATAAAAAGGCCTGAGGGAAATAATCAGGGAGGCTATGGGCCAACCTCCAGAACTTCCACTCACTACTTCTAGATTTCCTGGCTCTAGAGACCTTACCTGTAGATAGTGATATGGGGAGACAAAGGGCGGTTTGAACCAATGTTCTTATTCCAGAACCTTTCCATCTCTTCTTTGGCTGTGGTTCCCAAAGGAACAGCACTAAAATAAAACCAGAAGGTTTTTAAATGATTAAAAGTAAGCTTGGTTTAAATTTTTACATAACAGAAAGTTAAAATAAAAAAAGGTAAGCTGGGCTGGATGAACTCACTGTATTAGGAAAACATGTTCGTCCACTCATCTTATCTTATGCTAAGTTTGACTCAGTTATTAATAACCTCAATCATCCAGTGAGGTCATATCAGAGGATAACTCCTCTTTCCAATCCCCCCAACACTCAGGTCCAGCAACAGAAGCTCAACTTCTTTCTTGTTGGGAAGCAGGGCAAGTTACAGTATTTCAAAACCACTCATATAAATGGATTACCCTTTTCCCACGCCATGGATGCTATCTCATACATTACTACCTGCTGTCATCTGGCTCTTCAAGACTCTCTTTCAGGTTCTCAAAAATTAAGAACTGGATTCAACTCAATACTTCTGAATAGTTTCCTGAGTTCCCTTGTCACTGGGCTAGGTTGAAACCAACTGTTAAACAGCTATGCTCAACAATTTATTATGTGCCTATATTAAACACGATTCCATCTCCCTCAAAAAACTATCTACCCAGTGATTACTTATTAATTACAAAAGGAAAAAACAGTAACTTCATAGTGGGAAAAAAACAGCAGACATTTCCTTATTCAAATGATCAAAGTTAAAATCTCTGATAATGGGACAAATGGCATCATATGCCCCTGATGTGATATACTGAGGATATAACATCACTTATGTATTACTCCTGCCAAAAATGCATAAACCTGAATCTAATCATTAGGAAATAATCAAACAAACCCAACTTGAGAGACACTACAAAACAACTGGCCTGTATTTTTCAAAAATATTAATGTCATAAAAGACAAAAGAAAACTAAAAAACAGCTCTAGATTAACAGATACTAAAGAAATATGAAAACTAGATATAATATATGAGCCTAATTAGATCCTGGATGTGGGAAAGGGGGAGTATAGTATTTCTAAAAAGTACATTATTTGGGACAAACGGAGAATCTCAAAATCAACTGTATATCGGATAAGAGTATATCAATGTTAAATTTCCTGAATTCAATAATTGTGTTTGTATAATCACACTGGGTTATATAAGATAATGTTCTTGTTCTTAGAAGTATTTAAAAGTAAAGTGTTATAATGTCTGCAACTTAATTTCAAAGAATTCAGAGAAAATAATAACAATAATTAAATATATTATCAGGCTGAACCACACTAAATTGTCAATATTAGACCAGTTTTGACCTACAAAAATAACAATTTCATATTGCAAAACCTAAAATATATAGAGTGATAAGTAAACACAGCAAAATGTTAACAACTGATCAATCTAGGTGAAAGGCATACAGAACTTACTTCATTGTACTATTCTTCCAACTTTTCTGAAAGTATAAAATATTTCCAAAGTTAAAAGTTAAAAAAAAAAACACAGAGGCAATTGTTGAAGTCAATACACTAGGAGGGAATATAGCAGGAAGAAATACATTTAAACACTAAGTTCTGGGAGCTGCCCCAAATTAAAAGTTACAAGAAAAAAAAGGCATTAAAAGACTAAATAGAAAGGAAAAAGGAGAATTAGATATTAAGGAAGGAATCAAGAATTAGAGCAAATCAATGAAATTAAATATAGCAGAAAAGCTGAAAGTGAGGAAAACTAGGAAAAGACCAAAGAAATGTTCTTATCCTTCTTTTCTTCTACTACCAGATGAGAAAAACAGTGACCAAAATCACTAAATTTTCAGCCATTTATGACTACCTGCTTTCACACATATCCCCAAAACCTAAGTCAACAACTTATTGCTTTTCCCTGAGGAAAAAAAAATGTTAAGTGATAATAATCTCCACAGATTTAGAAACTTACTTTCTGATACAGAGCCGAGGACTAAGGTGGGCACGGAGGCAATGACGGCCAACATGTCTGCAAGATAAGAGAATGAGTCAACAGACATTTAGAGATCAACTTCAATATATCAACTTTTCTATTTTTGTACTGTATTAGACTTCGGGGTGGAGGAATAAATTAAGAATATGATGAAAACAATGACAATATCAGTGTCCTTGAGGTGATCTTCTAGTTGGAAAACTACAACTTTAAATAACTTGAGAATAATCAGAAATATTACTTACAAATGCAAAATAAAGATTTAACTGAACACAAATAATACAAGGTAAAAGAATAATCAGAGTTGGTAATGTTCAACAAAGAAATATAGAAAGTGATTTTTTTAAGCTAGGTCTTAAAGGAGATGATGGTTAAGACAGGGGTTAAACAAAAAATAAAAAAGAAGAAGCCACTGGCAACATCAAGTATATAGCTTAGCTATAGCAGACACCTGTTGCAAAAGGATGAATTAAAAAGGTTGAAGAACAAGGAGTTTGTGGAAGGAGGGTACTAAATATTAAGCTGTTGTTTTGGGAACTACGTTCCAGACAATCTGGATGAACTTCAGGTCAAAAAGTCTCTAACAGTGCAAAAAATATGGCAATGCAAAGATTTTTTAATACCACATGAAAAGGTAATTGAAGAGGATACACAAGTTTTCTATTAAAAAGTTGCTATTTCTGAAGTGTATATATCAGTTCCAGAACTCCTTTTCAAGTCTAAAACTAAGATGTGCCCAGGCATTCTATCTAAAGAGAATTTACCCAATTTACCCAGAGTTTACCCAATATTATGAAAAACAGATGACCACCACACTCCTTGACTCACATTATCATATCAGATCTTTCCAAAAGTATTTAAGAAAGTTATTAGAGTGACGCACTGGGGCTAAAATTAAAAATACATTGATTCTACAAAAGTTTATTGTGTATCCACTATGTGCAAGGCACTGTAGGGATGTAAGATCTCATTAAGATCCAATGATCTTCTAAAAAAGCTCATGATGTCCCTCAAACCACTGATATTAGATGCACAAACATTTCAAGAACCTTATGCTTTCCACTAGGACCCCAGAAGGACCCACTATTTGAAGGAAAAATAATCCAACCAACACTTCCTTCAGCTCTTCCCTCTTTCCAGCTTTGGAGGCAAGAGGTGAATAAAGACATTGTGTACCCAAGATTCCCAGAAAGAAAGAAGTGGGAACAAATCTCTTTAAATCAATTGAAGTAATTGTGACTCTGAAGTTGCAGGGCACGCATTCCTCACACCAGGCTAGGGCCAGTCACTCAGCGACCCAGCAAGAGTTTGCAGATGTGGGTTGGAATCTACAGCGCTCCGTCCAGTGCTATTGTTCCCCAGACAAATACCAATGTAAACTTTCCACAAGGCCCTATCAGAAACTAGTTGCACAAACTTCATAACCTTATTTGAAATACGACAAAACTAGATATCTATCCTTGCCTTTCATGTGAAACCAGGAACTCTGAAAAGATTTCTTTTTTTTTCACCCAGGAATAGTGCTTTACATGTTACAGCTAAAAAGTAATAGTACTTTCATCGTTTTTTTTTTTTTTTTAATTAACAAGTCAGAAGTGTATCATTTCTAGTTAGTCTTGTTCCCTTCTGATGTATTAAATATGTCTTCCCAAAAATGTAATCATTGCTCAAATCATTTTTGAAATTCTTCTCTGGGTTGGGGCAATAAGAGTAATGTAAAAAGAACACTGGACAAAGTAAAAAAGCCAGACTGGAGTTCTAAATCTGCGTAAGTTGTGTAACTTTAGTGAGGCACTGAACTTCAGCTTTTATAAAATGGGATTGATAATACCTACTGTATTGGTTGCTGGGAGGATTGCACGAGAAAATGTACAGGAAAGCATTCTCTAAACTCCAGTATACCACATACATGTAAGATATTATTAATATTTCACTGGTCTCCTCAAGGTCTTTAGAATTCACATCACATTCTTTTTAAAACCCTCAGTCGTGATAAAAATACTCATCTGCTGAAAATGGATCTGACTTTTGGAAAAAAACAAAAGTTATTCAAAACCAAGTCTATGTGATCAAATTGAATAAAACCATTTTTGGTCCAAAATGACATGTGACTATAATATAATAAGTTTCTCCTATATGACCTCTAAACTTGACCCAATAGTATGCCAAAAAATTTCCTAAATGCCTGGGGTAACAGCAACACTAAAATAGATGTATAACAGGTCATAACCAATGGCCTTGACTTGTCCAAAATAAATGGAATTAGTGATACTACTAGAACTAGAAACCAGCTCCCAGAATTTCTTAAAAGGTATTTTCCTTTGAGCTTAAATCAGCACATTATAAACAGTTCCAAACCTCCCTAGTGAAATGGAATTAGACCCAGAACTTCTATCAGGAAAAAAAAATTTTTTTAATTCTCCTCCTAAAAAAAGCCCTTGTGAGAAATGAACAGAGAGATGCCCTTCCCATGAGCGCTTCAGAATACCATAATGAAAAAGAAGTCTATTTTTTGGCATTGAATCCTAGTGGTGACAGTCCTACACAACTCAACACGATACCGACTGGACATACTTAGTGAGTATAACGAGCCTCAGCTTCTAAACACTAATCCTGAAACTCCTAAAATGAACTGTTTAGAACCAAAATGATCATTTCAAGCTAAATGTTAATTACACCAAAAGCCAACATCTACCAAAATATGCTATATCAAAGAATTCAAAAGCATTCAATTATGGTCAAACTACGTGGAATATAGGAATCTGTTCTGGCAAGACTGGCCCTGGCACACCTAAGAAAAAAAGATACATTTGGAAACGAGAGGCAGGGAGAAAAAGTAAGGATAACGATAACCCATTCCTGATCTCAACTCCAGGAGAAATCATTTTGTCACAGAGAAAAACTAAATAAAGTCCCTCTATTTTTAAACTGGGTAACTGAAGTGGAAAGGGAAATGAGAAGACATTTGGGGAAATCAGGAATTAAATCTCAACAGCATTAAAGCTAACTTTCCAAAACAAACAGTTTCCAAAAATAGGGCTGGCACGAAACTATGCTGGGATTTGTACCAGGCGTGTCTCAAGTCACTCAAGTCGCTACGGCTAGAAAAGCTCTGAGTAGAGAATGAGGCCTAGACAGTAGACAGTTCAGAATGGACGAAAATCTAGGGTATTTTCCGGATAGTGAATCGACATTGTAAAGAAAAACTGAGACATCCACTCCCCCCAAATAAAAAGATAAACTAAAACTGAATACCCAGGGCCGCTTGGGGCAGCACAGCGGGCGCTACGGGCGCTATTGCTAATAGCCAGCCCGGTAGGTGTCCCGGTAGGTGCCAGGGGCCCGTCAGGAACTCGGCAGTGCCCACACACTGCCAGCTGCTACTGTTTGCAGGAGTTGGAGGCAAAGGCCAAGTTCACCAGCATCTGTCTCCCCGAGACCAATTCCTAAAAAAGATCTCGAAATTGTAGGACCTACGGTCCGCTGACCTCGAAGTCAGAACTACTTATTTTCTCGGAGCTTGGTCCCGGGTGAGGCCTCGAGGGCAATCTGGGGAAAAAGTATTAGAAGTGGGGGAAGCAAAAGGAGCGAGAGCCCCTTTTCCGTAAGGAAAAGATAACGCGCCGGTGACCCTGAAGCTCTACGGAGGCACCGGAACGGCTGGGGGAGGGGGTCTCGAGGATTCCGGGGAGCGTGGCCCCCACACCCACGGGTCCTTTCCCTGCCCAGGCACAGAGTAAACAGCTGTCAGCAAGATGTGAGGGGCCAGCGCAGGTCTCCCGAGGGACTCCCAACCCCACACTAAAGTCACCTCAACAAGAGCGCAGCCATCTTGGATTCCGGCCTGGACGGAAGTGACGCCAAACGGCCCCGCCACCTCTGGGCGGCGGCGGCGGCGGCGGCGGCGGGCGCGGCGCCTGTGTCACGTGACAACACGGGGCTCTGTAGAAGGATCCGGAGGCTCTCTGGCTCAGCCCTGTTCAGACTGTTGGTTGGTTTTCTTTTGTCCTTTGGTCTCCGTCCCCGCCTCACTGAGCTGCCTTCTACCAGAATTTGCCAAGGGTTCAGCAGAAATGCCGCTGGCTCCAACTCTGCAGTCACCTGTGTAAATATTCATTATGTTTCGCACCATTGAACAGAGGACTTGCCCAGATTCTTCACTGAGGACCTCTCAGTCGCATTTCACTCCCTCTCCCTCGCAGCTGGGACTGAAAACGTCTTGGTAGGCCGGCTGAGACCCAAGGAAAAAGATACTTTGATCTCCCTCTCATTCTATCGTGAAGCTTCATTATAACAGAGATATACAAATTGAGACCCAAGTTGGGGAGTGTGAGACGGCTGTGGGGGAGAGAACCTAGCAGACCACCATTCCCAAGAACGGGGAGCTTCCTCTAACCACCTCGATTAGCTTTATGCCCCGCAATTCCTGGGCTTCAGCTGCAACTTGAGCTAGACGCCCACTAACCAAAGACAACGCTCCCTTGTCCCTTGTTTCAAGGCTATGTGGGTGACACCCACAGCCAAAAGAACCTGGGGTGGGAGTGGGGGAGAACTCGCTTTGATTTATATATAGATATATAGAAATAGTTTTGAGGAACCCCAGCACAGCAATCACTTCCAGAGCAGTTATGACTTAAGGGAAAAAAACGAGAGAAAGGAACAGAAGAGTGCAAAATTTCTTGAGTCTGTTTTGGGAGGGTAGGGTCAGGAGGAGTTAAGAAGACAGCCCAGAGCAACTCCTGTTCTACAATAAAATATGTTCATTATATTAATATTCAGATCTTATTTATAGTTAGCACTCCTGCACTTTTCAGGATTTAAATAGCACAAATTCATTTATTTCTGTATCAAATGAAAATACTGTTTTGCATTTCTATGATGCTTGACAAAGAAAGCACTTTCATAGACTTTGGATTAGAAGGGACCTTAGAGGCTCTCCAACCCGATTTTCTATCTAGTGCAGGGATCCCCTCTGCAACATCACTGGCAGCGGATCTTCAAGACTCTGCTCTAACACATTCGATAATGGGTACTTGAAAAAACAAGTTTCATTTAGTGAACAGCTTAATCATTAGAAAGTTGTTATATTAAAATGCAGTTTTCTGCTGTTGAAGTTCCAGTCATTGATCTTACTTTGGTCCTCTGGAGCTTCACATTAACATATCCAATGAATGCGTCTTTCACTTAGCTCTTTAAATAATTTCATTTAACATACATGTATTGACTTTTTTGCCAGAGTCTGTGAAAGTGCTTTAGGGGATTCAAAGATCCAAACATGTATACTGTCCTCAAGAAGCTTATAGCCTTAGCAGAATCAGCAAATAAATAAATACGATAAGGAAAGTAGCAACCCCAGGAAAGGGGTATAGGTAAAAGGCATGGTTAGACAGAAGGAGAAAGTGATTAATTAGAGCTGGGGAGGTGGGGTTAGAGAGGAATGTGACTACAATATCCTGTAAACATTTATTGATGATAATGATTTTGCCTGTGGAGTTTATGATCAAGCCCCATATTTAGAGCTCCACAACCCAAATCCAATACTCATCACCAAACCAAGACTGTGGTGTAGCCAGATGCCAGGAAGTTACCAGGAGCCTATGGCTTTAGAGGTGAGCCTGCTGTGATCCCATAGCGGGAACAACAGTGACCTCTCCCCTCAATTAACCTCTGGAGCCCATAATTGATGGAAATGAATCACATTGAAATTAAAACCAAACATTAAGTCAAACCCCTTATCACCAGGGATTATCTTAAAAATAAGCAGGAGGGAGAAGCAGAGTCTAGCCAAGGCCTGAGGTGAGAGAAAGGAAGGGGAAGAGAGAAGGGAGAACATTTCAGATGGGAGTGTGAGAGGTTCGGTGGAAAGCTGAATCATTTCAGGTGATCCCAAGGAGGGACACAAAGGAGGCAACAATCAGGAGAACTCTGGTCTGAATGATTTTTCTGCTAGGTTTGTCTTAAAACTCAGGTCTGGCCATGTAGACACTCCCATCCCTAACCCCAAACACCACCTCAAAACCTTCAGGAAATTCTTATGATGTACCAAAATCCACCCTCTTTAGTCTGTGGTTTAAGGCCCTCCACAAACAGGTTTCAACTTTCCTGTACAGACTGGTTTCCTATGATGCCCCTTTAAGTTCACCCAAATCAAGTCAAAGTGGAGGGCACCAGATCTGCCTTGAATACGCCCAATACTTCCCAAACCTACCCTGCACACGTGCGTGCTCACACACACACATTTTCTTATCTCTTTGTCTTTGCTTTTGCTGTTCTATCTGCCTAGATACCGTCACTACTCATTTCTTCTTTTCAAAATGGCATGCATCCTTCAAGGATGATCCACATCTAATATTTTCTTCTAGACATGACTCCCCCTTCCTCCAAACTTCAGTTTACTTTCGTTTTTTCATCTCTGTTACATAACCAACTCAGCCTTCCCGATGTTTTGGCCCTATGTGCCCTCCTTTGTACTCCCAGCACTTTGTTCATCCCTCCACTATAACGAGCACCATGGTTTATTATATTTGGTTATTGATGGGTTTGTCCTCTGATCCTCCCATCTCTGCCTCCCCAAACAAGATTTTGAACTTGTTGAAAGAGGGTCTTAATTTTTATTCCTCTTTCTATTACCGGCATACCCATACTTTACATGTAACTGGCACTCAATACAATTTTGTTCTCTTGCTCTAAATTGCAATGGGCTTAAACTCCAGCTTGAGGCACTGAAGGACTTCCTGCCAAACAGGGAAAGGTCAGGGGATTCTTCCCTGGATATTTTCCCATGGAGAAAGCTTCTATCTGGGGAAAATCACTCAGGATGCAGGGAGATGGACTCCCAACGGACCTGGTCATCTCAAGAAGCCTGTAATGCAGCCTAGGGATATTCTGGTTTCAAAGTTCTCTGGAGGAAACCTGCCTCTAGCTCCTAGGGCTCTGGGAGAGCCACTCTCAGGCGAGGAGCCTAGGGAGGAATCCTTTTTCATAGCCTTAGGATTCAGGTTCCCCTGCCCATTTATCCCTCAGAGAAGTGTGTTTGTGTCCCCTTTTCTGTCCCTCTCCCTCACCACCCCCCACCAACATTCCAGCCTAGGGCAGGGGGAGGCCAGCAGCCACAAAGCCCTCTGTGTATGGGGTGGTATGTGTCCCCCCACCCCTCCACCCAGAGGACAAAATACCCCTTCTGCTCCCTGCACTCTGCTCCCCTCCCCACCACCTCTCAACTGCACATGCCAGGCTGCAATTGGTTACTGGCTCAGGACAGCCCCCTCCTACTGGGGCCCTGGGGGATTTTAAGCGAGTTCCAGGAACCCCCCGCTCAGTTCCTTGTCCCCCACTCTCCCAACCCCACAGATGATCCGGGCCCTAGCCCCTGCCCCAGCTATGGCTCCTGGGGCTCCCTCGTCCAGCCCCAGTCCTATCCTGGCTGCGCTGCTCTTCTCCTCTTTGGGTAAGTGGAGCCACCCCAGTCTGGGGGCCCTGGGGCTCAGCTTGTCTCTCAGCAACTTTCCCACTGCCTTCACTGCGCTCCCCACTGCAGTCAAAGAAAGAGTGAGCAGGAGCAGGAAGGTGATATTATATTTAGAGGAAAAGGAATATATAGTTTGGCAGGAAGCCGTAAAGGTATTCTGTGAAGGGAAAAGGTAAAAGAGAATGGAGAGAGCTTCTCTGAGGGGGACCTGGCTGGGCTCAGGTTGGTAACCAGTAACATGCCCCCAGAGCCATGCTGAGGGCCTGGTAGGAAGCAGTGTTACAGTGTGGTAAAGAACAGGATTGGACAGCTCGGTTCTGGTCCCTACTCATCTCATTGTAGTGCAGGGAGTACCTAACCTTAGTTTCCCTGAAGAGAAAAGTAAGGGAATGTGATCTAAGGAAGGAGCCCAAGGTTTGTGGTCCCAACTCCTTGGATCCTTTGTCTCTTGGTGCCTCAGTTTCTCTCTGTGGATCTATTGTTTATTATGTGGGTGAAAGGAGTAGAAGGGAGGTTCTATGAGATTCTAGGATCTTGTCCATCTAAAGCTGTTTTCCTTCATAAGTTGACTAGCCCCTTCCTTGCTCCATGGCAGATGTCGGTTGAGCAAGAGAACGTCAAAGCAGGGTTATTTGAATGGATCCTTCCCTTCTCCAAACTGCCCTGAAGCCTAGCGCAATGGGTGAACAGTAAGCAAATGGGAGGGGGTGGTCAGAATGTCCAAGATTCTCTGCTGTCAGCTCCTTGAGTCCTAAACCCAGAACCTAGACTCTTCCGGGCTGTACTGGACTATTCTGGGATACCCTGAGAAAATGTTAAGGATAGGGAGTTGGAAAAGAGCCTGGGGAGGCAAATGGGGAGAGGGAATCTTGGAGTATAAGGAGAGAGAGTTCTGTCCCAGCACCTGTCCCACTCTAAGCACCTGTCCCAAACCATTGAGCAGAGCTGAAGGGCAGTGGCTGATATTAGAACAGGAGGGACAGAAGTTAGATCCAATGAATAACCTTCCTTGTCACATTTGGAATTCCCAAGGAGGCTCTAAGGCTGAGATCCCAGGAGGCAAGTGATTGATATTGCATGCTGATGTGGGACATTCAGGACTATGGAGCAGAGGGGACGGGGTGGGGGGTGGCCTGAGCCCCCAACATTGGTCAGACAATGGGTCTCTGTTTGTTTGGTTGCTTCCTCCCCCTCCCATAGAACAAAAGGGGCTACAGTTGCCCCCACTCGGAGCCAGCCCACACACATAATCTCCCTGGAATGGCTTTCCTGTGTGGGTGGGTCTTGGGAGCGGCACTGGGCCAGAATGGCCAAGAGGAGGGTGAGGAGGGTCGAAACACAGAGGGCTCATGTGCAGAGTCATCTAAGCTCTGGGCCTGGGGGTCTTCCTCTGCACCCAGCTTCCCCGGAGAGCGGTATGCGGTCCTTCCACCCCTGACCCTCAAGTCAAGAGCAAGCTGTATGGCAACCAGGGATTCTGCAGTGAGGACAGTTGGGCCAGGGAAGAAGACTTGCATTCTCTAGTTATCTTCATTTTTTTTTATGTAAGAAATTTGAGTTTGCCATACTGTGAAATACTATGCAGCTGTTAAAAATAAGATTGATCTCCAAGAATCAACATGGAAAGTTCTCCTAGATATATTCTTAAGTGACAAAAACAAGTAGAATATAATGCAATGTATGTAAAAAAAAAAAAAAAAAGAAAGCTCCACAAAACAAAATCATCTATTTCATATAAGTATATGTATATCTTGAGTTTATATTGAAGTTGATACATAAAAAAAGGTAACATTAAATTGATAACAGTGGTTATATCTGGGAGGGGACTACAGGAAAGGAATCGGTTAAGCGTCAAGAGAGACTTTAGCTTTATCTCTATTGCTTGATTAGTTTATAAGAAGAATACCATATATACTACCTCTATCATTTATAATAAATTAAAAAATTTTTAAAGCCTGAATCTGAGGGATAACTTAAGAGTTAAATACTAACCCAAAGGGAAAGTGAGACTTGGAGACAGAATCCATCTTCTGGAAGTCCCCAGTAGAGTTCTCCTACTGCTGGTTTCATTTCCTCCGTTGAACATGCTGAAGAGCTTGAACTGACACAGCATTTCCACTCATCTGCTCAGTTAGTCCAGAGAGACTCGGGCCTCAGGATTTATCATTTCTGCCCCAATCTTTGCTCTGGCCTCTGACACAGCCCTTGACTTCCTATTCATTTCACTTCCTCTATAGCCCTTGTTGTGGGCCCTGTGCATCTGATGTGCATCTGATTCCCCCTCTATGCTTGCAGTGCTCTCCCCAGCCCAGGCCATTGTGGTTTACACAGACAAGGAGGTCTATGGCGCTGTGGGCTCTAAGGTGACCCTGCACTGCTCCTTCTGGTCCAGCGAGTGGGTCTCAGATGACATCTCCTTCACTTGGCGCTACCAGCCCGAAGGGGGCCGCGATGCCATCTCGGTGAGTGCCTGGGGGAATCCTGGGATTGGATAACAGAAAGGGTGCTTCAAAGAATAACAGAAAAGAGAATGTGGGCTAAGGAGGGGGAAATCCTTTATGAGACATAATCCCAACTTTGGCAAGGTAAGTGGCAATCTTTGTCACCCTGACTAGAGCCTATCTACGCCGTCCCCCTCCTCCAGCACTACCCTCTCCAGCCCAGGATCCTGCACCCTGAGGCTAGACCTACATGCTTCCCCTCATTCCTCACAGATCTTCCACTATGCCAAGGGACAACCCTACATTGACGAGGTGGGGACCTTCAAAGAGCGCATCCAGTGGGTAGGGGACCCTCAATGGAAGGATGGCTCCATTGTCATACACAACCTGGACTATAGTGACAACGGCACTTTCACTTGTGACGTCAAAAACCCACCAGACATAGTGGGCAAGACCTCTCAGGTCACACTCTATGTCTTTGAAAAAGGTATGAAAGGAGATGGGACAGGGGGTCTGGGAGGCAGTACAGGGAGGGGCTTAGGGAGGACTGCGAGGCTGGGGGAAGAGGCAAAATGTCCTGGCCAATGCCCTTCAGGCTCTGGGAGGGTGGGCAGAAGGCAGCGTCATCTGGGAGCCTTAGATCCCCAACCACAGGGAATAGGGCTAGGAACCAAAGGTGCATGTCCCTGCTCATTCCTTCACTTCTTTTCCCTCCCCTCCTAGTGCCAACTCGGTACGGGGTGGTGCTGGGAGCCGTGATCGGGGGTGTCTTGGGGGTGGTGCTATTGGTCCTGCTGCTTTTCTACGCGGTTCGGTACTGCTGGCTACGCAGGCAGGCGGCCCTGCAGAGGAGGCTCAGGTAAGGGGCGGAGCCTAACTCCCCTCCCCCTAAGCCCACTCTTCCCCATCTGGGAGGAGTCTACTCCAGTGGGTGGGAGGGCCAAAGGGAAGGGGAAGTTCTGTCCGCTCTGCGAGGGGCTCTGGTGGGGCCAAGCCCACAGCACCCGCTTTCCCTGCAGTGCCATGGAGAAGGGGAAATTGCACAAGCCTGGGAAGGACACGTCGAAGCGCGGCCGGCAGGTTAGCGGGACTTGGGGCCTGGACAAGCTGGGGAGGAAAACTCGGAGCAGGCAGCAGTGAAGGGTGGGACGGGAACAGTCAGGCCCCACCCGACCCGTGACTGATGTGTCCGCCCTCCCCCCAGACGCCAGTGCTGTATGCCATGCTGGACCACAGCAGAAGCACCAAAGCTGCCAGTGAAAAGAAGGCCAAGGGGCTGGGGGAGTCTCGCAAGGATAAGAAATAGCGGTTAGCGGGCCGGGCGGGGGGTCAGGGGTTAGGGGCGGAGCCCTCCAAATTCTCTAAGGTGGTGGTCATCGAGATGGAGCTACGAAAAGATGAGCAGAGCTCGGAGCTCCGGCCTGCTGTCAAGTCCCCCAGCAGAACCAGCCTCAAGAACGCCCTCAAGAACATGATAGGCCTGGACTCGGACAAGTGATCACGCCGCCCCAGGCCCTGCCAGAGCAGGGGGACCTAGGCTCCTCTTATCCTCCGTCTAGGTGCTTTCCTCCTTAGCTCCCCAGCCCTGCCCTGCCCTCACTTCCCTTTGAGATGTAAGTTTCATTCCAAAATTCATTCCCCAGGCACTTCATGTTCTCCCCCACCTTCACCCCCTGGCTTTCTGGGAGCCCAGGGCCCCAAGGACTGTGTGTTTGGTGCCTGTCCCTCCGGCGCCGAGAAGAAAGGGACCTTGATACCCCGTGCCTCAACTCCAGGCCACCTGGCATTCCCATCCCCTGCACCACGCAGCCTGTCCCTCTGTCCCTCTCTGACCCTCCCTCCTGTCTGTCAGGTGGCCCAGCTCCATAGTGTCCTCCCAGCTAACACCCAGATCAGACTCTCCTTCAGGGTTTATTTAGGTTGTTGGTTATTTTTTATTTTTTAATCCATTCTTTTTTGTTTATTTGTTTACCTGTGCCCATGCTCTGCCCTCCCCCCATGACTGAGTACCAATGACGTCATGTGGTTTTTGCAGTCCCCCCCCTTAAATCCTTAGTGGAGAGTCAACCCAAGCCGAGGGGCCCCTGATCCTCAAACTTCAGCTACAGGATTGGTGCCCCCTGACCACTTTGGAGCACTGTTCTGGGACTCAAGATCACAGGGAAGGAGAGAGAGAGAAAGACAATGGATCCTCACAGGTCAGGGGGTTGAGGAGGGGGCAAATGAGCCTTAAGAAATGGTTTTTAAACAACCAAACAGAAAGTAGGAAATACGAACGGGAAATGGGGGGAAAGGGAAGAGGCTGCACTCCCAGCCACAAGGGATTCTTAGGATTTTTCTACATTCTGTATATTTCTTCTCAAATCCCCAAATGTCCTTAAATGTTTAATAAACACTGACATTTCCAGAAGCTGCTGCCTGCATCTCCAATTTCCTCATTCTCCTGGGAATAATCCCTGCTCTTTACCCCAGCCCTAACCTCCCACCTTCTCCTATCCCTTCCCTCCTCCACTACACCTCCTCCTCAACTGGTTTCAGTTAAGAATTTGGTTTTCTGGTATGGGCTTACATAGTGTGGTGGGAAGAACTCTGAAATAGGTTCACAAGACACATTCATACATTCAACAAATATCCATGAGCTTATACTATGTGCTAAACTCTGTCAAGCTCTGTATTTACATGGATTAAAACATAGACTCTCTTCACCAAGATCTGAATTCTTAAAACATCTCAGCCACTCCCTAGCTGTGTGACCCAGGGCTAGTTTCTGCATTTGTAAACAACTGAGATAATGATACCTGCCCTGTTTAATTCCTAGGATTTTGTGAGAATCAAATGAGATCCTGTTTATGGAAACCTTTGTAAACTATAAATTGATAATACAACTAAGATATTAAGGATCAGTCCTTTAAAGATGTTTCTAGATCTGCCTGAAGGATTAAACTTTACAAACTAGCACGAATCCCATTCACTCCTACAAACACGCACACACAACTTTGTTTCGCTGGTACATTATTTTAGATATACTATTAATACCTCATTAGCTAGTTTGTTGGTATGCTAATTTAGGTACACTATTAATATCCTGGAATCCTTAAATGATTGTGGAAAAGACATCTATGTGTCATTTTCCCTGGAGGGTCACTGATGGCAAAAAAACAAGACTCCCACAAGTCATTTCTTCACTTTGTTAAGGCGTTAAAGAAAAGATTTTTTAACACCAGCTTTGCCAAAATCCAGAATGCCTACGTTTATTTCAAGGGGTGTCATCCACTTCTAAAGAAAAATTAACCCAAATTCATTTTAATATAAAGTTAATAGATTCCATTAGGTAAACGCAAATCGAAACTACAATGAGATACCACCTCACACCCATTAGGATGGCTATTATCAAAAAAAAAAAATGTTGGTGAAGATGTGGAAAAATTGAAACCCTGTGCACTGTTGGTGGGAATGTAAAATGGTACAACCCCTGTGGAAAACAGTATGGAGGTTCCTCAAAAAATTAAATATAGAATTACCATATGATCCAGCAGTTCCACTTCTGGGTATATACCCAAAAGAATTGAAAGCAGAGTCTTGAAGAGATATTTGTACACCAACATTCATAGCAGCATTATTCACAATAGCTAAAACATGGAAGCAACCCAGGTATTCATCTACAGGTGAATGGATAAGCAAAATGTGGTATATACATACAATGGAATATTATTCAGCCATAAAAAGGGAGGAAATTCTGACATATGCTACAATATGAGTGAACTTGAGGACATTGTGCTAAGTGAAATAAGACAGTCACAAAAAGAAATGTATTATTCCACTTATATGAGGTACTTAGAATAGTCACAGTCAGAGACTACTACAATCAGACAGAAAGTAGAAAGGTGATTGCCAGGAGCTGGGGGGAAGGGGAGACTTGGGGGTTATTGTTTAATAGGTATAGATTTTCAGTTTTACAAGATGAGGAGTTATGGAGATGGATAATGGTGATGGTTACACAACAGTATCAATGTACTTAATACCACTGAACTATACACTTAAAAATGGTTAAGATGGTAAATTTTATGTTCAGTGTATTTTACCACAATAAAAAACAGTGGAAAATAAAAGTTAATAGAGTCTATATAGCTTTTTCAGGGTGAGAGAGAAAGCTTAGTCACAAGTGAATAAAGTTGGGATTATCTAAGCTAAAGATTCCTTACCTGTGGGACAGAATATAAAGTCCAGGAACATGCAAATAAGTGTGAGGACATATTATATTATAAAAATAACATTCCAGTTCAGTGGCAAATGAATGGATTATTTAATAAAATATATTGACACAGTTGACTTATATGTCTGGAAGAAAACAAAGTGAGATCTTTATCTCACACCATGTACAAAAATAAAAATCTAAGTGTATAAAAAAATACAAATATTATAAGGAAATAAGAATATTTGTTTAATCTCCAAATGGGGAAGAGCTTTAAGCAAGACAGGAAATCCAAAAATCATAAAGGAAATACATAAAATCTTGAACCTCTTTAATGGCAGAATATATGATAAATGAAATCAAAAGACAATTAGTAATCATGGACAAAAATACAACACAAATGAAATATCTTCCCACACATAACATATTCTAATATCTCCAATATTCCCATCTCTAGCTACTGCCCCATGTCTCTGCTTCCCTCTATAGCAAAATTCCTGAACAAGTCTAGGGTGCTTTCTCTAGTACCTCCCATCCTCCCTTCAGCCCACTCCAATCATGCCTCTATCCCCGTCACTCCACTGGAGCTGCTCTTATCAAAGGGCATTAATGGTGTCCATTTTGCCAAATTCAATGTTCACTTGTCAGTATTCCTCATCCTCTCAGCAGCATTCAACATCATTGGCCACTTCCTCTTTCTGGTGACACTTTATCTCTTGGTTTCCTTGAAACACCTTATCCTGGCTTTACTCCTACCTATTTGAGAAATGTATGCATTAACTTTAAAGCAGAGATTGAAACAACCTGGAAGCATCTTTTGTTTGTCCCACACCATGTGTTTGTTGATTCAAATTAAAGTTATATTTGATTGTCACAGGGCAACAATCATCTTGAACTGAATATTGTTTTCCCCCTTTAGATGGGGGCTGCATTCTCACTACTCTCATTTCCTTACCTGCCTGACCATTCTTAACATATGAATTTGCTACCCTGCCTCAAAACATCTACGAAATTGGACAAATGTTTATGTGTGGGTGTGAGGTTGGGGAAAGGAGTGTATAGTCAGACTGCATACACAGAGCTTTTCACATTTCCTCGTGTTCATCTCTGGCTATATTAGTTACTCCTCAAACTCAGTCATAGTCCCACTGAATATTCTGTTATCTAAAGACTAAATTATAAAGTTAACTTCCAACAACTTGTATAATAAAATAAAAATGGGAAGGAGAGAGATGAATAAAATGGTTAACTTAGACAACTAAACATATATCTAAAACAAGTGATTAGAAAATATACCAAGTTACTATGGTCCTCGTTTCTGTAATTGGTCAAGAAGCTGTAATTGATATCAATGAAGTGCTTCCACTAGTCATTCCATATTTCCCCTGCCCTCAGCCAGAACCTCAGAGTTCTTTACCTGGTAGTGACCCAAACTTCCATTTCTGACTCAAGGCCTGAGCTCCCAGTTGTCCTATCTTTTTTGACTGCTACATTTTTCCATTAACCTTTACTATTAGGCATGGAAGTACTAAGTGGTGCCCCAGAGAATACGCGGGGTTCCAGAAATAGCACTCCTTGCTCCCATTGTGTAGCCCCGACTCAATTTCCCCTAGGTAATCAGGATCAATCACACCAGCCAGCCAGGTAATCCTTTTTTGCCTCTTGGTTCAGTGGTATATAGATCCCAAAATAACTAGGTGGCAGTCTCATCTTCCAATTCAATGGAACCATTGTGTTCACTGGTAGAAGCATTCTCCCTTTGGGGACTAAGCCCTCCGAACCAACAGAACTAAAAGTTGCTGAGAGTAACAAAATTCTGTGAGTGGGTTGTTAGATGTAATAATGGAAGAGCCACCCCCACTTCTACCTCCTGACTCTCGAACCCATGTATACTGGCTTTGGGGGAGACAACACAATATAATGATCTCTGATTCAAAGCATATATTGCATCTTGTAAGACAGAACTCCATTCTTTCAGGATATTGTCTCCCAACTGTTGCTGTGAGTCTTTAGCAAACCATTCCATGTTTCAAATAGGCATCTGCTTCCAGGTGATGGGGTCTATGGTAAGACCACTTAATTCTATGGCCATAAGCCCATTATTGCACTTCCTTTGCTATGAATAAGTTCCTTGATTAGACACAATACTATGGGGAACGCTACAACTAGGATAAAACATTCTGTGAATCTACCAATGGTGGTGCTGGCAGAAGCATTATGAGCAAGGAAGGCAAATCCATGTCCAGAATATGTCTATTCCAGTCAGGACAAATCTATGCCCCCTCCATGATGAAAGAGGTCCAATGTAATTAACCTGCCAGCAAGTGGCTGGCTGGTTCCCCCAGGGAAAAGTGCATATGAGAGAGTCAGTGTTGGTTTCTGTTGTTGACATATTAGGCACTCAGCAGTAGCATTAACCAGATCAGCCTTCATAAGGAGGCATGTTGTCAAGCACATGCATAGCCTCCATGCCTGCCAACATGGCCATTTTGTTCAAGGGACTATTGAGCAAGCAAGCACTGGGGTGGACATGGAAAGAGGCCTTTGGTGGGTGTTCACAGTCTGAGTTCATTCTCAGGATTCCATTCATATTATCTCCTCCCCAGACTTCCTTATCACCAATCTTCCAATCCCATTCCTTCCAAATCTCTGACCATCCAGCCAAATCATTAGTAACTGCCCTTTAATCAGGGTAGATCTGTATCTCTAGCCGTCTCTCACTCCACACATAGTGGATAATTAAATGTACTGCTCAAAGTACTGCCCACCAAGAGAATTTTCCTTTACCATTGTCCTTCAGTGTCACCCCTGAGCATTATAATGCTGTAGCTCTTCACTTTTGGGTGGTACCAGCATATGGTGCAGACCCATCTATAAACCAGGCCAAAGTTTTTGTTTTTGTTTTTTTCAATCAACTGATCATAAGGAACACCCCAGAGTCATGCATTGAGGAAAAGGAGGCAACAGGAGGAGTGTTGAAGGAGCCTGGGCCACCTGCTCATACAACTTACCTTCTGGACCTGCTTGAGCTTAGTTTTTTATATACCATTTCCATTTGATGATAAATTGCTGCTGTGGACACCCAATCTTATGGCTAGGTGGGTTAAACAATGCCCAGTTCATGATGGGAGGCTCATGTCCCATAGTCATCTGATGTCTTCTAATCTTTTTCCTGCTTAGCTCACCCAAGGGAGCTGGATCTACTACCCTGGCCTATGTGTCAGAGTCACATATCAAGCACAGTTGATTTCTTTTTCTTTCTTTTTTTTTTTTTTTGAGGAAGATTGGCCCTGCACAAACATCTGTTGCCAATCTTCCTCTTTTTTTTTTTTCTCCCCAAAGCCTCAGTACATAGTTGTATATCATAGTTGTAGAGTTGTAGCTCGTCTATGTGGGATGCTGCCTCAGCATGACCTGATGAGCAGTGAGTAGGTCCGAGACCAGGATCCGAACTGGTGAACCCCGAGCCGCCAAAGCGGAACTCTCGAACTTAATTGCTAGGCCACCAGGCCAGCCCCAGGCACAGTTGATTTCTGAATGCAGGAGACCAACAGGGGAGCATTAGGGGAGCAGGATAAAATGTGAGTTATGGAGTCAGAAAGGCCTGAAGTTTAAAGAAAGTTATTTAACCTCCCTGAATCCCTCTGAATTTATAAAATCGGTGTGCTAATATATAATTGCTAATGAGAATCAGGGGTGATGTTGTGATTTATAATAAGAAATATATGTTTGGTCTTAGTCCTTGTTTCTGGCACAGAGCTCTTAAAACCCTTGGAATTTCCTGTGATAAAAGTGATAAAGGTGTCTTTTGTTATATTAATGAGGTGACTTTTGGAAAGTCCCTAGGTCTCCTAAGGATGAGGGGATGCCAGGAGAACCAACCATGTGATTAGAAGGTTGGAACTTTCAATCCCCCCCCAACCCCCGACCTCCAGGGAGGGGAGAGGGGCTGGAGGTCAAGTCAATCACCAGTGGCTAATGAGTTAATCAATCATAACTATATAATGAAGGCTCCATAAAAATCCAAGAGGATGGGATTTGGAGAGCTTCCGGGTTGGTGAACATGTGGAGATTTGGGGAGAGTGGTGTGGCTGGAGAGAGCCTGGGAGCCTGGCGCCCTTTCCTCATACATTGCCCTACGTATCTCTTCCATGTGGTTGTTCTGAAGTTGTATACTTTTAAAATAAACTGGTAATCTAGTAAGTAAAATGTTCCTCTGAGTTCTGTGAGCTGCTCTAGCAAATCAGTTGAATCCAAGGAGGAGGTTGTTGGAACTTACCACCTATTTGCAGGTTGGTCAGAAGCACAGGTGACGACCTGAACTTGTGACTGGCATCTGAAAGAGGTGGGCAGGACTGAGCCCTTAACCTGTGGGATCTGACGCTATCTCCAGGTAGATAGTGTTAGAACTGAGTTAAATTGTAGGACAATCAGCTGGTGTCGGAGAATTGCTTGGTGGTGTGGGAAAACCTCACACACACACTGGAATTGGGAGCAGAACCCTTATAAGGGAAATTATTAGATTGGTGTTAGAATAAAAAGAATTATTGCCCATGAATATGCCTGATTCAGTATAGCATTCAATAATACCTTCCTTCCTTGGAAAGTGCTTTGGAGTCATCTAGATTTTAAGTCAGATTTATCTTTCTAGTCCTGAAGCCCCCCTAACACTTACCATGTGATTTAGTGTATTTGTCTCTTAGAAAAATGGAATTAACAAACATGACTATTAAGAAGTTATACCAATATAAGATTAACAAGTTTGGTGATCTAATGTATAGCATAGTGATAATAGCTAATAATACTGTATCATATACTTGAATGTTACTAAGAGGGTAGATCTTAAATGTTCTCACCCCAAAAAAGAAATGGTAACTATGTGATGGGATGGAGGTGGTAGTGAACACTATGGTGGTAATCATTTTGCAATTTATAAATGTATCAAATCAACACATTGTACGCCTTAAAATTATGGAATGTTATGCATCAACTATATCTCAATAAAGCTGGGGGGAAAAAAGTTATACCAACATCCATATTATATATTCCTTCCCAGAAGACAGTTCTTATGTATTGAAATAAATGGAACATGCAATGCTTGCGAAGTTCTTGTGAGAAATTACTGCTAAAGAGCAGAGAGTGTCTTATCCACTAAGCCAGGCTCCACTGGGATAGTGGAGTTTTCACTGGACTTCCTCGCTCCCAGTTATTCACACTCAGGAAATAAAAGGGATCAGAACACCTTCTCCTTAGGAAGCAGTCACCCAATATGGGTGAAACCAAATGTGTGTGCTTCCCTCACAAAAGTAGGGAATCTGGGACTGAGCAGGTGTGTACACACAGACACACAGACACACACACACACACACACACACGCAGATTGAGAGAGAAATCTCATAAGCAGAGGGTTGATTCTAGTGTATGTGAATGTTGTTTAATATTGCTTTAAGGTAGAATAAAGATTCAACAAAATCTCTGATTCGCTTAAATCTCTTTGCTTATTCTAAAAGAACGAAAAGTTAGGAATGATCTAGAGAAGGAACTCACCCCTGTTTTTGGCAAGACCTAAAACAGGGATCAAACCAGACCTGGTTTAAGTTTCTGCTGTAGCTCTCTCTGACCCAAGACAAATTACCTGACTGCAGAACCTTGAGTTTTGTTAAGTTAATATCTATCTTATGGTGCGTTTGAAAGAAGAAGTTGAGGGCCAGCCTGGTAGCGTAGTGGTTAAGTTCACACACTCTGCTTTGGTGGCCTGGGGTTTCCAGGTTCGGATCCCAGGCATGGACCTACACACCGCTCATCAAGCCACACTGTGGCAGCGTTCCATACAAAATAGGGGAAGATTGGCACAGATGTTAGCTCAGGGACAATCTTCCTTGAGCAAAAAGAAGGTTGGCAGAAGATGTTAGCTTAGGGCCAATCTTCCTCACCATAAAAAAAAAATTGAGAATATGTAAACCAGGTCACTAAATACTTGGGATAGAGCAGAAGCCCCATCCAGGCCAGTTCCTAGTTCCTAGCCATCCTCTACCTCTCTTTTCTTCCTCTGTTCAGCTGAAAGAAGTAGAGGAACCTCTCCCTCAACACAGGCTCAGGAAGAGGGCCTAACTCAGTGGTCCAGATCTCAGCCTGTCACTGTCTGCTTCACAATTCAGACACCATCACAACATGGACACAATCCTTTTGCCCTGCAAAGGTTTTCTTTTCTAGGCATTAAGCGTGGCTCCCAGCTGAGCCCCCACTGTTTATCCTGTAGTCCTTCTCTGAGAGTCCAGCCCATAGTAAAGACTTATAACTTGGCAGTAAGGTTTGCGGGACTCTTTTAGAGAGAAAATGGGAGGAGGCAGGAGAAAGACGGATTCCTGAATCTTCAGGCTAGTGCTGGGCATGGCTTTCCAAAAGCTTAGGGCAGTACTTCCCAACCCCCTCAGACCCAGCACCCCTTTTACTGTTCACATGTAATATAAATTATAACCATAATTTCAAGAATTAAATATAATTAACTATATTATAAAGGTGAAATAAAATATTAATTTATAATAAAATTATAAATATTTTAACATGATATTCAGGCATGACTACACTGGGAGCATAACCTATACGAAGAATCACTGTGATTGCAACAGCAACAAATGTAGACTAATAGAGGCATAGGTCTCAGTGACTCAACTACCACAAGCAGCAGCATCACTGATGCATGGATTTCTGAAGTGCAACTCTTGGTAAACTTTTGAACAAAAGAAATTGTCGGTTCCTTCAATCTACATTGGTTGGTTGCATTTCTGGGAAATTCAGTGTTTAAAATGGTGCAAACAACACTTTGTGTTTATATGTAAAATGAAGTTGGGTTCTAGGCTCCCCCAGATAATAACAGGTTTTTCACCTACTTTAATATCCAGTGGGACTTTTAAAAGACATGTGAGATATGTGACAATTCTATTTTGTGCAGCACTGTCCTGCTCATGGCAGTGTGTCTAGCATCTTTGGCCCATGGACACTAAGTACCAGGAAACCCTCCCCCATTCCCACCCCACCCCCCAACATATGACCACCAAAAAATACCCCCATGGATTTCCAAAACATCTCCTAGAGGGCAGTACATCCCCCTGTTGAGAACTGACTTAGGGGAATAAAGGAGACCCCTAGCCCTCCCATGAGTTGGAGTTTGGTCTCATTTCATGATGACCACATCTATTCCACCTTTATACCCCAGTGAACCTGTTGACCCTTCCTCCCTTCTAGGCCCACATATCAGCCCTACCTTGCAAGTTCTGAGCCCCGTTTCTCTATCCACTTCACTTCAAACCACTTAATTCCAGAGAGCCTGGACCACCAGGGGAGGCAGCTGGATGAGGAGATCAGGCACTGACAGAATCCTGGGAGAAGGCTGGCAGAGCAATCAGGTAAAGTCAGATCTGGTCCACCCCTGGAAGGATGGGGGACCAGAGGGTCCAGATCTTACCCATGTGGGCTATGAGGGACCAAGTAGGTATGCCTGAGCTCAGCTAAGGGAAACTCTGCCCTCTAAACTAGGCTGGACAACACCCTTGACAACGAAGCTGTCTGCCCTTCACTCATCCAGTCTCTTATCAAGGTTGTATAAGTGGCACAGATTTTGGAGCCAGACTGCATGAGTTTGGGTCCTAGCTCAAGCAGTCACTTTGCTTTGGGAAAGTTAATCTCTCCATGCTTCAGTTTCTTCATGTGTAAAATGGGAATAATATGGTATCTATGCCATAGAATCTTAAGAATTAAATGAGTTAATATATGTAAAAGTGCTTAGAAAGGTGTCTGGCACATAATACTTTACAAATCTTACATATTACTATTGACATCACCATTCAAGCCCTGCAGGTAGCGTAAAGCTAGGGAGTTACCCCAACTTGGGGGATGAGCATCCCTGAGGACCCTAACTAGGATGAAGCTTAAGTCAACAGAGAGTTATGTGCACATAAGAATACTCTCAGGCAATCTAGCTGATCCCTTTGCTTCATTCTTGAAGATCTAGGTGATTGGGGCAGTAAGAAAGGCCTATCATCATCATCGTCATTGTTGTCATCGCTGCCGCCATCATCATCATCATCACCATCACCATCATCATCATCACCAAGGAAAGAACAGAATGCTGGGAGGAAGAAGGAGGGCTGCCAGTGTCACCCTAACCCAATAGCAGAGGAGGGAAGTAGCCAAGGAGGGAATGAGGAAGCATTTCCGGCAGCCTTGTGAACAGGCTGACTTTCTGACCATCTGTGGACTGTGACTCTCTGCCTTTGTGGATCTGGAGTCAGAACTGCCATCCAAACCACCAGAAAAGAAGGCACCAGTGATGTCTGTCTTAATACAAAAGACAAACCTCCTGACCCCCAAACCCTCATTTTCAGAGGCACAGACAGCAGAGGGGCTACATTTAGAGAGGAGATGGTGAAGAACAGGATGACAGCAGCGCACTGGAGAGTGATTCCAATGAGGACTGTTCTCAGGGGGCTGAGTAAAGAAGAGACAAAAAGCTGCCAGGAGCCATTCCCACTGCAAACAACTCCTGAAATAAAGGAAATTCAGCAAGGGCAAGAGGGGCAGAGAAGCAGAGGTGGACAGGAAGGGCAGCTCCCAAGAAGGACATTAGGGCAAGGGTTAAGTGCAAGAGTAAGAGAAGGAAGTGGAAAAATCTGGATCTATATTGGGGCAAGGTCAAGGAGAGGTCAAGAATCCTACCCAGCAACGACACCAAGTCTCTGAAAGTAGGTTGTCCAGGGAAGCAGGATCCTTGTCCCTTTAGCTGCCTGCATTTCTCCCAAGACCTTCACCTCCAAGTTTGGGCTTTGGGAACATATTCTAAAGATCTGCTCAGATCTCCAGACTTCTTCCACTTCTGTCAGGACTACACTCTCAGCTCTGCCACCCCTACACAGTTGAAACAGCACCAAAAGAGAGATCAGTGATATAAATGGGATAACTGCATTTGCTTTCTGCCTTGACTGTTTCTAATGCCTGTCTCTTCTGCTAAGCCATTTATTATAAGAACACTCACCAATCTCCCAAAGACTTGCAATTTTTTCTCCACAAAACAAAGCACTCAAGAATAATTCCTTAGTGATCAGTACTCAAAGCTCATGTCTCCAGCAGTAGGAACTAGAGGGACAGGGAAGAGAAACAGAGTTCTGGGCCCCAAGGAGACCCCAGCCCAAGCCGAGGGTCCCAAGGAGGAGTTACAGGTATGCCAGAGAGAAGAGGTTCAATTCGAGTACCCCACGGTAGGAATAAGCAGCCTGGCAGAGAGAAACCAGCTTTCAGAAGCTTTATCAAGAACTACAGTTGGCTCCACAAAAGATGCTTAAACCTTTCCGATTAGAACTATCTTTCCCAAAGCTAGACACTGTGTTTTTGCTACCATGCCCTTTCTTTAAAATATGTATAAAGACAAGTGTCCAAAATACTTTTGGAGCAAGAAATGGTGAAGGGAAAAAGCCATTTCAGCACCATGCTCCAGATCAGTGTGGCAAAACGCAAATCAGCAGATACCTCCAAGCAGCGGAACCTACAGGAGAGGGCCAGGGACAGAGAACTCTACCACTGCCCTAGCACCAGCCAGCTCTCAAAAGCCCATCACCAGGAACGGGAGCACTTGTTTTACCTCAGTGTCCATAGAGACAATCCCCATAGTCAGCATAGTCAATCCCCATCTCATGTCCATGAAACGAGGGAACAGGGAATTCTCCTTTTACCAGGACAAACTGGACACACACCAGGTGTGGCAATGAGGTTATCCTCTTACTTGCCCATGAGGCCAGGACTAAAAGCCACCATCATTACTATACTGCACTCAGAACAGATTCCAATGTAAAATTTCCTTCTTTTCTTTGGCATCAGGAGGAGAAAGTACTTCCTTTAACATAGGGCCTTTCAGCGAATTACTGTTCAATCCTCCTAATATCCTCAAGCCATGGGCCAGGCATGGGTGAACTTGCCTGGGATAGAGATTGCCTTCTAGGGACCTAGTCTCTTGCTTCCTACTCATATCTGCTACATGGTTTCAATTTCTGTATTCTTGAGTCAAGAAAGGAAGGGTGAACACTAAGAAGTGAGGAGAGTGGGGGAGATAGAGTGTTTCTTGCTTGATCTTCAAGCATTTGGCTTCCGGTTTCAATGTACAGAGATCATTTCTCAGCAATGAAGCGTCACTTGAAAGCCACCATTTTATTTAATTCATGGTTTAAAATCTTCACTGTGACAGTGGTGCTCTCTATTGACCTAGAGTCACCTTCTCCTCCCCCTAAGTTTGATAAACAGTGGGAAGGAAGGGGGTGTGGGAGGAAGACAAAGCAGGAGGGACAGCCAGGGTAGGTCATTTGGAGATAGGGAGCAAGGAAGACTGGGTTTGTTTTCAGAGGGATATATACCAAGGGTGCTCTTAGCTGGGAGGGGAAAGGGAAGGAGAGGAGCACCCTTGCCAGTGTGCACCAGAGGTGGTGACAGCAGCAGATAAAGACAATGTGGGCGGTGAGTCAAGGTGAGGGTAAGGTTGGGGGAAGGAAGGTATGGGTGGGCTTAGGTCAGAAAATTGCTCAGGCAGTGTCAGTTTCCTGTGCCACCATGGGATCCATGTAGTTGCTCTCCCACTCTCCCTGAAGCCAGCTCAGGCTTACATTCATATTCCTCCCAAGAAAAACAGAAGTAGAGGTTAAATGACCCCACTTGAGGATTGGTGGTTGTTGTTGTTGTTTTTTAATAATTACTAAACATGCTAAAATCACATAGAGTGGCTATTCCACTTCTGCCCTCACTCCACAGTGGGGCAGGTGGGAACTACAGGGGTCACTTGGTTTGTGTGGCCTCTGGGGATGGCAGGTTAGCAAAGCCCCAAGAATCCCTCATATAGTACACTTTTGCCAGCAATAACTGTGTCTTCAGAGACCTCCCCCTCCTTCATTTTTCTTTCCTCCTCAAATCTATTCTAGTTCCATTTCCTGCCTGTGGCCCCCTGAACCTCTTCCACCTCTGGCCCTTATGGTCCTAGACTAGATGATGAAGGAAACTTCTTGCCTCTACCAGTCCCAGTCTCCCTTCCTTGGAACTAATCTACTCAGCATGCACTAACGTGGAAGCTGCTTGATTTAGGTCTGCCTAGGGGGAAGGGAGGCTCCAGCCCCCACTGCCTTAGCTCATAGGAGGGAAGTTGGAGGTGGTGGTGCAGAAGGATATGAGGGGAAAAAAATGTGACCTGAAGTGTGAATGTTGTAACCAGCAGAATAGTGCATATGCCCCACCCTTGTGTGCCCTACTCTGAAGGCTTTCCCCTCCCTCCCACATTGTCCCTCTCTCAACCGCAAAGCCTCTTGCTATTTAGCTTCATAGGGCAGGCATAGGTACTGATCAAGGAGCCTTGTCCCAAGGAGAAACTGGTCCACCCTTGGGCAAGTGGCTGCCAATTAAATTCTTCATCTTCCCCATGTTCCTTGTGCCTCTACTGCTGCGATGGCTTGAGGGGGCCAGAGAAAATAATATACAAGGGTTGAACTTGCCTCAACGAGAGGCTAGAGGGACAAAGACACAAAGATACATGGGAGTCAGAGCTGTGGAGAAGGGGAGAGAAAGGAGCAGGGTGACAGGCAAGGCCGATTATTCAGGAGCTGGGATCCTTTTTCCTTTTCTGGAATCGCCGGAACTTGCCCTGAATAGCAAGAGCAGCCTTCTCTGTTTCCGGAGCTGTCAGATCAATGTCAATCTCCTCCTCCTCCTCAGCCTTCTTGGCATTGCCAGCCTTCCCTGCAGATAGTTGAGAGACCATGAATGAATTGCCCCTGAATTGCCCCAGGCCCTTTCTCCAGGCCCCATATACAGTGGTAAAGTCGACTTTCTGCTGGACTCTGGGAGGTCCCCCAATCTTTGCTAGGACTAAGAATGCCTGGTAACTCTCCTAGAAGTTTGAGTCAGGGCTCCTAGGCTGAGAATTCGCTATTGTTAATTAGGAGCTTTGCTATTCTTGGACCAAGATGATCAATGTCTTCTATCACCACTTATGCCTAAATCCTACAATTCACAGTCCCAGGGCACACTCACTTTCCCCCAATTTCTGATTGCGACAGTGGCTGGGATTATCTGACGAGTTTCTTCCTATCATTGTGCCTGTTTCCAAGTACTCCAGAGCCAGTTTCTAGAATGAAAGAGTAAATACTGGTAGATTTACTTCTTAGGAAAAAGAAGAAGGAAGATTACAGATATAGTAGTTTTAACCTAGTGCTTCATTTCACTTATCCACATTCCTCTTCCTATTACATCTGACTTTAGGAGCTTCCAGACTTACAGCCCTACTTGTCTTCACGTCCCTATATTCACCTGCTCTACAAACTGCCTTACTCAACCCCACTCACCTTTTTCCTCTGGGCCAGGTGCCTGGTTGGTTGCTGGGGATGTTTTGGTGTTAAGCTGGAAAAGAAAAATCAGAATATTAGATATTCATAAAAGTACTATGGTACCATCTCCTTAAACTCACCATCATTACTTTCAAGCCCTCCTGTTACCAGGTACATTCCTTAGTCTTTTGAAGAAGTGAGTCTTGAGATCATAGAGCAGGAGTAAAGTCATCAAAATTCATTCAAGTATTTATTGGTGCTAGGGAAATTGTAGAGGACAAAACAGACAAAAACCCTTGTTTACATTCTAGTCTATAGATAAATGAATAAACAAAACGATTATTATGTTAAGTGGTGATAAGTGCTGTAAAGAAAAGACAGGGAAGGGAGGCAGTGAGTGCTGGGGTGGGAATGGAGAAATATAGTTTTACACTGAGTGGTCAGGAAAAGTCTCTCTGAAAGGTAGTATTTGAGCCAAGAGCTGAAAGGGGTACGGGCTGTGGTTGTCCAGGCAAGAACTTTCAAGGGCCCTGGAGTGGAAGTGTGACTAGCCTGCTTGAGGAATAGCAAGAGACCGTTGTAGCTGGAGTGGAGAGAGGAAGGAGGAAGGAGGAAAGATGGATGGAGATGAGATCAGAGATAACTTGGGGTGGGGGCAATTATGTAGGGCCTTGGAAGTCTTTTTTAAGGAGTCTGACTTTTACTACAGGTGAGATGAGAAGCCATCAGAGATCTTCAATTTGAACAAAGGGGGCATGAGGGCGGGAGCAGAAAAACCTGTTAGGAGGTTATTGCAGAAAACTAGGCACGAGATAATGGTTGCTTGGATCAGCATGGCAGCAGTGGAGGTGGTGACAAGTGGTTCGATCTCTGGGTGTATTTTCAAGCTATGACCAATGTGATTGGTTGATTGGATAAGTGGTATTGTGAGAAAGGAGTCAAGGATGACTCCAAAGTATTTGGCCTGAGGAACAGGAAAAAATGGAGTTGCCACTTCCTGAAGTGGAGAAGACAGCAGGAGGAGCAGATTTTAGAGGAAGGATCGGGAGCTTGTTTTTGGACAAGTTTGAGATGCCTATTAATTATCCAAGAGGAGATGCTTTTATAAGCTGTTGCATATTCAAGACAAGTCAAGGAGGAGGATCTGGCCTAGAGATATAAATTAGGGAGTTATTAATATATGGATGGCATCAAAAACCATGAGACTGGGTGAGATCACCAAGGGGGTGAGTTCAGCTAAAGAAAAGGGTCAAATCCTGGGACATTCTGGTGATTAGAGATTGTAGAAATGAGGAAAAATCAATAAGAAAAATGGAGAAGAAGTCAGGTAGGAGAAAAGCCAAGAGATTATAGTAATTTAGAAGTCATGTGAAGAAACTATGTCAAGGAGAAGAGGGTGATTAATTGTGTCAAGCTCTGTAGGTAGGCCTAGTAAGATGAGGACTGAGAATTGACCATTGCGTTTTGCTACATGGAGATCACTGGAGACACTGACAAAAGGAGTTATAGTGCAGGAAGAGAGCCAGTCTGACTGCAGTGGATTCACGAGAGAAAAGGAGGAGAGGAATTGAAGCAGCAAATATAGAAGGAGTTCTAAAGAAATGGGGATGGGGTGTGTGGCTTGAGTAGGATATGGGGTCATAAGATTTTATTTACGATGGCAAAAATTACAGAATGTTTGTCTTCTTATGGAAATGATCCAGTGGAGAAGGAGAGAAAGAGGATCACTGCTGAAATGGAGAAAGGGGATGAGATCTAGTGTATAAGTAGAGGGGTGGCCTTGAATAGGAGCTAAGAACAACATCCACAGTAGCTGGAGGGAAGGCAGAGCATAGGAGCCCAGATGCAGGCAGGTGGGAACATTTGCAAGGTCTCCCCCAGTTGCTTCTGTTTTTGAAGTAAAATAGGTAACAAGATCATCATCTAAGAGGAGGAGGGAAGAAGTATTGAAGAGAGGAGAGGGAAAGAAGGTATGAAATACTCATCTAGGGAAGTAGGAAAGTGAATGGACTAGGGAACAGTAATAGGATTGCTGGGAAGCATTAAGGCCCCTCACAAGGCCAAGGTCATGAATTTGAAGTGAGACTAGTCATTTGATATGTGTTTTTTTCCAGCCTCTCTGCTCAGATGGAGGGTTAGATTTAACATAATAGTAATTCCCTTTCCTCAGAATCATATCAATGGAGCTGCTTCATCTGGACATTCCTCAGTATCAAGGTACAATTCCTCTTGAGACAGAGTCACTTCTGTAGGCTCCTGGGTGCCCTTGGAGTCGGTTTATTCACTTCACAATTTTTTTAAAATTTATTTTATTTTGTTTTTTTGGTGAGGAAGATTGACCCTGAGCTAACATCTGTTGCCAATCTTCCTCTTTTTGCTTGAGGAAGAGCGGCCCTGAGCTAACACTGTGCCCATCTTTCTCCACTTTATATGTGGGAACGCTGCCACAGCATGGCTTGATGAGTGGTGTGTAGGTCCACGCCTGGGATCTGAACCTGTGAATTCTGGGCCGCTAAAGCGGAGTGCATGAACTTAACCACTGCGCCACCAGGCAGGGCCCCATTTCACAATTTTAAGTACTTGATATTTGCCAAAATCCAGGAACTGGGTGCTTCCATAAATGTTTTCTCATCTCACCCTGGGAACATTTGCTCAATGGAGTATAAAGTATTATCCTTCATTTTATAGATGCAAACCTTTGTTGAATGACTGCCAGATATAAGTGGTCGGCCTTAAGAAACTGATAGAATCCAGTTTATGTTATGTAGATTATGCTGTTTCTACCCTATTTTGATAAATGCTTATCAGACACTTACTTGTGTTCAGCACTGTCCTATGCACTAACAGCGTAGAGAAGAAACACAGATTCATTCATTCAACAAATATATTAGTGCCTAATACATGCCAAATATTGTTCTAGACATGGTGATACAGCAGTGAGCAAAATAAAGTCCCTGAACTCATTAAACAATTATGCCAGTGAGTGACAAGTGCCAAGAAGGAAAATAAGACAGAGTAGTCTAGGAAGGCTCTCTGATGAGTGACGATTGAGTAGAGGTTTGAATGACACATAAGAGCAAGCCATGTGAATGTCTGGGAGAAGAGCCTTCAGGGCAGATAAGACATCAAGTGGAAAGTCCCCGAGGCAGGTTTTGTGCCTGGTATGTTCAAGGAAGAGTGAGAAAATCAGTATGGCTAGAGCTGAGTGAGTAAGGGAAGGAGTATAAGAAATGAAATTGGGTAGGTAGCCAGAATATGAACGTCTTTGGACCAGGGCAAAGACTTTGGACTTTTTTCTGAGTTGACAGAAAGGCATTACAAGGTTTGAGGCAGAGGGAAACATGGTCTGACATGTTTTTAAAGGATCACTTTCACTGCTGGGTGGAGAATAGACTATAGGGAGGCAAGAGAGAAACCAGAGAAAACAACCATGAGGGGCCTGCAGTGGCACAAGCCAGATCATGGGGTTTGGACGAGGATGGTAGTGATGGGGGTGATAGGAAGTATTCAGACTTGAGACAATTTTCACGGTAGAATAAGTTGGATTGTTTGATGGATGTGTGAGTAAAGACAGCTCTTTCAAACAGCTTTGCTTTAAAGAGCAGCAGAGAAATTAGACAGTAGCTGGAGGAGTGTTTTGGTAAGATGGGAATGATTTAGTAGAGAAGGAAAAATTTAGTAGATGCAGGAGAAAGGGCATAATTACTAGTGTGATGTCTTGAATAGGCAAAAGGGAATGGATCCAGTGTACAAGTAGAGGGGTTAGCCTTAAATTGAAATATGGACAGTTCATCCACAATATGGGAAAGAAGGCATAAAATATGGGTATGCAAGCAAAGTGGCAGATGTAATGGGAACGTATGAAGTTCTTCTGACTGCTTCTATCTTCTCAGTGAAACAAAAAGAACAGTTGTCAGCTAAGAAGGAAGGGACAAGAAGTATTGAAGGTTTGAGGAGAGAAGAAAATGAGTGAAATAATCATCTAAGAAAGTAAGAGAGTGAATGACTGGTGAGATGTGGTAGGATTACCAAGCAGCACTGAGGGCCCACTTAAGGTTAATGGACATGGATTTAAAGTGAAACCACTCAAGGTATTGTCCCTCTCTTCCAGGCTGAGTGAGGAGATAAGACAAGTACCCAAATAATATTTACTGAGCATTTATCATGTGCCAAACATTATCCCACTTAATCCTCTAAAATCTCTGAGATGGCATCCCTATTTTATAGTTGAGGAAAGAGACTTAGAGATGTTAAAAATGTTGCCCAGGGCCAAGTCACACTATTAGAAAACAGTGGAACTGGCTTTAGGACCCAGGCCAACTGACTCCACACTCTTAACTAAGCTGTACTATCTCACGAGTTAGAACATTGTCACATGCTGACACAAATATGCTAATTCGTTAACAATTACTGAATCTAGGTGGAAAGCATATGGATGTGCACTGAACTATTTTTTCAACTCTGGTAAGTTTTTCTAATAAAAAGTTAGGGAGAAATAAAAAAAATAATAATTTAAAGTAAAACAAAAATTATTAAGATTAAAAAATGCTGATGTAGTGCTTTATATGACAGGGAAAGTGTCTTTAAAAGTAGGTTACAAATTTAAAAATTGTTAGGTGGATAGACAATCCCATCCTTTTGGATGTAACTGTGAAAATTTGAGGCCAAACCAAGATGGCTTCATTGATCACATGTTATTTTCAAAGGATATTTTGGTCCCATTTATACCACTTTTTCTAGTCTTGTGATTTATTTTTCTATTCCTAGCATCTTGCCAAGTACTAGAGATAGCAGACAGTTATAAAATAATTATCCAATATATTTTTAAAGTAGATTATAAATTGATAAGGTCCAATTTTTGAAAAGATATAGATTGCTTATCTATGTATAAATACATTTTTATTTAATAATCTGGAAGAACATGCACAAAAGTGTTCCTGAAACTCTATGGAATTCCTGCTAGTCCCCCTTTGACCAAAAAGAAAGGTTTCCATGAGAGGAAGGGTTGTTCCTGAGACTCTTGGGAGACTGGCCAGTCATTACTCTTTCTTCCTCCATGATCTTCGTGTGGTCAAGAATTTTTTTGCAAATGATCAATATACTGGCCCAGTAGTTACATAGGTGACACCTTCCACTCTGGTATACTATAATCACAAGGGTTTAGTCCACACTGCAAAAGCATGACATGGATGGGGTGTTCAGTAATAGGATAACAGTCAATAGTCCAGACAAGAGAGTCTTGGGGTCAAGAGGCAAGTTCTACAGTCCCATGATCTCTGACTTGAAATCCTATTTTCTCTACTGCCAGCAAATCTCTGACTCTGATCCTTGCTTTAACCATTATCCCTCTGACTCTAAGCCTGTTCCCTTAATCTGTCAGTTCTTTTCTCCCACTCCAACCCCTCCCCTTAGGAGGAAAATCTGGACTCCAATTCTAAATATCTCCCCTCAGGCGGCTGTCTCTTCCTCTACTTTCCTTCTCAGACCACCTAACCTTGCAAATCCTCTAAGCAGGAATATGTGTCCAGAACTGAACCACACAGGCCACCCCTTCCCCTATGCCCTGCCAGCGGTCCCCCTTCCTGAGTCTCTCCTGAGATTACTAACCCTGGAATGGAGCCATGGCTCAGCTGCTGTCTGGCCCCCCAGGGGTTCCCAGCTCCATTTGGCTTAAATTTATGAGAGGTCACTGGAGAGACCAGAAAAGGGTGCTATAAGGAGAGGAAAACCTCTATTATTCACAATGCCTCTTGAAATCTCCCTCACACCTTCTGCTAAAAGGTAGTACGCTGGGGCTATTACCTCCTGCCCCTCCTCCCTCCATCCTCTCCAGCCAATTCTCAAAATAGCCACTCTGAACACTCTGGATTTCTGGATTTAGCTGTTAGTGATTTGCTGAGGTTGGGGGTGGGGGCACTTAGCTCACACCCTCTGTATATATAGCACTCAGCCCTTTACTGGTCCCTGGTCTCTGCCCCAACCCTCCTGTTTGTTTTCCAGAAACTCAGAAAGTTTAGATGAATCAAGGTCCTCTGGTATATCCATCTGAAAGCCATCAGACTAACCATACTTCAGGTAAACCAAGGAGGCAGGAAGGTCCACTCTGGGTGAACCAGAAACCACATGCTGTGTAAGAGTATCTCTTACAAAAACTCACACCTCCAGAGGATCGATGCTAACCCACAAGAGCTGTGACAGGTGAGTGTTTCTCAGCCTCTCATTCAGGCCAGATATGGATTACAGATTCTCAGGTGCTCTTCTACTTCTTTCAATACTGAGCTCTTCCGACCAGAAACAACAACAGGGACACAGTTTAGCAAATCCTTCCTTTTCCTTATAGGACCCAGCTAGGGGACTGGAAGAAATCAAGAACTTCAGAATGCCACCTCACCTTATTTTATTGATAATCACATATATAATACTTACTATGTGCCAGTCACTTTTCTAAGCACTTTGTAAACATTAACACATTGAATCCTTATAATAGTCCTATAAGACAGGTATTGTTACTATTCTCATTTTACAGATGAGGAAACTGAGGTCAAGAGAGGTTGATTAACTTGTTTAAGGTCATACAGCTAAGAAGTAGCAAAGCCAGGACTTGAACCAAGACAGCCTGACTCCAGAGTCCACTTGAACATCATGCTATGCTCTCTCTCAATCTCCAGCCAAAAGCATGGGCATGTGTGTCCATGTGTGTGCCTATACTTGAGGAGGATGTCCAATGTGAGACTGATTTAACTAAACAAGTTCTCCCACACAGCAGAGCAATCCCCAGGTGGGAAGGAAAGTCCTAGGGATTATGATTTCCTTCTATTCCCACAATTAGGCAGCTGTATTCAAGGACAAGTTTCTCAATCCACAGTCTCCAACACTTTCTTCAAGTACACTCTACAGGGAACATGGGGAACAGGGTACTGTCCTCCCATTATGCAGAAATCTTACACGTTATTTGAGAACCTGATCCCAGACCATGCCAACTGACTACTGAGCTAACCACCCTGATTCTGACTTTCATCTTGATGTTTGTTCAGTGGGCCTCCTGACACACACCAGGCTGACCCTGGGGGATAGCCACAGACTATGTGTGTGTTCTTCACTCACAGGGCCAGATGCTAGCCCTTCAGATTCTGAGAATTCCACGTGCAGGATCATCTCACCGGTTTCCATTTCAAATGACTCCCTCGCTTACCTTCAAGTTTGTTATTCCAAGTTTCTAGTGAGCTAGAAGCTTGGTTCAGTTCAGCCTCACTGCCCATACAGGATTAAATGTTTCTCACTTCCTAACACACACCAAACACTAATTAGCAACTGTGAGGCCCATCAACTCTTGCCTTTTCCCAGAGGGCCCTGGTTTCTTTCCTTGCTTACCTTCCTGTATTCCTTTTCTCTTCACCTCTGGGCCTGACATGCTCCAATGTTCCATTCCGTCATCTTGGCAGTAGCTGCCAATTCCCCATGAGTATACCTTTGTTTCCTCTGCAGTTCAAAGTTGTGGACTCTCCCTTCCCATGGGGAGGGAGGAAAAAGAGAGGCCTGCTGGTTTAGGGGTCTTTTTTTCTTCAGGCTTTGAGACTGCAGAGAGGGATATGACACAGCAATATCCTCCCTTTCCCTATCTGATACTGTCACCAACTAGGTGCCTTGAGAAACTCAAAGGTGGGAAGCAATTAACTGTTTTTCCAAGTTGTTTCTTTTCCTTTTGTATGTTAAGGAGATGTAACCACCAACCATCTTGAAACTGACCAAGTGAGAAACTCAAGGGAGATGTCACCACCAACCATCCTGAAACTGACCAACCCTCACCACAAGAGTGATGCCCATGACCTTTGCCTTATTTATTTATTTTTTTTTGTGGGGAAGACTAGCCCTGAGCTAACATCCATTGCCAATCCTCCCCTTTTTGCTGAGGAAGACTGGCCCTGGGCTAACATCTGTGCCCATCTTCCTCCACTTTATATGGGACGCCACCACGGCATGGCTGACAGGCAGTGCGTCTGCGGGCGCCCAGGATCCGAACTCGCGAACCCTGGGCTGCCAAGCGCGGACTAAACCGCTGCGCCACCAGGTGGCCCCCTGCCTTATTTTTAATGCAAAGATCTCTCCAGGAGGAGCTTAGGCCTCATTATGTGGATGCATGTTCTCCAACTGAGCCTGTGCAGGTAAGTACCCGCCTCTCTCTTTTGAATATTCATTTCCCAACTGAAATAAAACTTCCTGCTTCCCTTTGTTCAGGGACGCCATGACTTTGGAAATGATTCCTCATGGCCTCCTATTTGCTGCAAATACACTTTACTTTGTGAGACAACTTCCACTGGTGTAGAGTCTTATTTAACTCAGAAGGAGGCAAGCCCACTTGGTTTGGTAACCTCCCAGGGCATTTACCAGCATTCAGATGATGTCTTGTCCTTCCATCTGCACTTCAGATCCCATTCCCCTTTTCTCCTTCTCAGGAATCTTGAGTCAACTCCCTTCATTCTCTTATATATAAAACCTCTTCCTCTCTTTAAAAAAATGCCTTCCTCAATCTGAATTGCTTCTCCAACTACAATGAGAGTGAAAAGAACCAGATCTAGGACCAAGCCTTGAGGAACCCCCATTAAAAGGTTAGGGAGATCTTTTCAACAAATAGTGCTGAAATAATTGGGCAGCCATATGCAACAAACAAACAAACAAAACAACCTCATTCCATACATTGTACCTTATACAAAAATTAACTCAAAATGAATATAAAACCTAGAACTGTAAAACTTCTAGAAGAAAATATAGGGAAAAAATCTTTGCAACTTTGGGGTAGGCAAAGATTTCTTTGATACACCAAAAGCACAATCCACAAAAGAAAAAAATTATAAATTGGACCTCATCAAAATTAAGAACTGCCCTTTAAAAGACACTCCTAAGAGAATGGAGAGACAAGCTGCAGACTGGAAGAAAATATTTGCAGATCACATATCTGTTAAAGGACTTGTATCCAGAATGTATAAAGAACTTTCAAATCTCAATAATATGAATACAATTTGTAAAAATGGGCAAGCCATTTGGACACTTCACCAAAGAAGATATATGGATGGCAAATAAGGACATGATAAAATGTATAACATCATTAGTCATTTGGGAAAATCAAATTAAAACCACAATAAGATACCATTACACACCTCTTAGAATGTTTTTAAATGACAATACCATGTGCTGGCAAAGATAGGGAGCGTCTGGAACTCATGCGTTGCTGGTGGGAATGCAAAACAGTATAGATACTTTGGTAGTTTCTTAAGCATATGTTTATCATTCAACCCAGCAATCTCCTCCTAGGTATTTACCCAAGTGAAATTAAAACTTACATCTACACATAAACCTGTAAGTGAATGTTTATAACAGCTTTACCTGTAATCACCAAAAACTGGAAACAACCCAATGTTCCTCAACCCAGGAATGGAAAAACAAATTGTGGTACATCAATACAATGTTAATACTACTCAGCAATTAAAAGAAGGAATGAACTACTGAAACACACAACAATATGGATGAACCTCAAATGCGTTATGCTAAGTAAAAGAAGCCAGACCCAAAAGGCTACAATATGTATTACATGATTCCAATTATATGACACTTCTTGTAAAGGCAAAAGTGTAGGGACAGCAGACTGATCAGTGGCTGCTGAAGGCTGAGGTCATGGAAAAGGTGACTACGTAGGGGAATGAGGGATTTTTTGGATGATGGAACTGCTCTCTATCTTGATGGTGGTTACATGTCTGTATATGTTTGTCAAAATTCACAGAACTGTACACCGATAAAGGTGCATTTTACTGCATGTAAATTATACCTCAATTTTTAAAACGGCAAAAGGTTAGGGAGAGGTCAACAAGCTGGCAAAGACTGAGAAGAAGCAGTAGAAAGGCAGGGTAGAAAGGTGACTGGTGTCAGGGTAAGGGGCCAGGGACTTGCATATAGCTAGCCTTGTTACAACACTGTCTCCATTTCCTCACCTCCTTCACATCCTCCAACCCACTTCAACCTAGCTTTTACTCCTCCCCCACTTAACTGACTCTTTAGATAACCAGTGCTCTCTATGATACTAAATCAAATGCGAAAGTTTCAGCTCCATTTGGCTTGACCTCTTGAAGCATTCAACACAATAATTTCACCTTTCTTGACACATATTCTTTCCTTGGCTCCTGGGACATCATGGTTTTTTCTGGTTTTTCTCCTGTCTTTCTGGACACTTCTGTCCAACATTTAAGTACTGGAAGCTCTCAAGGTTTAGGGCTCTCTTCTGTTCTCTCTTCCAAGATGATCTTATCTGTACTTATGACTTCAGTTATCATTTATACTAGCACCATCCAATAGAACAGGGGTCGGCAAACTACAGCCCACTGCCAAATCTGGTCTGCAGCCTGTTTTTGTAAATAAAGTTTTATTAGAACATAGCCATGCCCATTGTTTACATATTATCTGTGGCTGCTTTTGGCACTACAACAGCAGGGTTAAGTAGTTGCAACAGAAACCATATGGCCCACAAAGTCAAAAATATTTACTGTCTGGCCCATTACAGAAAAATTTTGCAGACCCCTGCAATAGAACTTTGTGCAATGATAGAAATGTTTTATATCTGTGCTGTCCAATACATCGTGTTCACTAGGCACATGCAGCCAGCCCTGGTGGCCTAGTGGTTAAGATTTGGTGCTCTCACTTCCGGGGCCCAGGTTTGTTTCCTGCTCAGGGAACCACCACCCGTCTGTCAGTTGTCATATTGTGGCAGCTGCGTGTTCCTGTGATGCATGAACACTAAGCCACCAGTATTTCAAGTACCAGCAGGGTCACCCATGGTGGACAGGTTTCAGCAGAGCTTCCAAACTAAGGCAGACCAGGAAGAAGAACGTGGCCACCCACTTCCAAAAAAATCAGCCATGAAAACCCTATGAATAGCAGTGCAGCATTGTCTGATACAGCGCTGGAAGGTGAGAGGATGGCACAAAAAGACCCGGCAGGGTTCCACTCTGCTGTACACAGGGAGCTGGAATCGACTTGACGGCACTAATAACAACAACAAGGCACGTGTGGCCGTTGAGTACTCTGAAATGTGGGTAATGCGACTGAGGAATAAAATTTATAATTTTATTTAGTTAATAATTGAAAGTTAAATAGCTACATGTGGTTAGTGGCTATCATACTGAACAGCACTGAGCACAGAATGCCACTGAGGACTCGAATGTATATCTCTATCCCAGACCTCTCCTCTAAGCTTTAAAACATCTCCACTTGGATGTTTTCCAGAAACCTCAAACTCTATGTGTCTCAAACTGAATTCATAATCCTATCCAACCTCATCTTCTGTAAGTATTCTCTGTCATCCAGCCGGAAACCTGGAAATTGTTCTTGACACCTTTCTTTCCTTCACACTGCATATCCAATGTAAATATTAAGTCCTGTTAACTTTATCTCCCAAATGTCTCTTATCCATTCACTTCTCTCCACTGCTACCACCCTAACAGAGTTGTTTCTTATGGGGACCACCACAGTAGCCCAAGTGGTTACCAATGCTCTTAGGATACAGAACAAAATTTTTAACATGGTCGACAGGCCCTACATTATGCAGCCCCTGGTCACCTCAGTAACCTCATCTCTGGAACATACCATGTTCCTTCCCACCTCAGGACCTTGGCACCTGGTTCTTTTATCCCTGCTTCCTTTTATCTAGTTAATTCCTACTTTTCCTTCAGAGCTCTCTTTTAGGGTTCCTTCTTCCACAAAACTTTTCTTAGCTCCCCAGACTAGGCTAGGGCCCTCATTATAAGTCTTCATAGCATCTGGTTTTTCTCCTTGGTAGCACCTATTACTAATATAATTAAATAATAATTTTGTGGTTAGATATTGAATGTCTGTCTTCTCCATTTCTGTGCAAATTCCCAGGAGGGTAGGGGCAGTGTCTATCCTATTCACTAGCGTATTCCCAGGGTCTAGCACAATGCCTTTACACACGATACACACTCAGTATTTGTTGAAAGAACGAAGGGAGCTCCCACTCTGCTTTATTTGCCACCTCGTCTAGATTTCTGAAATCAAATTTGTTTTCAGAGAGCTGAGGACCTCTGTTCTGTAGCTAGTTCAGAGATGGTGAAAAGGGTATTAGGAGCCAAGTCATTGCTTTTCCTCACTTCAGTATATGTGCCTGAAAAAGAGCTGAGGATGAAGGGGAAGAACTCTAGAAGTGTATTGCATGTTACCTGTATTATAGGTATTGTGTATTTGTCTTACCTCCCTTCCCCCACCCTCACCACCCCACCAGATTCCATTTCCTTGAAAGCACAGTCCATATTTCCCATTTATTTGTGTATCACTTACAGTAACTGCAACACATGTCTTGCACATAGTAGGTACACAATAGATATTTGTTTATGTGAACTAAAATTTTCTCAAGCCTCAAATTCTTGGGAGAAGCAATATGGCATATTAGGTGGAGTCAGACAGATCTGGGTTCATACCCTGGATCTGTTCAAATCCCAGTTCTGCCATTCCTAGCTGTGTGACATTGGGTAAATCACTTAGCCTTACTAGGCTCAGACCTCTCATCTGCAGAAAAGAGATAATATTTATCTTGAAGGGTGAAAAGAACTAGAGAAAATGTATATAAAATGCCTAGCACATTAAAATAAGTAGTTATTATTTTGAAGTAATGTAACTCTGGGTTGAGTATAAGACTAGGTCAAGTTCCTGGAGTATTGCATGGTTAAAGTTCTGGACTCAAAGAGTGGAGTTGCCAGAGTACATTTTCACTAAGCGGAACTGAAGGAGGAAGAGAATACCTGGGATTGCTCTAAGGGCCCTTGAGGCTTATTCTGCTACCATAGGAGCTTCATAGCTGATCTCCTTTTACTCTAAACCAACCCTAGAAATCAAAAAGTCCCTGTCTTCCCAATGCCTGCCCCCCAAAATGCTGACAATGGCTCTAAACCTCTGGTACAGGGCCCAACAATAGTCTGCTTGGACAGAAACCATATTCTGTACAGCCGCTGCAAGCGTCCATGTCTGTAGCCCTGGGGCCTCCTGGAACCACTCCCAGGTGAGGGATCTATAGGAGGGGCCCTCTAGTACAGCGCCTCCAAACACATTCATGTTTCATTTCAGAGACCCCTTAGACACAATATTTTTTTTTTCAGTTGTAGACCACAGGGAGAAAGATTAGTGTTCAGGAGCAAATAAACCATATCTCTTCGATCAAGTTCTTTCATCCACCTTTGTATCACAAATATGATTGTGTAAATCTATTCCTCGCCTCAGAAGGATAGTTTGTTAGTATCGTCTTGGCAAAGCACCTGAAAACTGTCAAAGCAGCAGCAACTCAGGTGCTGTCTCCCTGTTGCCACTATTGGGAAACAGGTATCCTATAACTCCAGGCCCAACTCACCCTGCCCCCTTTTCGGGCTGCCATTTCATCCTTCCTTTTTGTGTCTTTTATCTTTAATGGTGTTGCCACAGCAACCACTGTCACCAGAACGGGCAAGATAGTGTCACCACTTCTGTTCCAAGCAGCAAGTTAGAACTAACCTTGGGAAAGGTAAATTACTCTGATTTCCCCACACTCCTCATCCCACTCTCTAAAGAGGGATCATAGGTTGTTAACAGCAGCAATAGACAGGAACAAAGGAGCACCTCATCGTACCTGGACCATATATACCCTGCATCTGTGACACAGCCTGGATGCTGTGCAAATGAAAATGCAGCATAAACACATTACAGTACTGCCAGAATCACTTAGTTCAGATGAATAGGCACAGGGACTCAGAATCCTGTCCTACAGGCCAGGGCAGGGCAACCTAAAAAGGGCCTGAATCCTAAAAATCCTAAATATGAGCCCCCAAAGACTCCTTTCTTGCCTTTGTATTGACATAAATCCTAGGCTTTGTAGGCTCCCTGCTTGCTTTAGGGGCGCAGAAAGTGAAGGGAGACAGGTGTTAGTGCATCTGCTTTCAAGTGGTGACAAAGAGATTTCGGTCCCCCAGGGGCCCTTTGATCCCTGCTGACATATTCTTTCCCAATGTTAAATGAAAGTCACTGCTAAAGCACCTTAGAGAGCCTCTGGGATCCCCTGGTGCCCCTGAAAGACCCTAGGCTGCTGTTTTTGGAGCACTGTTGGAACTGTTTCAATTCTTTCAGCGCAGCAACCAGCTGCAGTCCTCAAACAGCTTCAGAGAGACTTGCTCAAGGTCACCCTCAAGATAATAACAGAAAAAGAACTAGGAATCCTACTCCAGGTTCTACATGCACACATTCCTCTCCTCATAGAAGGCATATAACCCAAATACCCTATATCTCAGATGCCTCCTAAGACAGGAATAGAATCTAAGCAGTCCGAGTTCCCAAAACCCCTGGTCTGTCCCTCTCCCCTCAGCAACCCCACCCCTGTTTCCTGGAATAGCAATACCCCCCACTGGAGTCAGAGGCAGAATTCCTTGGCCATGCCAGCTCATGGTATGCAGTGAGTCAACAGCCCCTGCCCATTCCCCCCAGCAGGGGTTGCCACGGTTTAATGAGTGGTTATTTGTGGTACTTTGCACACAGCTTGGAGCTGTGCCTTCACCCCATACTGGGGGTAGGGGTGGGGGAGAGAGAGTAGTGTCAAAGCATCATTTATTACTATAATCTTCAATGTGCATTCCACCCATGGCGTTAATGTCCCAAAATAAACGTATTAATCCCCCCCACAGCCTACAAAGCAAACACTCAGCTGGAGGGCTTTGTGTGGGAGGGAGGCAGCACCACAGACAAGAGAACAGTAAATGGCACCTCTTTTCCTTGGGTGGGGGGTTGGGAAACCTGGGTGGGTATGCTGTCAGGAGTCAGCCTGGAATGAAGCGATAATCAGGCTCAGGGAGGAGAAGGTGACAAGGTGGAGGTTTTTAGGCACTTGTTTATAGGCACCTGCAGTCATGTGGATCTCTTAGAAAAAGTGGTTTGGGATCTGCTTCTGATTTAGCTTACTCTTGCAGGTAAAATAATTCTTAGGCAAGTCAAGCCATTTTGAAACAGTCCTGCACTGGGTCCTCCAAGTCAAATACTTTAGAGTTAAGAGAATTGCTCTCATTTATTTCTTTTCAGGAAGAAAACCTCTCTGGTCCCTGATGCTCTGTAGTTATGGGAATCAACAAAGGACACCAGAAACTAATAACCCACAACAAGAGGGCCTCCAGGCTTCCCCTTTCTTTCATTCCTATTAGCTTACTTACTCCATTTCATCACGTTCACCGCACCCATTTTTAAGGTGACTAGGCATAAGGATAAGGAAGGATAGTACTTGTCCTGCCTAGCTTTCTACCAAAATGTACCCTGTTGATAAATATCATCCCATGTTGGTCTCTCCTCTCTCTCTATCCTCTTGCTTAGCATTTATTAAATCACACTGCTTAGATTTCCTAAAGAAAGTATTTGTAATATACTTAAATTATAATAATTAATATACTTTAAGACGCATGCAAATTAAATTCTATATTCATTGGGGTAACATGTTAGAGTCTTATGGAAAGTTCTTTTGGGATGAGAAGTCAGTAGTTCTGTGCCCTATTCTTGGCTCTCATACTGTGTAAACTTAGATAATAAGGTTGGGGCCTCAGTTTCCTCATCTGTAAAATGAGAAGATTGGACCAGATGATCTTTAGGGCTCCTTAACAAATCTAAAATTATATCACTAAAATGTTTTGATATATTATTTGAGATTTTCTTGGTGAAAGATATACCTGTATTTCTATCTTAAAGAATTTTTACAAAACTAAATTTTTTTTCCATGATAAAATAGACTCATGAAAGACAATTTGGAACTACAGAAAAACAAGAAGGAAATGGGGGGGAAACATTCATAGAACCACTACCTTGAAAGGACGATTTTTGACCTGATCCTTCCTCCTCTCCCTCTGCAACCCTATCTCCTTCACTTTCATCAGGTAAGACCCTCCGGAGGCCGACATGAAAGATGCATCAGGTTTGCAGATTTGGACTCCAGCCACATCACTTATGGGTGCCTGCCCCTATAGAGATTTGACATCCTAAGAGGTAACTGATCACAGCTGCAGCTTAGGAAAAAGAGTCGTCCATATTCCCGGGTCACAGGATGACAAAGTCATCCACTTTTAACAGCCAGAGCCTCCTGCTCAAGCAGCTAAAGCCAACAACCCGAATGACGACTAACAAAAAGACAAGCAAGTCCGAAACCAAGTTCTGGTTTCCCTTACTTTGGACGACAGGTATTTCCAGAGGTGGAAGGCATTCCAATATCAAGTAGCTAGCCTTTCGATTTTATATGTCCAGTATAACCACAATAACCTGAGATTTCCTCCAAGTCTCTACCAGGTTCCCTAACAACTGGCTCACAGAAGACATAACAGAATGATGTCACCCTGACCAAACTCCCATTGAGGGGAAGTTTGCGGATTCAGACAGATATGAACAGGAAAGAGAATGTAATCTCCAAAGTGTGAGATCCCCATTCCTATTACCTAAGAGGACAGCAAGCAGAATAATAAAGGAGGGAGCACCAGGTCTAAGTTCTCCCCAGTGAGATTTCTAATTGATGTGTCCCTTGCTCCAGCCCCTGCCAGCCAAAACACAGGCCAGACACCATGAGGATAATCACTAGTCATCCAGGACCCCCATTTCAACAGAATGACTGCTAGACCAAGGGATTCCTCCAGCTGGGCTCTCACAGTTGAGAAATGCAACAGGATCACAGAAGAACTTGGAATTGTGCTTTAAGCAGCCAGCTGCCTGCTATGACAAAGGATTATAGGAAAGAGCCCTCAGGTTCTGAATGCATCGCTCATTCCCATCCTTCACTGAAATTAGTGAAAAGTTATTAAACTATAAGAGCTAGACTGTGATTCACAGCAATCAAGTCCTGCCTGCAGCTGTGAATGCAGACAAGCTGGAGATGAGCCCCTGCAGCTCCTCTGCACACGAACGCACACACTTACAGGGAAATGCTCTGCTGCAGTATTGAGTGACAGCAAGGAGCCACAAAGGCAAAGTAGAGCCGGAGATTCTCCCCAGCAGCCCCACCAGCACCCCTACACTTTTAGTTGCTCTAGGTCTGGAGACTCCTTCTCAGTTTTTGTTCTTCAGTTGAAATGGGAATCTCTCAGATCCCAAATCCTCTCATTTCATGCAGGTTCTCCGAAGCAATCAAATAGGGGTGGGGGTGGGGGTGAAGCTTATGTAAGCTTCAGGGTGCACAGGGCTTTCCTGGCCTAGGCACTTCGGCCTGAAAGAGAAGACCCCTGGGGCTGGGCTGAGAGAAATGAAGCAGTTTGGAATCTCCCTGGAGTTCCAGAGCTCAGGGCAATACTTCTGCTTTTCATCATAGCTTTTATAAGAGGAAGAAAACAGTCTGGGTCTTGGTCTCTAGGGAAGCAGGGACCCTTTGGGATCTGGTTCAGAGACAGCTCATCTCTGTGTACACCCAGGTGGCTGCTTCTGGATTTTACAAATGAAGCCAGGCTCAGCTCTGTGTTAGGAGGCAGCTTCGACGGCTAAATTGCTAGTTAGAACCAGTTCAGTCTGACAGCCTGGGAGGCTGGGCAGCCCTGCGTACACTGACAGCTAGTCCCCATCCAAGGATTCTACTCTCATCATTCTACTGAGCTCCTGATTGAGGCTGACCAAGTTCAGCTGCTAAGTCAAGATTTGACCCTTCCCCTCAGACACCAAACTGCTTTCCTTGCCACTGAAACGCTTTGTCACTCCACCAAACACCACCCTAAATGCCAGCGCCTGTAGCATGTCCTATAGAGAGGCTGTGCACTTCCCCCAAAAAGCACAGGCTAGCCACACATCTTCATGTTGGCATAGCCTTCAGATCACAAACTCCCAGGGGATGGCTTTATTGCAACTTTTAGATTTAGAAACACTAGAGGGGGCGCTGAACTCTAGACCTCAGTGAAAAGAGGGCAAAGAAAACCTCTCTTCTCATATTAGGGCTGAAAGGGGCAAGAGAAGAGAAGATTGAACTATTTTTTTTCTTTTGTTTCTGAAAGGCTGCCCTGGTCACAGTCACAACTAGCTGAGGGACTAGAACCACTTTAGTTCTTCTGCAGCCCCCAGACTAGCCAAATTTTCCAGGATACACTTAGTGGACATGGCAACCAAGATAATATAGAAGTTGGCACTAATTGGCTTCCTCGGCGACAACTTTTGGTAGGAGCCAGCAGAGCTCCTACTAAAAATGAAGCTCTAAACTGAGACCCAGTTTCCATGGTCCTATCCCTTCACTAACCTGGTATCCTTGAGCATTCTTGTGCTAGCTTTCTGTAACACTCTAAAAGAGAAAAAAGAACAGGGAGATAATAACAATAGCTAACATAGTTTGAGTGCCTACTCTGTGCCAGGTACTGTTCTAAGTACTTTGTATATATTATCTCATTTAATCATTAGAACAACCAGTATTATCCTCATTTTACTGATAAAGCACTGAAGCAGAGGAAAGTTTAGTAACCTGCCTAAGGCCACACAGCTAGTAAGTAGAGCTGGGATCTGGCATATAGCTGAGAGGTTGGGTTTAACACAAGATCCTGGGTACTAGGAAAAGGATTGCAGAGAGTAAGCTTGTGATGTCACTGCCCAGACTGACTTCACTTGGGAAAGATCTCTGTTTCCGGATGCCTACAAATGCAGTCAAACAATGGGAGAGGTCTTTCCAAGTCTCTGCTTTGACATCCACCTATGGACAGTGTTTTCTGAAAAGAGGAAATCATAGTTAATACACTGGGTCTGGCTCAGATGAACGCTACAGAGCCTGCCAAAAGACCCAGGATGAAACCAACACTGCAGAGAGAGGTCTACTCTAGAAGGGGACATCTCCTCAGGAGCCAAACATTCCCCTCTCACAGGAGCTTCTGAATATCAGAAATGGTCCCTCCAACGGTTGGTTCCTGACTGAATGAGTGGAGGGTAGGATACCACCTTCCTAAAACGGGAGAAGTGGACACCCCAGGGGGCGAGGGCTGGGGTTCTTGTTGAATGCTAAGGAGTACAAGAGCAGTACAGCCCTAGGAGAGGAAGCATAGAGGCGAACGTTTTCTCAGAAGTCAGGGGAGTGGGAAGCCGGAGTAACCTCAGAGCAGTAAGACAGATGGAGAGGGCAGTATCCCGAAGAGACGACTTACACCTGAGACCTCAGTTCCCGCACGCTACACCCGATTCCAGTCCCCCCAGAAGGGCCATCCAAACTCCGGGGACTTAGAGCCTCCCTCTTCTATCGCTTCCCAGCGCCCCAAGGTGGGAGCATTCCCAGGGAGGGCAGTGGGGCGCCCTCGGAGGGTTCTCCGCCGCTCTGGGCTGCCGCACCTCCCTCACCTCCCCGGGACCCGGAGTCGCGGCTTCCCCGCCGCAGCCCTCGCCCGGAGCGGCGGGCCGGGGCAGCGCCGCTCACCTCGCTCATCGCGCCGGCCGGACGGGGCGCGCGGGGGGCGGCACGTGCAGGGGAGACGAGGGGCCCTCGGGGCTGCGCGGGCGACGGCCACGAGTTGCCGGGCTCCGAGGCAGGGGCCCCGGCTGACGAGCGGAGGAGAGTTAGCGCGGGGAGCCTCTGCTCCGGTGCCCGCACCCCGGCTCTCGGCGCTCAGCTTCCCACCAGGCGTTCCCTCCCGACCCGGTCCTGTCAGAGCCGCTCCGCGAACCTCCTCCGGCCCCACCTTTTATAGTCAGCTCCGTCCTCCTCCAGCCCGAACAATAGGAGCGCCTCCTGCCGCAGAGTGACAGCCCCTTGCATCCAATGGTGGCAGGCTTAGAGGTCTGCTGCATTTCCAAACTAGGGTAGGACCGTCAGAGAGCGGGAAGGAGGGGGACACGGTCGGCGGATGAGAGCACGGAAAATGAAGTAGGGGGAGCAAAGAAGGAGGGAGAGGAAGGAGTAGCACACGAAGGAGGGAGAGGGAAGGAAGGAGCGTGTGAGTTTGAGAACGCGAAGGAAAAAGAGCTGGGAGAAAATCAAACGGATACATGAGAAGCAGGAAACAGTGAATGAAAGGGGTAAAGCCAAGAGACGTTGCATATTAAGATTTAGTAATAGGATGGCAGTCTGGACAAGAGAAGGATTCAAGGGAGGAAGGGAAGGAGAGAGAGAGAGAGAGGAGAGAGAAAGAGAAGCAAGTGGACGATATTCCGTGGCAAAGAACAGGGAAGTTGGGAAGTGCCTGTTTGATTTGGAAGATCATAGATCTTAGGAGTTGAAAGACATTTTAGGATTCATCAATCCTACCTCCCACATAATGCAAAAATTCCTCTCTAACAAAATGATGGTCCCCTAGTGTCCACTTGAATAGGTAATGAGCTCCCCCCCCCCCCAATTTAACTTACAACTGCATATTCATTCAATCTCAATCTGACAATATGCCCTCCACTGTGCCAGGCATGGTGGTGAAGCTATAAAAAAAAGGAGACACACTTATGACCTTGTACCTATTGTTAACATTAAAATAGGTATCAATATGCAAGTCCTATTTCCTAGAGTCTAGCTTGTTTCTTCCTACAATTCAGGTAGCAGCCCATTTGGTGGTCCATGTCTGAGGACCCAAACCAGCCAAGGGGACTCTGCCCAGGTGTAGGGAGCAGATGTGAAAGATGAAGCCCACAGTCCAATCTATATAGATTATTTTTCAATAAGATGGAACTTTACTAAATAATTTCTATGTTGTATAAGTTTTAAGAAGAAAGTATGATTAGAGCAAGATGAAAAACAATAGAACACCTAGGTAAAAGTCATGAACTTTCTGATAACTCGAACTGCTATTCCTGTTTACCAGGTATCTAGCTTTCATTTCTATTTTAAGAAAATCCTTTAAATTTTCTTGCCTGTGATATTTCTAGGCATTGTGAAACCTCTTAGCCTGCTTGAATCTTCAGTCAGCCAAAGCTAATCACTTTCAGCATTAGCTGTTACACCCGTTTGATAGTTTCTCCCATGGTCTGTAATAAATGAGTCACTAATAGCTGAGCTTCTCTCATCCAGCAAGCACTGATCCCTTCTCAACAACCAGATTCAGATGAGACCTCAAATAGCCCTTTCTCTAGCTCGACTCTCTGTGCTTTGACATTTTCTCTGCCAGGTCAGAAATAGAGAAGATGGAAGAAAGATCACGTCTTTTCCCCCATCCACCTGAGATCCTCTGACTGTCACTTTCCAGTGGGAATCTGGTTGCCTAAGTTACTAAGTTTCTAACTAGGCTAGCTCCTACTCACTCTATGCAGCCTACTCCTCTGGCTTCCCCCATCTTTTTAATGAACAGCCAATTAGCATTGAAAATATTGTCTTTAGTGAAGCAGACCTCTCCAAAGTTCTGAAACAGCTATGCAAAGATTATAAAGAGAATTCAAGATCCTAGATCAGAGGTCAGCAAGTTTTTTCTGTAACAGCCAGATAGTAAATATTTTAGGCTTTGCAGGTCTTATGGTCTCTGTTGAAACTGCTCAAGTCTCCCATTATAGCTTGAAAGCGGTCATAGACAATATGTAAACAAATAGATGTGGCTATATTCCAATAAAACTTTATTCATGGACACTAAAGTGTAAATTTCCTATAATTTTCATGTGTCGTAAAATAGTCTTTTTAAATTTTAATGTGAAAACCATTCTTAGCTCACAGGCTGTGCAAAAACAGGCAGCAGGCCAGATTTGGCTCACTGGCCATAAATTGCCAACCCCTGCCATAGATGATTAAATGCCCAAGCATGCAACAACAGTAAGTTGTATAATAGTAAATAATAATAGGTTAGAGAAGAAAGACATTGTCTAGGACCAAAAGAATCAAAAGCTTCCTGGGGGAAATGGGATCTGGGTTAGGCTTTAAAGAAAGGGTAAAATTTAGAAAAATGGTGGAAGGAAGGGAGGAAGGTAAAAAGATGTGTCTGTATGACATTTGAGTGATAACAAGAGAAAAATGATGAAAGAAGACTGAGGTTTATGATGGGGAAGTTGCAGGAGATGTGTGAAGGCCTTAAATATAAGAATAAGAAATTTAAACCCAACCCTTGGACAAATAGCATTTTTACATTATTCTTGTTGGGGAAATATAGGACTGATTTGACAAAAGAAGGACTAAGAGCAGGGAGACCAAGATGGGGGTATTGCAGTTATATGCAGATATTATAGTAAGAGCCTAGGTGAGCCTAGTGATAGCAACATAAGAGAAGGGACATCAAGAAACATAAGGCATAAGGAATCAATCAGTCTTGTGACTAACAAGATTTAGGAGAGGATTCAAAGTGACTCTCGGAATTCAGGACCAGGAAATTGGGAATGTTATTCAATTATTCGTTGGCTATTAAGCACACATTATGGCCAGGACCTATGCTGGGTGTTGGGAAAAGAAGACCCACATGACACAGAGCTTACAGTCTCCCTAGAGACAGTCATGCAAACACAAAGGTGCAATATTATTATAGATGCTGTGATGGAAGTCTGGGCAAGTGCAGTGGGAGTCCAGAGAAGGCAATAGAATGAGATTTAACCTGAACAGGCGTCAGAAGGAACTACTAGGAATTGCAAGATCCTATGGAACTGGAGTTGTAGATTTTGGAGACATTCATGTACTAGAATGAGGATGAATGAAATCAGGTATGCAAAGGTGCTCCATAAACTGTAATGTTAAAATGTTAGCTATTTTTCCATTTTACCAGAGCCTTGTGAATAGATGAACTATTAGGGAGGAACACAGAAGAAGAAAGGTAGGGGGGTTGAAATTGAGCCTTAGAGAAAAACCCATAGTTTTTCCTAACCCATGGGCTTAGGGAAAAGGAGAATCCAATAGAGGAGAAAGAAAAAATAGCTATCAAGAAATACAGGTGGAGAACCAGGAATGCATAACATCATAGAGGCTAGGGAGAAAAAGAGTTTCAAATGTGATAATGTGGTTGTTACACAGTCAAAAGCAGTAGGGAGGTTGATTGGGAGAAACATAAGAGAAAGCCCATTGAATTCAACAAGCCACAGGAGATCATTGGTGAGTTTAGAGAAAGAAGATTAAACCAGATTACAAGATGGAAAGGAAAAGAGGTAGACTGAACACTTTCTGTTCAAAGAAGTGTTTGTGCCAGAACCTGGGAGGCCAAACAGGATAGAGCAGGCCTAGACTGGAAATTTGGCTCAGTGGACACCTGTGCGAGGTTGGCCAGATGTCAAATGCAAACATGGCAGGTAGGAACAGCAGGTAGCAATGGTTCAGAAGTCAGAAAAGAGTCAGGAATCAGACTAGAAGACTAAGGGGTATCCTGTCAGAGAGTCAGGACAGCAAAGGATAATCAGCTATGGAAGACAGCAGCTAAAAGGGAAACAGGAATGTATCCAGATGAAACCATGGAACCTACATTGCTATAAAATGCCTGGCATAAAGAAGATACCCATTAAACATTTGTTGAATGAATGGATACTTTCACAAATAATAACATATGATGCCACATGGAAAGATCATGACTTTGAAATCAGACCTTAATTCATATCCTTGACCATTTATTCATTCCATAAATATTTTTTATATGTGCCTGGAGTATACAAGACCCTAAGGGTCCAAAAATAGGAGTTATCTCTTGACTTCAACAATTCACAGTTGATTGAGTGTCAGAAAGAAACAATTACTCTGCAATGTGATAAGTGCTATAACAAATGTGTGTGCAGAGGTGTAGCTCTAACCCACGGGCTCCCAGAGGTGATCTGCTGTGCTCAGGCCTGAAAGGCCAAGAGGATCAGGACGACCAGGGGAGGGGATATGTGGCAATTCCAACCAGACAGAATAACAAGGGCAGATGTTCAGAGGTGAGTGAGCACAGCTTGTTCAGGGAACTCTAAATGCTTAAGCACATCTAGAGCCAAAGTGTGATGTGTTAGGTCAGTGGAGGGAAGTGGGGTTGGGATAGATGAGGCCAGAGTGATAAATAGGTGCCAGATCACAAAGGACTTTGTATGACATGCTAAAGGGATTGGATTTTATCCTGAAGGTCATGAGAAGCAAATGAAGAATTTTAAGCAGGGGAGAGACATGATAAAATTTGCATTTTAGAAATAGCCACAGCATGGAGGATGGGTTGGAAGGAGATGAGGCTGGTTGTAGGGAGAATAATTTAATAGGCTCCTGCAGTAATAAGTGGAAAATGATGAGGGCCTGAACTCAGCTAAGAGGTAGTGGGCATGTAGTGGTCAGGAAACAGGATGGACAGGGCATAGCATCAGATCATTTTTAGGGAGGGAGAGAAAGGAGCCTAGGTGACTCCCCAGCTTTTGGCTTGGTATCTGCGACAGGGTGGCAGTGGAGATGAAGGAAAGGAAGAGGGTAAGAGAATGAATATGTATCGACTTCCTTCCATGTTCCAAGCACTGTGTAAGAAACTCTACATATGTTACTTTATTTAATCTTCACAACAAACCTGGCTAGTGGGTGTTATTAACCCCCTTTTCCAGATAAGAAAATTGGAGTTCAGAGAGTTTAGCCCACCAGGCCACAACCAACACAGATGTTTTTCAGACCCTATCTGGAACAGGCATGTTGGAAGAGGGTAGGGACATTAGTTAACTCTGAAAGCCTGTTCACCATGGATGCTAGGGTCATCCAGCAGCAGATCCCAGTCTCAGTCTACTCTATGGAAGAGACCCTGAGGCTGGGGGAGCATTTCTGTACATAGAAGAGCAAGCTTAGAGAGGTGTGTCCCCAAGGCAACCCCATCTCAAAGAACCGCAAGGTGGATTTCTCCATGAAGAACAAGGCTCAGGGCAATCCTTGAGCCCCAGGTGAAGGATCAGCCCTGGACCAGAGCATCTCTCCTCCAGCCTGAACTCCTCCCTAAGTATTCAAAACTGATCTAGAGAGAGGAAGTCGGTCTCCCATCCCCCATCTGGGATTGGCCCAGCTTGATGATATCTGACTCGCATGGAGCTGGGTTTCAGTGACATCAAACAGTTAGGGAAGGAGCAATAAAAGTAATGCAGCTAGCAAGAGCCAGCATCAGAATTTCAACCTAAGTCTGTATGACTCCAGAGCCCATGCTCTTTCCACCTTCTCATATTGGGATAGCCACGAAGTTAGGTAATATAGGAGAAGTTAGTTTGTGGAAGGGTGGCAATGATTTCCATTTTATTTTATTTTTTCCAGTTTTATTGAAATATAATTGATGTATGACATTGTATAAGTTTAAGGTGTACAACACAACGGTTTGATATATGTATATTTCATTTCATATAGTTAAATTTTTTTTCCTTGTGATGAAAACTTTTAAGATCAACTCTCTTAGCAACTTTCAAACACACCATACAGTATTGTTAACTAGAGCCATCATGTTGTATATTACATCCTCAGAACTTACTTATCTTATAACTGGGCGCTTGTACCTTTTGACCACCTTCACCCAATTACCCCCCATTCACTGCCCACATCTGGCAACCACAAATCTGATCTCTTTTCCGTGAGTTTGGCTTTTTTTTAGATTCCACATATAAGTGAGATCATATAGTATTTGTCTTTCTCTAACTTATTTCACTTAGCATAATGTCCTCTAGGTCCATCCATGTTGTCACAAATGGCAGGATTTCCTTCTTTTTTATGACTGAATATTATTCCATTAGATAGATAGACAGATAGATCGATCAATCGATCTTACATTTCCTTTATCCATTCATCCCCTGATGAACACTTAGGTTGTTTTCATGTCTTGGCTATTGTAAATAATGCTGCAATGAATATGGGGGTGCAGATATCTCTTTGAGACAGTGATTCCATTTCCTTCAGAGATATACCCAGAAGTGGAATTGCTGTATTATATGGTACTTCTATTTCCAATTTTTTGAGGAACCTCCATACTGTTTTCCATAGTGGTTGCACCAGTTTACCTTCCCACCAAATTTTTACCTTCCCAGTGCACAAGGGTTCCCTTTTCTCCACATCCTTGCCAGCATTTATTTCTTGTCTTTTCAATGACAGCCATTCTAACAGGTGTGAGGCGATATCTCATTGTGGTTTTGATTTGCATTTCCCTGATGATTAGTAATGTTGAGCATTTTTTCATGTACCTGTTAGCCATTTGAATATCTTCTTTGGGAAAATGTCTGGTCAGGTCGTTTGCCCATGTTTTAATTGGATTTTTTTTTTTGCTATTGAGTTGTATGAGTTGCTTATATATTTTGGATATTAACTCCTTATCAGATGTGTGATTTGCAAATATTTTCTCCCATTCGGTAAGCTGTCTTTTCATCTTGGTTGATCATTTCTTTCGCTGTGCAGAAGCTTTTTAGTTTCATATAGTCCCATTTGTTCATTTTTTATTTTGTTGCTCATGCATGAGGTATCATAGAACTCCATTTTAGACGTACTGAATTTGAGATGCCTCTGTGATATCCAAGTGAAGTCATCTAATAAACTGTTGGGTATATCAATCCTTATACAAGTTATTTCAACTCTCTGAGCCTCAGTTTTCTCATCTGTAAAATGGTGATATTACCTATTTTATCAGCTTAACAGAGGTAAGGATTCTTACACAGTACTCTGTTAATACTGGGCACTCAATAATAATAAATTAATTAAGCAATTAATGCCTATAACATAATCTTTACCATATAATTTAGAGTTTAATTATATATTTCAAGATCTAGGAGTTCAATTTGTTTATGCAGTCTCCATAATTAGACAGTAAATTCCTCAGTAATAAGACCCTCTCTTTTGTCCCTCCCTATAGTGCCTCTCCACAGAGTGGGCACTTAATAGTTTATTGCTAGAGTAAGCTGGCAACCATGGAAGTGGATAGGGGCCCAAGCATGGAGGACTCTGTTCTCCTCCTGTAATCTCTCTCCCGGTTAGTGGTACCACCATCCACTCGATCACCCGTGCTAGAAACCTGGTGTCATCTTTAACTTCTCTTCCTCTTTCTCAACCCAGACATTCCAGTAGTCACCAAGTTCCAGTTATTTCACCTCCCATGTATTTCTCAAAACCCCCTCCTCCTCTACATCCTACCACCATCCTAGCTCAAGCTTAATCTCCTCTCACCTACAGTATGGCAATAGCTTTCTAACCGGTCTCTTTGCCTCCATTCCTACCCCCTCAAATCCATCTTCCAAACAGCCAGCAGAGTAAGATATCTAGAATCTGATAGGTCTGTCTAGAATAGATCGGACCATGTCATTTCCCAGCTTACCCTTTAAATCTCCCTGATAGCCTCAAGCTGCTTAGCCTGGCACCTGAAGTCCCCATGAACTGGCCCTGCCTGCGTCTCCACCACCAACTCCATCTCTCTCAACTCCTCTCTTCCCACTTCCAGACTGAAATGTTACACTCCAGCAAGAAAGGCCTGTTTGTGGTTCTACCATATCCACTTTTTTCTATCTGGCTTCTTGAACTTCTCAGGTTGCACCCTCTGCCTGAGCTGCCTTTCATTTTTCTCCTGGCTAACTCCTCATTAACCTTTAAAAATCAACTCAGTTGTCAGTCCTCCAGGAATCCTTTCCTGCGTCCTCCTCAATATCCCTTTGCCAAAGCAGCATTAGGTGCCCCTCTCCTGTGATCCCATAATGCTCTGTGCATAGCACCGTCATTGATCTGACTATATTTCTTTATATCTGTTTAAAGGTCTGTCTCTGCCACTAGCACATGAGGCAGGAGAGCATCTTATTCATCTTTTTATCCATAGTGTCTAACACATAGTATATTCTCAGTCAATATGTTGATTGAACGAATAAGTATGAATTCTGAGAGTCACACTCTAGCAAAGATACCAACAGACGCATACACATAAATATGCTCTCCATCTTCCAGGGACCAGATCTAAGCACCTGTGCTCTCTAGAACTCAGCTTATTTCAAAATGCAATAAGTCTTGCATAGTTGGATGTTGTACCACTTAAGATTAAAGGTTCCACCAACTCATTCTGGGAACCTAAACAAGGCTCTTCTTAACTCAGTCTCTTCTCTCTGTGTGTGTTTTTTATGCACTTGAGTCTTTAACTCATTTTTAGAGCAACATTAATTGTAATTTAACACTTAACTGAAGAAGCAGAAGACATGATACCCCCCATAAAAAAAGAAAAAGAGGGGCCTGCCCAGTGGCCTAATGGTTAAGTTTGCGTGCTCCGCTTCGGTGGCCCGCGGTTCGCAGGTTCGGATCCCAGAGCGGACAGATGCACTGCTTGTTAAGCCATGCTGAGGCAGTGTTCCATATAATGTAGAGGAGGATGGGCAAAGATGTTAGCCCAGGGCCAATCTCCCTCAGCAAAAAAGAGGAGGATTGGCAACAGATGTTAGCTAAGGGCTAATCTTCCTCACAGGAAAAAAAAAAGGAAAAAAGAAAAATGCCTATTTCTAATGAGAGAAGGCTATGTAAGTGCAGAAACAGCAAACCCTCAGGGAGATCTGTAGTGAGAAGGACCTTTCAAATTGGAAGACTGAGAGTTGGACTTTATTCCAGTGTGTGGGGGATGTGTGGGATCACATTTATCCAAATAGATGTTCCAACGTATTGCCCATCCCCAAAACATCCAAATAGCTTTTGAAATTACTTTTTCTGTTCATAAATATTGGGAGAGTATATATATGTATTTTTTACACTTGCAAAAATGTTCTTCAATCTCAATGGAGCACTAGACAATCCCAGTGAAGACTCCTACTTCTGATTCTTAAACTTATTAATTAGAAGTCCTTTGTCTTGGCTCCAGACAGGACTAGGTACATAATTTGCAGGGCCCACTGAAAAATGAAAATGCAGAGCTTCTTGTTCAAAAGTCATTAAGAATTTCAAAACAGCAACAGCAGGCATTAAACCAAGCCGGAGACTCCTCTGAGCAGAGTGCCTTGTGTGACCGCACAGGTCACGCACCCATGAAGCCAGCTCTGGGACCAGAGTCCCAAATGAATCTCAGCCACCTCTAATTGATTGATTGGCGGCCTCTCTGATTTAATTCTCGGCCCTTTTAGTGAAGAAGTCAGACCTCTTCTAGCTCTTTGTATAAGTTCTTAATTAGACTTCGGTCTCTTTTTAAGAACTTTCCTTTTGGGGTCCTTGTGTAATTGTTATATGTATTCTTTTACTGTTGACATACTGCATGTGAAAAATCTTGCTCCGTCTCTCCCTTTCTCTTCCAGCTTGTCCAGGATCCATGTACAGAGGAGGCTGCAGATCTAGCCTGAACCTCAGCAGTAGGGAAAATCTCCATGGGTCTGATAAGGAGCATTTTCTAATGAGTCATGAGGTCCCCATCCACCAGAGTCCCTCCACATGTGCCAGCAACTAGCACCACGGGCATTCTGGGAAAACCTCCCACTCAGGCCTTTGCCCTGGGTCCAGAGGCTGTGCCCTATATAGGCAGTCACCGAGGACAACTGGAGACAACACACAACAGAAGTTCTGTTTTCCAGGTACTGAGGGTCATAATCCCTCACTCCCAATACTGACAGCTCCTGAGATCAAAGGGAAAGCAGAAGCAGAGTGAGAGTCTGGGGAGAGGCATCCCACACCAGATTCTGTGGCCTGCAGGTGACATGCTGCCTAAGAGGAGCAGGTAGGAAATCTTTTGGGGGCCAGAGATTAAAAGCAATATAGATAACCCAGGGGCTCAGACCCAGGGCAGGTTTGGGAAGAAGCTCTGCAGAAGGGGGAGAAGAGGGTCAAGCGTGGCCCAGAGCTGACTGCTACCCCCTCCCACATTCAGGGGCCTGTGACAGCCACCCCAACATCTGAAGCCATGGCCAGTGAGGAAGATGAGCCTAGGAACTGTGTGGTATGCGGGGACCGAGCCACAGGCTATCACTTCCATGCCCTGACTTGCGAGGGCTGCAAGGGTTTCTTCAGGTGAGAGTCCCCTTCCCAATAGAAATAACCTCCCAAACTGCCCGAGCTTGTCCAACTATATTACTCCTGCATCCTAGAGCCTAACTACCCCATGGCTAGAGTAATTGAGCAACTACCCTTGCCAACCTCAATGCTGTATAAATAGAGGGAAGGCCAAGTGTTTGTCCTGTGGACACAACCCCTTAGTCAAGAGCACTTAGTATGTACTCACTGCCTGCAGAGCCCCAAGCTAGCACTGTGTCAACTAGGCTTTCCTGAGTGATCCTGTGCCCCCATGGAAACACTTGACATGTGTTGTACCCTATCCACCTTTAGGAACTTTGGGCATAGCTCAGATTAGCCCATGTCACCATAGATTCTTTTAGACCATGTCATCTCAGCCCTTCACATACCCACTGTTCACTGCCATCTCCAACCCTCACAATGTCTGTCTGTCACAGACGAACAGTCAACAAAAAAACTGATCTCACCTGCCCCTTTGCTGGAAGCTGTAAGGTCAGCAAGGCCCAGAGGCGCCACTGCCCAGCCTGCAGGTTGCAGAAGTGTCTAGATGCTGGCATGAAGAAGGACAGTGAGTTGGCCCCCTACAATCCCAAGAATCCACTATGTCTCTCTGTTTTGCCCTTGTTCCCACACCATATTCTCCACACAGCAGGCAGCTTTTTGAAACAAGTCAGATGATGTCACTATTCTGCTCAAAACCTCCAATGGCTCCTCATCTCTCTTATGGTCCATGATCTCCCGGTCTAGCTACCCCATACCACCTCTCCGATTTTATTTCCTACTCTTTCCCCCTTGCTCAATCCATCCCAGCCACATGAACTTCAATGCCATCCTCAAACCCACCAGGCACACTCTCCTCAGGACTTTCTCACTTGCACCTGCCATTCCCTCTACCAGGAATGCTCTTCCCCTAGATATCTATATGGCTTGCTCTTTCTCTTCTCTCTCTCAAGTATAGTACCTGTCATATAGGTACCTAAAAATTGTTCAATTACTTATTTAATGCTTTTTCTGTGTGCCAGGTAATTAGGCTATGCTCCCAATAGATAATGTAACTGGGGCTCACAGAAGTCAACTTGCCCAAGTTCACTCAGCTAAAAAGTTGTCGAGTCAGTATTCAAACTTGTCTGACTCCCAAACCTTGCTTTTTCCATGACATTGCACTACTTTTCAATACAGAGCAGTGAAAAGGAAACTAAAAAAGTCACAAATCTTGGTTTGAATTCAATCTGCATCACTTAAGTATTTTCTGACCTTGGACCTATCACTGGAATCTCAGCCTGTTTACATTTCTGAAAAATATGGATAATAACACTGCCCTGTCTACCCATAGGATTGTTTCATCCAGCCAGATTTAACCTCAGAACCTTTGAAATTAAAATGCCATGCAAACATAAGGTGATGTTTTAGGTATCAAGAGCCCTCTCTCTTCAATATTCCCCCAGAAGCCAAACCTCTCCTTACATTGTTCCCACTATACTCTCCTCCCTTCCTTTCTCTCCCACAGTGCACTGTTTTCTGCTGCAGTGCCTCACAGGCTGGGGAAAGTGCACGGGAATCCCCTACCACCTGGAGCCTCTGGGACTTCAGCCAAGCCCAAGGAAGACTCAGGAACTCTCCTCCCTCCCTGCATTCTTCATTGTGCAGGGTGTCTGTGGGGTCCCAGACCTGGGGCTGGCAGAGAGAGGTGCCCTCTGCCAGTCTCAATAGCTTTGTCACATCTCTTGCTTGGGCACAGTGATCCTGTCGGCAGAAGCCCTGGCATTGCGGCGAGCAAAGCAGGCCCAGCGACGGGCACAGCAAGCACCTATGCAGCTGAGTAAGGAGCAGAAAGAGCTAATCCAGATACTCCTGGGGGCCCACAACCGCCACGTGGGCACCATGTTTGACCAGTTTGTGCAGTTCAGGGTGAGCAATAACAGGATTTGGGCTGGAATGTGACCAAAGGGGTGCCCAAGGAGGCTGGCCCGAGGGAGGGGGCTGTGTACCATGCACCAATACAGGACAGGACTTCTCCAGAACCCCAGCCTAGGCAGGCTTCTCAGCCCGGAACCCTTCCAAGATAAGGCTGGAGAGGCCTAAAGGAGATTCCTAAGACAAGAGCCTCAGACTCAGGCTCTGATCTCTGTAGCCTCCAGCTCATCTGTTCATCCATCACCAAGGCTTGCCCACTCTGCTCCCTGTACTCCCTCTGCTCGTGCACTTCGCAGACATCCACACTTTCATGGTACAGCAAGTCATCAAGTTCACCAAGGATCTACCCCTCTTCCGGTGCGTGACCTTTCCTTCCCTCTCAAGGAGAAAACACTCCAATAAATTATAATCCCTCCCCATCGCCAAAAAAAAAAAAGAAGTAACTGACCAAACTAACCCATCCCTCAGCCTTTCCAAGCACCAGGTCTTGAATTCCCAACTTTAAGTATCTCAACCAGAACTGGGAGTTCCTCTCCCTCTCTGAAGTTCAGGCTAGAGTCTAAAGTGCCTTTGTCTACTGCTCCCCACAGGTCCTTGCCTATGGAGGACCAGATCTCCCTTCTCAAGGGAGCAGCTCTAGAAATCTGTCAGATCGCACTCAATACCACTTTCTGTCTCCAAACACAAAACTTCCTCTGTGGGCCTCTTCGCTACACAATAGAAGATGGAGCCCATGGTGAGATGGTGCTAGAACAGTAGAGGGGATGTGTCCTTGTGGTACGGTATGTGGTGAGGTGACCTGAAGGCTCCTAAGCCTAGTATCTCCCACAGTCGGGTTCCAGGAAGAATTTTTAGAGCTGTTCTTTCGCTTCCACGGGACACTGCGCCGGCTGCAGCTCCAGGAGCCCGAGTATGTGCTCATGGCTGCCATGGCCCTCTTCTCTCCTGGTGAGCATCCCCCAAAGCCCAGAAACTTTTGTTCCACCACCTCTGCCCAAACTCTCCCCTCCTTGAATCCATCCATCCCAGGCCTTTTAGCCTTCAAACCTGTGGAATGGGTCTATCCCAGTCCCTGGAGCACAGTGCAGGCCCGCCCCCAGCCCCCTACCTTGTCCTTCCCCTCCTGCCTATCTTACAGACCGGCCTGGGGTTACCCGGAGAAAGGAGATTGATCAGCTCCAAGAGGAGATGGCCCTGACTCTGCACAGCTACACCAAAGGCCAGCAGCCAAGGCCCCGGGATCGGTACAGTGGGAGGCTGGGGGCTTGGAGGCTGCACCAGGGCAGGAAGAGGTTGGGGAAACGCTAAGCCCAGAATGAATGTTCTACTGTCCTTTCCTTTGGAAAACCAGGTCCTTTGGGGGTCTAGTCCTTCCCTCCCATCTCATATGGTTCCAGCATCCAAATTGCCCCTACTGCTGTTTCATCTCACTTTTTCCAGATTTTTTTATTCAGTAGATGCAAAGTAGTAGCTCGGGCTCTGTATAATAGCATTCCTGAGATTGAGGACATCCATCGCTTCACCAATCCAACTTCTCCAGACTAAAGCAGCCTTCTAAGAGTCTTGCTCACTCTTTCTTTGGCCCTTCCCCTCCTCTCCACTGGGACAATTCCTTTAATTTTTCATTCCCCTTGAGATTACGGTCATTCAGTTTCACGGCCAAAGTCAGTCCCTGGCTCAACAGTCCACGATCTCTCCAGGCTCTGAGAGGTATGCTCCACTTCTGTTCTTGCTCATTCCTCAATGAGCCAGTTTGGCTAGAAGAGGGATGCTTTATACCATAGAACACACCCACCTTCCAGAACCTGCTCTAGAAGGCCCGACCCTCAGATTCCACACAGTTGAAGTTCTGGCCAAGTCTGAGGCTTTCTTCACACTTGGCCCTCAGAGCTCTGGGTTCAAGAAAAACTGGGCATGGTGAGATAAAACAATGTCAGACAGAGGCTCCCTTGGGGACCTTTGGAACCTTTGATAAATTTGTCATACCAGAGCATATTTTCTTTAGTGTTCAAACCTAGCTTCACTGAGGGGTAGTTCAAGAGATCTAAACCTCAGGACAAAACTCTCAGCTGCCTTATTTCCTTCCTCTTTCCCTGGTGACCCCACTACTTCCTCCAAGGTTTCTGTATGCAAAGCTGCTGGGCCTGTTGGCTGAGCTCCGGAGCCTTAACAATGCATACGGGTACCAAATCCAGCACATCCAGGGACTGTTCGCCATGATGCCACTGCTCCAGGAGATCTGCAGCTGAGGCCCCAGCTCACCTCCTTCCCCAGCCCATCTGGACACACTGGACTGGAAAGGGGAAAATGCTGGGACCAGAGGTTGGGACCAGTAGAAAGCCCAGTGGTTGCAATGAAAGACTAAAGTAATAACTGCCTCTTCATGCAGTCATGGGGGAAGAGGGGGTAACTTTGGGGACAAAGTTGTTCTCTGGAAGCACATAAGATGGGGAAGAAGGAAGCCTCAGGGCTAAGAGGTAAAGAAGCTCCTTCTGGGAATGGGTGGGCCTCACTTTCTGAGGTCAAACATTTAGCCCTTCAGCCCTTCTTTCCCAGCCTTGGGAGACTCTGGGATGGAAGACAGGATGGGGAGCTAATCCCATGCAGAATTTTCTGTTCTGAAGAGGAAGAGGCTAGGAGCTTTAATCCACAGGGATACGAAGAAGGGGGGAGTGAGGGGAGATAATTCAGGCAGACATACCCCTTAATCCTTCTCCCTTAGTCTTTAGAGCCACAAGAGAATGGGAAGATGATACCAGGGCTGGTGGCAGAGGTGGGAGCCTCAAACCATTGCCTCATCAGCTGCTCCTGTGGCAGCTCCAGTTCTGAGGAGGGCATGGTCCTGTCCCCCACTCTGCTCCTGGGACCTAGAGGTCGCCCAGCAAGGTGGGCTCTGGAAACAGGCCTAGTCTCTGGCCCTGGGGCACCTGACTCAGAGGTTCCAGCTGCTGTGGGGGCTGGCTCTGGGACAACCTCAGCCCACAGTGATGCTGAAGCCACAATGGAATCTGTTGCGCCAGTGATTGAGGAAGGCTCCGAGGGCTAGGGTGACGGGCAGAGGAGGCATCTTCTTCTCCAGCACAGCACCCACACACCAGTTACTATCCACCAAGCCTGTCGGGGAAGTGAATATAGACTAGGTTACTTAACAGGACTTGGAGAAAGGGGTCAGCAGAAGTAAGGTGGAGCTTCCCTCCCTCATCCCTCCGCACCTCTGAATATCATCTCAATAACCCTCACCTCTAAACACCATGTTGGCCTGGGGCAGAGTCAGGTGGTAACCAAAGGAGAAGGTTGTGTCTTGTAGCCTTGTGTTCGCCTCAAATTCCACTCCAACCTGAACCTGAGAACCACGGGCAAGGATGGGAGAGGGCTCTGTCTCAGTGAAGACTAGAGGAGTCCTGACAGGGGATCAGCAGAGTGAAGGCACGCATGAAATGCATGTGTAGTATAGGTAGAAGAATGGTAGGTCAGCAGGGCCTGTGGAGGCCTGGAGGGGCAAAAGTTCATGACTGACTTGTGGGCTGGGAGATGGGATCAGTAGTCTCACCTGTTCATTTGCCCTGTGGTAATAACTTGCATGGGCCCCACCTGATCCCACATTCAATGTAGCTACCCAGTGTACAGCTGTAAAAACCAAAGTACAGGACAAAAGGAGCGTTACTGTAGTGGGACACAGGCCAGGAACCCAGCCAAGTCCAGAATTTCCCCTCTCCATCACTATTGCTCCTCATCCCATACCAGAGTACTTTCCAGCCAGTGTCAAGATGGCCCCCTCTTCGCCTGGCCGCCGGTGATAAACTAGCTCTCCTCCCAGCACCAGCCGATGAGTGAGGCTCTGCAGGAAGTGAGCGACCACGATCACTGTGGGGGAGTGGGGAGACATGGAGTCAAAGAAATAACACCCAGGCCAGCTCCCTCACCCCAAGTAGGGCCCACCCCAGCCTGCCCAAGAAGTTTCTTCTTTAATCCCTGAACTGTACAGATGATGAAAAGGCAGAGGCAACATCAGCAAGTGGGCAGCCAAGATCAAAAGAACCCCGTCCCAATTCCTCACCTGATTCCCCAATCAGGTCAGGATTTCCTAGGGTCAGAGTGGCTGTGTAGTCATCTCCACGATACTCGCCATCAAACTGCCACGTTAGGAACTTGGCCTGCTGCGTCTGGGTAGGGAGAGCAAGAAATAAAATCTCCCTCCCTTTTTACCATTACTATTGCCTCTGCTCGTCCCCCTGGAGCCCCCAGAGCAGGACACTCATGGAGGAGAAAGAGGAAATGCTTTAGTGGATGGAGGCAGGAACCATGGGTCACCTGGAAGACAGCCTTGGCTCGGAGCCGCTCTGCCAAGAGGAGCAGGACCTGGGCGTTGAGGCTGCCGCTGCTGTCCATATCTCCCACAACAGTGGGGAACACCTGTTGAAGAGTGCAGGCGGTAGGACTGAGCTGGGCGGCACCACTCAGCCTAAATCCAAATACAGGATTTCTTTACCAGTATCCAACGCCCCCTAGTGGAGCCATAAAGACAAATTCCTACTCATCAAACAGAAAGGTTTCCCCACCCTCTCCCATTCAGAGGAGACACAGAGAAGCAGCTGCCCTGCCCATTCTTCCCCATAACAAATTTTTCTCCTTCTCTGGACCCAGGTGTGTGAGGCCCTCACCTCTGTGGGGCTAAGTTGCCAGTCCCCTGCATAGGCTGCATGGAGGTGATAGCCGGGCAAGCCCAGAGCACTCATGTGCACAGTGTGAGCCACCTGAGGAAAGAAAAGTCAATGGAGGAGAGAGCATTCCTGCTCCATTTCAATCTCCCGTCCCACCCTTCATCTTCTCCCCATCCAGAAGGCCTTTTAAGAACCCCAAATATTCCAACATATACAGATTAAAAGCAACAAGTCCCACAGGCAAGGGAAGTAAAGAGAGCCCCTCATCCTCCCTCATTTGTCCCATATAGCCTGGCTGAGGCTGGAGTACAAAGGAAAGGAGAAGAGGATCCAGGGACAGGCAGGGAAGAATAGTAAGGAGGGGCCAGAGAAGTGGGAGCACCTGGAAATGGCTGCTCAGAACCTTGTTGACAACGAGCTTCACTCCCTCCATCTGTGCTGGGAATACATCTGAACGGAGTGGAGGGGAGGGGAAGGGAAGGAATAAGCACAGACAAGGAGTAGTCTCCCCTTTCAATCCCATAGAAAGCGCTTTGGAGGAACTGACCTCCTTTCAAGTCCTGCAACGAAATGCTGCACTCCGTTCTGGCACCTGATCCTCCCTGAGGGTGGATGCCCCGGCTGTGATCTCCCCTTTCCTACTCCCATCACTGGACACCCAGCATTCAAGACCTCCCCGCCTCTGCCCCTTCAACCTGAGACGCTCAAATGCCAAATTCTCACCTTTGCATAGCCGGTGCAGCTCATCGAAGCTCCCAGGGTTGGGCAGAGGTTCCTCTCGACGGGGACTCCGGCGGGGCAGAGCCCCCATCGGTGCCAGGCCCAAGGTGTTCCCCATTTCAGTCCAGAGGACAGGGGATGGGCCGGGGCTAGCCTGGGAAAGGACGCTATTGCTCCCGCTACCCCCCACGGGCCCCACCCCCCATCATCTGGCTCCCCAGTCCCAGAAACTTCCACATGGTCCGACGCTAGACCTGGAACAGGAAGAGTCGAGGGAGAGGGCACTGAAGGGGAGAGTGAACCCCAGGCACACTCCCGTCCCATCTTTAATCCTTCACCCCCACCTGTCACCCCTGTTCCCTCCCCCACTCTCTAATCCTAGCTCCCACCACAGACCTCACCCAGCTTCCTAATCTTTCTACACTTCATTCCTAGGCCCCAAGGCGAGGCTTGCAATGGAGCAGTAGCCCTTACCGTCTCAGACCATCATGCTACCCCTTTCCCCCCGGCACACCCCGGTCATCTTGATGGGGGCAGCCATCTTGAGTGATGGCAGAACTGCGGCTTCATGCTGCATTCTCAGCGTGGTTGTGAGCGCCATCTTGGAACCGGGCAAAAAAAGATATCCAAGACCCGAACCTCCCTTGATAGGACCCCGCCCAATCGGTAAAAAAAAAAAAAAAAAAACAGAAAAAGAGGCCTCCATTCCCAGAGGCCAATGGGAGAGGAGGAAGCAAACGAGTGGCAGACCTAACGTCCAGAGAGCTCCAACCCCGGCACTGCAGAGGCGGGCGGGACTTGATTGGAAGCTGCTTAGATTTACTCTAGTAGATGGCCTTAGATCGCCCAGCCTCTCCAAGGTCGGGAAAAACCTGTGAGCGTACAAGGCGCTAGAGGGGCATCTTGGAGCTTGGGCCACTGAAGCTCCATCCACCATATAGCCTGGAGACTTGTGTTGTGTGAGGGGTGGCAGAGGAAACGACTGTGATGACTTCTTTCTAACCCTGGTTCATATAGCTCCTAGGCGATCCCTCCCCGCCTCCCCCACCCCCCGCCCTCCCCTCCCGCCACGAACCCCTGAGAACTCCTCACAGCCCTCCACGGTACACCACAGTACACAGTACACCTCCACATGAGTACTCCTCACAAGTACAGGTCTTCCTAGGACATGGACCCACACCTCCCTCTTGAGGTCTACACCTCTCCAAGTTCGCCCTCTTGTCCTCTTGGTGGAAAGGGAATGGGTGTGAGAGTTTGGGGTAGAGGAGTAGGCGCTGCAACCTAAGTTCTAGCAGAATTATTCACTGAAACATCTACCCCCTGCAGTTAATCCTTCCTTCCCTGGTTCCCCAGGCAGAGTTGGCAGGTAAAATCTGGGAATGTGGACTCCCACCTCCAGATGTGCTCCACTCCAGAGCCAGGGACAAGTCAATGGAGTGCCCTTCAAGTGCTAAGCACTCCACAGGGGAATAATTGAAGGTGGAATAAGATTTCCTGGGCTCTGGTCACCTCTCTCACTAGCCCTCCATCTCTCAGGAATGTTCCACATACACTTTGAGGGCAAAAGGGTGAAGATACAAATGCTCCTGATATCTATTTAGCTGATTTCACCCATATGCCTTGGGCCTGGGGAATGTGCCTCTGCTCCCCCTCACAATCAGGGCTGGGAGAAGGGCTAGAGCCTTGGTCAGAGGGATGCTATGTTGCCTGCTAGCTCACATTGGCTGACCACCACCTAGCACCCATAAGGTGATCCAATCATCAGGGACCTTCAACCTTTGTTCTTGGTAGAAGCCTCTCATTCACCTCTTCTTCTGCCAGAGCCCTCCAATTGGGAGGTGGAGGGCAGAGGGTGCTTCCTGAACATGTTTTATTGGGGGTAGGGTGTGCTTACTGATCAGCATTCAGGAGGGTCATTCTGAGCTCTCATGTTTTCTCCCCCATCTCATTACACATTAACTCAAAAAGGGACAAAGTCAATCGCTTCTGCCCTCTGACCCTAATCCTTATTCTCCTAACCCTCACCCGTGCCCCTGATTTCAACTCCTTTCTTCTGTTCCCCAATACTTCTCTGCCAAGTTGCAGTGTAGGGAGACAGGGTTGGGGAGCTGAAATCTACCCATAATGGGACAAAAATACCAAGGGCTGAGGGCTTGATATGTCAGAGCTTTCCAAAGAAAAACTAGAAATCCTACTTCCTGCAGTATTCAAATCCAAGGACTGCTAGCCCCAGACCCCAAAAGGATGAATCTCAAATAGGCCTGAAGTATCCCTCCTTGGCCTCCACGAAGGCCTCCCTGCCTCCCACCTATCACAAGTCCCCCATGTGCTTGTCCTCTCCTCCCCCATTTCTCCAACTTGTTTACTCCAACATGGCCTCTGCCCCACCTGGCCCTTCCACAGTCCTTATCACCTGATAGGGGAGTGGGGAAGCAGACAGATATATAGCCCCTGCCTCCCCAGCCAGGCCAGGCACAGACAACAAGGACAGAGACGCTGAAAAGGTAGGGTAAGGGAGCAAGAGGTGTGGGCGGAATCCAAAGAGGACCAGGTTTTAATTGTGGGAAGGGAAGGAACCAGATTGGAGTGGGCACCTAGGTAGGGGTCCCTGGGGAGGGGCTGAAGTCCATTCAGCTTCGTTGTTCTCCCCCATCCCCAACTCTTCCCAGGCCACCTTCCCCACCATTGCCACCATGAAGCTGCTTGCAGTGACCGTGCTGCTCCTCACCATCTGCAGCCTTGAAGGTGCGTGTGATATGGAGAGGGGTCCCAAGGGGGAGAAGGTGCTAGGAGTCCTATCTACCCATCTGTCTGTGCTCCTATGCCCAGGTCTGGCAACCAGAGGGCTCAAAAGGAAGATCCTTTCCTCTCTAAAGCTCAGAAAGTTTTCCAAAGACCCGGAGCTGGATACCTGTTTGGGGAGGGTGTTGAGAGCCGTGGCTTTGTACTAGCAGAGGTGTGGCAGGAGGCCAGGACTCATTTTTGGGGACCCAGCTGAGAAGATGTGCATGTGTGTGCGTGTGTATGTGTAGGGGCTTTGGTTCGGAGACAGGCGGAGGAGCGGAGTCTGCAGAGCGTGGTCTCTCAGTATTGGCAGACTGTGTCCGACTATGGCAAGGACCTGGTGGAGAAGGCCAAGGCCCCGGAGCTCCAGGCTCAGGCCAAGTAAGTCTCAGCAAAAGAGGTTCAGGGAATGGGGGGCTGTAGAGAGAAAGAAGGGAAGATGGGAGGTCCCACAGAAGACTGAGCTTGGGGGTGAGGTTTAGAGAGGATGAGGTTTAAATTGGAGAGGAAAATTCCTTCATCACCCCACAGATCCCATCGACCTCTTGGACAGACAAGGACAGTAGGAACTGGGCTTTGAGTTTCTATCTCTTGAGTCTGTTCCTCTGCCCACTGGAGGGCTTGCCTCTCCTCCTAGGAGCATAGCCATGCCAGGATGGAGCAGGCACTAGAGTTTGGGGACGTGGGTCTCACTTTCCACCACCAACAAGATCCCTGCTAGTGCCTAGGATCCCTCACACTGACCTCTAATCCCTCACATATCCAGGGCTTACTTTGAGAAGACACAGGAGCAGCTGACACCCTTGGTCAAGAAGGCTAGCAATGATCTCATTGACTTCTTCAGCAGTTTGATGGACCTCAAAATCCAGTGAGGTGTCCAGACCATTGTCTTCCATCATCCGCTGGCCTCTAGAACACCCACTGGCCAGGCCTAGAGGCCCTCTCCCTACCCACTCCTTGTTTTCTACAATAAATATTGCAGGAGTCAAGTTGTGAGACTGGTGTATTTGGGGACTGGGAGAAGTCGGGTGGTGGGGGAGGAGTAGGAGGGAGGACAAGGAGAAATCTGCTTCTAATAGGAAAGAAGTTTTGGTGTGAAGGGGTGGAGAAAGGGTTGAAGAGACAAATGATGGAAATGAGAGGGTGGAGGTGCCTGCAATTCTTCTCCAAACCCAAGGAATCTTCCTACAGGCTTGGGAATGGCTCTGCAGTGGAGACTAAAGAGCCTTTTCATTGGACATGGAACTGTGAATGCCATGAAAGATTCTTGAGCTGAATCCCAAGATTCCTGGAGGTCACAGGAAATAAGGGCACCCCTCAGAATTTCCTCTTGATTATTAGATGAAGAGGAGAAAGCTTCCAAAAAATGAACCCAGAAGCGTCACCCAACACCCTCCCTTCCCTTCTGAATCGGGAGAACACTGTTCTTTCCCCCGTCTGACAATAAAAGATGTGGTGGGTTCACTCCTCTCTCCAAAAGGTTTCCATTAAAAACCTCTCACCTATACTCCCTATCTGGAGAACACCCATTCCAAGCTTCTCCCCCACTATTATCTGGGTGCTATTCATAGAACTGGCCTGGTAGCCATCTTAGAGCCTGGAACTAGTAGACATGATAGCCAGTTAAAGGCCTGACGGGTCTCCAACTCGGTGGACATGTGCGACTAGAGAAACTTTGGGAGCTGTAATACCTGGATTAAATAAAAATAGAATAGAAATCAGGCTGGGTTGATGCAGGAGCCTCACAGTCCCAAAATGTAGGGCAAGGGAAAATGAGGCATTTTCCAATAAAAGTTTATTCCCACTTTACCTTTAAAACAGTTACTTCCCTATCCTGACTCACTGCTCATATCTCATCTGATGCATGAGATATTTTCTTCAAACATCAGAGATGTCTCCAATTTCTTCTCTATATTGATTAGTCTCTTCAGTCTGGCCTTCAAGATGCTCACCACTCTTAATTACTTTCCTCCCCTTTCTTTCCCAGTATCTATTTTTTTCTCATGTGGCAAAATGTGTGGAGACAAAGAGATCTCAGCCTGTCACTTGCAAGATGATCTTGGACAGGTTAGATAACCTCAAAAAGCCTGAATTTCTCACAGGGTTAGTGAGCAGATCAAATGGTACAATGAGCTGGAAAACACACTGAAAAGTGTAAGTCACTGTGCAGTGCAAAGTATTGTCCAGCATAGGGCGTTGTCAGGGGTAAGCCTGGGGACTCTTGACCCATTCTGACAGGGCTGCTGGGTCAGAGGCAGGACTGGCAGCATCTGATTGGATTCAAATACTTCCAGGGAATCCTGCCTCCTGGCAGAGCTGGAAACAGGACAGGCACTGACAAGGGGGATTCTTTAGCCACCCACCCATGCGCTTGGAGGAGCGCCTGAACCCGACTTGTTCCTTTTTGCCATCCCCACCTCCAACCTCTACCCGGCCCTCTAAGGTCCCTCTTGCCCCACTGAAAACTCATCGTTGCCATAAAACCTTCCATTAGGAGCGTCACACAAGCCTTCATCACACCATCCTTTCTGCATGTTTGGCTTTTCAGCGATGCTAATGCCCATATGCATACACATTGTGAGCTCTCCCCACACTGCTCCCTGAAGCCCACTCTGATCCAGATTGGTGACTATTTGGGGTTGGACAGCCAGGCTTCCTCACAACCCAACCTTGGTTCAGTTGCCAGACACAGAAGGCCAAACTGGCTGCAGAAGTCATTTCTTAGGTTCGAATGCCTCTGAATGTGCCAAGATGCCCAACACATTGCTCCCTGCTCCAGCTCCAGGCTAGAGAAACTGGGGGTCAAGGATCTCATCCTCTCCCCAGTCACAGTCAGCATTCATCCCTCAATTGAGCAAAATAGCCCTGAAGTCTATTAGACTGTGAGCTCTCCAAGGTCAGGAACTGAGTTTGCCTTACTTAAAACGGTATCTTCAGTATCCAGCCTAATGCCTCGTGGAGGCTGAATAAATATATGATAAATGAATGAAAGAATAGAGTCCAGTCTGTGGCAGCTTTATTGGTGGTACTCCCTTTCCATCGTCTACTGAGAGTTGGGGATGGGGAAGAGGAGAAGGGTGGGGTGCAGGGGTGAGACTAGAATATAAACATTAATGAATAGCATCTGAGCATAGGTCTTTGACAGGGAGGAGGAACCACTGATGTCTGTTAATGGGGGGCACAGCATCATTACAGGGGTAGGGTCAGCTGGCACTAACGGCAGGGAGATGTGTGTGATGCCAACCATCAGGGCTGGGAGGAGAACTGGGAGCGGAAGAAGGATGTGACCAAGGACATCTGTTCTCAAGTTACTGTGGCGGTTTCTCATGCTTCAGGGTCTCATAAGTCTCCTGGTTCCGAGTGCTCAAGCCCTGGGGTTGGAGGCCAGAGGACAGTCAGGAACTTGAGCCCATCACAGGGCTCCCATCCACACCCACAGACCCTACCCCTTCCGAAGGTCACTCAAAATCCCACCCTCTTCTGGTGACTTCCTGCGACTGGGGGTGGTAGGTGGGGGAGGCAGGGTCACTCACCGTGTAAATGCCATCTGATTTCTGCGGAGGCAAAAAAGGGCAAGGCATTAGGGACCCACACCTCCTCAGGGCCCCTCAGCATCTTATTCTAGAGGGCGCTCACATGGATATTCTGGGGCATGAATGCACATTTGTCCACATGGCTACAAACACACACATACACACACAACATACAACTCTCTCACATACTCATCGTCACTCTGCACTTGACTCTTCCTTGTCACTTGCTGAATATTTTGCTTGTGGCTTGTCTAGGTGGCAGGGTGGGTAGGGTGAGGTGGGAGGGGGAGGGTGGGAGGGAGGAAGCTTCCTCTGCAGCTTATGCAGATCGGCACCTGAGACTCATGTCCTCCCAGAGGCCACAGACCCCAAGGCTAAAGTCCCAGAAGGGCTGAGAAGCTGTAAAATTGTTGACAGCCAGGTGTGGGAAGGTACATACCTCATGGCTGGCTATAGCTGCCTTTCGCACCTGGATCTGGAGTAGAGGAAAGGTAATTAGTGAAGTTCGTGGCCCATCCCTCTCCCCTCGAACCTGTGGGAAAATCTCTTTTATTCCCTCTCTGTGAAGCCATGCTGCCACCACCCTCCCACTTCTTCCAGCCCTCACCCCACCCCGCCCCAGCCTTACCTTGAGTCGACAGTAGAGCAGGGTAAGGACAATACCATACAAAAACAGGATGGCATCCAGGATATAGCAGAGCTGAGGCTCTCCCAGGGCCGCTGAGGAGATAGAGAGTGCCCCTGGGGTCAGAGGCATCAGGGAAGGTCTGGTGCTCAGAGGAGAGAAGGGCAAGGGCTCTGGGAGGTAGGACACGGCCTGGAGGGGAGCCTTCCAAAGGAGAAATTCCTATTTCTCTCACCTTTCCCTCTTCTCTCTCACCCTAGGGTAGGGCAGGAAGTGGGAAGGGTTCTGTTGTGATGGAGCTGACATGTACTGAGGGTTAAGGACTTCCCTCTCAGTCCCCAACTGTCTCCTTTTTGCACCGTGGGTTCCTCAGGCACCACTGAGCACTTCATAGCCCTCAAGGGACACATTTGAGTTCAATGGACTAAGACCAAAACCTCAGCCCAGAGGGGTAGGTGAGGGGGGGCAGTGACAAATTTCAGTGAAGAAACCACAGGAGTGCCTCTGCCAAGTCCTGTGACCTGTGGCTGAGGGCTGGACAGGAAGGATGTGAGGGAGGGAAGGCAATTACTTTATTATTGGTCACCTCCTAGCCTCACCCTTATTGTCCCACCACAAGACACATAAATGTGTAAAAACAAGATGTCTGCTTTCCCAGGCCTTACAGATACCGATGGCTCTGCACACAAGGCCGGGTGAGTGTCTTAGCCCAGGCTCAAGGAAATGACCACAAGCTGTATGGATTCCGTCTCCGGGTACTCTGCTCTGTTACTCACTCTGGGCCACTGAGAGAGGAAGTTTTGTGCAATTAAAAAAATCAAATAGGATCTGAACTCCAGCCCCTATCTGCTCCAGGCCCCTATCAGGGCTCATGGGCACGTGACTGATATCAGTAGAGTATTTTTTATTCTGTGACGCTCTTTCACATACGATATTGCATAAATCTCAAAAGTACGTTGTGAGGGAAACATCATCGCCATTTTACGGATGACGAAACCAAGACCGGGAAAAGCTAAGTAACTCATTTGGGGCCACAGAGTTAAGTAACAGAGCTGGAACTCAAATCCAGGTTTTCTGCTTTCAAGGCTCATGCCTTTTCCTTTATTCCTCAGACTCCCATGGCAGCAGACTGGCCGCTCACTTAGTCCTTCCCTCCGTCTTCACAGCTGGCCTGGTGGATGTCCCGTCCATCTTTCACTTTCCCCAGTTTCACTTAAGTTTCACTAACCCTTCCTTCCCAACACCCAGCTGCAACTATCCCTCTTCAAAACACATACACACACCCTCTTCCAGTATAGACAACCTAAAGACAGCGAGAAGTGAGAGTTCGTAAATAGAGGAGTGGAGCCTTAGAGCTGTTGAGACCTTCCCATTTCTGCCTCTATTTCTCAGCTGGTGCTCAGGTCTCTAGAATTGGGCACTTCCTGCTGCCCACCCTCACATCAGCGGTTGACAGAATGGTGTTAGTGATGACCTGCAGAAGCAGCAATCACATCTGTTCATCTTGACTATCCTTGCCTCATTCCCAAGCACAAGGATAGGCCCCTGCCTTCCTAAAGGGGGCTTTATAAATATTCAAGCAGCTAGAGGTCAGCTCCCAGTGGACAAGACCAAAGGCACCCCACAGGAAACGCTGATCATGGGAAATGGAGCTTTTCCACAAACCAGCTTTTCAAGTCATACGACCACTCTCCTCCCCTGCCAAATGGAAGGAAGCCTTATGTGTATATCAGTGCTGTAAAAGTTAAGAAGGGTACAAGAAAGGAAGGAACTATGACTCTTGTGCCCTGACAGGGACTGGATAGGACCAGCCTCCGGGTCTCTGTGCCCATCGCCCCACCACCAGCCTACCTCCGTCCTTCCCTGCCTCGGCCCTCAGACACATCACCTTGATTCCTACCCTGGAGCCCAGCTCACCAAACCCTCTCACCTGCTTGTTCAACCAAAAGGAGTAAGAGCAAGACCACTGCTGGAATCATCTTGGGCAGGGGGCCGCGGGGCTGAGAGCCAGGATCGGACACTCTGCTGGTACTGCGCAGCTGTGCTCGGCAAGCAGCTCCCTGACCACAGAGTTCCCCCCTTCCTGCCACGCCTTCCCCCAAGCTTTGGCCCCTTCCCCTTCCTGCACTAGAGGCCGGGCGGCTCCCGGAAGGGCCAACTAAGGGAGCTAGATCTGGGCTCTTACGCCTCAGTCCTTCAGTGACCAAGGCCGTGCTACCACAGAAAGTGGGGACTCCCATGCTTGGGAAAGGCTGTCTAAATCCGCCACCTCTCTCCAGCCCTATATCACAGGTTATCACTCATGTGTTAAACTGCCCCTCGAGATTCCCTAAGACCCCACGATAGCCTTCTCCCCTCCCTCTGGAAGTCTACCCCCAGTCTTGATTTGAGTTTACCAATTTGTGTAGACAGCAGGGTTTGGGCAGGGGGGGAACTAAGGGGAAAAGAGGAAATGGGGAATGGAGAAGTGGAAAGGACAAGAGTCAGAGAAGGGGGTGGAGACGAATAGGAAAAATTGCTAAGAACTCAGTCTAACAGAGAAGTGGAGGGTCAAAGAACACTCAAGTTTCCCATCAAAATGAAAGACAATAAGATACTGAAGAAGACACACCAGAAGTTTGGGCTTAGGGGCCAGAAGGTGGCTAATTTATTGTAATTTCTCCTTTTCTAATACACGCACAGAAAGCCTGACAGCTCAGTGCTCATGTACACGTACATGTACGTACACACACACACACACACAGAGTCCCATTTCCAATGACGGACAGGTTCCACAGAGGAAGCTGATAGGCAGGGAGATCAAATGCTTTCCTCTGCTCACCGATCTACTTCTCCAAACACAATATCTTGGGTACCTAAGAGGTCAAGGGCAGGAGAAAAAGAGTGGTGTTACCACGCATCCAGAACTCAATACTGTGCCCACAAGATTGAGGATCTGAGTCTATGCCCATAGTTTATGCTGAAGAGGAAGTGTTCAGTTTCTGTTCCCAAATACGGCCCCAAACCCCTTGTTTAGGACATCTCTACTACACAATAGGCCTTGTACCTATGATGGCAACGACATCCGCCAACATGTGTCCCTTAGACATCTTGTCCAAACCAGCCTGGAGAGATTGAGATGGCAACAATGTTAGGCAAGATAAACAGGGTTGGAGGAGAAGGAAGGAAAGTTCATAAAAATCTCAACCAAGGTCAGTGATTATTGGAGTCATTGGGGTTGGTTCTTACCAGGTGGGCAAAACCAGGAGCCTTGATCTTGCACCGATAAGGGCGGCTGCTGCCATCAGACACCAGGTACACCCCAAACTCTCCCTGTCCAAGGAAGAAGGTTGGCTGCCTCCATTAACAGGAAGAACATTTTTCTCTGCCAACAAAACCTCTCTACTCACCCTTACATCCTCTCCGTCACTGACGGAGAAGCGTTTATTTGAACATCTATCTCCAGGCACCCACTCCACATACTGTCTTTTTCTTCCCTTCTCTCCTCACCTTAGGAGCCTCAATGGCAGTGTATGTGGCCCCCGGAGGAACTTGGTAGCCCTCAGTATACAACTTAAAGTGATGAATCAGTGACTCCATAGAAGTCTGGAGAGAGAAAAACAACAGCATCAATAAGCCAGATCCAAACTGTCTCGTAGGCCTTCCCCCAGCACAGGAAATAATCTCTACCCTTAGGCAGACTCAAAACCCACATGTAAGTCAGTGAGCAGAGAAGATCAGAATAAGAGAGGAGGTTAAGAATCTTATACAGTAAATTCTTTGAAAAAGGAAAACTGAAAAGTAGGATATAATCCAAGGATACTTCACGCCGGTTGCTGGCCCCTTTCCAAGACCTCTTTTCCCTCTCCCTGTAGTCACCTTCATCTCTGCTCGCTTAGGTGGAGACACTTTAGCATCATCAACTTTGATCTCCCCAGGAGGCATCTTGTTCAGACATTGTAAGATGATTCGAAGAGATTGGCGCATCTCCTCCACCCGACACAGGTACCTGAAGTAGATGAGACAGATTCAGAACAAGAGAAGAGCAGTCAGAGGATCAGATGTGAGGCTGGGAGGGATGCCCCTGGCCAACCCAAAAAGTGCTAGGTAACTTTCCTCATCCTTTTCTCCTACAACAGCATCTCTGCTTGGCTTGGCCACCCATATAAAACCTATAGTCTTCTGATTCTAGTTTTGGGTCCTTCCCCAAATCCTCTCCTAATTTTCTCAGACCACATCCTGTTGTATTTCCCTCTTTAATTACCCTCTTTAACACTTTTTGGACTACAGAATGGGTGAGAGTCAAATCGACAAAAAAAGAAAACAGCAACAAATCTTATTCAGAGCCAGTAAACAAGAATAGAATTTGAAGCTTAGAATCCAGTGGAAAGAGCACTGGATCAGGAGGATTCTAGTCTCAAGCACTACCGACAGAATCGTCCCAGGCTAATCTCGAATTTTTAGCCTCAGCTTTCTCAGCTATAAAGTGCAGCCAAAACTAGTTCTATCTAAGACATGAGGATAATGTAAGGGTAAGACAAGGTGTCACACACGTCAAAGTGCTTTGAAAAGCAACCTAGTTTAACACACACAAGAGCTCCAATAGATATTGGAAAGTATGGGAAAGAAGAAAGTAGCCAAGAGAAAAGTTAGACCGGGGAAACTAGCTGGACAATGAGCTAAGAAAGGATTTGGGCCTCACCTATCATAGCAGTCCCCTCGAGAGCCAATAGGAACATCAAACTCCACCTGGTCATAAACATCATAGGGCTGGGTCTTCCGCAGGTCCCACTGGATGCCTGAGCCCCGGAGCATCACCCCACTGGAGAGAGTATAATGGGAACCAGGGTCACACTCTCTTCCTTGGTCTCCCCTTTCCCTCCCCCACACTCTGGGCATGGGATACAAACACTCAGAACATGGCAAGGAAGGTGCCACACATTCCTGAAGCCAAGATGTCAGGCTGGAACTCCCCCTCCCCAAGGAGAGAAGTCTTATTCCTCCCACCTAAAACCATAGTTAAGTGCGTCTTCTGCTGTTACAACCCCAATGTCGACTGTCCGATTTCGCCAGATCCTATTGTTGGTCAGCATCTGTTGATCAAGAAAACTGGCATGTGAACATTCTTCATTAACACCCTTCAAACACCTCTGTATTTCTCTGCAACTGGGGACTAAAACCCCACAAGCCCTTCTTGAGGGGAAAAGAGAGATTTTTCCCACTGACTCCTATCTTACCTCCTCCAACTCATCAATTCGAAAAGAGAAGTTCTTAGAAAATTCATAAATGTCATCCATAAGCCCAAGGGGTAGGTCCTAGAAACCAAATGGAGGATGACAGTGAGTACAGCAGAGCCAGTAAGGAGGGCCAGCTCAGCCTCCCAGCCCCAGGGCTACAAGGTTAGCATTTCCATCAGTCAGCACTGCCCTCCAGTGGCCACAGAGGATACAGGCATCGACTAGAAGTTCAGGGAGGCAAGGGAGCCTGCTCACCTGGTGCACACCTCCTGGCCGGATGTAAGCAGCATGCATCCGCGCCCCAGACACTCGCTCGTAGAATTCAAACATCTTGATAAGACACACTGGGAATTAGTGACGAAGTCCTGCGTCCCTAAGTCTAACAACATGGTGGTTCACTGCCTCGCCCCCTGCCTTCTCATGCCCAACCCCTCATGACACAGAGTTCCTTAAGAATATAACCCAGGGGGCCGCCCGGTGGCGCAGCGGTTTCGTCCGCGCTTGGCAGCCCGGGGTTCGCTGGATCGGATCCCAGGCGCCCGCCGACGCACTGCTTGTCAGCCATGCCGTGGCGGCGTCCCATATAAAGTGGAGGAAGATGGGCACTGATGTTAGCCCAGGGCCAGTCTTCCTCAGCAAAAAGAGGAGGATTAGCAACGGATGTTAGCTCAGGGCTGGTCTTCCTCACAAAAAAAAAAAAAAAAAAAAGAATATAACCCAGGTTAAATATCTTCTCCTCCTAAATGTTCTATGTTCTCTCTCTCTCTTTAATCTCATCTCCTTTATACCTTCTCCACTTCCTATAGCTCCTTCCCTATTCCTATCCTTTCCTCCTTCTCTTACCTTCTCCCTTTCTTCAAACATCCAGAAGAAAGGGGTCATGGCCCCAATGTCCAGGGCATGTGTGGTCACAGCCATGATGTGGTTCAAAAGCCGTGTGATTTCTCCAAACAGCACTATAGAGAGGTGAAGACAAGGATACAGGAGCCAAGGATCCAGGCTGACAGAACAGGTCTGGGCAGAGCCTGGGGTCTGCATTCTAAGCTTGGGTTTGGTGCTCCTACCACGGAGAATGGGAGGGTGGTGGGGTCACTGTGCTGCACTCACAGTGGGCTGCAGAAAGAAGGGGACTGGGCATACCTCGGATCCACTGTGCCCGGGGCGGAGGCTGGATGTTGAGCAACTTCTCCACAGCCAGTGAATAGGCCTGTTCGTTACACATCATGGACACATAGTCTAGCCGGTCAAAGTATGGAAGGGCCTGTGAAGAGGGAGGAATCTGGGTCACACCTAACAGGCCCAGGAGCCCTCAGTCTGGCTGCCAGAAGCATTGCTCTCAGTGGGCATCAGAGGTCGGTGCTGCACAAGCCTTCCCAGTCTCAGGAGCCCTAGCAAGGCAGTATGAAACATCCCAATATCCAGTGGTATACTGCTAACTGTTTAAAACCCAGTTCTCTGAACACGTCGGGTTTGCCAATTTCCATGGTGAAAATACTCCTACCAGAGCCAATTTTCAAACTATCAACATTACATAACTGACCACAGCACTGGGCAGAATAACACACCATTATACAGTATTTCCACCATACAGATACAATAAAAGTAAATACTTTGAGAGCACAGCATAGTAAAATAAGGAAATGATAAGTTTTGAGTACTTCTTGCCTTGGTTTTTAATATCATGTATTAAATCATAAGCTAATATAATTTACTTTCTAATAATGGCTGTGTTTAATAACTGACTCACAAAATTCCTGAAAATTAACAATCTGTTCTTATAAGCCAGGATGAGCTGGCTCTAGTACACCACTGCCATTAGTCCTCTGGTCTGAGTGACGCCTCTGTCAAAGAGGAGTGCTTCTCTGAGATACTGAAGGAGAAAGGTTAATCAGTCTTAGGGGCATCTGGGAGTGAGGGATTTAAGGAAAAAACAGAGCACCGAGAGGGATGGGGTTTATTTCTGGTAGGAATGGTTGGGTAGAAATGGTTCTTCCCCCAGAATTCCAAGAAAAGCTAAGTCCCAGCGGCACGCCGAACCAGCTTCAGCTTACAGGAAGGAGGCGGAGCTAAGACATCCTTCTTTGGGACAGCCAGTTCTTGTCCTGATGTCACTGTGACGTGGGATAATGCTACTGGGGTTAACTCCATGGACTCTCGGACCAGAAACCATCACTGCCTGGACTCTGGGGAAATCATATTCTAGTCGGCTGGTTCTAAATCCTAACCCCATCATCCTCTGTTATCAAGACCTTTCTTCATGACAGTAAGGAAAAAACTTCAGATTCCTATTCCAGATTCAGTTCCTTCAAATCTGACCCTCACCACTAGGGTCACACAGTTCTCTTAAAAACACCAAACTCTGGCATAAACTCCCTCCTAGTCACTCTGACTCACTGAGTATTTCGAAAACAAACTTAGACAGCTGGAAGATACAAGAATCAGCTGTTAGTCCTTGGGAGCTGACGTCTCTCTCCTCTTTCTCTGCCCCCAGGGACACCAGCTTTGACGTACTAGTATGACATAAGAGCAGGGAAACTGAGGCACTAGAGTAAGGGTAACGGGGCCAGCCAAAAGTCAGCCAGAGAAAAGCTGGGCAAGTAGCTCCAACTCCAAGCATTTCCACTGGATAAACCAAATCCAGATGATTCAAGTCAAGCACCCCCTGCCACATCCGTCCATCCTCCCAACCAACACTGTCCTAATAACCTCAATGGGCTATTCCCCTCAACGCCTTCCTCCCCTGGGTTCCGGAGGCAGCAAACTGTCAAAGCCCCAGGCTAAAGCATCCCCAGGTCGTGTCAACAGGCCCCTGTTCACCCCCCACACCTGCAGATAGGTCTTGTATTCAATGAGCTTCTCAGTGCCTCGGTGTAGCAGCCCGATGTGAGGGTCACACTTCCGCACCATCTCCCCACTCAATTCCATCACTAGTCGCAGGACTCCATGGGCTGCTGGGTGCTGGGGCCCAAAGTTCAGGGTAAGGTTCGACACCATTGTGTCCTTTGGAGGGTCCACATCTGAGAAATGGGAAATAGTTCAGAGCCAAATGGTAATTCCTTTGAGAACCCCCAAGAGACAGCAGAGCCTCTCCCTATAGATCGTCCATCTTACCATTCCATACCCTGTTAATTTCCTAATCTCCAACATAACCAGGAAGCCCATTAGATGGGAAAAAGGGAAGGGAGATCTAAACTTTCTGATTGAAGGGGACCACGAACCTCACTCTTTCCATGTCTCCCCAGAATATCTTTTTAAAAAAATAATAATAATAGATAAAACATATATAGCCCTTATTACATGCCAGACACTACTCTAGGCACTTACTTATTTTAATTAATTTAACTCTCACAACAACCATATGAGTAGTAGGTACTATATTTATCCCCATTTTATTGGAGAAACTGAGGCCAGGGAAGATAAATGACTTCTTAGAATTAGTAAGTGGCAGAGCCAGGATTTAACCAGCCTGTTCAGCTCCAGGGACCACACTCTTAACCACTGTAATACACTCTCCTCCAAATGTATTTGATGAATGGCCAACCAATCATGAAATGTATACTTAATTCTTACTACTACCAAATGAGTTTTTACCCTTAAGAAGCTTCCAATTTAATTTGGGAAATAAGTACGTATGAGAAACTAGTAATACAGGTCAAATTTATAAGTTACCAAGTAAGTGGCTTAGCCGTTGAGTATTTGAAGGAAGGAAAGAACACTGTGAAGATGGAGGTAGGATCTGAGCTGGTTCTTAAATGCAGGGAATGATTCAGATAGGAAGAGAGAACAAGAGGCATCCGAGGCTATGGAATCAAAAGGAAGTAAATATCTGTGGAACTCTTATCTGCCAAGAGGCAGATTAGCGTCGGTAGGCAGTAGTGAGCGGTGGTTCAATTATCAGTAGCATTAATAACAACTCTTATGGAGGACTTATCATATACCAGTCACTACACTAAGTGGTTTACATTATTATCTCATTTAATCCTTACAATAATGCTATAAAGTAGATACTTTATTCACTGGTAATGAAGAGTTGAGATTTGAAACCAGAGTCTACCTTTTCAACCAAAATTCTTCACCATGGGCTTTGGAGTCAGACAAAGTACAAATCTGTGAGTCCTCAATCAAGTTTTAATCTCCCTGCACCATAATTTCCTCAAAATGGAGAGAATACTGGTATCACTCTCATAGGGTTGTTGGAAGGACTAAATGATATAATGCACACAAAAACATTTAGCACATGGTAAGCACTCAGCTATTGTCACGGTTAAGATTTTGAAAGGTAACCACAGATGCCTTTGAAGGTTTTTGAGCAGGAGAATGAATGACTTGGTAAAATGATGTTTGGGGAAGATGAAGGCAATGACACTGTATAGGATAGCTGGAGGGGGACTAGAGCAATGGCAGGAACCCAATGAAAAAAATCCTGAAATAATGAAGGTCTAATAGAAAATAAATCTGAAAAAAGAAGAAATGACCAGATGTGAAACATTATGAAAGAATCTGCATGGTTTGGTGACTTACTGGACATAGACATGGAGGGCAAGAGAGAGAAAAGAGCCAAAGATGACTAAAAAGTTTCAATCCTGAGGGAATAGGAGAATGGGGGTGCCACTGATCAAAATCAAAAAAGTCACAAGGAAGAGCTAGTTTTGATTGGGGAAAAAATATTTTGTGTTCAGGAAGGTTTCATTTGGGTGCCAGTGGGAACAGCACCTTGTCTAGCGAGGCAGATGGAAATATACTGAGCCTCTGAGGAAAAGCTGAAGCTAAAGATATAAATTTAGTAGGGACCTTTGAGGGTTGGCTGGGACCTACTCTTTCTTTTCTCCTGGAATGTTCTTCCTTTCCTTCTCTATTTGACAAATACTTGCTAGTATCACTATTGTTATGTTTGTTGAATTGCATGATGAAAGAAACAAAAAGTGTGGGGGCTAAAACTTGCTTAAGACAGAGAGCTCAAGAGCCCTTACAAATCAGTTTGGGGCAGGGACCGGTGTGGGTTGGGGCAGCAGCTGTGGGCACTCACCATTCCAAGGTGGAGGCTTCCAGTGGGCTGTTTCCTTGGTGGGGTACATGACAGCTCCCCCAAACTGCTCTGCCCATTCCACGTCTGGCTGCCATTGCCGAGCACCCCTGGGGCGTTAAAGACAGATCCTAGACAAAGGGCCTGAACAATTCTTGGTTCCTCTGTTCCCATTCGCTCTCAGGCGGGCCCAGGGAAGGGTGTCTTGGATTCTTCAACGCCAAGTCAATGACACAGAATTCGTGTAACTTTGGCAGAACAAGCTGGAACTCTAGAGGTTCCATTCCTAACAAGTTATTCCTGGAATCTCTTCACCCATCATTCCTGTGCGTGCAAGGTTGGGAATCCTAGCTCCTTCAAATTCTCCTCACATTCATATTTCCACCTGGTGAATATGAATGCGAGAAAGGTGCTTCTTCAAGGTCAATCGAAGACTAAGAAAAGAAACGGGGAGGTGGGGCATGCCGGCTCCTAGGTCAGCTCAAGTCCGACCAGAGCAGCAGGGGTGCTTTCCTCTTCTCCCACAGTGTCCAAAGAGATTTCTCACCAGTCGCACCCCACCCGTGATGGAGTTCGGGGTTTGGGAGAAGCAGCAGGGCATAAGGGAAAGGTGACACTATCACTAATATTGAGGGGCAGTGTCCCCCCCGCAACTGATTTCACCCCTGGCAGAACGAGCTCAAGACCCTCTTTCCTCCCTCGGCCAGAGCTGGCGCCACTGCATCCTGGAACCCGAGACAGCAGGCCTGGGCGAGGGGTCACAGGCCTGGGTCATTCTTTCCTAGAGGGTCACAGGACCCGTGGAGTCCCCATACGCGAGAAACCGTAGCCTTGGGGACACGCGTCGAGGGCTGCCCTAGGTCTCACCTGCTGGGCTGAATCGGCAGTCGGCCCCCAGCCCCGGGCCGCAGCCCCTGGGCCGCGACGCCCCGGAGGCTGCACAGGGCCCGCAGCGCCGCCATCTTACCCGCGGCAGACTGCGGGAAGGAGAACCGGGCGGAAGTGCCTCCTGCGCGCCTCCTTGTGGGCTTCTCGCCTATCGACACAATGCAGCGGCCCTCTTGGAAGCTGGCGGGGTCGCCGAGCGCGAACCCGACAACATCCGGGTTCTGCGCATCGGCGTCACTTTCGTTTAAATACCGGAGGCTGAGGGTGCTTCTTCGCGCCGCTCCTGACTGGCTCTTCTAAGCGTGAGCCAGAGGCACTGCTGCCCGGGGCAACGGTGCACCGCGCTCTGCCGCCGAGCCCGCCTGTGCGCCTTAGAAAGTGCCCGGCGCCCGGTCCGGCGCACGCGCGCGAAGTCCTTCGCCACTGCCCCGCCTGGCTGACCCGCGTTATAGCCCTGCTCCCCGGCTGTGTCCGAGCCCTGCCCTTCTGGGGTAGCCCCAGGCCTTGCCGATTACCTCCCCATCCCCAAACCCAAAAAGATTCGGAGCAGGGAAAGCTAGCTAATTTCCAGATGGCTTAATGGGTTAGGGAAAAGGGCCCAAGTGGGGCTGGGCGGGTCTGAGAGCTCCCGCCAAACCAGAACGAAAAAAGAGTAAGATGCCAAGGCCACCAGCATTGGAGCGGGCTGCCGGGGTGTGTAGGGGCCATCTCGCTCCAGATGAGGAGGGGAGGCCACCTATGGGTGACTCTAATAACCTGCCAGGCTTCCAGAATCTACAGAATTACAGACCCAGGAAGTGCCCTTAGAAATGCCTCACACCTCTATTCCATCCTGGGCCAGTCTCTTTTCCCTCCTGTCTTTCTGACTCTCAGTCCTGGCCAAAGGCATAGAAATGTAGCACCAGAAGTCTGATCCCAATTCTGTATGGAAAACACAAAAGAGTTTTCCAGCCTTGGAGACTAGTTCCTGTTCTCTCCCTCTGCGTCCAAGCCCAGCTCTAGCTGGGCCACCCGTTGAGTTTGCACAGCCCTCCCACTCTGAGCCTGAAAAGAGGCCTTCCCCAGATCTCCCCCAGACAGGGTCCCTGGGACAGAGCCCACCAGCAGTGCAGCAGGGTGGGACAGACAAACCAAGAGAGTGGCAGGGACAGGGAGTTCATAGCTGTGGTGAAAGAGGGGAAAGCCAGACTTCTAGCCTGGGAGTTGATCTAATGGGAACCGTACCAAAGGGTGAGGCCATATCCCTGGCTGTGAGAACTGACTGGGACCTGGGTAGACTGGGCAGCCCCCACAGAGCCCAGCAGAGGTTCTGCCTCCCTGGACCCTTCATCCCCCCTTCCCTGGGCCTTCTCTCCCTCTGTAGTCAGAACATAGTAAATGTGATGGTGGGGGAGGGCAATGGGGGGACTGCATTTATTTGCCCTAAGCCAGCCTGAGAAAAATCAGGATAGACTCTGGGCTGCGTGCCCCTGGGGGCAACTTGAGTTGGGACTGGGATGAGGGCTCCTGGGGGGCTGCCTAGAACACTGCATCTTTTGTGCCTTCTCCCTGCTGCCAACACCCCCACACATACTGCTGCTGCAACTCTAAGGCCCTTTGTCTCTCACTGCTTAGTCACCCCCTTTGTCTTCATCTCAGATGGGGGGGGGTGGAAAGGGGCAATAAGAGTCCTCCAGTGATAGCTCCTCTTGCCCCTGCCCCTTCTGGTCTCCCATCCTTTGTCTGACTCCTGTGGCCCCAACCTCCTCCACTTAGGATCAGGGTCAGGGCATGTGGTGGGTCAAGAGTGGTGGGTCTGGCAGTCACAAGGGGGTGGGTGTTACAGGAAGTGATGGGCACCAGGGCAGGTATTAGTGACCTGAGCAGGATGGGAGGGGAAAAGGAAGTATTCTGGCGGATGTGATGTGGGGGACAGGAGGTGACAGGGCAGACAGTGACTAGAGGAATGGGGGCAGGGGCAGGGGCAGGGGCAGGTGGTCGGCCTCTGGGAAAGGAAAGGGACTGCTGACTGCACTCTCCTTCCTGGGGATATCCTGGGGAAAGGAGTGGCCAGAGAATGGGGTGAGCAGAAAGTGCCCCTACTTCTGAACCCTTTACTTCCTTGCCTTGATAGTCCACCCCCAAGACCTCTTTGCTAAGTTCTCTCCACTTCAGAACCAAGGGAATAATTTTGCTGCTTTTCCCTAACACTACCTCTTCCTCCCCAGGCACTCTCCCACCCTAGGCACTGGGTTCCCGTTTCTCTCAGTAACCTAATTTCCCTATAAATGCTGCCTCCACCCTCTCCTTGTCCCCTGGGGAAGGAGAAATAAAAGATTACTAGATATTCCAGGAACGATTGAGTTCTCAAGACAAGGTGGGGCCAGAAAAGGGAGCCAGGTGGGGATTCCCTCAGATGGATTGACATTTGGTGCCTCTGGGTTCCTGAGAGATCAAGTCTTTCTGGTGCTGAGGGTTGGCTGACTTGAGGCTGGGGGAGGGTTTAGGGCAGTTGGGAGTGGGCAGGAGCAGAGCCAAGAGCCGGGGAGAAGCTACTGGGAGCTGGGCCAGGGAAATGGGGAGTCAGGAAGTGGGGAGGGGGAGCCGTGGGGGGAATGGAGGCAGAATGGCTGTTCAGGATTTGGAGGGGGCGGGTAGTGGTAACTCAGGAAGGGGGAGCCTGAGGGAGAGAAGGGACGTTAGAGAAGAGGAGGTGCCACCCTGGATCCTCCTATAAAAGGAAAAGTCATTAACTCCCCCTGCCTTATCCTCTGCCCGCTCCACATGCCCATTCTAAGCAGACTCATCCTACCTTTGGGCAGAACTCCCTGATCGCTGTCTCTTTGTCTGCACCATCTCCCTGCCTCCTGTACTCTTTCCAACTGCTTGGTCCCATCCTGAGCCATGTCAGGCCGCCTCCTTTCTTTGTTTTGCCCTCTTGATGCTTCCTTACCTGTTCCCCACTCTCTTTCCCCTGCAGCTCACTCAGTTGCCTCAGCCCTGGAAACCAGCCTCTCAGGCCAGAGGGCAGCTTGAGGGAGCCCTGGGAAAAGGGAGGCCATGCCAGGTTAGACAGTGGGAGCGAGGATTCTCCCAGGACCATGGTCCTTTCTGTGCGTGTTGGCCAGGCCCTTTCCCTGACTTCCTACCCCTCCTGGGGCTCTGTCCCACCAAAAAGGGAAAGAGACAGCTGAGAGCCGACTGTGGGGTTTGGGAAAAGGCTATGTCATCAGTTGGCCCAGTGCCTGTGACCCATCCGGCTGCTAGAGATTCCCCTCCGCTGGGCAAGTCCCAGTTTTTTTTTTAAAGGAAAACAAAAACTAGGACTTTTGGGAAGCAATGAGACACTCGTCTGAGTCCTACCAACAGAGCTCCTGGCTGAATGGCTTATAGCTCAGCCAATCGCAGAGGCTCAGCATGCTTAAAAGAGCTGGCGCGGAGAGAGGCTGGGAAGAACCCACAGGGAGACCCACAGACACATAGACACGGGAGAGAGAGGAGGAGAGAGACAGAGACAAAGGCACAGTGGAAGGAGGCAGAGACAGGGCAGGCACAGAGGCCAAGCCAGACAGAGTCTGAGGGAGTACAGAGGGAGAGGCCAGAGAAGCTGCAGAAGGCACAGGCCGAGAGACAAAGATCCAGGAGAGGAGGGTGTGGGAAGAGAGTTTGGAGGAGCCAGGCCACTAGGCACCGCTCTTAAGCCTAAGGGCCAAGTTTTCTCCATCTCCTCTGAAGGTCCCCAGCCCCTCTGAAATCTCTGCCTCTGACCCTGGCACGAGTCTGAGCCCCCAGGCTACAGAGAGGAGATTTCCAAAGCCAGGGCGTGAAGGACTTGGTGCCCAGACGGCCTCAGTCCCTCCCAACAGCAGCACCAGTGCCATGTCCCGGACGGACCCGCATCCCAGGAAGGGCTTGGCGGGCTGCTGGCTGTGGGGAGTCCAACCCTGCCTGCTGTTCCCCACCGTGCCCGTCTCCGGGCTGGCGCGGCTGCTTCTGCTGCTGCTGGCCTCTCTCCTGCCCTCAGTCCGGTCGGCCAGCCCCCTCCCCCGGGAGGAGGAGATCGTGTTTCCAGAGAAGCTCAACGGTAGCGTCCTGCCTGGTTTGGGCGCCCCTGCCAGGCTCTTGTACCGCTTGCCTGCCTTTGGGGAGATGCTGCTACTAGAACTGGAGCAGGACCCTGGCGTGCGGGTCGAGGGGCTGACAGTGCAGTACCTGGGCCGGGCGCCTGAGCTGCTTGGCGGGGCAGAGCCGGGCACCTACCTCACTGGCACCATCAATGGAGATCCGGAGTCAGTGGCATCTCTGCACTGGGATGGGGGAGCCCTGTTAGGGGTGCTGCAGTATCGGGGGACCGAACTCCACATCCAGCCCCTGGACGGAGGCACCCCAAACTCTGCCGGGGGACCTGGGGCTCACATCCTACGCCGGAAGAGTCCTGCCAGCGGCCAGGGCCCCATGTGCAACGTCAATGCTCCTCCTGGGAATCCCAGTCCCAGGCCGCGAAGAGCCAAGGTAGGCAGCCCTGGAGTCTGTGTCCTGCAGCGTCCTCCCGCCATATCTGTCCTACTGACCCCTATTCACCCTCTCTCCACCCACTTCCACTTCTGGCCATTCTGCTGCTTCCCTCCCTTCTGTCTGCCTTTCCTCTTTCCACTAGCTTCTTTCTTGGGAAGGTTCTGATTTCTCCCTGGCCCAAACCATCTCCTGGCTAGACCACTGATCCCAAGGAGGGTTCCCAGAGGTGGGACAGAGACTCTGTGCTAGGAATGACGGCTCCCTCTCCCCACCTCACCCCTGCCTGACCATGGCATCCTACTGGCACAGTCCCCAGCATAAGGCTCTCCTAACAGCCTCCTGGGTTTGACTCTTTTCTGTGCCCCAAATTTGATTTTTTACCCCCCCCACCAGCTAAAGGAGTGAAGTTTGAGGCCCAAGGGATTAGCCTCTGGCTTCTGATGCTGCCTTCAAAATTGTTTTGACAGACTGCAAACTAGGGCAGGAGTGAACAGAGGAGGAAAGGCATCGCATTCCCCCTTCTGGCCAGTCCCCTTCCCACACTGTGGACTGACTGCAAGGCTGCCTGAGGCTCCATCCTTTCCTCTCTCCCACTGCCGGTCTCCCCCTTCTTCCCTCCCTCCCTCCCTCTCTAGCTTTAATCCAGACCAGACGCTCCTTCCACACCCGCCACGCTAAGATCTGGCCCTGGCCCTAGCTGCTGACTGAATTGTTCCTCCAACCACACAGAGCAGACACGTTGCAGCCCAGCCCTCTAGCCCCAATCCTGCAGGCCCCCAGCCACACTCAGGCCTGGGGGACCCCAGAGCCCCTCCTAGAGGCAGTCCCAGCTGCTTTTCACCCCTGGGGCCCACAGAGCCCTGGGACGTGGCATCCCCTTCTCCTCCCCTTCTCAGAACCAACAACTGATTTCTCAGAGTTACCACAGAAGCCCTGGGATTTGGGGTTGGGGGAAGGGCCCAACCAAGACCCATTAGAAATCCTGTGGGGTATGTGCAGCCCAGCTGGCTCTGCTGAGTTCCAGACCCAGGAAGTAAGGGAGGGGAGAAGGGATCCATGAGTCTAGGAGGCTATTCCAGGATCCTCCTCTCCTTTTGTCTCTCCAGCGCTTTGCTTCACTGAGCAGATTTGTGGAGACCCTGGTGGTGGCAGATGACAAGATGGCAGCATTTCACGGTGCAGGGCTAAAGCGCTACCTCCTGACAGTTATGGCAGCAGCAGCCAAGGCCTTCAAGCACCCAAGCATCCGCAACCCTGTCAGCTTGGTGGTGACTCGGCTAGTGATTCTGGGACCGGGCGAGGAAGGGCCCCAAGTGGGGCCTAGTGCCGCCCAGACCCTGCGCAGCTTCTGTGCCTGGCAGCAAGGTCTCAACACCCCTGATGACACGGACCCTGACCACTTTGACACAGCCATTCTGTTTACCCGTCAGGTGAGGCCCCGATCAGCACCACAGGCCATGAGTAATTCCAAGAACCACCACTGCGTAGACTGTCATGTAAATGGTGCTCCTGGAGTTGTACAACATGGTGCCTGGGCCCAGCCACACCACCAATGCTATCTGGGCCCTGACAGTGCTAGATACTCAGTGCCAGGTCCCCACTAATCTGGATCTCAGCCCAATGGACCCTGGTGTCTTGGTTCCTCATGCATCTTCTATGATCCCTCTCCACAGGACCTGTGTGGGGTCTCTACTTGTGACACTCTGGGCATGGCTGATGTGGGCACTGTGTGTGACCCAGCTCGGAGCTGTGCTATTGTGGAGGATGATGGGCTCCAATCAGCCTTCACTGCTGCTCATGAACTGGGTAAGGTGGGACCAAGGTCATGGGGCACCTGGGATGGATGAAAGAGGTATCAGCGGTGAGGTGAGGGGACAGTGAGCTCACCAGAGTGCAAATGGGGATCACCAGGTGTTTCTTCCTCCTCCCCAGGCCTAGGTCCAGGGTCAGTATCCTTCTCTGTTCTGGATGTAGACAAACATTTAGATTTTTCTATCAAATGAGATAGTGCATGGAAACCTACTGTGAACTCTGTGTATATTTGTGTCTGGAGGAGGGTGGCACAGTATTGAGAGAGATATTATTCACAAGAGTCAGTGACGGAATGGGTGGGTTCAGGGTTGGGAATGTTGGCTACAAGGAAAAGTTGGTAGAGAGGGCCCTGAGTGTATTTTGGGGGAACAGGAGACAGAGCAGTGGGGGCTACATATTGAGGAGCCCTCAGAGCACCAGAAGAGGATTGGGGTCAGGGTGGGACGGGGAATGGATCTGACCATCCACAGCTGCAACCAGGTTTATGATGGACCTGCAGCCCCCTGAGGGCACAGGGATGGGACCCTTGGACCCTAACAGAGCCCCTGGTCTCACAGGCCATGTCTTCAGCATGCTCCATGACAACTCAAAGTCATGTGTCGGTCTGAATGAGCCTGGGAGCACCTCCCGCCATGTCATGGCTCCTGTGATGGCTCACGTGGATCCCGAGGAGCCTTGGTCCCCCTGCAGTGCCCGCTTCATCACTGACTTCCTGGACAATGGCTATGGTAAGCAGATAGCCCTCCCCTTTCCCTGTGCAGGACTCAGTTCCTGCCCCCCACTGTACTTTCTCTTCTGCTGCATTTTTCCTAAGCCAAATCGACTCCCTCAAATGTGCTCCCTCTGCAGTGTGGGATGGGGTGAGAAATGCTACTGTCTTTGCGTGGTTCCCACTTCCTCCCAGAATAAATAGCACAGTTAAGGGAGGCAAAATTTGGTTCAATAGAATTAGAACTGACTTTCTAAGGGCCAGAACTGCCCAACACTGGAGTGGGCTAGCTGTGAAGGAGGTGACTGCCTTGTCACTTGAAGTGTGCAAGCCCAGCAGGATGACTACTACTGGGCAGGGTTGTTGCTGAGAAGCAGACTCAAGAATTCTGTAGTTGGTTAGAATAGGTAGGGAGACTTAGTGCTTTGGGTTCCTATCCTGATTCTGTTCTTTAGCTGTGTGACTGTGTAGGTGTGTGAATGTGTAGATATGTGACTGTGTAGATGTGACTGTGAGTAAGTTACTTCACCTCTGTGAAGCTGATCTATAAAATAGGCATTATAATGGTAACTACCTCATAAGTATTGGCCATGATTAAATGAAATAGTGTTGGTCAAGCATTTAGCCAATGCTTATCACATAATAAGTATCCAATAAATTGTAGCTGCTATTTTAAGCTTCTTCCAGCCCTAGGATTTGGATTCTAGGATCCATCGGGCCCCAGGGAGCCCAAGCTTTCAGCTGGCAATCAGTTGGCACCCCTCAACTCATTGCTGACATCATACCCCTACCTCCTTCCCAGGGCACTGTCTCTTAGACAAGCCAGAGGCTCCCCTGCATCTGCCTGTGACTTTCCCTGGCAAGGACTATGATGCTGACCGCCAGTGCCAGCTGACCTTCGGGCCTGACTCACACCATTGTCCACAGCTGCCACCACCTTGTGCTGCCCTCTGGTGCTCTGGCCATCTCAATGGCCATGCCATGTGCCAGACCAAGCATTCACCCTGGGCTGATGGCACCCCCTGTGGGCCCGCACAGGCTTGCATGGGTGGCCGCTGCCTCCACATGGACCAGCTCCAGGACTTCAATGTGAGATCCCGGGGCAGGGGTGGGGCAGAGGGCCTGGGGTAGTGGGGACTGGACCTGAGCCCAGAAGAGAGTGTATTTATCCCACCCTTCCATTCTGTGCTTCTGCAGATCCCACAGGCTGGTGGCTGGGGTCCCTGGGGATCATGGGGCGACTGCTCTCGGACCTGTGGGGGTGGCGTGCAGTTCTCCTCCCGGGACTGCACGCGGCCTATCCCCCGAAATGGTGGCAAGTACTGTGAGGGCCGACGAACCCGCTTCCGTTCCTGCAACACCCAGGACTGCCCAACTGGCTCAGGTGAGGAATGGGGGAGGATGGGAGCCCTTGAGAGGGATTGGTAGAGCAGGAAGGATTGTCGCTTGAGTGCGGGGACCAAGGAGGTGTTGACTGTTCCTGCAGTTGAGGGGAGTGACTCTACCCTTCAGGAACCTTCCTTGGCAGTTTAGGGGAGAGAGAGGTGCCATGCTGTCCAGAGGTCTGAGGGGCAAGGTGGAGGGGCTGGTGGGGCAGTGTGAGGAGAGAGGGGCTTTGACTGTCCATTCCACCCCTACAGCATTGACCTTCCGTGAAGAGCAGTGTGCTGCCTACAACCACCGCACTGACCTCTTCAAGAGCTTCCCAGGGCCCATGGACTGGGTCCCTCGCTACGCGGGTGTGGCCCCCCGAGACCAGTGCAAACTCACCTGCCAGGCCCAGGCACTGGGCTACTATTATGTGTTGGAGCCACGGGTGAGAACCAAGATGCCCCCAGGCCCTGTCTGTGCTCACACACTCCTCAGCAGTCCCTCTGCTTTCTGTTGGCAAGGATCCTCCAAAATAGCACCATTGCTGGCATTCCCACAGCCAAGCCAGGCCAGCCCGGGGATCCACTCCAACTTATCTGTCCATGGGTATTTGGAAAACCTGTTAGCCCCGGACTCTGGAGAAGTTGCCAATCAGGCCTCTCTTCCCTGCCGATCTCCCTCGGTTTCTTTTCCTCTCTCTCCCTATCTTCCAGTGCTCTATTTCCAGTGCTCTATCTCACTTCCAGTGAGAAGGGAAGCATGCGGACTTTTGGGCGAGTCTTTGACCCCCTTTCAGTGGGCTCCTCTGTCAAATTACAGTGGTGGTCTCATTCAGCTCATGGATGGCCCTCCCCGCACTGGACAGGCCTGTCGGAGACAGCGATGTCCCTGCACTCCCTCTCTGTGTTAGGGCGGTAGGTTGAAGGCTGAAGAAGGAAGAGCAAGCCCTAGCAGTTTTGCTCCCGCACCCCTACCCTGGGGAGAATTCCTACATGCTGGCTGCCCTCTAGCGTCCATCTGGGATGCTGCCATCAAAGTTTAGGGCTTGGTGTTCAGACCCAGACAGACCTGCAATTCCCATTTTGGTGCCTCCGCTTGCCAGCTGTGTAGCCTTTGGGCAAGTTCCTTAATCTTTCTAAACCTCAGTGTTCCATCTCTAGAAACCTCAAAGAGTGGTTGTAAGATTTATATTCAGGTTTATAAAGCACTTAGCACAGTGCCTGATTCATAGCAAGTGCTCTGAAAATGGTGGCTTTTATCATCATTATGATTATCATCCCCTAGTGGCTGCGGCTCACTCCACACACTCCGTCCGCATCCCCTCCCTCACCTGACTTTCCTGACATCCTTTCCCGGATGGGATATGGGTCTTGTTTGGCTTACCAGCCCCTCTTGACTTAGGAAGAACACTTTGCATCATTCCTTCTCTTCTCCTCAGGTGGTAGACGGGACCCCCTGTTCCCCGGACAGCTCCTCGGTCTGTGTCCAGGGCCGCTGCATCCATGCTGGCTGTGATCGTGTCATTGGCTCCAAAAAGAAGTTTGACAAGTGCATGGTGTGCGGTGGGGATGGTTCTGGCTGCAGCAAGCAGTCTGGCTCCTTCAAAAAATTCAGGTTCATTCACTATTTGTTTCCTCCTGCCACCTTCCTGGACACTGTTCTGGGCCCTGGGGATACAGAGGTGAACTCAACACTGTTTGTCCTCTCAAAGAGCATACAGTTGGGGGGGGGGTGCTGACAAATAAGTGCGTTCAGCACAGTGTCCCACCTGTTCAACGGGTGTCAGCCTGGGCTGCTGTGAGGGCCCTTGTGGGCATTAGGGAAGGCTTCCCCCAGGACGTGACCCTCCTGGAGGGAGAGTAGGAACTGGACAAGCATGAAAGAGGTGGGCTTAGAAGGGCATCTCAATAAGGAGGCAGCAGGTGTAAAGGTCCAGAGATAAGAGGGAGGGGGAGGAGGGCACATTTGCATGTAGCTCAGATCTAGGCTGGACAGCTCACATAGGTCTGGGGAGACAACCCTCTACAAAACCCATATACACGCATACGATCATACAAACACAGCTCAGAAAGGCCGAGGAGACTCAGGAAGATACTGAGCCCCCCTCTACTCCTTCCACACAGGTACGGATACAACGATGTGGTCACTATTCCGGCTGGGGCCACCCACATCCTTGTCCGGCAGCAGGGGACCCCTGGTCTCCGGAGCCTCTACCTGGCCCTGAAGCTCCCAGATGGCTCCTATGCGCTCAATGGCGAATACACGCTGATGCCCTCCCCCACAGACGTGGTACTGCCCGGAGCAGTCAGCTTGCGTTACAGCGGAGCCACTGCAGCCTCCGAGACACTGTCAGGCCATGGGCCATTGGCCCAGCCCTTAACACTGCAGGTCCTGGTGGCTGGCAACCCCCAGAAGGCACGCCTCCGATACAGCTTCTTTGTGCCCCGGCCAGCCCCTTCAACGCCGCGTCCCCCGCCCCAGGACTGGCTGCACCGCAAGGCACAGATTCTGGAGATCCTCCGGCGGCGCCCCTGGGCTGGCAGGAAATAACCTCACCATCCCGGCTGCCCTTTCTGGGCACCGGGGCCTCGGACTTAGCTGGGAGAAAGAGGGGGCTTCTGCAGCTGCCTCACGCTAAGACACAGTGGGGGGAGGGACTGTGAGGGTGAGCCCCGCCCCTCCTCTCTGTCCTCATGTGCAGGCTGGCCCTGCCCTGGTTTCCTGCCCTGGAAGGCAGTGATGGGTGGTGGATGGAAGGGGCTGGGAGACAGTCTTCCATCTAAACTGCCCCCTCTGCCCTGCTGGTCACAGGAGGGAGGGGGAAGGCAGGGTGTGCCCCAGTTGTATTTATTTAGTATTTATTCACTTTTATTTAGCACCAGGGAAGGAGATGAGGGCTAGGGTGCTGGGAAAAATGACCCCCACCCCTCGTAGCCCTCACCCTGACTAGGAAATCCAGGGTAGTAATGATAGGCATAAGTGATCTGTGTGTGTTTGTGTGTGAGAAAATGTATGTGTGTGTGTGTGTGTTTATGTGTGAGGTACATCCTGCCCTGCTTTCCACTCCCTGAATTTTATTTTCTGGGAAAGGAAGAGTCAAGGGTATGATAGGCCTTCAGGGAGTAAGGGATTATCGTATTTTTAAAATATAAATTGAATTCTGCTATTTATGTACTCCTTTTGGAGTCAGACAGATGTGGGTTGCACCCTGGCTCACATCTCTGAAATTAGTTTTCTCATTTGTCAATAATAATACCTCCCTTGGAAATTTGTTGTGAGGATTAAATAATGTAAATAAAGAACTAGCATAATGCCTCGCACTTGATAAGTGCTCAACAGATGGCAGCTGCCCTTAGTTCTTGTCGTCACCTTTCTGTCCACCTCCGCCGTTCCTGGGGTTTCTGATGCACTTGAAGGTGGCAAAGATCCACATCAGTGGTGCCTGCCCTTACCCCAGGCTCAGTTCCTTTGGTTGTCAGAACCATATCATGGATTCTGAGGGACTGTCAGAAAAGGACGGTTCTGTCCCTGATCTCTGGAGGCTCCCGATCACATGGAGACATGATTAACACTTGGCTACAAGCACAATTGATAAGAACGGTGAAGGTGCAAAGATAACAAGAACAACTACTTCAGTACAAACAAGCAGCTTAGTGGTGAGAGTGCTAGTCGAGGGCTCTGGGGGAACTGTTGTGGTAGGAAGAGCACCAGAGTGGGAGCCACTGGGTCTGAATTTGAGTTGGGCTTCAGCATCTTATTAGCTGGTAGTGTTGGGAAGTCATTGATGCTGAGCCTTAGGTTGCTCATATGTGCAAGGGACCTAATAATACCTGTTCCCACAGGGTGTTCTGGGAACAAATGTTACAATATTTTCAAAATAATAAAGATTGTGCCCATGGGACAGGTTACCCTTATGACTGCTGAGTGCCTGGGACCTGATCCCCAGAATCAGCCAGTGCAAACCCAGCAGACTTCTTTGAAGATGTGAAATTAGAATGGAATTTAATAAGAGGAACAGGACATGGTTTGGTAGGGGATAGTCAGGATGGTAAGAAGAATGGCATAGAGAAGGACCTGAAGTGAGGGGGAGCCAGGTCTTCAGTGGTGGCAGAACACCTGAAGGGCAGTAGGGTACTAGAAACAGGTCTACTTTTCCTTCTGAGCAGGTGACTTTGCTTAAGAAAGAACTTGGGCAGTCCTATGTGTGTCATGGAGGGAACAGGGTTGGGAAAGGGGGCAGGGGGACCCTGCAAAAATTTAGAGTCTTGAGTGGCAGTACTGAGACTGCTAGGGATTGGGGAAGGGACTGAATGTGGAGGTGAGGGAGGAACAAGGATGTAAAGAAGACCCTGAGGTGGGGGTGGAAGAGGGGAGAGTGGGAGAACTAGTGGTGCGTCACTCTGCCATTGCAGCTCCTAGCTGGGCTGCCAAACATCGCTTGGGATATGGAGCTGAGAGTGGGGAGTGGAGGCAGGCTATGGAGATTGTGGCGGTTGTGTGCACTATGCTCACTGGGGCTGGGCTTGGCTGATCAAGTTCTGTACCAGGCAGTGCCTTACACAGTGCCCTACCCAGCACGGCACCTACTCCCTGAGCAGCAATGGGAACAGGGCCATCTTCCTCTCCTCTCTCCAGTATACATGGCCTCCACTGCTGTGCTTGGCCCCTGGCCCTTCCTCCTGTTTCATCTAGTTAGCAAAATTGGACCACCAATAACGTGTACAGACCTTAATACTATGAGCTCATGGTCCAGTAAGCAGAGCTCTGTGCTAAGTAGATGTGAGGTACAAACACAAACAACATATGACCCAAGAAGCTCACTGCATTCCGAAGGAGGTTGTGTACTATACCTCCACAAAGAGAGACAATGGAATAGTGCAAAGAACTGTCTGATAAGGGCCAAATGGACTGTGCAAAGACTGAGCCTGGGCTTAAGGGACTATGAGGGTTCCAGAGGGTGAGTCTTGGGCTGGGCCCTGAGCAACTGGTCATCACGATAGCCCTTCTTACCTTTCTTTAGCGCTCATGGTAATTCACACTTTGTAAATCGCTTTCATATGTTTTGTTTTAAGAGGAAGCTCTTTATTCACTAATTAGGGTTCTGACTGACATAAAGATGTTTTTCCCAGGGGCTGGCCCTGTGGCCTAGCGGTTAAGTTCGGTGTGCTCCACTTTGGCAGCCTGGGTTCAGTTCCCAGGTGTGGACCTACACCACGTGTTAGCAGTCATGCTGTGGTGGTGACCCACACACAAAATAGAAGAAGATTGGCGCTGATGTTATCTCAGGGTGAATTTTCCTCAGCAAAAAAACAAAAAGGAAGTTTTTCCCAGAAAGGGACTGAGCTTAGAGGCCACGTCTGTGATTGGGTGGGTGGTTGGAGTCATACAGTGAAAGAGGAGGAGAGTGAGAACTAGTTCCCCAAAGAGAACTGATGGGCATCCGGTCCTCAATCCCAGGCAAGGTCTGACCCCTTTCTGGAATGCTCTCCCCCATATCACCCTTCCCAGACCCAGGCTAATTAGACTCTGCCTAATATCCTGAGCTCAAGGGTCCAACAAGTTCTTGCTATGGATGTGGGGAGTGCATGCCTCCCTGCAAGAGCCAAGATGACCTCTTTCTCCCCAGTCTGCCTACTTATTGCTTCCATGGGCCTGAGCTGGGGTGTGAGTGTACCAGCAGGAGGAGAAACAGGAATAACAGGAAGGCAGGAGGCGCCGAGACAGTTCAAATATCTGGTCTGGTCTTAGAGGGGAAAAGAGGGAACAATGATGAGCTGGAGAAAGAAGAACCAATAACTGCTCAGGGAGTGAGTGCCCTGTCCCTGGAGAAGTTTAAGCAGAGTTTGGACTACCATTTTATGGGATGGCAAGTGTCATGCATGTGTATTTGAAGTGGGGAAGGAGGTTGAAGAAATAACTGTGAGTTGGGCCAATTTCTTTAAGCTCTTTCTGCCTCTGAGATTCTCTGCCTCTGTAGTTAGAACAGAGGGAATCTGGGCATTTGTCCAACCACTATTGTTGCGGTGGGGATGGGAGTGCCAGGGTTTCTGGAGGGTGTTGTGGAATGGGCTACTCATTTACACTTCTATTCCATCGCTAGCTCCACTTTCTTAATCTCCATATAGTATTACAGTATTTTGTTTTCTAAAATAGCAGATTGACAGCAAGTGACAAAACCAGCATCTCATTGGTTAGGGTTTGTGGGGGAGGAAGAGGGAAGAAAGTGGAATTCTATATATTAACATTTTATTGGCTAAGAGGTTGCTTCTGAACCAATTGAATACCTTCCCCATTGACTGTTGCTGGGGGGAAGCCAAAGTCATTGGCAGCAAGAGGAACCAGCTGACAGCTGGGAGAAACCACCAGTTCTAAAAATGCTCAGAAAGAGGCGGGTGAGGGGAGGGAGGGAGCGGCAATACTGAACAACTTCCCCAGACAGGACCTTATATGGGGACAGGCCCAGAGTACTTAAGTAGACCTAGGAAGGAAAGGGAGGGGAGGAAGCAGATTTAAGGCCTCCCTCACAGTATTTGGGCAACCAGCAACAGGCCCTACAAACCCAGTAATATACAAGTACACAAACAGTGACACACACTGACATACACATGTCCAACGTCATAGAGACCCATTGGCACATTGACAATGTAGATGCAAATAAGCACTGAGCAACTGAGAATTTTGGCCTGAAAATGAGTCTGAGGAAAATATATTAATTGACCTAATTTCCCAATTAGAATTGACTGTTTATTCCATTTATTTGCTCAATAAATAAGCCATTGGGTTTACAAATTGGAATCAAATCACGCTATCACAGCATCTGGAAAGGACACAGGTTTCTGGAGTCAGACTGAATCTAAGCTTTGCTACTTACATGTAACATGATCTTAAATTATCTGATCTCTGTGAGCTTCAGTTTCTTTATCTATAAAATGGGTATATTACTACCTGTCTTATGGAGAGGCTGTCAGAACTGAAGAATATAATGACGTAAATACTTGGCCTTATGTCGGGCTTCTAGCAAGTGTCAGTATATGCTGATTGTCTTTTTCTCAGATCTATTCCCTTGTCCCCTTCCCATTCCTGCGTTAGCATGAGAAAATAATTATACCAAAGAACTGTCTAGGTCGGATCTAAAATGGGCTATTTTGTAGAACTTGTGCAAAGGTCTGGGTTACATTCAGGGAATGATAAAAGGGAAGACATGGTCCCTGTCCTCAGAGAGTTCACAGTCTGGTGGCTGAGACAGGTAAGACAAAAATTCCAGACCTATATGATAGATGCCATGATAAAGGAGGGGCACCTAGCGTAGAATATGGGGTCATAGAAGTGTTCCTGGAGGAGGTGTCTGCCTCCCCTTCTAGAGTTAAGCTGTAAACCTGCAGGGACCCCCTGGAGAGTAGGGTGACGTGGTGGAAAGAAGAATTTGAACTTGCTTCGAGGCCCTTCTCTGTTATGCAAAACTAAAGTGAAGTAAAGAGAACAGACTTGAAGCTGGAAGATAACACTGTAAGGAGCTGCGTAGGGTTGGAAGTGATAGTTTTGGGGAGAAGCTACCATCTAGGTGGGAAACGTTGAATGGGAGAGAGAATTTAGAGACATTGGGCTGCGTGTTAAAATGCGCTCCTGCTCCACTCTGCCCTCCCCCATTCCTCTGATGTTTCCTTGAGAAAACGAAAGAGAGATTTAAATTATTTTAAATTAGGTTTTGATTACTAGACTGGGTTTCTTTTATTGTGTTGTGTGTCATGACTGGGCCTCTAGGGGCCCCAGGATTTATTCAGAATACAGAAAGACAGGATGTTGTGGTGGAAACCAGCATACTATAATTGAAGTTTTCAGAAATGTAACAGTTCTAGGTGATGACTAACTCCAGGGTGTGGCCAGGGTGAGACGGAATGGAGGTGAAGCTTCTTGAAAACAGGGAGCTTACAAATGAATGCAGGGAAGTTATCAGAAGATGATAGATAGAGAGGGGGGATAGAAGGTAAAGGTCAATTTTATAAGAACAGAACACCATGGAGGAGTAGAGGCTTAGAGCAAGGGTCCTCTAGGAGAACCACATTTCAATTATCCGTATAAGTCTATCTTTTCCATTACACAGCAAGCTCCTTAAAAAAAATCTGGGCTTTTACTCAACTCCTACTGTGTCCTCAAAATTCAGATGTATTGAATATCTGCTATCTGCGGGCACTTTTCCATAATTCTCATTAATTATCACAAAACCCTTGAAGATGGGGTTCATTTTACAGATGAAGCCCAGAGAGTGTATTGCTCAGCATCACACAGCCAATGGATTTCAAAGCTGGCGTTGTACTCAAACTCAGTATTATCTCATTTCGAGCCTCCACAGGTACCTCAAACTCACTAAGTCCAAAGTTTACTTGTCATCTCTACCATTTCCCCAAAATGTACCTCTTCTAAGTTTTGTTTCTCATTAAATCATGCCACCATCCACCCAGTGGTCCATATTAGAAATCTGGGAGTGATCTTGGAGTCCTGTAACTCCCTGACTTGGCACATCCAGGCAGTCACCAAATCCTGTTTGCCTCCTAAAAATTCTCAAAGGTGTTTTGGGGGGTATCAGAATTGGCCACCCCAAAATGTTTTTCTTTGCCTTAATTATTCTTAAGAACAAAAGACTGAAAGAAACTTTGGCCTTCCCACTAACTGCCTAAAAGAATTTAAGATAGAAGACCTATCCCCAGGATAGGCCATCACCATATCTAACTCTGGGTATGGATAGACTGGGAGGGTCTGTGCTAAGCCCATTCCTATCAAAGCTCTGAAAACCAAGCAAAAGTAGAAGTTACCCTTTGTAAGAGACATTTACATTCATAAAGGAAATCTCCATTTGTAAAGGTATCTCCATCTCTGTACCAGGAAAAAGGGGGGATGACCTTATCTCTAGAAACTCTTATCAGTGCAGAAGGCAAGGACTTAAATCTGCATATTAACTTTACTCTTATTTACTGTGCTTTTCTGGTAATCTCCCACAGCTGACTGCCCCCACCCCCAACATTCTCCTTTGTCTTTAGCTGAAGATAGTATTTAAGATGAGAACCTCTGCCATTTTGGTGAGTTGTCCAGTTTTTCCTGGGTCTCTCGCATGTATACATGTTATTAGACTTTGTTTTATTTTCTCATGCTAACCTGCCTTTTTAATTATTTGGCCAGCCGTAAGAACCTTAAGGGAAAGGGTGAAGGGGAGATTCTCCCTCTTCTCCTACAGTTTTGGCATAGCTGGCAGGATCCCCACTGGCTGGTAAGTTGCCTTCTCTGGCTGGAAAAACTGCTTTCTCCTGGAACTACTGCAGCAGAGAGATCCTGGACCCCTGACAAAAGCCGGCAGGAGGTAAGAGTTCTTACCATGTCGGTCTCCTGGATCTCTGCCTGCAGGGTCCAGTGGAAATGAGAGTGGTGAGGTTTTTTTCCCTTTCTAAATTTAGATTAGCAGGAGAAAATATTGGTGAAGCTAGCTTCTTGGACTCAGCGACACTAGGATTTGGTTGAATACTCATTGGTTAAGTAGATACTTTTCCTCCCAGAGATAGTATTTTTCCTTGTCTCTGTCTTTGTGTCATTTGTTATAGAAAGGAAAAACCATAGAGCAAGACACAGGCATGCTGTAGAGCTGTTGTCTGGGCCAGTCCTGCAGCCTGAGCGTTATGAGGTTTTTTCTTTTGTCTTATTCTACGTCTTGAGAGCTTGGCTTTGTGACCTTTCTGGTCTCCACCATCCGGAGGATGCATGTACTGGCACACATTTTGGCAGCCATTTGAGTAGACTGGGGTTCCAGGAGTTGTTCTCTTTGTCCAGCTGTGTCTGCTCTCAGGAGTTTGTCATAAGGGGTCCCAATTGCTTTCATAAGGGGCCTTTGTCATCTCAACCTTCGTTGTTTATTGTGCAATGATGGCTTTTGCTGTCTTACGCTATTTTGGGGAGTGAATTCTCTGGATCTCTTTCGGGGATGCCTCTTGTGTCCATGGTTAAGCTTTGGTATGAGTTGCTGCTAAGATCCTACTCATCAATGTGGTCAGATGATGGATCGTTTACATTGGGAAAACTTCTAAATTGGGGAAAAAACTGTGAGAGCTCTCATCATAATTGTTTTATTGGTACCTATGAAAAGGCCAAGTTAAAAAAAGAAAAAGACTAGCCTTAAGACCCTGACTCGGGTTACAATTGAGAAAATATAAAAGTGTAAGTGTTGATAAGATTATAAAGGTTAGAATGTTTGAGCTGATTTTATACAAATTGGTTATATCAACTTTGCCTGAGTATGTTTTAAAATGTGTGACTGGGAATGCTTCCCCTGTCCAAAATTATAAGACCAAGATGTATTGATAAAGTCCTAATGAAAACTATGATTGGAGGTATAAGAGGTGATGCAATTCAGATGAAATTTTGTAGAAAAACTGATATATTTATGGACTTTATGTGAAGTGATTGTATCTCTTTTTTTTTTTTTTTTTTTTTTGCCTGATTGTATTGTGGGGATAGACATTGTGTCTCACTGGGAAAAGGAAAACTTTCCCCTCCCTGATTGTAAAACAGCATATAAATCTGTGTTTCAGACAGTGTTATTAAACTTACAAAAAGGGTTGCCTGAGCCTGCACCATATGAGATAAAAACTAGAGGCTAATATCAGGTGCTAATAAAGAAGATAATGGGAGCTTCCCCCCTCCAAGGTAAATTTGTCTAGGGTTAAACTTGTCGATGCTAATAATCCATAACCAATCTATAAATCAAAATTGGGATGAGTTTATTGTGAGCAAAATTTGAGGACCATATAGCCCAGGGCTTTCCTTCCCTAAGGAAGGAAGGGCACCAAAGAAGTGGGGTATACAGAGTGGTTATATACCGTCAAAGAGCATATATCACATATGGATGCAATGTCCTTTTTGCAATAGTCACGAGATTGCCCTGTCAGCACAGCCTTTGATGGACACTGCAGGTAGCAGGTCTGCTGTCTCGAGCTGGGTGGTCACAGGATGAGCACAACAATCAAATCCTAGCCTAGGGAGAAATGCTTATCCTTAAGGGAACGCCAATGTGGGGGAAGTTGTATCCTTATCTTAAGGGCATTTGTTCTTGTCTCTGGGACATGGTAAATGTTTAAAGCAGATACACAATGCATGTTCAATGGCTGGTCAGGCCTTTTTGGAAAAGCAAGGTCAGACCAAATTAGTTTTACACCAAATGGCTTCCTCATATACTCCAATATATCCTGTTCCTTGCAATTTTATTTATCAAACTGTATATTTAGAAAAAAGAGCCTTTGTTAAATACTTTGTGCAGACTTTTAAAGGTGTGATACACTGTCCTGAAAGTTTTAGAATATACAAATCTTTTGATTCACCTCTTAAGTTAAAGATTTCCCTGATATATATAAAAAAAACAATTGAAAAAAAATGCAGCTGGAAGGGTGGGTCAAGTTCTTTGTCATTCAAACTGTAATCCAGTTCTTTGGGGACCTGGAAGGAACTGTCTTTGTCTTACAAATCTCTGCAAGGCCTGAGGTATGGCTCTAGAAAGCAGTTCAAAGTTCATCTGTCTTTTGCCAATCCTAAAGCCTCCCCTCTTCCTCAAAATGCTCATAGATATTGATTAAGACAAAAGATTGAGGCACTAGAAACAAGGCAAATATACCCCAGAAACTCCATCTGGAAGAAAACTTGACTGCTTTCTCTCTGCCATTATGATGTAGATTTTCTGCTCCCATCTTCACTAGGACCTAAGAGCCATTCTTTGAAATGCAAATGTTTCCCAGAAACTAGCGAGTTTTGCACTGCACCTGATTCATAACAAAATTTAACATCTCTGCCTGTGTCTACCTGTGTGTTTATGTGTGTCTATATGTATGTTACACATGTGTGACATTTTACCTCCAGATCGTATAGCCAAAATTAAGAGCTCTGTTTAATTGACTTAAAGTAAGCACTTACATGTCATTTAAGTCAACATGATATGAAGTAATCTTTGGTAAATGCTTGTTTAAGTTGGCTTGATTAGGATAGCCATGTCTTCAGAGTTACCAGCATCGGATATGATGCAGATGTGCACCCTGGGTTTACTAGTTAAATAAGCTGTTATCCCTGTTACAAACTTATCAGCAAAATAATACTTTTAATGATAGCTAATTTTGTCTAATGTCTTATGAAGTTTTCATGGGCAATCTAAATATAATTGTGGGGAACAAATGATTTAGATGTACATGAGATAAAAGTTTAAATTTTTAGCAATAATTATATTTTATGACATATTTAATAACTTCTAATATCTCTTTGGTAACTTGAAACTTTGAAGTTTTGCTAGATTAAATTAAATGATAAAAATTCATTGAGTATTTAGATAATTTTCAAATAAGACAGGATATTAGACATTAATTATTAAATATAAATTTATCTACTTTTGGCTTCTTATTGCAGAAAAACTAAAAGGTGTTTTGGGCCTATCGGTAAACATGTCTTGTGTTTTATTAGATTGTACTATAAAGTAACATGTCTCTAGAAATTATGAAAAGTGTTTATAAATTTGTCAAGCCACACAATGCTAATATAAAAGAAAGTTTACAATTACTCAGTTTTTACTAAGAAATTAAGGTTTCTAATATGTGATTAAAGCTACTAAAAATTAAGGAAAATATGTTTGTATTCAAGGAAAGTAAGATGTATGTTTTCAGTAAAGAAGGTATAAAGAATGGAAATACTTTTGTTTGATTGGTTAAGAAAGACAAATTTGTCCCAAAGTACTGGGAGGAAGAAAGGAGGCATGGGACAAATTCTGAATGTAAAAAGAAAGTTATAAAAAGTTTGTGGAAGAGGAATTCTGAAAAAAAAAAAAAAAGAATTTTACACATGGTCAAGTTGGCTAAAGTTAAATTAAATTTAATTAAGTAAATAAGTTTTAATATCAAAAGCAAGCTAATGCAAAATTATAATTTGTTTTTTTCTCCTTCTTAAAAGGATACTTTTCTTGAAGTTTTAGTCTGCTCTTGGTAAAGAGATTATAAAAGGTCTTTTCTTTGTACTCAAAGGGTACAGAAGGGTAGGAATTTTGTGTTTTATCAAAATAAATTTCCTGTATTGTTTTTATTAGGTCTTTAATCACAAGTGCTAAGATTTTCTTACAGTTATTTAATTTTCTGCATTTTCCTGAAAAACTTTAACTGTCACCATGGTTAAATGGATAATTAAGCACTGTTTCATAGGGACCTATGATATTGTACGGGTAAATGTTATTGATGTAAGTATTCTAAAAATTATATAACATTCCTAGAATTCTGATCTGTCCTGGTTATCAGTCATAATTCTTGTTATTATCTTAAAGTGGTGTATGTCACAGAAATAACCAAGTTTCTTTGTCAATTGTCATTTTTAAGTCTTTAGCATTTATAGACAGTTATTGTTTTACTCTGATGCTTTTGCAAATGTTTTCACATTCAGAGAGATTCATGGAAAGGACTCTGACATTTACTCTGGAATGCAGGTTTCTATCAACTTTCAGATTATAAAACTGAACTAGAAAAAAATTGCGGAAATCTGATGGAGAGACTGGTGACTTCATGAAGCTGCTAGCAAAAAGATTGGGATCAAGAGCTGATTGTATGGGACTGAATGAACTGATGAGGATGATTATAATTTTTATGACTTTTCATTTGAAATATTGCTGATTTTTTTAAATGTTTTGTTTTTTCAGATTTAAGGAAAACCCTTTCTCTTTTCTCTTAAGCTAACTATGACTTATAGCAATTTGGTAAATTATACTTTTGTAAACAGAATTAAAACATTTATCTTTTTCTCTCTACCTGATCCCTCCAGAACTCAGAAACTCTTAGTAAGTGAATATTCTTATTTCATGGCAATATAGTTATTTGCATAAGTTCAACAAGAATCTGTTCTCCTTATAACAGGACACAATTGGAAACATTGGTTATATTACCAAAGCTTTGACTGGAACGTCATATTTGAGAGAAACATGCATAGACTCAGATATGACCAGACAGCCTTTGAGAGACAAAGATTGGACTTTATGGAATAAAGCCATGTGGAAATATTGGCCTGCTACCTTATGTACAGTGTTCCCAGAAACCCTTACTAGGTAAGTAAGGAATGTCACTTATCTGACAGGTGCAAGGAGCCTTGAAATATTTTGGGGGACCTAGAAAAGAGAGGAATTCACCTAAACCTGAGGTATTACAGGCAAAGCCTTATGTCAAATCCTTGGCTTGGCTTTCCTGGCCTTGAGAGGCCTTTGAAGTTCAATCTGAGATTCCTTATAAAAAGTTCCAGCAAAGCAGATTTAAAAGAGCCTATATGATCAGTTGCTTTCTTGCTGTACTTATGTAAATAATTGGGCCAAATTTATTAAAACTAGACTACTTTACAAACCAATTAGTCTTAGTTTGGCTATCTTTGGTAAAAATGAGTGTGATTTTAGAGAGAAAAATTATTTCAGTGGAAACTATAGTACACATTTTTGGATATTAGATCCGAGTTCTGTTAATTGTCTTCAAGGTTTTTGTTTTCTACCTGTAAACTGGACTAGATCTGGAATTCTGGTCTCCTGAAATATCTGGCTACAAATCTCCATACTAATGTTTTCAGGGTTTTTTCCCATCATTTTTTTTTTTTTTTTTGTGAGGAAGACCAGCCCTGAGCTAACATCCGTCACCAATCTTCCTCTTTTTGCCGAGGAAGACTGACCCTGGGCTAACATCCGTGCCCATCTTCCTCCACTTTATATGGGACGCCGCCACGGCATGGCTGACAGGCAGTGCGTCGGCGGGCGCCTGGGATCCGAACTCGTGAAACCCGGGCTGCCAAGCGCGAACTAAACCGCTGCGCCACTGGACGGCCCTTTTTCCCATCATTTTTATTTGAAATCATTGAGAACTGAAACCACCTTTGTTCCTGAAGCCCTGCAAACTGAAGCTGAACAACTTGATATAAACTTTGTAGAGATCACCAGGATAGCACGATTGTTGCTTTGTAAGCCACTCAAAAGGATACCTGAACATTCAATGACATCATCAGAGACATTTTAAGCTGCAAAAGATGCTTTGACACTGACATCTAGAAATCTTCTTAACTGGCTATCCTCTGAACTCAGAAACTAGTTTATAATTTGCTCCAACCACTAATCTTGTGTTTCTTTTGTTTCCATAGAAATGCTTCTCATTAAATACCTGATTGCTTGCTTCCCCAATATAGGCCTAACTTTGGGAGCCCACCTGCATCGCTGCCTTCTAAAATGAATTTAACTGGACTGATCTATTATCAGGACTAAGAAATGTGTTCAGTGAGATGGAACAATCTACCAACTCAGCTTCTGGACTATGAAACTTAGTTTCAAAACGACTGTGAAATTTCTTAAGTTTCAAAGGCGGGGCTGTGGGGAATCAGAATTGGCCACCCCAAAATTTGTCTCTTTGTCTTATCTTTAAGAACAAAAGACTGAAAGAAACTTTGGTCTTCCCACTAACTGCCTAAAAGAATTTAAGAGAGAAGGCTTATCCCCAGGACAGGCCATCACCATATCTAACTCTGGGTATGGATAGACTGGGAGGGTCTGTGCTAAGCCCATTCCTATCAAAGCTCTGAAAACCAAGCAAAAGTAGAAGTTACCCTTTGTAAGAGACATTTACATTCATAAAGGAAATCTCCATTTGTAATGATATCTCCCTCTGTGTACCAGGAAAAAGGAGGGATGACCTTATCTCTAGAAACTCTTATCAGTGCAGAAGGCAAGGACTTAAATCTGCATATTAACTTTACTCTTATTTACTGTGCTTTTCTGGTAATCTCCCACAGCTGACTGCCCCCACCCCCAACATTCTCCTTTGTCTTTAGCTGAAGATAGTATTTAAGATGAGAACCTCTGCCATTTTGGTGAGTTGTCCAGTTTTTCCTGGGTCTCTCGCATGTATACATGTTATTAGACTTTGTTTTATTTTCTCATGCTAACCTGCCTTTTTAATTATTTGGCCAGCCATAAGAACCTTAAGGGAAAGGATGAAGGGGCGATTCTCCCTCTTCCCCTACAGTATCCTCTTCCCTCTATTCCCACTGATATTACCTTATTTTGCATTAGCTTCATCTCACTTCTGGATTTCTGCAGTAACCTCCTACACTTCAATTAATGCCCCACATTTCCACCAGAGTTAACTTCTAAAGTTCTGAGCATAGCACTCTCTGTTTAGAGCGCTTTGATGCATTCCTCTTGCCCTCGGGATAAAACTCAAACTCTTTTGGGCCAGTCCACTAGTCTAGTCTAGTGGTTAAGTTCAAAGCACTCTGCTTTGGCCTGGGGTTCAAGGGTTCAGATCCTGGGCATGGACCTACACACCACTCATCAAGCCATGCTGTGGCGGTGTCCCACATACAAAATAGAGGAAGATTGGCACAGATGTTAGCTCAGGGATAATCTTCCTCAAACAAAAAGAGGAAGATTGACAACAGATGTTAGGGCCAATCTTCCTCACCATAAAAAACAAAAACAAAAACCCTCAAACTCTTTTAATGTGGTTTATGGAGTCTTTCATTATCTGGCACCTATTTACCTCTCCAGTCTCAACTCTCACTATTCCCTTCACTCTACTGACCAGCCTTACTGATCCATTTTTAATTTCCCAAACTCCTTAATTTCTTCCTCATTTCCAGACTTTTGTCCTTATGGTTTTATCACCGACTAGGTGCCCTGAGGAACTCAAGGGTGGGTTTGGATGCATTTAACGGTTTTTCCCAATTGTTTTTTTCCCCTTTTGTTATGTTAAGGAGGTGCAACCACCAACCACCCAGAACCAGACCAAGCCTCACCACAAGAGCTACGCCCATGACCTTTGCCTTATTTTTAATGCTAAGATCTCTCCAGGAGGAGCTTAGGCCTCATTGCGGTTACCTGCCGTATATATGGAAGCATGTTTTCCAACTGAGCCTGTGCAAGTGAATACCCACCTCTCCCTTTTGAATATTCACTTCCCATCTGAAATAAAGTTCCCTGCTTCCCTTTGTTTGGGGATGCTGTGACCATGGAAATGATTCCTCATGGTCTCCTATTTGCTACAAATACACTTTACTTTGTGAGACAACTTCCACTGGTATAGAGTCTTATTTAACTCGCCAGGAGGCGAACCCACTTGGTTTGGTAACAGTTTCCTCTGCCTGGAACACTATTCATCTGTCAAAGTATAATTTTCAGAAAAAGGTAAAATTATGACTCTCACACTGTTAAAGGACAAATTATTCTGATACTTTTTAAAATGGTAAGGAAGACTTCATTCCGGATTATTGCCATAGGTGTCAAGACTATCCCAGTTGGAGAGAAATTGGGCTCAACTCTGAATACAGTATGGACAAGTAGATATTTATAGCCAATAAGCAAAATGAGAGACTCAATGGATGGAAAGTTACATCAAGGTTAGGGAAATTCTTGCTAAACTGACTTAGGATTCCTGCTGAAGGCAGGCCAGGGTGATCAGATATTAAGGGTGGGTGATTCTCACTAAACTAACTTTGCAGGGTTCTATCTAGAAGTGGCTAGGGGCCCAAGGTCAGGGCCTATTGAAAACAGGGCTCAGAGGAGCCTGTCTAAGTTTTGGTCAAGGAGAGTTTTTGTCAATACCCATACAAAAATGAACATGTGTGGAAGATTTTATTTAACTCGTGAGGAACCAGAAGATGTTATTACTGGTTCAAAAGAATATCTAAAGAAGAGACACATTTACAGATCAGGAACACAGAAATGAATATGAAAATGAAGGGGAAAACTGGTTTTTTTTCCACAAGGTGGGGAATAGGTGGTTAACTGAAGCTCTATCAGACAGGACTGGAATTTGCATGTCTATCAGTTTCCTACATAGAGTTGTAAAATATCTCTGAAGGAAACTGAATCTTACAAAGCAGAAGGATGTGCTACAGACAAGTCCTTCAGGTTTCCCATTAGCCATCACTTCTTCTGGGAAGGCTTTTCGGATACTCCACGTGTGAATGAGGTGCAATTTCTGAGCTATCATATTTATCACACTCTATTGTTTACAACACTCCCTTCCTCCCATACAAGCACACAAGACCACGAGCTTTTTGAGGCAGACACTGTGAGTTATTGAGGTTTCCTCAATGTGAATATCTGCTTCTAAGGAACACAATATGCTAAGGGGGTAGTGGAAGCCACAAGATAAACATATTGCCTATTAATGGGGTGTCCATTTTACTCTAATATCTGGGGAAACACATTTTTACGTTAAAGCATATGCTGCCCTTCCCTCCACACTCAATGTTTCCTTGTTTTATTAACTGTTTCTATTTCAAGGGCTGCGGGATACCATGGGATACAAAAATGCGCCAGAGTCGTCAGCAATGATGTACTCCGAGCAAGAAACAATTTTGATACTAAGTGGCACTTGGTTGCAAGGGGCGCCACTGACAGACCCAGAAAGAGACAGCCTAGCCCGGGGTGAAAGTGAGGCCTTTCGACGCGCCAGAAACTGTCGCACAGGCCTCTTAGTCTCGGCCCAGAGGAAAGTGCTGGTTTGAGCTGCTGTTTTTACAAGTCTGCGGGGTGGGAAATGGAATCTCGCTAGCAGTCGGTCCTGCGGGGATGAGCCCCCGCGCAGCCTCCCCGAGAGGTCGAGCCCCTTCTGGCCCGCGGCCCAGCCTCCTCCGAGCCCCCCGGGCCGCGCTCCAGACCGCGGGATGCTCCGACCCTGAGCTCCTCCGGCCCGGGCGGCTCCACCCGAAGCCCCGCCCCGTGACGCGAGGCCCCGCCCCCGCAGCGCCCGCTTCCAAGATGGCGGCAGCGATGCCTGCCCGGCTGTCGGGGTGGCGGTGACGACGGGAAGCAGAAGACCAGGTATGTGGGCTGGGGATGGTGGGGTGAGGGGCCCGGGAGAAAGGTTGGTGCGACTGGGATGATGAGGAGTTTTGGGTAAAGGCTGAGGACAAGCTCGAGCAGGGAGGGGGGTCCCAGGTGGAAGTATGGACAGAGGCCGGGTGGGCTCAAGTTGCAAGGTAGGGCAAACGCAAGAGGAGGTTGGGGCGGAATGGGGGTGCTCCGAAAGAACTGGGCTGTGACCCGCAGCAGAGCGCTGACCACGCCCCTCTAGGTGAGCTATCCCAGGTACTCTCGACAGGTTCTGCCCAGCCTTCCCTCTCCCTATCTCCCTTTAGCAGTAACCCTCCTCCCCACCCCTCCTACTACTGGGGAAGGATAGAGAAGGTAGAGGACGCCACCCCCACCCTACTCCCCGCCGCGCTCCGGGGCTGTTTGCTTGCAGCTCCCAGGTGGTCATGCTCCGTGCACCTGCGGAGCTAGCTCCCAGGCACGTGAAGAACGGAAAGGAGCCTGTTTCCTACTCCGCCCTGGGTTCTCTTGGGGCCACCCCACGGTCATGTCATGACTGCCTCACCCCCTGGTGAAAATAATGTCTTCATTAGCTGCCCTGTCTCCACTCCCCAAACAGGTTGGTCCTGTTGGGGTAGGGGAATGGTTGAGTACGGAGTGAACCTGACACTCCAGGGTAGCCCCGGGGAGAGGCCGGCGACCTAACATCTCCTGCCCCCACCCCCCTTTTCTTTCCAACTACTTTCCCTCACATCCCCTGCTGGGAAACCGGCTTCACCCTGATCCTGATCTCTGCCTCTCTATTGGTGGCTGGTTATCCTTGACCGCTTCTGTTCCAGCTGGTCCCAGGTTCGCTGTTAGAGTGCTGGATGGAGCCTGTCTCTGACCTCTGTGACATTTCCAATTTTAGATAATGCCTCACATCTCTGTCCCCCCGGGACCTCCTGGAGCCCCCATGATCCAGAAGAAGACAGCTTGAACCTAGGTGAGTCTATCTCTCCCCCTCTAAAACTGGAAGGGAGGTTCTCCAGATATTCCTCTGAAATGGACTTGGTTCCTGAATGATGTAAGCATTCTTGGGAGTGGAGACTGAGAGTAGATGCAGGAGTGGTTTGGGCTGGGGGTGGAGGAGAGTGAAACTTGGGCTGGAAGTGACAGGTGGTAGGGCTGCTGGTGGTTACATTCTATTTCTTTTTCTTCCATGACGGGACACCTGTGTGCTCCCTTCTGTGACTTGATTCTTGGCCTCTTTTTCCTCTTTACCTCTGGCGCCACCTTCATACTTACCCAATGTTTTCTGTGCTGGCTTGATCTCTTCCTGCCCATCTCCAGAATTCTCCTCTCTCCCTCCTCAGACCTCATCCCAGGATGTTGCGGAGGCTGTTGGAGAGGCCCTGTACACTGGCCCTACTTGTGGGCTCCCAGCTGGCCGTCATGATGTACCTGTCGCTGGGGGGCTTCCGAAGCCTCAGTGCCCTATTTGGCCGAGAGCAGGGGCCGACATTTGACTATTCTCATCCCCATGATGTCTACAGTAACCTCAGTCATCTGTCTGGGGCCCCTGTTGCACCAGGAGGCCTTCCAGCTCCTCAAGGTCTACCCTACTGTCCAGAACGATCTCCTCTCTTAGGTGAGTGCAGAAGGAAGGAGGAAGTGAAGGGAAGGCTGAGGTGTAGGGGCAGGGAGGCTTGAGCCAGGCATAGGGTGGCAGGAGTGGAACTTAGAACAGGAGGTTGATGTAATTGGAAGATGGACCGAGGCTGAGATAGAGTGGACTCTGAATTCAGAGTTTAGATGGAGCTCTTGGATTGAGCCACAACTTGCTATTGCCTGCCCGTTTGTGAGCTCTTCCTGCCTCGGGCTAAGCATTGCTTCCTCTGTGGATGAGCCCTGGTTAAGTTAGTTAGTTGGAAGTCCTTCTGTTGTCTCCATCCCCTAACTATAGCTTCCAACCTTGTGAGGCAGGAGAGAGTTATGGAACCCTAAAATACAAAGGTAGGCTAGGTTAAGGAGCCTGCATCTTCTAAACTTTGCTAAGCTGTCCCAGTGATGGTGAACTCAAGGCTATGAAATTTCTGAGTGAGCCCTTAGGGGAGCTGAGCCCCAGAACCAGACTGTGGGGGCCAGAGGTGTTCCCTGGCCCTGGTGGTCCCTCTTTTCTCTTTGCCCCTCTAATCCCTGACCTTGCCATTCCTCCCCAACAGTGGGTCCTGTGTCCGTGTCCTTTAGTCCAGTGCCGTCGCTGGCAGAGATTGTGGAGAGGAATCCCCGAGTGGAACTGGGGGGGCGGTACCGCCCCGCAGGGTGTGAGCCCCGCTCCCGAACAGCCATCATTGTGCCCCACCGTGCCCGGGAGCACCACCTGCGCCTGCTGCTCTACCACCTGCACCCCTTCTTGCAGCGCCAGCAGCTTGCTTATGGCATATATGTCATCCACCAGGTACCCCCGATCCCCGCTCCACTCTGACTTTCTTTTTTGTAAGGAAACCTCAAGTAAAGGCCACTCCATTCTCACATGGTGGGTCCCTGGAATAATTTTAAGAGTCAGACTGTTGAATGTGGGAAAGCACCTGGAACTGCTCTGTGGACTTGTTAGTTATTCTGTTTATGGTATTCCCACTGTCCTGTACTCTCCCATGATTTTTCTTTAAAAAAATTTTTTTTATTCTTTTTTTTAAAATTTTTATTGATGTCTTAATAGTTTATAACATTGTGGGGTTTTAGTTCTACATTATTATTTGTCTGTCACCATATGGATGCATCCCTTCACCCCTTGTGCCCATCCCCCACCCCCCTTCCCCCTGGTAACCATCTTCCATGATTTTTCCTTTGTTGAATTTGGAATTGTGCAAATTTGGAATTGGACAGATTTGGGCTAAAATTCTAGTTCTGTTATTTGTCCCACATGTGACCTTGAGCAAGATGCTTAACCCCCTAAAATGAGGCAAGGGACGATAACTAATATATACCTGTTTCCCATCGTTGTTGTCAGGATTAAATGCTAAACAGCAGCATGTAAGTATCAGGCACATACTGATGCTCAAAAGAAATTTGTTGAATGAAAAAATGAAAGATAGTTTGTCTTTCTCTTCATTCTCCTTGCCCCACAGCCCACTTTGGTTTCTTTCTTTTTGCTTTTATACTTCTGCCTCCTCTTCTCAATGCTACCTACAGACATAGTCTGGTCCTCTTCCATTATTACCTTCCAGGCTGGAAATGGAACATTTAACAGGGCAAAGCTGCTGAATGTTGGGGTGCGGGAGGCCCTGCGTGATGAAGAGTGGGACTGCCTATTCTTGCATGATGTGGACCTCCTGCCAGAGAACGACCACAATCTGTATGTGTGTGATCCCCGGGGACCCCGGCATGTTGCTGTTGCCATGAACAAGTTTGGATACAGGTAGAGGGCATGAGAGGGTGCTGGGAAGCAGAGAAACCCACCATCCTTTGGAAGGAGGAGAGCCGAAAGGATTGTGGGTAGGGATGTCTCCCCAGAAGACTTGTGGAATTCAAGGATCTTTCTCTCCCTAGCCTCCCATACCCCCAGTACTTTGGAGGGGTCTCGGCGCTCACTCCTGACCAGTACCTGAAGATGAATGGCTTCCCCAACGAATACTGGGGCTGGGGTGGTGAAGATGATGACATTGCTACTAGGTCAGACTCCCTGCTACCACCTCCCTCCCTCACCCCAGCCTATATCCCTGTTCTCTGAGACCACCCTGACCACAACCCTTGAACACTAACTTTTAGCTTCCTGGTCCTGCACTGTGCCCATTCCTCTGCCTTAGTCTTTTCAGTCTACCCAGGTCGGGCTTTGCATGCTGCCCTCCATTCCGTCATCCTTCTGTCTCCCAGATCTGGTTAATTATGTTCCTGGGAGAGAGGATAAGATCAATCGGCTGTAGTGTCATGGGATTCCAGAGCTGGAAAGGGGCCTAGAGATAGTTTAGTCCTGCCTTCTGCTAGGGTTGCATCCAGACCACTTCCTATGGGGCTGGGGGAGGAGGGGCTCTCCTCCACAGAGCCCAGAATCAACTTTTTTTTTTTAAGCCTGTGCCATTGTCATAATGCCAGCTCATTTTTAGCATGTGAAACATTTTGACCTTCAGCCTTAACTGACCTAATTTCATATCTGTGGTGTGGTGTGAATATTTGGGCTTGATATGCTGGGTCCATTGCCTCCCCTCTCCCTGTGTCCTTTGGGATGACATCTCTGTGAATTCTGGTCCTCTGTATGTGTGTCAAGTACCCAGCAATTTCTAAATGTATGTATTCTTTCAGTACTTTCCCAGGCCACCTTTACTTCTTGCTTCTGTGTGTCAGAGTTGGGTTTCTTTCTTTCCAGGTCCTGATTACCTGGTGCCACCCTTTTCTTAACATGGGATGGCGGGGGGGAGTGCTGTTGGGCAGAGGAGTTGAGGCAGCTCAGCCACTATTCTAAATAATTGCTGAGCTTGGGTCTGCAACTCCCAGGCTTGTCCTGTCCTTTTGACAAAATCGCTGCTCTCCTTGTCGTTCCCAGACTGCAAGGGCAGCTCTGGAAGCCAGTTAGGAAACAAAGGTGGGAGGTGCAAACCTACCTCTGCCAATTGTTTAAAGGCCCCAGGGTGCCTGGCACTTGGCCCTGAGGATTTGGATACATCCAGCTTTTATATTCTCCTCAGCCATTTCCTTCTTTCTGTTTGCCTTTCTCTCCCCTTCCAGTACTGGGCATTTTTTTGCCTAATTAATAATAGTTGCTCTTTGTGTACAGAAACATGCACTCCCTTCCTTGTTGGCCTTAGGTCTTCTTGCTCACCTGTCAGCAGCTTTCCTCCACTCTGGATCTTCCAAGGTGCCCTTACTTTTCCCATAGGGTACGCCTGGCTGGGATGAAGATCTCTCGCCCCCCCACATCTGTGGGACACTATAAGATGGTGAAGCACCGAGGAGATAAGGGCAATGAGGAAAATCCACACAGGTAGGAAGGGAGTACTGCCTGGGAATTGTTACTGGATCCTTGGGGCTCTGCATCCTAGCCAGGAAGCTCCTAAAGGTCCCTAGATTCCTGGCTGTTCCTTTCTGGGTCTGAGTCTCCAACTTCTAACCTTCAGATTTGACCTCCTGGTCCGTACCCAGAATTCCTGGACGCAAGATGGGATGAACTCACTGACCTACCGATTGCTGGCTCGAGAGCTGGGCCCTCTTTATACCAATATCACGGCAGACATTGGAACTGACCCTCGGGGTCCCCGGATTCTTTCTGGTTCCCGTTACCCACCTGGTTCCTCCCAGGCCTTCCGTCAAGAGATGCTGCAACGCCGGCCCCCAGCCAGGCCTGGCCCTCTGCCTACTGCCAACCACACAGCCCCCCATGGTTCACACTGACTCCTCCTTCCTGCCCACTTTAATCATGAAACTGAATCAGAGGGGCTGTATTCTCCCCACTCCCAGCTCCTCAGGGCTCTCAGAGGAATGTGGGAGAATTGAACTCTAGTGCTGTACTGGGGGCAGGGGCCTCTCCTCACTGCTGGACTGGAGCTGGGCTCCTCTAGACCTGTGGGTCCCTCTTTCTAGGGTCACTTGCCAGGGCTTATGACTGTGAATCCTTGATGTCATGATTTTATGTGATGACTCCTGGGAGTCTCCTGTCCCTGGGGCAGGAGGAGGGCTGGACCCCAAGTCCCTTCCTCTTCAATGGAGAGAAGAGTGATCTGGCTTCTCCAGGGACCTCTGTGAATATTTATTCTATTTATGGTTCCCAGGAAGTGTGTGTGTTGAAGGAAGTCCCTCCCTGGGTACTTTCTGCCAGTGCTGGAGTAGCTCCCTCTTCTGGACCTGGCTCAGGGGGCTGGGATTTTGATATATTTTCTAATAAAGGACTTTGTCTCGCCTCTGCTTCTCCTTTCTGGATCCAAGTCACCCTTTGCCTGTCTTTGCCCCCTACTCCACAAGCCTGCAGGTGACAGAACAGCCAGACCAAGCCAAGCTCCAGTGACTTTTATTTCCATGGGTGACAGAATCCCGTCAGCAGGGGCAGGAAGAGGTGAGAGCTGCAGATTAGCTATTATGTTCTGTGCCCAGGACCCTGATTGCTGCCTGGCGCCCACTCTCTATACAGTCGTTGACAGCAACCCCCTCATAGGAGGCTCCAGCCAGAGTCAGGGGCAGCCTTTGAGCAGCCAGAAATTGGGTAGCTGACTCTGGAAAGAAAGGATAAAAGGAAAGTTATAGCTAGGGGTCTGATTTCCTTGGCCCTCCTCAGCCCAGCTGCTTTCCCAACTTACCCAGTTTTTGCCAGTGGCCTAGTGTATACTGGGGGATGCAGTTCTGGGGAAAGAAGAGGAGATACGGGGTAAGGTTTATTATTGATGTCCCAGGTCTTGGTGGACAATGACAAATACATCAGTCCTTGCCTTCAAGGCCTTCAGTGGGGAGCTGAGGGGCATTTACCCCAACTCACCTTGTGTAGATGGACCAAGCAGTGACTTGGTGGCTCCTTCAGTCCTAATTGTATGGCAGCTGCTTCCTGTGCTTGCTGTTGGAATAGTTCCCGAGATAAGACACAGCCCCTGGCCTCCAGTGTCTGTAACCAGGAACCTCCCAGCATCACCTAGGGAGGGAATACAGCACTGACTAACCTGGCCTTACCTACACTGGGGCACAGAGAAGCCCTTGGGAAACCCCCACTAAACAAAGCTGCCTTCTCTCACAGTCACTCTGAGGCCAGGGGGGGTCCCATCCTGCTCAGGGAAAGCAACCGAGTCATACACAACTCCCAGGATGCCTGGGTCTTCTGAGGATGGCACCAAATGTCCAAATCCCTGGAGAAAAGGAAGAGACTGGGTCAGGTGGGAAAGGTCTCAGTTGAGCCCATGTCTCCCCTTCCTCTGTGTCACACCTGGACAGGCAGACGAGCTCCTCGGTACTGCAGATTCACCACAGCCACAGACACAGCAGTGATGGTACTCAGGACACGAGCCAGAGGTGCTGCCTCAGCAGGGAGTAGCTTGCTCAGCACTAGAGGAGAGCAGGCAGAGACCTGCTTTAGGAGGCATTCACACTACAGTTTCATCAACCCTCCTTGGGATGAGACTCCCATAGGGATGACCAATTCAGGGGCATGGTATGGTCCTGCTGGCCCAGAAAGCTACAGCTTGCCTCACCCTGATTGAGGAAGAGGAGGGTGGCTACCCCATTACCTGAAGCTGGAACAGCACTAATGATGTGGTCAGCGTCCAGACTGCTGTCCCCTAGAGACACCTGAGAGGATGAAAACATTTGAGAGAGACAGAGATAATGGAAATTTTTGCCTCAGTTTACCAGACACCCAAGTGGCAGGACAGACTGAGTGCTGACCCAGGATGAAGAGATTAAGTGTGCGGTCAGCACAAAAATCACCCCCCTATTACTCCAAGAAGTGGGCCAGACTGAGGCCAGTGTGGCCACTCTGAAATGTTTAGTGGAGCTGGGCTGTTCCTTCCCCTATCTCTGAGCCACTTATAGGCACTACTTCTATGCACAGACTTGGATCATATGGGTCTTGGAGGAAGGTCCACAAATAAGGCCTAAGAACCTGTGGTAGCCCATATTTAAATAGCTTCTAGGGCAGGAAAATAATGAGTAAGTCCAGTCCTGCCAGCCCTGGCTTGGTTAAAACATTAAGGCAAAGATGGAAACTCGAACACACAGGTTCATTATGCTCAAGGGGGCTATTCTCCTACCTTCCAACGCCCTTCTGCCTGGAGGCTGAGCCCACAGACCGGCTGGCCTCTGAGAACACTGACACCCCTACCAGTCAGGTGGGTGTTAAGGGCCTGGGGCAACGTCTCCAGTCCTCCACGGAGTGACCACTGGCTCCAGCGCTCAGCTCGGGCCTGGCGAATGAGTGCTGAGTCTGGCTGTGGGCTCCGCCCTGCAGAGGAGGAAGGAGAGAAGAATCAACAAAATAGCATCCCTAGCCTCCAGTTCCTCACTCTGGCAGTCCTTGATATCTTCATCCCTTGAACCAATCCCCCCCTCACCTGCCCCCAGCAGCAGCCCCAGTAATACGGAACGATGGGTTTGCTCAGCTTGGAAGAGACTGGGAAAGCAGGACCTGATGCTGAGCTCACGGCTGTTGCCTGCAAACACTCCACGGCAGAGACTGTCCATGGCTAGAGACGCCACCTTAAGGGTGAGACTGGGACTGAGAGGCCAAGGAATAAGCTACACTGACTGGTTTCCACTGCCCCTACTGGGTAGGGAATGGGGGTGGGGTAGGGTTTGGGTTGGGGAGCAGTCCCACTATAACAGAAAGATGGGAAGGAAAGTGAAGGCATTCACCCCCAACACTAAGTTTTGGGGATTACTGGGTATAAAGAGAAGACGGCATTCCTAAATGATACAGAAGAGCCCCTAGGTGGTAGCTTTGAGTAGGAGGCTCTGCAGCCGGTTTGTGGGGGGGGAATTTGGGGCCTCTGGGCAGTGTCACCTCAGGTCCAAGGCGGCGCTCGGTAAAACTGTGCACAGTCTCATCAGGGTCTTTGCCTGGGGGTGTGATCAACTCCCTCAGTACAGCCCAGAACAGAGGTTTGGAGAAGGGAGGTGAAGGGCGGAGTAGCCCCCTGCATGGAGGAAGGCACAATGAGGAGGGCGCTCTGATTTACCTCCCACCAGCTCCAGGGGGTCATTTCCATTCATTTGGCCCCTTTTGCTGGGAGGGCAAATTGACAAACTGGGAGATGAGAAAACAGAAGAAATGTGAGGATGGGGGCACAGTAGAATGTGCAGTAAGGAGGTGACAGTGTTACCTGAGGCCAGAGGGCAGGGCATGCAAGGCACCACCTACATACAGGAATCTGTTCTGGGCAGCTGGATGGTCTCCCCGGACAGGTAACACTTCTGAGTCCAAGCCAAGCTCAGAAATCTGCTCTCCGCACACCCTCAGGAAGAGGAGAAACTAAGGAAGGGACTGACCACAATATACTTTTTCCTCTCAACTCTATCCTCTAGTGAAGGCCCCTGGCAACCTCTCCTAGGCATTCCACAAGCCTCTCACCATGAGCAAGGTCCGAGCTCCCAGAGCTCCCGCCGGCCGAATTCCTCGAGGTCCAAGTTCAAAGATAGCACCATCTGGACCTCGTACTGAGCGGATCCAGCCTCCCAGACGCTCGCTGCCCTCCACCAGGACCACCTGGGGACAAGAGGGAGACACTGCAGCACCACTTATAGCAGAGGGGTAAGGTTTGGAGGGGAAGGGGGAGGCGATTCCGCGGGCCAGGATCCACCTTTTGCTGGAAATGGGAGAAGAATATTAAAGGAGGGGCACTCACCTTGGGTGGACACGGGGCCCGGCTCAGATGGTAACTGGCAGCCAAGCCGCTGATGCCTCCGCCCAGCACGACCACGGTCCGACCCATTGGGAAGCCTGAGGGAGGGGGAGCGATACGTACAGGCTGGCCGGGGCCACCCTGCTCTCCAGAAACCCCGCCGGTACCGCGTTCCACCTCCGGCCATTCACTGCTTTAGGGGAAACTAAGGCAGAGCGGAGGATGGGGTGGTGGAACCGTGAAGTCCCCGCCCAGAGCCCATGACTCACCACGAGAGGGACGGGAGAAAATGAGGGAGAAAGAGGCAGAAGTCTTAAGACTCCCCCCACCCCCGCTCCGCGGGGAGGCAGATAAGGGCCACACCCACGCTATCGGTGGGCGCCCACCGGCCGCCTGAGTTCTGAGGCGCCCTCCCTTCCACGCCTCACGGGGCCTAGTGCTTGAGTCCGCCACCTCCGCCCCCAACCCTTTCGGTCTCTGCGACTCTCCGTCCACTCTATTCTCCCGGCACGCTGCGGACCCTGTCTTCCCTGCTTCTGGATTGGTGGGCCCTGGAAGGCCCCGGATCACACTCACCAATGAAAACACTGAACTGGCAGCACCTCCCCAGCGTAGGCGGAGGGACGGCGGCTTCAAGGGGGTGCTCCGTAGAGCTGCAGTTTAACTAGTTCGGTGCCAGGTTAGAGTGAGCAGCTGTATCTGGTGCTGCCCTCCCCCAGGGCCGGGGCGGCGAGAGCTAAATCCGGGTTAGCATTCCCCAGCTCAAGCTTCCCAGGCCCAGCTAGGGTGAGAACCCTGGAGGGAGGGCCCCATGAGCTTTGGTTGTAGGGAGAGTAGACAGGGACACCGGAGGCTGCTCCGTGGGGAGGCGGCTCCATAAACAGCTCCTTGATGTTAGCAACAGCCTGGGCCTACGGGAGCCAGGGCCGCCCGGCAACTTACCCGGTGTTTGTCAACAGGGGTCCTTGGGTGCCTCGCCCTCGAGGGGCAGCCCCTTTGCCTGCAAAACCCGTCACCCCAGTGCCTGCACTCTAGTTCCAAGCTTCCTCGCAGCTTCACAAGTCTCAAGTTTGCCTTCCCTTTCCCTACCCACGTAACCCTTCACTGCTTGGGCAAACGTTGGCATAAACATGAACTTGTCCGGGTCCGAACCCACCCCCACCCAGCTCCGAGAGCACCCACATCTGTTCAGAGAGGGAACTGGGTCCCAGGAAGACTCCAGTTCGCCCCAGTTCTGTTATCTCCACACTCTAAGCACAAACACAAATGACATCACTTTTTCTTAATAAATTTATTCACAAAAAAGTGAGATTGTAGAGGGTCTGGGGGCTGTACACGGGTAGGGCCTGGGGAGCTCTGTACATGGGGCCAGGAGACAACGGAGCCTCCAGGTGGAAAGGTACTTTTTAATAAAAAAAATAATGAGAGCTACAACCACCCCCTCCCCCCTCCCGGATTAAAAAGACACAAAAATAGACGTCTCTGAGGTAAATGGGAAGCCTGGGGCTTAAGGGTGTGGAAAGGGTTGCAGGGGTGCCAGGGCTTAAAGGGGGTGTCACAGGCACCGGGGTGGCTCCTGCATCAGTTGGTAGAACAGCACGTAGCCTTCACTGGATGCCACCTGGTTTTCACTGACAGGGGAGACACTAGGAAGAAGGGAGATGGGGAAGGGGTTGTGATCATTCCTGTATATTCCCTCCTCCCCACAAAATCACCTCATAGTAAACAGAAGAGATCAGGAGAGACCCCACCTCTCCTTTCATCAGGCACTCTTGTTCTCCTGGGACTTCATATTAGGGAGAAGGGTGAGGGCTGCAGTGGGAATGGGGCAGGAGTTGAATAGGAGGCTGTTCTCACCGAGAGTCATTGTAGACATGCCAACCAGTCTGGCACCGGCACAGGGCTGTGTAGTGGCCATAATGGACACTACCCGAGTGGTTGCAAAGGGCATACAGCTGATACACGGGGCTTCCTGTGGGGTTAGAGACAATCAAATTCTACAGAGCTGTGCCCCGCTCCCACTCTCTCCCTCCCCTTCATGGGGATCCTCAGGACCTTCCCTACTAGACTCACCGGCTTTGTCACTGGCAAAGTCTCCTAGGCTCAGTCGCTGCAGTGGGAAGTCTACACCTATTGAACTTTTCTTGATGGAGCCTCGGGAGGCAGAAAATCGATTAAGATCTAAGCCCTGGTTAAGGAGCATTTGGGAGCCAAGAGGGCCTCTGAGGGGGACTGAAGTCTTGAATGCTGCCCACTCCCCTCCCCAAACAAACACTGGGAGCATGGGAATGGTGGAGTGGCAGGCTTTTCCTGAGGACAATTCAATTCCCAAATGTCTAGCCTCTGCAAACATGGAGAATGAGGAAAAAGAACGGATGGGAAAAATACAAATTTGGTTAGGATACGGAGCACAAGGATTCGGGGGAATCTCTGTACTGTCAACTTTTTGGTACTTCGTGTTTTCTGCCGACATCGGTCACACACCTGAGTAAATGTCAAATAATGTTCGGTTAATGTACTTCTCACCTCAATTGGCTTTTCCAACACGCTGACTCACATACCAATTTACTATGCTCCCCAATACTTCCGTATCCTCTGGGCCACTCCCCCTTTGCCCTAGGAGTACCAGGACATATCTGAGACTCCAACACAAACCCAGACATACAACTATTATTCTCCATACCAAGGCATCATGCAACCCCTTTTACCCACATGGAGCCCCCCACCCCAGATCTCCCACCCTCACTATATCCTTTGTGAATCCCCCACATACTGGGGCATTCTCCGACTCTAGCTCTTCTTCCTTGGTGAAAAGGCTGAAACAATCCCGCAGAGACACCTTGCCCCCAGCAAATCCTTTCTGGGGGGAAAAAGGGAATGAAGAGTCAGCACGTTCTGAATTTCCTTTTCCAACTCGTCTCAATCAATCCAGGATTCGATTCTGCTCCAGAGACCCAGAGGGTTCCCTCCCACACTCTGGGGGTGGGTAGGGTTGGGTCACAGAACCCATGTCCCATCCACCCCTGGAATCCTCTGGAATCCCACCTTGGGGATGGGCAGGGACAGGTCACAAAAAACCTCGAAGGTCGTGGAGCGATACCCACAGGCCTGGCACTTGAGACAACTTTTCAACTGGCCCACAAACAAGTCTAGACAGAAGCAAAGGGGCAAGAGAAACAGTCACTGCGGGTGCCTGAGATGCTTCCTTGGATTCTTGCCTCTTCCCACCCCTCTGCCTGGCCCTTCCCTTCCCACCACCAACACTCCTAACAAACTCCTCACACCTTTTCCACATTTTCATCATCCAGCCTTGTTCTCACACCCCTTGATAGCAGCAACTTTTCCCTCCCAAGCCTGCACCCCCACACACTAATATTCCCCCACTGCTCTGCCCCATTCCATACCCACAATCTTGCTGTCCTCTCGCTCCAGGTAACGCTTCCACATTAGGTTGGCTCGGTCATCATCACTACCACAGATCAAGGGAAGTGGGGAGCACCCATGAGACAGCAGGAACACTGCCCCCCCCAATACCACTGAAATGATCCAGAGCCCTGTACCCCATCCACACCCCAGCTCCTTCTCTAAATTTCAAGGAAGAGTCAAGGAGTAATGCTTCAGAGGACTTTCTGGGGGAATCCAAGGTGAGAGAAAAAGAAAGACATGTAGACAAGGGAAGAAGTGCCATCTTTCTCCACCTGGCCTCACACCCTTTATGTACCTGCTTGTAAATTAATTATCCCCTCCTTCCTCAGTTTGGTGACATCCCTAGCACTATCCTCTGCCTCCGTCTGCACCCCTCAGCCTCCCTCCTCCTCCTGGCTTCCTCCTACTCCTGCACTGCCTCTCAAACCATTTTCTAGACTAAGCGTTTCCCTAGACCCTACGTCCTCAATCTTGACTAGCTCAGTTCTGTGAGGGATGAATGTTGCTGATAAACTACTGGGGAGAAGAGGGAGGGAGAGCGACCTCACCTTAACTCAGGTTCTTCTAGCAGAGCCCCTCCGCGGCGGGGTGGAGAGGGAGCTGGACTGTTGGCCAAGATTGGCGGAGCTCGGCGGCCTCGTCGGTTGATTTCAAGGTGTAGCCGCTCCATGAGGAGCTTCAGGAACTCTTGGGCATCCTGCTGGCTACCGCCGGACAAAGAGTATGGGCAACTGGCCCCCGTCTAGTCCACAGACATTATCCCCTACCTAGACATCGGTCCCTACTTCCTGGATGAAGATCTCTAGGCTCAGAACAATGCTGCCAGGGCCCCTGCTTGGCCCTACCCCCCAAAATGGCCAGAGAGAAATCCCATACCCTTCAGCTCTCCCACCTGTATCCAGAGAAGGAGGGAACGTATTTCTGGAAGACAGCTCGGAATCGAGTAGGATTCACAGCTTCGCAGGAGTCAGGGTGCCACAGGGCACCAATCACATCTGCAAAGGCTATTAGGGAAGGGAAACAAAGGTTAATGACTAAGAGGCAAGCAAGAAGAGGCTCAGAGGGTGGAAAACAACCTCTAGGAAAAAGGGTACTGAGAAAAGCAGATACAACTGCCAGATTTAAGGGCCGGGGCCACTAGCACTGGCAGATGGACCTGCAAGGGGTTGGGGAAAAGAGGACTTGAAAGGAGGGAGCAGGAGTTGTTGCCCCACCTTCAGTGAGCTCTTGGGCTCGGCCCCCTCCGGGCACCTCTTGCCGGAAGTCCCTTCGCAGACAGAAGTCCCGAAGAGGCCGAGTGCTGCTCAAACACTGTAGCACAGCATTCAGGAAGCACTGGGGAACAGCAGAGACACTGCCATTATCTCTCCAGACCAGTGCCCAGGAAGCCTCAGAAGAGCTTCAGTGCTCTCCTTCCCCACACCTTCCCCAAGCTGGCACGTTCCCCCTACCCCCAGCACCATTTCACATTCCTGTTAGAGAGGAAGGACAGGAGAATGGCTCTCACCGTGTTTCCCAGATTTCGGAGGCCAACATGGCCAGAGCCCAGAAGCAGTGTGTGGTGAGCCTGGAAGGTCAGAGTACAGTCAGCAGGTTCCCATATATCCCAACTGGCACTTGAACCTTTCAATAGCATGCTGCCCACTGCCTCCCCCACCCCTACTTCACCCCAAACTCTACCCTCTTTCCCTCACTGGGTATCGGGGTCTCCCTACCTCACTGGCCATGAGCAGTAAGCCCATCACAGCTGAGTGTACCACGGACTCAGCCATGGCTGTCCCACCTGTCCACCACTTACTCCTCTGCCCAGCTAGCCGCCGTTGCAGCTCTTGGGGCAATTCCCCAAGCACTGGCATGGTTGCCCAGCTGCTCCCCACCCCCACCTTGCTGCCCCCAAGGCCCCGTCCTGCCCCCGTGGCCCCTTCCTGCACTCTTTCCTGATGGCTCCTACTACAATCAGCCTAGCTCACTTAGCTCGGGAAATGGGCAACCACACTAGCTCAGCTGTTCTGAGCCCGCCCCTCTTCAGCTCCAGAGATTAATTAGGCCCAGGCAGTGTCCCAGGAGAAAAGGTGCAGCAAGGGAAAGTAAGGGCCTGGAGACCCAAAGAAAATTCCAAATGGCTGGGTTAATTCCCTGGGGACTGAAATGGCACACCATGCTGGGAAGTCACAGACAACCCCAAAAAGGGTCTATGAGGTTCAAGGGTACTTAAGTAAGGGAGAGGAGAGTCCAAAGTGCTGTAACGAGAGGTTGAGAAAGGAGCTTGGAGAAAAGAGGGAAACGAAAGCCATATGATGGCAAGAAAGCTGGAGGCATGGAGGACCATGGGCATGGAAGGCCACATGTGTTGGCAAGTCCTCACCATCTTGTCATCGAAGTAGAAAGGCTCAGAGGGCCGGGCAGATACCACACGGAAGGAGCCATGGGGAGTAGGGGGCTCCGTCCGTATGCTGAGCAAGGTGGGGGGCCCAGGAAAGCCCCCGAGGCGGCGGAGAGAGGTACTACGTCTCAAAGTGGGTGGCTCAGGTCGAAGTGCCAAGCGGCTCAGTGCAGCCCCAAGCTCTCCAGCGCCACGGTGACCTCCCAAGGCAATCCCCATTGGACGCAAGTCTCCACTGCTCACAGACTTGGAACGGGTTAGGTTGGTCCTGGATGGGACAGGCAGAGCCACAGTTGGGGGTGGTGAGCCAGGAAAGGGAACTCCATGATCTGCCCGAAGCGGGCCTCTGGGACGAGGGCCTGAGGTCCGTCCTCGTCCCAGCTCCAGTTTCTTGAGCCGTTCCTCAGGAGGACCTGGCCGGGGAGGCAGAGGTCGTAACATGGGGTTCGGCCCAGGGGCTGGGTTTCGGCGCTCCTTGCTGCGGGCCCGGGGGGCAAATGGTAGCTTGGATCCCACTCTGGGCTGGACATTAACAGGTGGCTCTCGGGTCCGGCCCAGGCGGTGCTCAGAGGCCTGGGGCATTGTGGACACCACAGGCTGGACCTGGGAGGAGAAGAGAGGGTCAGCATTTGAATATGGAGACAGGTAAGAACGTAGGCTACCATATTAGCTTCTACAAGCACTGAGGGCAGGAACCATGTCTACCATATCAATCATTGCATCCCCAGTACCTAGCATAGTGTTTGGCACAAAGTAAATACTTAGTATCCATTGAGTAAATAAATGAATGAAAGACAGCAGCCCATGGCTTTGACTTTTACTGCAAAATACATCTTTACTGAAAAGCCAATGATAGTCCCTATCTCGGCTGTCTATAAGCTAAACGCTCATAACAAGGGCCCCCATACCTGGCTAGTCAAGTAGGATGTGCCCTAAGTCACTTAAGATCTCTGGCCAAATGGGGGTGTAGATGCAAAGATAACAGTCCAAAGGCAGCATTCCACCCTCAAACCCCTGCCCCCCACCCCGGGCTGCAAATGAAGTAGACTAAATGGGTGACTTGCGAATCACTCCCTCCCCCACCTTTGAGCTCCAACGTGGTGTCGGGGCTCAGGGGCAGTGGAGGAGAGGGAGGACAAACAACTCCCTGACCCCTTATCTTTGTACATCTCCCACCACAGCAGGGCTTTAGCCGGGTCCGCCCCCCTCGAGGGCAGAAAGGCCGAGGCCGCTGATTGGCTACGGGGCCCGGCGGCATATTCCCAGCGATCCACTGATGCTGTCCCTCCAGCCCAGTTCTCCTAGGCCTGCTGGGCCCCCCGCGCCTCTCCCTTTGTGGAGGGCGTCCCTTCGGGTCTGGAGCAGTCTTCCCTCGGCCCCCCACGCCATAGCGTCCCGGCCCGTACCTGTCCCCCGGTGAGGCGGCGGGGGAGGCCAGCCAGGACCAGGCTCCAGCTCAGGGCCACCCCCTACCACCCCCGTGCAGCGCCCCCGCGGGCCCCGCTGCAGCTTTAGCCGCAGCTGTAGCCCAGATCTCTCCCGCCGCGGGGGCCACCGCCATCTTTGTTGGTCCCGCCCGGCCACCGGCCACCGGCTTCACCGTCTCTCACAGCGCCTGCGCACCCACACTCGGAATCCACCCACCTGCTTCCTTGGCGCTTGCGTGAACCCGCCCCCTTGGCTTCGCCGACACCATGGAAACGCAGCCAACTTTAGGACCGCCAGTTCCCAGCCCTGCCCAGGATTTCCTTAAACCATCGCTCCAAAGCAAGTTCCTGAAGTATAGGGTTCCGTCGTCCCGTCCTGTAGCCCACAGGGATGTAGATCTGACAATCGTAGTATGGCCCCCAGGTTTGGAGCACAGATCCTTCCCAGGGAGCAGGGTGAGAGTGTGAGAAGCTGCAGGACCTGAGTCCAGCCCGCAGACCTCTGGGGAAGCACTCCATATAGGGATGGGACGATCCCTGGAGGGCTGGGAATGCTGGCCCTGCAAAACCATTCCTCAAGCACCTTGCAGGCCAAAGCAGTAGGCTCCCTGCTAAAGGACAGAGGCAGATGTCAGCAGCAGGGAGAGCAGTCAAGATTTCATTTCCCAGCTCCTGACCAGAGCATCCTGTTTCCCCCTCCCTCCCAAACTAGTGTAGTTGTACATGTGCCTTGCGTCTTAGCCTGTTCACCTTTAACCTGCTCACCCTCTGTTAACAGCCACCAATGAGAACCACAGGCCACCAGAGGAAGCAACTTTTATTGATGAGTTACCTTCAGAAACCAAAAAGATTATGTACCCACTTTCAGTCACCCCCTGTCCCTCCAGGATCTCACACTGCTCCACCTGGGAAAGGGATATAAATTGCCTCTTGCTTTTCCAAAGTCCCAGTCTTTCTCCTCCCTGTGTAGCCTAACTTAGAAATTCAGTAGCAATACTGTTGTTGGGTTTTTTCCCCAGCAATGCCTGCTGCAGCTACTTCGTAACGATTATGGGTGAATAGGTGTGGGGGGAAGCTGTTAGATGAGTAAGAAGAGTAATGTACAGGAAAACAGGAACGTAGCCTATCAAAGGTCCCTCTGTCCTGCCTCAGTGGCTTGATCCTTCATTGGTTGCATTTCTCTTTATGCTGAATCACACCCTTCTGAATCAGATCCGGGATTTCCACTGCCAGCCATGGACCCAGCTGCAATACAAGGGAGACCCTGTGAGATTACTACCACCTAGTCAACGCCTCTTATTTCATCAGAAACTCCTTCCTAGAGAGATTCTAGGGGAACATGCCCAAAGGGAAACACTGTTACTCTTTGTTTACTCTCAGATACTTTTCTTATACTGTTCAGGGCCTAACCGCTTTCTCCCCTTATATACCAAATACCCCAAACTTACCCCCAGAGCCATGAGATGAGCTAGTCCAAACTTGGGCACGTTCCTGGCCCACAAAGGCTTAAAGTGATCTGTCAGGCATATTTTGCCACCCCTATGAGAGGGACAAGAAGAAGGTGTTGACATGCAAGGTTTACCATATAGCATAGCAGCCTCCTGGGAGCACAGGAAGACTACTAGTAATCTGAATTGAGAACAAAGTCTGCTAAGTACTTTGCCCAGGCTTGGCAGAGGGAGGCCTGGAGCCCCTCTAGGTCAGCAGACTCCGGGAAAATTCCTGCCTTCCAGAGTTCTTCCCTAAGGCCTTCTTTGACCTTTCCCCATCTCCTATTCAGTCCTACCTGTACATCTTTGCTGTTTTTCCATCCAGTTCAGGGACAGCAATTTCTGGAGCAGTAGTTGGATATGTGATAGGAATCTGGAGGAATTATAAAGTCTTAATAAAACAGAATCAGGATAGAAAGGAACTAATATAATTAGACATACACATTTCTTGGTTGAACTGAAATGTTTGGCAAACTCTCCAAGCAGCATGTACACAGCAGGATTCTGGACATGGAGATGAGTAACTGTAACCTATGCTTGCTTCAAACCTCAGCTTTTCGCTCCCATTTTAAAAGTTTTCTTTGGTCCCTCCAAGAAAGATTAGCCTGTTAACAATCACCTAGTCCCTCCCCTTCTGGTAACCTCCATATTTCCCACTCCATCATACTCACGTCGAACTCAATGTCAAACTCATATTTGAGGAGGTCATGGATGTACCAGCATTTTCCAAACCACCTGTAACAAAGACCAAACCTCAGTCCAATTTGCCCATTCTTCTTACACTCAAATGACATCTTCTTTGTTTAGGTGACCAGCCGGGGAGACTCATTGGATGGGAATTGGAGAACTCTGGAGCTGTGGGAGTAGAGACAGCTAATATCAGGCAGGGAAGGGTTGGCAGTGGGCTTTGGGACACCAAAATGCTCAAGCCATGTAAGATTCCCACCCCCACACCTCCCAAGAGGGTCTGCCTACCGAGTGCCTTCCTTGTTGGACTCCAGTCGGAACCAATCATTGTCCGCATTCTTGTTGTTCTCCACATACTACAAGCAGAGAATGAGGTCTTTGAGGAAGGAGTTGGGGCCAAGGGCGGTCCCCCTTCCCTCAAAAGAAAAGTGTGATTACTTTCTCTCAATATGTTTACCCAATTTTCTGACATAAGCAAAGTTGAAGACAAAGCTACACTGATAAGTAGTGGATTTTCCCAGAGCAAAGAACAGAATGCTTGGGTTCCACTCAATTTAGCAGGCACAAAACACTTGATGATATCACCTGGGTTCTCTTCTCCCTTCTGATAATGTCTGCCTTCAGCCCACAACTCATTTTATGGTATATTCCCTCCCTAGAGGACCACATATAGTCCTGGTTTTGACTAGCACCCACATGCTAATAACTTCCAAGTCTTTATCTTTAATCCAGACCTTTTCTCAGAGCTTCAGACTCCAGTATCCAACTATATATTGAAATTTCTACCTTTATTTCACAGGTACCTCAAACTCAGCATTTCCTCCTGGTCCTTCAGACCCATTGCTCCACTGTATCAATCTCAGGTGGCAGTATTAAGAGTCACTCAGTCACTCAAGCCAAAAACCTGGGAATCATCCTTGACCCTCTCTCTTCTTTACTCTGCTTCATCATCCTTCATGATGTCCAGCTGATTTTATCTTCTGAATATTCTTCAAATCGAACTCTCCTCTCTATCCTCACTATAAATGCTGAGTTTAGATATCATCTTTCTTTCACCTGGATTAATGACAGCCTCCTAACTTGTTTCTTACCTTCAATCTTATTAAATTAATTCTAATTTCCTGTCTACTGCCACTGTGATTGAGCTAAACCCAAATCTGACCATTATTCCTCAGCTTAAAATCCTTTAAAGGTATCCCAGTGCCTCCAAGATAAAATTCAAGTGCTCAAACCTCTCTCTCAAGCCTTGTCTACCACTCCCCACCACACATTTGATGCTCTAGCAACTCTGAACTACTTGTATTCATCATACCAATACATCATGGCATTTCTAGCTTCTATGCCTTTGCTCATGCTGTTCCTTTTGTCCTTCTCTTACCTTCATGTTTTATCAGGCTAACTTATTTTCACCTTTTAAGTCTCAGCTCAAGCATTACCTCTCCTAGGAAGCCTTCTCCGACTAGACCCAAGCTGGATTAAGTATCTTACCTCCTACTTCAAAATATCCTTGCAATTTCCGTCTCCTTTTCCCTCTCTCTCTCTCTTCACTTAAACAACGTATTATAATGATCTGTTTCTATCTCAGTAGGCTCCACCTTATTTGGCTTTGGATCCCCTTCGTAGGACTAGGTCTACAATAAATGTGTGTGTGTGTGTGTTAGTGAATACGAATACTTGCAGCAGGAGAGCTGCTGGCCTTTGAAACAGAGATCACTGCAAGATGATCTCGTTCTTCTCCATCCACAGAAGGGAGATTAGCTGAGAAGTCAGCTGGCTTATGTGAGCTCAGCCCCTCAACTCTCTGCTACTAAGACCTGCTTGAATTTTCAACCCTAACGTGTGTTCCTCCCTCAGGAAGAGGGAAGGAGGGAGCAGAGAGATGCAGACCGGGACTCAGGGCCCCAGAAATTCCTTTTGACCACCTCCCCTACTTCCAGGAGAGCAAACACCTGGAGCCAGAGGGACACGTCACCTTCTGGGGAGGCGTATCCCTAGAATAATTGCTGCTTTCAGTCAGAAAGTCTAGCCCCACTGCGGCTCCTAAACTGAGTCTTTCCTGCCTCCTCCCCTCCATCCTCACCTCAGTCCCCCAACCCCGCAATCGTACAATTTCTATGAATTTGGGAGTTAAACTTTACCGGAAGCGGCTTCCACACGGAGCCTATTGCTTAAGGACACCTGATTACCCGCAACCCTTTTGCGACGCGGTCGGCCGCGGAAGCACAACTGACCCGGATAAGAGACTGATATTCCTCCTTGAGTCGCTGCACCCACAACTCCCGATCTCGAGGTCCAGCGTTAGTCTTCAGCACCGGGATCTCAGACACAACACGCCGGGTAGCCTCGTCCGCCATCTTAGACTAGGGCGTAAGAGAAATGCGGAAGTGGTATTACTTGTAGTTTACATTGAAGGCGCCGCCATCTTTACTATGGGAAGATGAGGAGTTGTGCTGCCTTAAGACTTCTTTGAATGCGATCTTTATTTTCTAGTAACAAAGACAAATTTGTCACCTGGTCACTTGCTTGTGGGTACAAGAGGAAGGACAGAATGGAAACGGACTGCTCTGTGCTGAATACGGCACCTAGCATTAAAAAAAAACAAACGCAGGCTGCTCCAAGGGTGACTTCCGCTCATGCTCAGAGAAGTAACCTCAGAAAACCCTTCCGGACACCTTCCCAAACTTGGAGAGTCGTTAGAATTTCAGGCTGTTCTAGGCACTGTTCCTGGCACTGGTGTCCTAAAACGCGCGATTCACCTGTTTCCGCTTCGAATAAGCTTAGTTAGCTTCCGTGTAGTCCGACTAAGTTAGCACACGCCAATGCACTCATCTAATGGAAGGGTATTGTACTCCTGATAATTATTAGAAACCATAGAGAATCAAAGTATAATACATAGTCTCGGCCCTAAAAAATTAACACAATCGAATTAGAGAATTCTTCATAAGTGCCAAAGGAGTTTAGAGGTCACAGGAAGACTTGCCTTAGTCTAGCCTAGACATTTTTTGGGTCTGGAATTAACTCATCTAGGAAGGAATCATGTCTCTATATTTAATGCATGGCACGCAGTAGGTACCCAGTAATCCTTTTGCAGAATTTTGTATCTTTCAGTTGGTTTTTAACCCTAAATACATTAATTTTGGCTTTAATTTAATATCTTGTTTACTCTGTTAATTGTTCCAGCCTGTGGCAGTAATTTTGGATCAGATTCAGTTAATCATCAAATTCTATAGTCCATTTACAAATTTGATAAGCATACTATATCTTAATTTCTAATGGCTGAAATCTCCAGTACAATGTTGAATAAAAGTGTTGAGAGTAGACATCCTTGTCTCTTTCTGATTGGAGAAATTGGAGGGGGAAAAGTATTGCCTTTCTTCATTAAGTACGACGTTAGCTGTAGGCTTTTCATAGATGCCCTTTATAAGGTTAAGGAAGTTCCCTTCTATTCCTAGTGTTGAAGGTTTTTATCATGAATGGATGTTGGATTTTTTTCTAAATGTTTTTTTTTTCGTTGAGATGATGATGTGGTTTTTCTCTTTTATTAGCGTGCTATATATTTCTTTCTTAAAAATATTGGATAAGGCTAAGGCAAAGCTTTGTAATATCTCACTAGAGATCTCTCTCCTAGGGGAAATAAAGATTTATTCCCTTTTGGGTGTAGGCACTGTGGTGTGGTACAGAATGCAGAAATTTGAAATGAGGTGTTTTGATTTAATCATCATAAGACTTTGGAGATGGGGGAGGGGGAAATGCGAAAATGTAGGTCAAAGGATAAAAACTTTCAGTTATAAGAAGAATAAATTCTGAGGATCTCCTGTACAGCACTGTGACTACAGTTAATAATATGACATTGTATATTTGAAAGTTGCAGAGAGTAGATCTTAAGCTTTCTCACCACACATACACACACAAGAAAGAGTTAACTATGTGAGGTGGTTGATGTGTTAATTATCTTGATCTTGGTAATCATTCCACAATGTACATGTATATAAAATCATCACGTGTATATGTGTATGATATACATGTACATGTGTATCAAATCATCACTTAATTTTTTTCTAAAGTTTTAAATTTTGATTATGTCCAATTTATCTAATTTTTATTATTGTTGCTTGTGCTTTTGGGGTCTTTTTAAAAATTTTTTTGGTGAGGAAGATTGGCCCTGAGCTAACATCTGTCACCAATCTTCCTCTTTTTGCAGAGAAAGATTTGCCCTGAGCTAACATCTGTGCCCATCTTCCTCTATTTTCTATGTGGGATGCCTCCACAGCATGGCTTGATGAGTGGTGCATTGGTCTGTGCCAGGGGTCCGAATCTGCAAACCCTGGGCTGCCAAAGTGGAGTGCACAAACTTAACTACTATGCCACCAGGCTGGCCCCATATCATCACTTTAAATATATACAATTATATTTGTCAATTATTCCTCAATAAAATTGGGGGGGAAAGACTTTGGAGAGTTACTTTAACTCTGTGAAATGCATTTTCTCACCTATAATAGGAGGACAGGAATGCTTATAGGGTTAGTTGTAACTATATATACAATACATTTTCATTCATTCACATAGGCTTTCAGGATGAAATTCAGATTAAATATCTGGCAGTAATTTTCAAACATTTTTTAGTAGTGGAGTCAGGTTTATAAACAAAATCTTGGCATCTCAAAATACAAAAATGATCAATGCAGGGGCCAGCCCAGTGGCATGGTAGTTAAGTTCGCACGCTCCACTTCAGTGGCCTGGGGTTCGTAGGGTCGGATCCTGGGCGTAGACCTATGCACTGCCCATCAAGCCATGCTGTGGCAGGTGTCCCACATATAAAGTACAGAAAGATGGGCACGGATGTTAGCCCAGGGCCAATCTTCCTCAGCAAAAAGAGGAGGATGGCAACAGGTGTTAGCTCAGGGCTCATCTTCCTCATCCAAAAAAAAAAAAAAGATCAATGCGGAGCTGCTCTCATTCAAGTGCAGACAGAAGACCTCTATTCCTTAGAATACTTCTATGGTAACCACTCATCACACTTTATTAATTGCTTAATTGTCTTGAAAGACTGGAAGCTCAAGGTAGGGACTGTGTGTCTATCTTGTTCATTGCTGTATTTCTAAAACTCAATACTGTAATGCCTGGCACAAGGTAAGTGTTCAATCAATATTTTTAAAATAAGTGAATATCTTGATGGGTAAGGTAAGCACCAGAAAATCTGTCTTTTTAAATCTGCATTTTATTTTTCTTGCATTGTTTTGGAAAATCACCTTATTAGACCACTTAGTAAAGCAGAGCTCATAATATGTATAATACAAAGGGCTGTCTCTGTTATAAACTTACAGCTGTCTCTATTGCAGGCATAGTTGTGTCTCTGTAGAGTATATTTCTTTTAGAGAAGTGTTTATTTTTAAATTATGGATTTAGCTTGCTCTTGCTTTAATTAATTCTCACAAGAGATCAGAAGCTAAGGTCAAGAAGACTGAAAGAAGAGTGGGTAGGCCTGAACTTCATCTTTTTTCAAAGGAAGAACTCATTCATGAGCAAATGTTTATGGGGTTTCTACTACATCCAGGCATTGGAAATACATAGTACACCAGGCAGGCAGAGTCCTTACGCTCATGGAAATTGTCCTAAAACAGTTATAAAAAGGAATTGCTCAGGATTGATTGGATAACTCAATTCTGGGAGATGCATTGATGTCAGACCATTGTTTTGATGGGATAGTACATTTGGGTACAGAGGAGCCCCTGGAAGTAAAGTCCCATTGTCAGTCATCATGGGAAAAGGTAGCCCTGGGACAGAAGGAGAAATAAACATTGGAGGGAAATAAACCTTGGATTACAGAAGGAATGGAAAATTTTCCTCCCTCTGGTCTTTGAGGGATTGGTCTGGACTCCAATATGCTGGAAGGTACCTCAGAATGGTGAGGGATGTGCTGGGTCTACTAGAGGGGAGGCCATCTTATAGAGGGTCAGTGTAGATGGGTAGCCAGTTTGGGAAGATGTTCTCTCTTGTTATTGCCTTTAATTATTCTGGAGACTTCAGCAAAGAATTACTGTAAATTGTAACTTGGTCTCTGTTACACTGTGGGGAATTTGGGTCCACATTTCGAAGAACTTGGTAAAGAGAATGATGAAAACTAACAGTGCTTACTATGTGCTAGACACTGTCCTAAACATTTTACAACATTAGCTGCTTTAATTCTGGTAACAACCTTAAGATAGGTACTCTCATCATCCTCATTTACATTTGAAGAAACAATTTTTGAGGAACAACATTTGAGAAACAATCAGGTCAAATAAAAGAAAGCCTTATATCACACAACCAGTAAATAGTAGAACTGGAATTCAATCCCAGGCATGGTCTGGCTCTAGAGATCACATCCTTACCCAACTGATATGCCTTTCTACCATTTCCAGGCCAATGTGAAATTAGCAACAGGGGTCTGAGGGGTTGGAGGTGGTGGCAGGGGGCTAATGATGGCACTAAAAGGGCAGACAGCTATCAATAATGAACCTGTTTCTGAAAACACAAAGAGTGACTGGTGGTTCTAAACCAAGCACAGTAGAGCTGCAGGAACACATAGGAGACAACCAGCCACCTCCCTGGAATGGGCTGAAGTGTGCACAGGACCCTCTGAGGTGTTGATATCACCCACAGGGTGGAACTGTGGACTCTGAGTTTAACTGTTAATGTGACTTCACATCTACCTACTAGATAGTAAGATCTGGGCAAGTGTTGGGAGTGCCAGAGGATTTGGTTAACAAAGATGAAAAGACATAATCTTGGGGGAGGAGAAACTAATATGCAGAGAATTACCATAAAATAAGAAATCTCTAATCTGGAGTACCGTGTACAAAGTACTGTCTGAGTAAGTATGCCTGAGAGAATTGGGTAAGGCTGATAGCATTTGAACTGGAACTCTTAGGATGGGTCCATTGGACATGCAGGCAAGGAGAGAGCAGGGGGAAGTATAGCATTCTAGGCAGACAGAAGAGCATGTGTAAGGCAGGAAGGCATGAGGGAATATTATATTATATTAATAATAGCAAATATCCAGATCATTATTTATAAGAAATGGGAAAAAGAGCTCCTAGAAACCATTAATGTTATAGTATTAATTCTATGCAATATGCTATATGGAAATATTTATAAAATAAATATGATAAAATCAGAACACAAAATTTTACATACATGTGGTTTTAAAATATTTATTTTTGAATAGGTAACCCATGCGCCTGCTCAAAATTCAAAAGGCACAAAAGGATATAGAGTGAAATGTAAGTCTCCCTCTTACTCCATTCCTCGGCTGCTTAGTTCCCTTCCCCAGGGGCTCCTCCCCTCCAGCTAGTTTTTGTATATCCTTCCAGGTATATTCTATGCATTTACCAATACACATACCCATGCATTTACCATTTACACATACACATTCTTTTAAAACTTTTTATTCAAATAGTAGCATACTATACATTTCTGCACCTTGCTTTTTTCACTGAATAATGTATCTTGGAGGCTGCTCTGTACTAATGCATACAGAACATCATTCTTTTTTTCCTTCTCTCCCTCCCCTTCTTCCTTCTTGTAGTAGATGCATCCCATTGTATGGATCTACTATATTTCTTCAACCAGACCCTCATGGATGGATATTCACCTTATGTTCAGTCTTTTGCTATCACAAACACTGCTGCAGTTAGTAGTCTTGTCTTCTCATCATTTTGTACATGTGCAATAAATACTTAGATATGGAACTATTGTATCAAAAAACTTGTGCATTTTAAGTTTTGTTAAATGTTGCCAAATTGGCCTCCATAAAGATTACACCAATTTGTATTACTATTAGCAACATATAAATGACAAAGTTTCCCCCAAAACAAATCAGAGTATTAACAAGAGTTGTTTTTGCCAATTCTATGATAGAAATAGAATCTCAAGACAATTTTAATGTCCATTTCTCTTATTATGAGTAAGGCTGAATATCTTTTCATAGGTTTGGTATCCATTTGTATTTCCTTTTCTGTAATCGTGTATCCTTTGCCCCTTTGATCATTCATTTTTTTCTTACTGATTTGTATGAAGTTTTTTTATGAAAGAGATTAGCCATTTGTGATGAGTTGTAAATATTTTTCCCAGTTTGTCATATCTCTTTGCTTTTGTTCACAGTATTTTTAACCATGTGGGAAATTTTCATATATGAAGTTGAGTTTATCAGCCTTTTTTGCTTATAGCTTCTGGTGTGTGTCACCACAACAGTCTAGATTTTTAAAAAACTATATTATGTTTTCCTCTAGTACTTTTCCCCCTAAAATGGAAATGGCTTTGTTTCAGCTTATTTAAACAATACAGAAAAATAAAATTATTCATATTCCCTCCCTAAGAGTGAAAAACTGCTATCATTTTAAGTATTTATCCTTCCAGACATCTCTATGTGCACATTTCCTTTCTTCTACTTTCTTTGGGTTTAATTTACTGTTCTAGGTTCTTGAGATGGATGCAAAACTCGTGAATTTTCAGCTTTTCTTTGTTCCTAATATGTGCACTTAACACTATACATTTTTTTTTCTTTTTCTGTGAGGAAGATTAGCCCTGAGCCAACATCTGTTGCCAATCCTCCTTTTTTTTTCCTTTGCTGAAGAAGATTGGCCCTGGGCTAACATCCGTGCCCGTCTTCCTCTACTTTATATGGGACTGCCACAGCATGGCTGACAAGCAGTGCATTGGTTCACACCCAGGATCCGAACCTGCGAACCCAGGCCACCAGAAGCAGAGCACGTGAACTTAACCACTACGCCACCAGGCCGGCCCCTATTTTATCTTTAAAAATCCTGCTGATATTTTGAGCTAGATCATATAAATCTATAAATTAACAGGATTATACGTTCTATCCAAGAACATGGTGTTACTTTCCATTCGTTCAAGTTTTCTCTTATATGGGTAGCATTTTAAAATTTCATTCATACAGATCTTGCACATTCTTGTTAAGGTTATTCCTAGGCATTTTATTTGTTTTGTTGCTATTGGGTCTTTTCTTTGATTATATCTTTAACTTACTGTTTGTATATATAAAGGATATTTATTTCTGCATGTTATTACGCCCCCCTTTACTAAATCCTATTATTATTTGTAATAATTTTTAAGTTGACTCTCATAAGTTATGTAGGTAAATAAGCTATCATCTGCAATAATGATAATTACATTATTATTTTAGCTACATAAAAACGTATAAATATCTAAAGCTTGGAAGAACACATGAAGAGATGAGGTAATGCAAGGAATTAGGAAAATTCTTTTTGTTAGTCATAAGTTCATTAATGATTAACTATAAATTGTAACAGGATTCTTAGCATATTAAATGAGTTCAGGGCCTGGACACATGGTATTCTAGAAATAAGAAGTATTATATAAATGAAATTGTGTCCCCTTTAGGTAGTCTGAGGAACTCACAATATGGCAAATGGCCACATTTTCAAAGAGGGAAATTCTAGATGGTGAATTCTGGGAATTAAAAAAATTATTAATTCTTAGTAAAACTATAGAATGGTTATTAAAGAGTAATTTATGGGCAATGAGAAAAGACAGCAGTGATCCCCAGATGCCTACAGTGGTTCATCACGATGTGATTCAATCTCCCAAGGTGTCAGATCTTCCTTGCCTCTGGGCCTTTTGTAGGTGTCCTCTCAGCCTAGGATACTCCTCCCCATTCTCCGCAAGATGGCTGGCTCCTTCGTATACTTTGGCTCTCAGCTTCCATGTCACTTCCTCAAAGAGAGGCTTTCCCTGATCATTCATTTTTCTGTCACAGCATTCTGTTCTTTTCCTTCACAGCACCTCTCTCAATTTAGAATGATCTATTTATTTTCTTTCCTTAGTATCTGTCTACCCATGTAAACAGTGAGCTCCATGAAGACATATCTGTTTTGTTCACCACTGTGTATCCTATTCTATAAGTCTATCACCACAGTACCTGACATTAGTAAAGGCTTAACATATTTATTAAGTAAATGACTGAATGAATTTCCTTGCCAGTGTTACTAGATAAGCAAACTAGGAGAACATCATAGACACAGTATATCTTGATTGCAGAAAAACATAATTTCCTATGTTTTTTGAAAAAGACAGACAATGGGATAGAATTTAGAAGCATTTTTATTTGATTGACCAACCAAAGAAGAACCGATTAATTTTCTAATTAGTTGGTGGGGTTGGTGAGACAGGGCTATTTTGTAGCCTGCAGGATAACCAATGACTTGGAAAAAGTCATCCCCATGGGGGCGGCAGAGAGCATTGATAAAGAGCCTACTGAACTTCTGAAACCTGAAACATATATATTGTTATATATAAATACTAGGTAACATTTATGGAGCACTTACAATGAGTTAGGCCCTGTGTTAACAATTCAAATACATTATTTAACATAATCATTAAAACAATGACCTATAAGGTGGATGTTATATTTATGTCCCTTTTACAGATAAGAAAACAAGCTCAGAGAAGTTAAGGAATTTGCCCAAAGCCATATTAGTGAGGGTCAGAGCTGGCGAATGAAGAAAAGGAAACAGGTTATGGAGAATTTTGGACAGTAGATCATTAGGATTCAGTGACTGATTGTGGCCCCTATTCTTCTATTCAGGAGCCAGGAGACATTAGAATTCCAGCTAAGGGCTTACACTTAGGTTTGAAGCTCGACTGAAATTAGCAGCGAGCACGAGGCCTGGGTGAAAATGAGTAACTGGAGCAGCTTGGAGTTAGCAGGGAGCCAAGAACTAGAGAGGACCGTCAGGTCAATAGGTCACTGTAGGATAAAGTTCAAGATGAAAGCCCAGGCAGGGACACAGGGATCAGAGGGGGCCTGGAAGAATCAAGATGATACTTGTCAGAATAGGTTGCTAACAGGGTATAGACTTCTGTGAGGGGATGTCTGGATTGAAGAGACCGTAATTCTGGTAGAGCTGGGGAACAGCATGAACTGTGACAAGAAGCCTTAACAGAGTATTCAGAGCAAGAAAGATAAAGCATCTACTATACTTTGAATTGGTACTACCATTGACCTGGAAAAAAATATTTAGTAGGGACATAGTAGTTTTCTGAAGGGTTGACATATAACTATGATGGGTTGATCCAGAGAGAAAAAAATAGGACCAATAAATGGAAGTTACAAAGAGACAGATTTTTCTAAGTACAGAAAAAAGGCTTTTCTAATCACTGAGAATTATAGTGTGTTGAGAATTATAGCACAGGACATAGTGGAAATAAGAGCATGTGAAAGGTAGCTGAAGGGATGTCAGGTTAAAGAGTCTAGTGAAGGAAGAGATAATGGTGGGAACAGAGTGTGTTGAGAAGCAGAAAAGGATGGGAATCAGGGTCAAGCTCAAGGGGCCAGTCTTTGAAGGCTGGAGGGAGTTTTCTCCGCTGAGGCTCCAAGAGACAGGAACTGATGTAAAGGAAGGGATGTGAAAGACAGAGAACTTGGAGTAACAGAAGAATTGCACACAGGGATCTCAATCTTCTCAGTGGAGTTTTCTCAAGTTTTTAGATGAAGCAAGGAGAGGAGGAAAAAAGAACATAAGGCAAAAGGTGAAGTTTTTGCTATAACTATTGATGTATAGTTTAAGCCAAGGGGGAACAGCTGTTTAGCTACGGCTGGTGAAAAAAATCTTTAAAGTGTTTGAAATATTATTTCTGAGTGATGGGCATGAGTGCCCAGCTCTACACAGGTCCCCCTGGTTTAGCTAGTATTTATTCCATCTCACCTCAGAAAATCTGCTCAGCTCTCTTTATTGGCGTTATGATCTCTTCAGCATCTATTACATCTCAAGTGAACTTCCAGGGCTCCCCAAACAGAAAACGTTCCTCCAAATGCAACCGCGAAATGGACGATTAGCTTAGGAACAGCTGGCCAGACAATGTCTGTCCCAGTTGTCTGGAATTTGTAAAATTTAGTTAAGGTTTGGCTCCAGGGAAAAGGATTTGAGTCCTATGACTCCTATAGAGGAAGAGGGATTACTTTGGAAGGCTTAATAAAGATGAATCCCAGCCGTTCCTTTACCTTTCCATTCCGAGTAAAGAGGGCAATGTGTTTTTTTTCCCATAGGCTGCAACGAGTGGACTGGACACCATACTATTAGAGAAGGCAGTCTTTAGTATGGACTCTCCTCTCTAATCCTCTAAATGGGGTTGGGTTAGGTTTGGAGAGGAGAGGTGGGCTCACAGGAAGGAATTAGTACCATGATGCCAAGTTTGCTAGGTGTCAAACCACTTCAGAATATGGAGATGGACAGAATATGATTCTACTTTAAGAAGTAGTGCCTGTGCCTGCCTCTTTTGTGGACTTATGTGGGTGGGGCACATCCCCCTTCCATACATCACAGCTACCTCTGACCTGATGATTCTTCCTCTAGGAAAAGCTAGGGAGCAATCTGTGAAGAGAATTAGGATATAGGGGAGGTTAGTTACAAAGGAACAGAAGAGTAGAAAAGTAGAAGGGTAGAAATTTTTGGCTTTTTCCAATGGACACTTGTTCCTTCAACCTTCTAAAGTAGAGGCTGTTCATTCTCGCACCCCTGTAGGAAAGGGTGGCAGGGTATCATCCTTCTCTTTGCTGTCCACTGCTATTTTCAGACTACTGTGCTTCCATCCTCTTGCAAAGACTCTTCCCTCTTTGAAGTTTATGCCATTTGGCTCAATTACCCCTTAGCCCTCAAGCTTACTGAGGATTTCAGCACCTATTAAATAACCTCTCTGTGCCAACTCTTCCTATCCTTCAGGGTGGTTTTAGGAAAATCCATGTGATCCCTAGTTAGTTCTTGACCTTCTCAACTCCAATTTATACTCCTACTTTCAAATCCTTAACTTCACCATTTTGGCCACACAGGTTTTTCTTTTTTTTTTTTTTTGTGAGGAAGACCAGCCCTGAGCTAACATCCATTGCTAATCCTCCTCTGTTTGCTGAGGAAGACTGGCCCTGGGCCAACATCCGTGCCCATCTTCCTCTACTTTATATGGGACGCCGCCACAGCATGGCTTGACAGGCAGTGCGTCCGCGGGCACCTGGGATCCGAACTCGCGAACCCCGGGCTGCCAAGCGCGAACTAAACCGCTGCGCCACCGGGCCGGCCCCTACACAGGTTTTTCTTGATGGCAGCTTCAGGGCCATAGTACGGAATGGGAGACGTAGCATTCTTCAGTGTGGAAACACTGGTGGTGTTAGAGCTGGCTGGTGTTGACTTCAAAACCCATTGAAAGACGGGGACTGGCAGCCATGATGCATAAGGGTGGAATAGCAATGGGGAGTCAGATTCCACATGATACTTGGGGGAAGGTTCAAGATCTGGATTTGACCTTTGTGCCAAGCTTCCAGGAAACCTGGGTCTGGAGCGAAAAGCACCTTTCCTGTTAGCTGTCTTTCTGGAGACATCTGACACTTTTAACAACTTTCATCCTTTTGAAACACTTTCTTCCCTCTGATTCTGTGCCAATTTATCACCCAGTTTTTGTTCTTCCTTATTGGCTGTTCCTTTTCAAAGATTCTCCAAGGGCTCTTCTACTTGTGCCTGAATTGTTGGAATTCTCCAGAGCACTCTTCTTAACCCTCTGCTGTTCTCTGGGGAGCTTCTATAAATGTATGGCTTCAACTACCACTGAGATATTCATGATTCAGAATTTCTCCCTATAGTCCGGCCATACCACTCTGAATACACCCGGTCTCATCAGAATGTCTGTCTATATACACTTAAGTTTTTAAAAAGTACTTTTTTATAAAAGTAACATACGTACACAGTAAAACAAATCCCAACAGTAAAGACAGATCTAAAATAAAAAGTGTAAGTTCCATCTCTGCCAGGTCCACTCTTCATGGTTAATTTTTTAATGCCTGTGTAAATGTGCCATATGTATTCTTCTGCACTAGCTTTTTTCCCATTTAATATATTTTTCTCCTATGTTTTAGATCTGTATGTTCAACTGCCATTAGGACATCTCCATCTGGCTGCCCCACAGGCACCTAAAACTCCTTCCCTTTCTTTGGAATTCTCCCCTCGTTCTACACCCTACTGCTAGCCTCTTTTTACAGTCAACACCATTAAAAAATTTGTCTTTATACATTGTGCCTTTCCAGGCACTCAATTCACCTCAGTCTGGTTTCCAGGCCACCATATCTCTGAAACAGCTTTCTCCAAAATTAGTAAATGACTTCCTTGTTGCAAAATCCAATGGACACATTTTAGTCCACATCTTACCTGATCTGTAACGTGTAACACTTTCGCCAGTTTCCTTGATACTTGTCTCCTGGTTGCCTTCTTTCCTTTCTGTTTGCCCCCGCCCAGTGTCCTCTTCAAAGCCTATTCACTGCCCTCAGAATAAGATCAACTAATTTACAAGGCCTTGAGTAAACTGGCCCCTCTCAATCTCACAGGCCTCATCTGTCACCTCTCTTAAAACCACAGCAGGATACTAGCAGCTCCAAAAAGTACCCGGCCTCTACCCCCATTTCCCAACAGTCCAGGATTCAGCTCAGGCGACACTTCCTTCAGGGAGCGCGTGTTCAAAAGGCAAATGCTGAAAGCATGAAATCCGAGAGGGCATCTCAGCAGCGCTTTCTGCTCTGGACCCAGGTTTACGGAACGTCCGGGTTACCAGGAAGCTCAGAGCAAAGGTCAAATCCAGATCATGAACCTTCCCCCAAGTTTGCAGAGCCATCCGACCCCCCTAATATTCCGCCCTTATGCGTCATGGCCGCCAATCCCAGTCTTTCGACACCAGCCAGCTCTGGCGCCACCAATGTTTCCAAACTCAAGAATGCAACCCTCTCTCTTTACTTACTACGACCCTGAAGCCTCCGTCAAGAAAAACTTGCGTTGCCAGTTTGCCCCAAAGCAAGATGGCTGCCATTCTCTAGTCTCTCCTCCCGAAGTGAAGCTATCCACTTCCCGTTTAATGCCGCTGCCAGGCTGCCCTCACCCAGCATGGCTACTCCAGCTCATGCCTCACTATGGTCTCGAAGCCGCCACTAACCGGCTAGGTTCCGGGAGGCGCTGTTCAGGATGCAGCCACCCCCGCCCGCTTCTCCCCTCCCCCACGCCCGCGGCGGCAGCGGCAGCGGCGGCGGCGGCGGCGGCGGCGGCTGGAGCCCGGATGCGGCGCCGTGAGACAGGCCCGGGAGAGCGGCGCGGATGGATCCAACATGGCGGCGCCGAGCCTGAGCCGAGAGTGAGGCGGCGGGGCGGCCGGAGTGGGGAGGGGGAGTCGAGCGGGACGGGGCGGGGCCGGGCGGGGCCGCAAAGGGCTTGGGGAAGGAAAGTGGAGGGGGAGGCGGTGGCGACGTCCAGCCCGAGAACCTCAAGAGAGGGAGGTGACGGGACGCTGCGAGGTGGGGGAGGGGAGCGGCCGAGGGGGGCGTGCGGGGGAGGTGGCAACTGTGGCAGAGGGCAGGGGTCGAGGCGGAGGAGGGGGGCATGGGGAGGGGCGTAAACAAGGGCCGAGGTTGGGCCAGGCTAGGGGTATTAGAGAGGCCGAGGTGGGGAGTGGGGCTGCGATCCCGCTGGGTTGAGGGGGGTAGGAGCGGGAGGGAGAGGCTGAGGGTGAGAAGGGGAAGGGGGCTTGTGGCTTGTGGTTGGGAGGAGGACTGGACTCTGAGGGATGTTGGGAAGAGGTGAGAATTGGACTTAAGACGTTTGGGGGGAGGTTTTGAAAGTGTTAAATTGGAGGTGGGAGGGGGGAAGGGCCTAGGGGAGAATTTGGGTGGAAAAGGAGAGAAGGGAGGTTTGGGGAATGGAGAGCTGTCGGTGTGACGAGGTAATGGAGAAAGTGAGAGACTAGGAGGAAAGTTTGGGAGGAAGGGGAATGGGATGGGAGATAGGACAGTGGAGCTGCACGGGTGATAGAGGTTCGGGGGTTTCCCTTTCCCCTGTGGAAAGGAAGAGAGAGCAGAGTTAAGCAGCATCAGTTGCAGCCAATTCTAATTGCCAGGCCTTTAGCTTTTAATAGGGTGGGAAGGGCAGAAAGGAATGGTCATGTGGGTTTGGAGAATTGGGGTTGGATGAGGGTTCAACTGAATTTGCTTTCCAAAGACTCTCGAGCTTACTGCTCCCTTGTTTTTCCTGGTTACGAGATGAAGGGAAAATGGGGAAGCTGGTGTCGCCGCCAGTGTGTGGAAGGAGTAAAGGACTTTTGTAGTTTTTAGCAATTAGCAATGCGAGAATGGGGAAACAGCCATGCTCTGTTGGAGCCCTATATGCTTAGGTGGAGGCTCTGGAAGTCTGAGAAAGAGAACAGAAAACACCGGATGGCATCTAGGCAGCAAGGCTCATTAAGTGAGTGTTTTAGTTTCCAGACCCTTCTTTTGCTGCTTAAGTGCTAGGAGGGAGGGATCGGTATTCATATACAGAAATCATTCCCTGGTGAAATGTACATTGTATGAGCGGATGCTGCCCTCGTGGATGTTTTGTTCTCACTGTGTGCTAGGTAAGGGAAAAGGGCGAAGATAGAATTTGGAGGATAGTTCTGGTCTGAAAAGGGAAGTGATGGAAAGAAAGTGCTTTCTTTGGCTGTAACCACTTTCCTCCCACTTCTTCCTAAAGATGAAAGTCAAGGTTAATATTGTAACAAAATAGGTGAGTCTCATGAGGAATTGAGGATTCAGGTGAGAAGTTGTCAGGATAATTGGTTTCCCACAAATTGTTGAATTTGGGACTTTTCTTGCTGTAAGCCATTGAGGCTGCAAATTCTCAGAGTTGGTATTGTCTTGTGAATTGGCTAGTAGAGAGTTAGGGAAGCCTGGGACTTTGCTGGGGGTGAGTTCTCTCAGGTTGGAGTGGATCATTTCAATCGAAATGGCTTTAGGCTTGTCTGTGTATTTTTGCAACTGAGATTGACTAACTCTTTGGGCCTGTGAGATTTCAAAATAAAGCTTGAAAATTGACTCTCTTTTCCCCCTTATTTGTTTTTGTTTTGCTGCTGGCTTTGAACCTTGTGCTAGGAAGAGACCTGGGAAATTAAGCTTCTTGCAGAGGTAAGTCTGTAGCTTTTTATTGTTTTCAAATAATGGAAGGGAATGGAAATAGCCTGAGAAATGTATGGCTGTTCAGCCCAGTAATGGGGTAGATGCCAGGGAAAATGAGTTTTACACACCTAGCTGAGTGCGTAAGATCTGTTGCAGTCACTGTCTCTGGGTTACTAGAGATTGGTAGGAGGGAAAGGAGTGCAGAAGCTAGGTGTTTGGGGGCAAGCCCCCAGCTTTGTTTTGTTATTGTCTAGTCTTCTTGGTTAGCTCTGAGGGAAACATTTTTTTTTAACATATGCAACATTGTACTCTAGTACAATGTCTACTAAATACCTCCCTTGGAGGGTTGCTCAGGCACCTTCATGGGAAGGCTTTTCCTCTAGCTTACTCTTTCTTCTAGTTGTTCAGGATTCCTGGAGTCTTCGTTTTGAAAACATACTGTGTAATTCTGACATCCAGATATTTGGTTACATTTTCCTATCCCACAAGCAAGAAAGCTCTTTATGTACTCTTAGCCATCTTTAAGTTTTCCATGTCGTTTTCATTTCAAGTTTCAATACATCACTCTGTGTTCTTCCACATGACTTTCCTCTCTTAACAGCTTCTGAGAGTCAGATACTTCTAGTCCTGTGAAGATACAGATATCATCCCTGTTGGGATGAAACTAGAGTATCGTTTTCATTTCAAGACATCACTCTTTATTATTTCTTCCATAGGACTTTCCTCTAAGGGCTTCCGAGAGAGTCAAATACCTCAAAAAATACAGATATCATTCCTAGTTGGGGTGAGACTAGACTTTGCTTGGAAACAGAAACCTAATAGAGAACCACAATCAAGAGGAAATCCTATAGATACATATAGACTGTCCACTGGCCCTTGACTGGCTTGGAGCTTCCTAAAGAAAACAAACAAACAAACTACAACTCCAGGAAATGCCGCAATTCATCAGAATAAAGAATTATTCTTGGGAAACTGTAGGGGGTACCCATATGTTAGGATCTCAGATGGACTCAAACCAGCCAGCAGGATCAGGACTCTTGTTTACTGGAGTGTTTGTCTCTTGGTATCTGGCAATATTTCAGACACCAAGACTCAGGAGTTCTTTCTGATCTTGTGTTTAGAGGGGGTACATTCTTCACACTAGTCTGATACCTTTCAGCTAGGATCACAGTATAATTTAAGCTGAGTTCCCTTACTGCACTGCCATAGAAAGCTGAGTATATTTTGGTTTAACAGGAAGTTGGCCACGTTCTTTTAATGCTGAAGTTCGATAGATTCTTGGAACCCCCATCTGGAATGCTGAGTGAGTGAACTCACCATCCTAGAGGATAATTAAGTGGGGAGGGCTGCCTATTAGCCTATAGGCCAGCCTTCTGACATTCCTCCCAAGGACATGGCCTTGGGAAACTTATACCTCTTCACTGAATAAGCAGTATAAGTCTGTTTAGCAACCTAACAAGGGAGGGTCTGCTACTGGTCTAGTTTCAGGACTTTAAAGATGGCTGTGAGGGTTAAGTGCAGGATCATTTTTGTCTGTCTTGCAGAGGATGGCATTTCTCTTATCTTCACAGAGATCCAGATTGAACTAGGTCAAATTAGACCTCCTGGGATGGGGCAGAAGGGAGTGTAGCCCTACCACCTGCTGTTCACCTGAATGGCAACAGCAGGTGATAGAGAAGCCAAGGTTGGAGTGGGATGGAAATCCTTAGTGCTAGTTGGACTTATGAGTTAAATGAGCCTGTGTCTGACTGGCTTTTTTTTTCTTCTGAATATTGTTTGATGGGTTTGGGTCAGAGGGACCAAATGGCTTCCTTCTCCAGATCTAGGGTGGAAAGTGACAATGCTGTCTCTGTTCCTTTTGACCTTTCATCATGCTCCATGTAGAATAGGGTTTCTCATCCTCAGCATTATTGACATTTTGGGCCGGATAATTTTATGTTCTGGGGGACTGTCCTGTGCATTACAGAATGTTAGCATCCATGGCCTCTATTTACTGTATGCTAGTAGCACCCTCCCTTACCCCCCCCCCCAGTCATGACAATCTAAAATGTTTCCAGACATTGCTAAATGACACCTGGGGGACATAGTCACCCCTGGTTGAGAACCACTGACCTAGAAGCTCTGATAATTCCTGGCACCTTCAATGATCCAGCCTGGGAATCTAGGACTTAAAAATGGCTTTTTTTTTTTTTTTTTCCCCTCAAATGTAGAGAGTTAACCCTGAGAGGATTGAGATCTATTGTAGAATTGCATCCACTGATGAATAATTAGGACCATAGTGCTTTCCTGTGTTCTGCCTCATCTTCCAGTGGGGACAATATTTCTTCATTTCCTGGGGTTTATAGTCAGTATACTTTGAATTAGGGAGCTCTGGAGCAACCTGCTCTTCTGATTGGTTGAATGTGAAATCTGCCCATCTGCTTTTTCTGGGATCCTCATAATCAACAGCTGGCCAAAGGGAACAGGTGGGATAGGGAACAAGGAGAAGTTGTAGGGGCTCTAAGAAGGCTCAGTTTTCTCATGTTGCCTGCCAAAAGCAAGAAGTTATTTTCCTTCAGTCCCCTCCATTTGTACCCAGTGACTGTAGCAGGTGAAACAAGAAAGGAAGAGACAAGGAAAACTAGCCTATAGTTGATGGCTGTTTTTCTAGCTGTTTCCCGTGTTTTGGGTGGGGCATTTGGGCTCTCATAACTAGATATGGGCTATATTTCCTGTCCACATATCAGAACCCATGGTATGGGGCTAAGTGATTCCAGGGTGGACCTCCCCGTTTCTTAAGTGATAAGTCTCTCTGTGCTTCCATTTTAGGATTACTGAGGAAGAGAGGTTTTCTGAGACCCCATCAGCTTGGTTCTTCTGAAGTAGCTTATCAGTTTATTCTCTTTCTTAACCTAGCCTCAGTTTCTTGGTGTATAAAATGGACAGAACAACCTGTCTCGTTGTTGAGTAGGGTGCTGTGGTAGTAGTTAGGTAGTTCTGCACAGCGTAGGGGAGGCTATAGCTAGCTAGAGTACAGTCATATGTCACTTAATGATAGGGATATGTTCTGAGAAATGGGTCATTAGGTGATTTCGTTGTTGTGCGAACATCATAGAGTCTACTTACATGAACCTAGATGGTATAGCCTACTACACACCAAGGCTATCTGCTACTAATCTTATAGGATCACTATCATACATGTGGTCCATCATTGACCAAAATGTCATTATGTGGTGCATGACTGTATATGCATAGTAACCGAGTTGCAGTTATCTATTTTTAATGGGGTCCTCTCATTCCTGGATCTATGTGAGTTTGTTTCTTAATTGGTATCACTCGTGTTGATCTCATGGAGATTAAGTTCAGTTCAGCAATAGGTTGCTCCTGCTATGTGCCAGCCTCTATCCATTGCTAGGCACTAGGGATATAAAGATGAGTATGACTTAGTCCCTCTACATGAGTTGCTTAAGATCTAATGGGATAATAAATACCCAAATGATTTTAGTACACTTTGATGAATGGTTTAAAGGAAATATGCACAGTGTTCCATAGGCACACAGAAGAGGACTACTTATACCAGCATGGGGGTGTATAGAATGAATATGAGGATGGCATCTGAGCTGACTCTTAAAGGATGAGTAGGAGTTAGCCATCTGAAAAAGGGTGGTGATGGGGGTGTGGAATAGAGAAGGGAGAGGGTCATTCAGGCAAAGGAAGTAGCCTGAAGAAAAGTATAGAGAAATGAATTGCATGATGTATGTGAATGATAAACAAACTGATAAAGTTAGAGACTAAAAAGTGGGTTATGAGGTTGAGAGGTAGGCGGGGCCTCATCTTGGAAGGTTTGTTGTGTTGTGTAAGGAGTTTGGAGTGTACTTATAGGTCTTAAGCAGAAGAGTGATGTGATCAGTTGTGCTTTTTTTTTTTGGTAAGATTAGCCCTGAGCTAACATCCATTGCTGGTCCTCCTCTTTTTGCTGAGGAAGATTGGCCCTTGGCTAACATCTGTGCCCATCCTCTTCCACTTTATGTGGGACGCTGCCACAGCACAGCTTGACAAGCAGTGCGTCGGTCCGTGCCTGGGGTCCAAACGTGGGAACCCTGGGCCACTGAAGCCGAGTGCGTGATCTTAACTGCTGTGCCACTGGGCCGGCCCCCAGTTGCGCATTTTAGATTGCTAATTCAGCTGGATGTGGGGGATAGATTCAGCTGGGCTAAGATTGGTGGTATGGAGAGCCCCAAAGAGGTTGTTGTAATAGTCCAGGTGAGAGATTATTGAGACCTAAACCAGGGCAGTGGCAGTGGAGGTGGAAAGGTGAGGCAGTTTAAGGAATATTTAGAAGTAGCATTAATAGGAATTTATAATTGATAGGGTGACTGGAGGTTGTGGTCAGAGGACAGAGCAGTATTGGGTGGTACTATCTGGCAGGGCAGTAAGTATGAGTGACTAGTTGTTAGTGCTGTCGAGTTGATTCTGACTCCTAGTGATCCTGTGTATAGCGGAGCAGAACTCTGCCCAGTCTTTTTGTGCCATCCTCTCACCTTCTGGCGCTGTGTCAGACAAGGCTTCACTGCTATTCATAGGGTTTTCATGGCCAATTTTTTCGGAAGTGGGCCCGGCCGGGTCCTTCCTCCTAGTTTGTCTTAGTCTGGAAGCTTTGCTGAAACCTATCCATCATGGGTGATCCTGCTGATATTTGAAATACCAGTGGCATAGCTTTCAGCATCACAGCAACATGCAGCTGCCATAGTATGACAACTGACAGACGGGTGGTGTGGTTCTCTGACTGGGAAGTGAACCAGTGCCACAGCAGTAAGAGTGCTGAATCTTAACCACTAGACCACCAGGGCTGGCTAGTATAAGTGACTAGAGTGGAGGTGAAAGTTGTTGGACTTCAGGATTGGATATTGGCTGGGTCATTGACATTACTCAGGATGATGGAGGAACTTTGTGAATCAAGTGCCAAATTATATAATGAATGTAGGGCTATGGTGGGTCATTGTCAGAAGACTGGTAAATGACAACCATGAGGAGGTGGTGGTATATCCAAATGGTTTGTGAACATCAGGGGTGCACAAGTGGCTTAATATTTGATTTAAATCTATGAGTTTTGGTGAATGTTATTAACCTTCTAAGCAGTTATGCTTCTGGACTTGGTTGGATTATAGGAAAAATGAGGATAGGTTTGTGGAGGGACAGTTCTGGGCTGCAGAGGTCAAGGATGCTTATCTCTTTGAAATCTCTTTCACCACCAATTATATAAGGTTTACAAAGTGATTTCATGTGTATTTTCTCATTGGATTCTTAACAAGTCTGAGTAGTATTTTGTTTCATCCCTGTTTTGTAGATGAGGGCAGTGAGACTTTGAAGTTAAGTGACTTGCTTATGGTCACACAGCTACACAGCTTGTTAATGATACTGACAGAACTGAAACTAGTTCTAACCCTAAAGATTTTTATTTTCCCTACTCTCAGTCCCTAAGTTCATCTGCTGCAGCTTTCATATTAGAAGTAAGAGTGAATTCTCTACTTCTTCTCAATTTTGCCTACATTTAAGAGGTGAACTGGTTGGGGGTGGCGGGGGGAGCACAGTTCTCAAGGGACCAAAAGCGGTGTTTTGGAGGCAGGAGGAACAATTGAGGTAATATCTAACAGCACCTTCTGCTACATATATAGCACTAAAATTACATATAATATTCTCACTTAGGGGAAGTGACTATATTTCTGCAGTAGGGTCTGGTCTTAGAGCAGCATCTGTTGGGTATGGAGAGCTCTAGGCTTTTTTTAATAAACACTTTTTAAAATTTAATAAATACTTACTAAGCACTACACTGCACCAGGCATTGTGTTAGGCACTGGGAATATAGGAATGAACAAGACCAGTTCTTGCCATTGAGTGGCTCACAGGTTCTTTCCTTGTCCTTACAGTATAGTGGGGATTGCAGCTGCTGAGCAGGGATTCTGGAAAGCATTGCGTACCTGAGCCCCCAGCATGGCGGGCCTAAAGCGGCGGGCAAGCCAGGTGTGGCCAGAAGAGCACGGTGAGCAGGAGCATGGGCTATATAGCCTGCACCGCATGTTTGACATCGTGGGCACCCACCTGACACACAGAGATGTACGCGTTCTTTCCTTCCTCTTTGTTGATGTCATTGATGACCACGAGCGTGGCCTCATCCGAAATGGACGTGACTTCTTATTGGCTTTGGAGCGCCAGGGCCGCTGTGATGAGAGTAACTTCCGCCAGGTGCTGCAGCTGCTGCGCATCATTACTCGCCATGACCTGCTTCCCTACGTCACCCTCAAGAGGAGACGGGCTGGTGAGGGTGCACTGGGGGCTGGGGACACAGGAATCAGGGAAGAGTTGTGGGAAGCCAGGAGTGAGCAGCATAGGAGTCCAAGTGGGAAGAGACATTGATTCTGGGGAGTACCTAGGAGAATAAGTTATATGAGGCCCATTGGACGGTTGGATTAGGGGAAGGGATGAGTGTATCTCTTCCTGAATGACTTCCTCTTCCCCTACAGTGTGCCCTGATCTTGTAGACAAGTATCTGGAGGAGACATCAATTCGCTATGTAACGCCCAGAGCCCTCAGCGATCCAGAACCGAGGCCTCCCCAACCCCCTAAAACAGGTGAGAAGACATTAATTCTTCATTTCCATAGTCAAGAAAGAGGACACTGAACCCATCATATTCCCAGCTTTGCCAGCTTAAATGAAAGGACACCGTCCCCCCATATCTAGCCCCGTAAAAATCAGGTGAGGCGTTAATCCTTCACCTAGGTCCTGTAATTGTTCCCACACTGTGTCTTCCTTTCAGTCACATCGTTGCTATTGCCTTTGATGCTAAGTGTAAATGGTTCTTTCCTCATTTCAAGAGAAGTGTTTGAATTTCTACATTTATGCTACTATGTCTTCTCCCCTTTTACCCTCTGGTCAGTGCCTCCCCACTATCCTGTGGTGTGCTGCCCCACTTCGGGCCCTCAGATGTGTAGCAAGCGGCCAGCTCGAGGGAGAGCCACACTTGGGAGCCAGCGAAAACGCCGGAAGTCAGTGACACCAGATCCCAAGGAAAAGCAGACATGTGGTGAGGAAGTTCAAGGGTTCCAGAGGTGGAGTAGACTTGAGGGGAAATACAAAGAACTGCTGGGATACTGAGTAGTTTATGCTATTCAATGCAAGGCTCACTTTGATTGCTATTGCAAAATGAGGTTGAATGGTTTAGTCTCTGGGGGGAGAATTTCTTTGTGGCAGAGTACATTTCAGCTCTTTTCTAGTTAATACTAGATCAAAAGGATGCTGTTATGATATCCTTATGGTGGAATGAACCAAGTCATGATAGAGTATTAAAATGAACTTCTGTGCCTGTTAATTGGGAAAATATCTCCTAGAAGCAAGATGCTGTTTGTGAGTGATGGGAATAATCTGACTTAGGCATGGCCCAATTAAGGGAACCTTCTGCATTCAGGCAAGGATTTCAGAGGTACATAGAAAAGAACTAGTCCTGGAGAAGAGGTAGAGAAGCTGTCAGGTGATGTTCCCAAAACTCACCCCTCACTGCAACCTCTCCTATGTATCTTCTCTTCCCCATAGACATCAGACTGCGGGTTCGGGCTGAATACTGCCAGCACGAGACTGCTCTGCAGGGCAATGTCTTCTCTAACAAGCAGGACCCTCTTGAGCGCCAGTTTGAGCGCTTTAACCAGGCCAACACCATCCTCAAGTCCCGGGACCTGGGCTCCATCATCTGTGACATCAAGTTCTCTGAGCTCACCTACCTCGACGCATTCTGGCGCGACTACATCAATGGCTCATTACTAGAGGCACTTAAAGGTGTCTTCATCACAGACTCCCTCAAGCAGGCTGTGGGCCATGAAGCCATCAAGCTGCTGGTGAATGTGGACGAGGAGGACTATGAGCTGGGTCGACAGAAACTCCTGAGGAACTTGATGCTGCAAGCACTGCCCTGACCTTTCCCCTTCTCACTTCTCTGGGGACTGTTCCCACCACCCACCTCTGGAGCTTACATACTGTTCTGGGGTTTGTTCTTTACCCTTCCAACCAATCACACCCCTGCCTTTTTTTTTTTAAAGGAAAAGACAAAGGAAAATGGAAGTGGTGTTCCCCACCCCTCCCTGCACCCATGTGCCTGGGCTTCCCCTTTGTTCCCCTTTTCCACTTACCCCCCTAATGTATGTCTCTACAGCCACCTTGCCACTGAGCCGTAAGACAAATGTATAAGGAGAAGCAAAGTCTATAGAACATAGTCTTTGTAAGGGATTGAAGTGAACACTGCTTTTGGGTGCATTGAGGGGTTATCAGTACTTCTGGCTTTATGAAGGCTCTTAAATTTTGTCTGAAAAACCAAAGGGCTGTGAGTGAGGGAGCTGTGTGGAAGGTGGGACTCGGAAGTGTATTTTGGAAATTAATCACCACCCTCTCCCAAATTATAGAATTTTTAAAAAACAAAGAAGCTGTGGCCCTTTCCACTCTCTCCTGGCCTTTGGTGCTGCTCCTCTCTGCCTCGTTTCCTCCATTCCATGGCTTGAAACCTCTACCTGGTGTGGTTCCTTTTCTTCCTTTGTGAGACACTCTTCAAGGGAGTAATAGGTAAGAGGACTAGGTCAGCTTAGTCACCTCTCCCAATTGTGTATGCGTACACACAAACACAGGGTGGATGGAGAAGTTGCTAACTAAAATACACTCCCCCTAAAAAGGGGAAGGGGGAGTGTGACACTTTCCTTCCCTGTTCAAGTGAAAATAAATAATGTACCCTGCAGCCCTTTTCCCCTTTGCTTTCTTATGACTTGGGCAAAGGGCATCATAGGTGAAAGTGAAGTAATTCAATATCAACTCCTTTTTCCTTCCCCATCCTCTACCCCCAATCCCACTCCCAAGCTTGGGAGCATGGGCCTGGGATGTGCACTGAGTGTTGCACTTTTATTTAGGTAGGGAGGCATGCTGAATGTGCCAGGAAGCCTAGAAATGGAGCCTAGTCCCGCTGGTACAATACCACCTCCCTTTCAGCTCCCAAAGGAGAGGTCCTGACACAGACTTTATGATTATTATATTTTTTTCAATGCCAGTGCTGCTCAGCCCTCAGCGTAAACTTCAGTTTTCATGAAATAAACAGTGACTACATAAAATTCCACCTTGCTGAAACTGAAATCTGAGCTCAGGTGAAAGTCCCTTCTTTCCCAAGAAGCTGAGCTTGTGTTCCATCTAGAGAGTCAAGGTTCCCCAAGTGAGGGGAGCTGCGCCTGGGTCCTGTCTACAAGTCACAGCAACACCAGCTCACAATGGGGGTCTCAACTCACAGAAGTCAAAAGTCTTAAGACAGTGGGTGACCCAGATTGCCATAGAGGTCAGGCCTGCGGTGCTGGAATACAGGCAGGTGTTGGCGCAACTGTCGCAGATAATTGAGGTCAATTCGGGCAAGGCAGAGGCCTGGTCCCTCAGAGCAGCGGGCCACCACTGTTCCCCAGGGATCCACCACCATGCTGTGGCCATAACTTGCTCTCTTCTCATGGTGGCGTCCACACTGTGCTGCTGCCACTACATAGCACTGGGTTTCAATGGCACGTGCCCGTAGCAACACCTGGGGATAAGGAGATGTGTGTTCACTTAAGTACATGTAGGTGCTAGTGGGGAAGTGATAGGCAATGGACATTACAGGCCAATCTACCCATTGAGACCATTCTGGTAATTGCTTAGGAATGATTTAACTATTCTTTAACATATGAGTTAGGCAACAATCCGGGGAATGAATTTTCTCACTAGGTGGGAAGGGGAAGAAAATCTTTCGACTGGTAGGGCCAAGGGAGGAGAATGAGGTTAAGAGAAGGCCTTTATGTTTTGAAGAGGTGTCCTCTTACCTCCCAGTGGGCTGGGCCTGTTACAGATCCAAAAGCTGAAGGGTAGGTAAGTATTTCTGCTCCAGCCTGAGTCAATGCCAGAGAGAGTTCAGGGAACCGCATGTCATAGCAGATAGCTAGACCAACCTGGAAAGAAAACCAGCCTACTTAGGCCACCTGTCCTGTGTGTCACAGCATCTAGTTATACCCCCGCTACACATTCCTTAGGGTTTTCTGTCTACTACCATGTCAAAGTATTCCCAATTCCCCTCCCTCTTGTTCTTCTCCCACCCTCATCCTTTCACAACTCCCACCTTGCCTGCTGGTGTGCTGACAGGTGACTCAAGACTGGGCCCAGGCAGGGTAGAATTGCTTTCACGCATAGGCCCCTGCCCAGGAATCTCTACGTCACACAGATGTGTCTTCCTGTAAGTGGCCACTACTGAGCCTAGAGTAAGAGGGAGAAGGAATACTTAGTGCTGGTGCTCTAGAAGCCCAGCTTAGTTCCTCTCCTCCCAAGGAGGAGATAGTTTATAGGCTATGAACAGAAGTACAAACACCCCTAAAACACTTGGCCAAGGAAATAGTTGAGAAACAAAATAGAATTCTGGAGAATCTTAGTTTAGGTAGAAGAGCCTGGGAAGAGGCAGGCCAAGGAGTTATGAAGTCTCACCCTTGCTGTTCAGAAGCACATGACAATTGTAGATTTTCTGAGTCTGCTCCCAGTCTTGGCCACGCTCATGGAAACCACCCAAGGACAGCCAGAGTCCACATTCCCTGGGGGGAGGGGACACTGACAATGCTTCTCAAGGCTCTACCCTCATATCTGGCAATCCAGGCACTCTGCCCAACAAGGGAACTACCTCCCCTTCCCCCTTTCCCTGATACCTGGCAAGCTGGGTATATTCTCCCAAAAGGTTCCCATCCAGTGGCTCAGACAGGCGTAGCGTCTCTGCAGGGTCTCGTGCAATGAAGTCAAATGCTTCAGGCAGAAAAGCCAGGCAAGCACCCAGTCTGGCAGCCTCTCGAACCAGCTCAGCACATGTTTTAAAGTTCTGCTGTTTGTCTGGTGTCGATGTTACCTGGCACACAGCCACGAGGGGCAGTTCCCAGGAGGAAGACGAGATAGCCATGGCTCTGGGTCTGTGAATGGCATGGGCAGGACTCATTTCCCAGCATGGGGAAATCCAAGTTTGATGATGAGGGGTTCAAATGGGGAGGCAAGAAGGCTGGACTTCCCTGTGAGTCTGCTCTTACAAGGCACAATGACCCACCAACCAAATGTTCTGTGGATGTTTAGTACCCTAGTGTGTCCCACCATCCATTCATTTAACAAACATTTATAGAGCATCTGCTATGCACCAGGCACTGAGGACATAACAAAACATGTTACCTGGGCTGAGCACCAAGTACTGAGAGTCGAGGTATCCGGAGTCCAGGACACAAAAGGGACAGGAGCTGGTGAGGCCTGATGATGAAGCCCAGCCTGAGGAAGATGAGAAATCAGGAAACCAACCCCTCCCTCAAGCAATAAATCACTCGGATTTTCTGACTTCTCTCTTCATACTGTCAGGCTAAATCAGGGCCCTGCCAGTAAAAACCCCCAAGTCTTCAAAACACTCTAAGTAATTATGGGCTACAGGAAGAGATCATAATGTGGGAAGATGGAGGAAAGGATTCTGCTCGGGACCTGAAGAGCCTGACTTCAAGTGATCTCACATTAACCAGAAGCTCTTTTCCTCTGCCAAACGTTTCTGCAGTTCACAAGTCATCTCCGAGAAATTTCCTTGGTTTTCCCAGCCTCTCTTCTTGACTGTGCACCTGCACAGCCTTACTGACTCAAAGCATATTTCTCCTCTTACACCACAATCTCTGAAGGGAAGTTCACCCTCCCTCATTCCCCACCACCCCGTGGTGGGCAAGGGGCACCGGCACCTGAATCCCAACCCAGGCCCCCACTCTCCAGTTAACCCGTCCTTCCCCGCCTCTCTCAGGGGTGGCGTCTCTGTTGCACAAGATAAAGCACCACAGGTGGAATTCAGCGCGGTCGGCGGGCTAGGGAGTAGGTCCTACATGAAGTTGCAGCCAAAACCATTCACAGCATCCGAACCGAAAAGCGGCCTGGAAGCAGAGGCGCCGGGGCGAGTGGGCGGTAACTCCCAGACCGGACGTGACGCAAGGCGGGGGCTGGGCTGCGCACGCCGGAAAGCCAGCAGGCGGCGAAGATGGCGGAGAGCAGCGGTCGCGCCGGCAAGAGCAGCGGGAGCGGCGCGGGGAAGGGGGCGGTGTCGGCAGAGCAGGTGAGGCGCGGAGAACTCGAAGGAGGCCAACCGGAATCGATGCGAGAAGAGCGGGGAGCTTGTGGCTGGTGCAGGCCTTTACTCCAGTCCCATATTTGCGTGGCCGCCCAGAGAGGGGAGGGTCCATGGAGAAGCTAGCCCAACCCCCGGGGAGAGAGTAGGCGGCTTGGTAGGTGACAGCCACGCTCCCTTGAGGTGTTGGGTGGGCGTGGGGGAGGGGAAAGCCCCGAGGTGCAGGGTCTGGGAGGATGCACGGGTCTGAGGGGGAGATGGGTCGTCCCTTTCCCCACCTCTCCGCACCCTCAGTGTATGTATGGCTGGGCAAGGCGGCTCGTAACGAATCTCAGGGTGTTAGTCGACGGGCTGGTTGTGTAGTTTGTTACGTGACCCTGAAACCACGTTGACAATCGCCGTCACTCTGCAGAGCCACGTGACTCACATACTTGATCTGTGTAGTGTAGCATACTATTTTGATTTGGGAGTCATTATTAGATTGAATTTCTTTAGAGACCAGAAATCGTTTTTTAATCCGAGTTTGCATTTCCCCCAGTGCCTAGCATCTAGAAACGTTTGATTAATTAGAAAGCCTTTTGTGGCTTGGGAAACCGTGGTTTGCTAATAGTGAGGCTAGTGTTTAATCGAGGTGGGAAGAAATCTACGTAATAGAAAGAAAAACATAGTTAAACAACAACTCTTTTAATTACAGTTTCATTTATCAGTTATTTGTTGAACAATTACTACAGGCAAAGGTATCTGCATAAAGATTTTTCAAACTGACCTATGCAATCAGAGAGCTCCTAGTCTGGTGGGGAAAATAAGACATACAAAATGCTAGTATGAGACAGAAGATAAGTGTCCTAAGAGAGGTATAAAGTGCTATGGGATTTTGGGGAGGGGGGAAGAGAGAGTTTCTGACTTCAGGGAAAAAACGGAAGGGAGAAGGAACCTAATACTTTTTGAGGGTCTACCATGTCCTGGGTACTGTGGTGGGTACAGGGAAACAGAAAAATGAAATAGACATTGTTTTCAAGTTAGCTCCAGACTCATTTGAGAAAAGACAAACCAAACAATAAGATGTACAGTGTTACACACAGGCCCTTCTTTATGGCAGCTAGAGGAGGGACCCCTAACTAAGCAGGAGGTTATGGGATTTGGGGCATGGGTGAGAAAGGGAAGCTGTAGTATAGTGGGGTGGCTAAGAGCATACTAACTGCACGGGGGTCACTGGGGTCGGACAAACCTGTGTTTGAATCACATTTCTCCTGTTTTACTATTTACAGATGACCTCCTGTGAGTTAATTCCTCTCCTGTAAAAACATAATGGTATCTACCTCATCACTACATTTGATTATTAGGCAAGATGATGCACATCAAGTGTTTTGCACGTTGACTGGAATATACTGTGTGTTTAATAAATGGTAGTTATTTTGTTTTCTAGAGAAAATAATCCTTCAGCTCAATTCTAAAGGATGGAGAAGTTAGTCAAGCAAAGAAGGAAGTGAAGGATTTTCTAGCTAGAGAGAATAATGTGTTTCAAAGCACTAAGGCATGAAACTGCCAGGCATGTTTGGGATGCAGGTGGGCTTAAAGTTTAGGATGGACTACAAGACTTGAATATGGAGAAAAAGGGATAAAAGAGGAATCTAGGATGTCTCTCAGGTTTTTGTCTTTGATGGATGCTAGCACCATAGGGAAGGTAGGAAGAGGGACAAGTTTGGGGGGAAAATAAGTTTATTTTAGGATTTTGAATTTGGGTTTCTTGTGGGACATCCAGGTAGAGACATTTAGTAGGCAGTTTGATTTATAAATCTTGAGTTACAGAAAGAAATCTTGAGTTGGAGATACAGATTAGGGAATTATGAGTTTATGCATCATAGATGAAACCATGGCTGTGGATGAAATCATCTAGGATTTGTACAGAAAGTGAAAAAAGAAGCAGAACAATGGCTGGGCAAGGCGGAACCAGTATTTAAGGGGTTAAAGAAAGAGAGCCCACAAAAGAGACTGAGGAGTTGTGATAATTGACTTCTGAGGCTGTTGCTTGCTTAACATTCTCTGGCCTTTGTGTTTGTGTTCCAGAGAGAACACTGGGTAAAAAATAGAAGATTTATCACTGCTGCAAATTTGAGCCACATATGCCCCTTATAAACAAGATGGAAGCAAGTAACACATTGTGCTAGGCACTTTACTTGTTTTATCTTCTGTTATTTAATTACTGCCATTTGAAGTAGGTGTGTTGTCCTCCCGTTATAGATAAGGACATTTGAGGTTTTTTTTTTTTTTTTTTTTGTGAGGAAGACCAGCCCTGAGCTAACATCCGTGGCCAATCCTCCTCTTTTTGCTGAGGAAGACTGGCCCTGGGCTAACATCCGTGCCCATCTTCCTCCACTTTATATGGGACGCCGCCACGGTGTGGCTGACGAGCAGTGCATGGGCGGGCGCCCGGGATCCGAACTCGCGAACCCCGGGCTGCCAAAGCGCGAACTAAACCGCTGCACCACCAGGCGGCCCCGACATTTGAGTTTTAGAGGCTTTAATTAATTTACCTAAAGTCAGTGACTGGGAGGGCGGGGCTTTTAATTGAGGGACTTGAGAATCAGACCTATTTTTTCCATTTATACTATGATCATATTAGAGATATTTGGGCTGAGCCTAAAGGATTGGATAGATTTGAACAGGTGGCAATGGAAATAGAATGTAGGGAACAGGGTAGGAAGAGGAGAGCTAGGGAAAGCTTCACTTGACACAAAGTGGAGTAACTGCTAAATTCATTTAGCTGAATCGTGAGGTATGTCAGAAAGATGTGGTCCTTAAAGCAAGCTGAGTCTTTGCATGGCAGAGAATTTAGGACTTTTTAATGGAAGCAGTGAGGGAGTCAAAGAAGGATATTTATTATACTATTGATTTTTCCCCCTATTACATAAAATAATACCTGCTCATTGTAGAAAACACAGGAAAGAAGTATAAAATAAGAAAGAAATTACCCATGATAGTATTGGTATATCCAGAGATAACTTCTTACCATTTTGGAGTATATCCTTTGAGAGGTTTTTTCCCCCTCCTTTATGTTTTTGTATATGTGTGTATAGATGGAAAGAGAGGTCATGTGTATTTTATATATTTGTATATTTAATTTTATAAAATTAGTATTATACAGTATGTACTGTTTTGTAATCTGCTTTTGAAGCCTAATATGTCATGAACATTTTTCTATGTCATCCAAGTGTTAGGAAAATTAAACTAGCAGTAGTGTATAGGATGGATTTGGAGAGTCCAAAAATAGGGATATAATTCAGAAGACTATTGCAGTAGTTCAGACAAGAGGTAATGAAGGCCTGAACTAGGCAGATGTCAGTGAGCCTAAGAAAAATTGCTGATGCAATAAATTTGGCAGTTGATTGGATAAGGGTGTGTTCAAAGACGAAACCAGGGTTTCCTTCCTGGAGGGCTCAAGTGGTGTCATTAGCAGAAATAGGGGAAACAGGAGGAAGAACAGTTAAAATGAGGTGAGAGATGATCAGTTCAGCTTTGAAAGACCTGAGTTTAAGGTATCCAAAGGACATTTAGGTGGAGATGTTCTGTAATAATAGCAGCTACTATTTATTGACAACTTGTTATATGCTGGATGTTGTCCTAAGTCCTTGATGTAATTAATTAATCCTCACAACATCCTATGAGAGACAGATATTATCTCTATTGGTAAAGAAACTTAGATTCAAAAAAGAAGTAACTTGCTCATGGTCTGACTTTGAAGCCATTTCTATCTGACTCCAAAGCTCCTTCCTCTAACTTGGAAATTGGGTTTAGAATTTCTGAGAAGGCTTGGGTTTGCAGGCAATTAGAATAAACACAATTGTTGAAACCATAGGAGTAGCTAAGAATACCAGTTGAAAGAGTGTAGGTAATAAAGGGAGAAATACTATGAACAGAATCTTAGATCCTGTCTCCACTGTAGGAGTGAGAGGAAGAACTTCTAGAAAGGAGAAAGGAGAGTTGAGAGAGGTAACAGAACCAGAGAACTGAAGAGTCCTGGAAACTAAAGGAGAGTAGAGGACCTACGGTGTGTCAGGCACTTGCCATATTATCTCAATTTAGTTCTCATTGTTATCCTATGGCAGTGGTTCTCAGCCTGGTGTGATTTTTTTCCCCCCAGGAAACATTTGGCAATGCCTGGAGACATTTTGGTTGTCACAAGTAGGAGTTGCTACTGGCTTTTAGTGGGTAGAAGCCAGGGATGTTGCTAAACATCCTACAATGCATAGGAGAGCCCCCCACAACAAAGAATTATCCAGTCCAAAATATCAGTAGTGCTGATGTTGAAGAAATCCTGCTCTATGGTAGATTAGCTCCATTTTATAAATGAGGAAACCAAGAGGAGTTATGTAACTCAGGTATATAGCAAGTAAATGGCAAAACTAGGATTTGAACCCAGGTCAGACTCTAAAGTTTGGGCTCTTTCCACCATACCATGTTGCTGCTTAACGGAAGAGAATTTCAAGAAGCAGATTGAAGATTGAGAAAAGGTCATTGGATTATGCAATTAGGTAGGAGGCCATTTCATGATCTTTGAGAAGATAGTTTAATAACTAATAATAGTTTAATAACTGGTATAGACAGAAGACAATTAGAAGGGAATTTAAAGTGGGTTGGGAGTGAATGGGAGGTGAGGAAGTAGAGGCAGTGAGTGTAGACTAGTCCTAAAAAAATTTGATGACGAAAAGGGATGAGAACCATTATTTGATAGAATATTGGGTGGAGTAGTAAGGTCAAAGAAGTTTTTAGAGTTGAGTATGTTTGTCAGAAAGGGGGCACTGAACTGAATAGAAGATATTTAGTGGAGCAGTACCCCAGAAAATACTTTTCCAGATGCATCCAATCATAATTCTCTACCTCTTCTATTCGGCCACTGAACCCAGTAAGAGTAAATATCATGTAGGAAAGAAGGCCAAAGGATGTTTTGGGAATCAAGGTAATGATTGTAGATTTTTCCTGAAGTTATCCAATCTGTATGGTATTGATTAAACAAGGAAGAAAACAGGAAAATAAGTCATGTGGAAATAGTTTGACTTTTATAAGAGATTATATATGAGAGCCAGGAGTAATGCATCAGTAGAAATGGATTCTTAAAGTTAGACAAACTTGGGTACCATTACCAGTTCTGCAGCTCACTGTGTTATTTTTAACCCCCCTACACACTCCACCAGCCTTGGTCTCCTAATCTATAAAATGAAGGTACATGTCTTATAATAATGTTTTTTTTGTTTGTTTTAGAATTAAATGAGATAAAAGAGTCTAGCACAGTGTCTGGCACATAGTAGTGTTCCTTTACTGTACAAACAATGGAAGGAAGGGAGATTATTGTAGGACAATGAAAGAAATCGCTATTCAAAAAGAGGTTGTATTTGCATATTTAAAATTTTCAAAGATTAGAGGGCAGGCTGCATGGTGGAAAATAAGAGAATATATCTTATTTTATGTAAATAAATATATAGATAGAAAAGATTTTCTGTCAAAAAATTTAAGGAATTGTTATGCATTTATATGTGAACACATAGACGGGATTAACATATGGGAGTAGGAGATGGCCAGAACTGCTTTCTAGAAGAATCTAAGTTGAAACCTGAAGAAAGAATTAGAGTTAGGCAGAGAAAAATGTAGTGAGAGAGGTTTGGAAAAGTGTGCCAGGTAGCATGAAGATTCTATGCAAATGCCTGAAGGCAAATGATTGGGGAACTACAAGTGGTTTAAGACAGCAAGAGTGCTGAGTGTAAGGTGGAGGGAAGGACTGATTGGGAGAAGTCAGCAGGGACCAGGTCTTTACAGGACTTTCTTCTGCTGTATTGAGTTGAGATTTTATCCCGTGTGAGCGGTAGGAACCATTGAAGTTTTAGGCCTAGGAATAATATGGTTAGCTTTAAATTTTCGGTCACTTGTGCCACAGTGTAGGGAATGGATTGAAGGGGTCAGATCTGGAGGCAGTGTGGATGTCAGCTAGGAGGGTACAATAGTATGAGAGATGAGAGTACAATAGGTGAGAGATGATAGTGAGATAGAAGTGGATGGATTTGAGATATTTAGCAGATGTGACTTAGAGATTAATTGGATATAGATAGTGAGTCAAGGATGATTCCAGGGTTTGTGGAGTTACTATCTCTTCCAACCCTAAAAATTATTAAATTAACAAAAATAATAAAAGCTGTCATTAGGGCTCTGGGGAAACAGGTACAATCATGACACTGCTGGTAGCACTGTAAATTCATCTAGTCATCTTGGAGAACTTTATAGCAACGTGCAGTAGAAGCTATAATAATGTTAATAAACTTGGACTCATTAATCTCACTTTTGGGAATATTCAAGAAAAATGGCTATAAAATTTTTGTACTATTTGTCCAGATATTAAAAATCAGTGCTATTTATTACAGAAAAGTTGGAAACAACCTAAATGTCCCAATAACAGAGGAATAGTTAGTTTTAAAAAGTATATGAGGGGGCCGGCCAAGTGGTGTAGCGGTTAAGTTTGCGTGCTCCGCTTCGGCAGCCGGGGGTTCGCAGATTCGGATCCTGGTGCAGACAGACGCACTGCTTGTCAACCCATGCTGTGGCAGCATCCCATATAAATTAGAGGAAGATGGGCTCAGATGTTAGCCCAGGGCCAGTCTTCCTCAGCAAAAAAGGGAGGATGGGCAACGGATGTTAGCTCAGGGCTAGTCTTCCTCACAAAATAAATTGAAAAAAAAAAAAAAAAGTATATGAATAGGGTATGAATGCTATAGCCCTTAAAAATAAGAAAACCAGGGGCCAGCCTGGTGGCATAGTGGTTAAGTTTGTGCATTCTGCTTCAGCAGCCTGGGGTTCGCAGGTTCAGATCCCAGGCGCAGACCTACACACCGCTTGTCAAGTCATGCTGTGGTGGCATCCCACGTACAAAATAGAGGAAGATTGGCGCAGATGTTAGCTCAGGGCCAATCTTCCTCACCAAAAATAAATAAAAAACAATAAAACCATGTCCTGCAGATGAATTCATAAAGAAAATGTGATACACACACACACACAATGGAATATTATTCAGCCATAAAAAAGAAGGAAATCTTGCCATTTGCGACAATATGGATGAGCCTTGAGGGCTTTATGTTAAGTGAAAGTAAGTCAGAGAAAGACAAATACTGTATGATCTCATTTATATGTGGAATCTAAGAAAAAATGGACTCATAGAAACAGAATAGATTGGTGGTTGCTTGGGCAGGGTTGGGGGTGATGAGTGAAGGTGGTCAGAGGGCACAAACTTGCAGTTATAAGATGAATAAGCTCTAGGCACCTAATGTACATCATGGTGAGTATAGTTAACAATACTGTATTGTATACTTGAAAGTTGCCTCGAGAATAGATCTTAAAAGTTCTCGCCCCCCCCCCCAAAAGTAACTATATGAGCTGGTGGATGTGTTAACTAACTATTGTGGTAATCAATTCACAGTATATACATATATCAAATCATAACGTTGTATACCTTAAACTTACACAATGTTATATGTCAATTATATCTCAATAAAGATGAGAAGAAAACCATGTCCTGTATAAAATTGTTTGTACATGCCATTTATGAGAATGTAAAGAGCTCTGTATAGTTGCAGGGATTGAAGTTACTTTTGAATAGGATCAATAGGTGGTATTTTAATTTAATTGAATTCTTTTTAAGTAGGAATGTTTACATGTAAGATGATGATTTGATAGGGCTGAGAGAATCAACACTGACCTGGCCATCCCTGCTCATGCCAGACAACTTTAGGAGAACAAAGAAGGGGAAGGAAAGTTAGGTCTAGCAGTAGGGGAGAAGGCCATTAGAAAAGTTGTATTTTAAGAGGAAAAATGTGGGACTAGATCACAGCCTGTCCATCTTTATTACCTGGCAGACACCAGAGATGGCAGGTTAATATCAGCTTATTTTGCATTTAACTTACAGTTAGGTTGCAGTTAGCTGCTAAGAGATTTCATTTCCTTTAAGTGCATGAGTGGCTGAAATTTTCGTAATAACTGTGGATAACTCATTTAACTAGATTTATTTTAGTTTGATATTTGATTAAAAGTTCATAAACCAGACCAAGAAGAAGTAGGGGTTGTTAATTAGCTAGAATATTTGAAGAAAAGTTGGGATTAAAAAAAATCTCTTTTTGCCTTTAGTTGTGTTAAATGGTGGTTGAAAAGTAGATTCCTACTAATTAGTAAGGAAAATAAGTTCAGGCCTCAGAAATTTTAGACATTTAAGCTGATTTCACTGATATATTTAACAACATACATCCAGAGGTGTGGGTCATTTGGGTTCTAGGAGAACATCTAGAATCTGGTTTAGTCATAGAATTTTCTTAGGTGAAATTATTTTGATCTGTGACGTTGACAATGGAGAAAAATCTAACTATAAACGGAATAGTTTGGGTATAGGCCATGAAGGTGTAGGAAAAACAGCCTGTAGATAACTGACATTTCCAAGGCATTTGTTGAAATGAGTGGGTGAAAGGATGATGGATGGGAGAAGGAAGCAAGTTGCTAGAATAAGTTACTAATCAAATTTATTCCTTGGTTTATTGGGCTGTGAAAGGGATGTAGGGATGGTACCCATCAGCCATTTGGATTATATTAGCTGTAGATGAACCTTGCAGAGAGAGAGTTAGAGATTAGGGACCCCGGCAAAGATGAGGTGGTTAGTCATCAATGGCAGTGAGACTGGAGATGATGTAAATGAGAGTGAGAGACTTGGCATGGTTTGGATGGATGGGCCCACTGTTCTCAGCTGACCAGGAGGGTCCAAGAGGGCACTTCTGGGTTTGGAGAAAAAGCCATGATAGTAATTACTTACAAAGCCGTTTCACGCTAATTAGTTCATGTGAAACAACAGCCCTATGGAGTAGGTGTCATTATCTCCATTTCACAGGTGAGAAAAAACTGAGGCCTGGGCCTCACTCCCAGTGATTGTGTAATTGTTTTGAGGTTCCACTATTCATGTTTTTAAAATGCCCTTCTGGTGATTCTAACATGTAGCCAGGGTTGAGAACCATAAATGTCTGTCCAAGGCCATAAAGCCAATATGTGGCAGAGACAAAACTTGAAACCTGGTCTTTTGTCTCTGAGCCTTATGGTTCTTTTTCCCCCCCAACCCTCCCCCAACTCGCCATTGTCTTTCCTTATTACATTTCCTACCTTTCATCTGATATTTCTTTCCAAATACAGTCATCAGGGCCTTATACTGGAAGTGGTGATGGTCGTCATATTAGTACCCAGTCTGGTTTTCACACAGTTTTAATTCTCTGCTCAGTTTCTGGGGAACAAGGAGCTGGTGGTAATCACTTCTCTGGGCCTTTACATGTTATTTCTTGTGCCTCTTGCACACCACTCCCCCGCCCCCAATTTTTCATTCTTCAGTCTTCATTTAAGGCATTATCTCTCAGAAAGGCTATATCAGTTAGGGTTTATAGGCTATAGAAACTGACTCTGGGCAACTTATTTTTTCTTTTAAGGAGTGTTTTAGAAGGATAGTGGGTAGGTCACAGAATTGAACACAATGAAAAGAACGGTTAAATAACTAGGCCACACAAAGTTCAAGAACTAGGGCTGCTTTGGGGATTTCAGGACTAGGAATGGAGGATCATCTCTATAGGACAACTAGCTGTCTTAGCTCCAACTGCCTTCTGTACCTCTTTGTCTCTACCCAAAATTCAATTCCTGTAGAAAGACTCTAGTACAGAATAGGTCACTGCCCCTGTGGTCAGGGAGCAAGGGTCCTGTGATTAGCAGCCCCACAAGAATCCTACTGAGTTAAGAAGGGGCAGTTCCCCAATAGAGGGATGCTAAGCAGACCCAAACAATAGTTACTTATTATTAAACCTTTCCTGACAGCCCTCTTTACCTGCAAGTCTAAGTGCCCCTGTAGGTGCTCCAGGAGCTCTCCACTCCCGTCCATATATTACAAATGCCTGTTCCTCATCAAACTGTAAGCTGCAAGCTGGCCTAGCAAATAGCTCACACCTAGTAGGTACACAGTGTTGGGTGAATGGAATTCCAGACAGACTTAAGTTAGAATTTGCACACTTGTAGGTGTCTACTACTGCATCTTTGTAAAGCTTGCCATCCTATGTCGTATCTTGACCTTCTGCCATTTCCACTGTCCCCTCTCTCACCTCATCTCTTTCTCACCGTCTTAGGTAATTGCTGGCTTCAACCGCCTTCGGCAGGAACAGCGGGGCTTGGCATCCAAAGCAGCTGAGCTGGAGATGGAGTTGAATGAGCACAGGTGAGGAAGCCGGGAGAAGCAAAGAACAGGAGAGTTGGGTGGGCCATTTTGTAAGGGAGGGTTGCAGTAGAGTGGGACTGAATTTTCAGATCCTGCCTTGTCCTGCTACCCCAGCCTAGTGATCGATACACTGAAGGAGGTAGATGAAACCCGCAAGTGCTACCGCATGGTTGGAGGAGTACTGGTGGAGCGGACTGTCAAAGAGGTGCTGCCTGCCTTGGAGAACAACAAGGAGCAGGTGAGCAAGAATCCCCATGTAGAACCTCTGGGCAACAAAGGGGTAAGGAAAGGGGGGCCAGGGATTTAGGGAATATGGTGGAGGAAAGTCTGGGTAGGAACTCATGTTGAAGACACCGTAGTCTATTAGCTTATGCTCTCTATGCTATGCTAAGTCTAACTCCTTAGACAAGAGAAGTTGCTGGCTGTATGCCTCTTTCCATGGGCTGTGTGACTGGCTGATTTGGGGGAGGGGAGGTGGTTAAAGCAATGTTTCTCACAGTGTTGGCCATGGAGACCTACATCCAAGTCACCTGGAGGACTAGTTTAAAATGCAGCTTTCTGGACCCCTCCTGGACCCACTGATTCAGAACCTTTGGGGATGGGGCCCATGAAGTGGCAGTTAAATAAGCAGCCCAGGTGATTCTCATGTACACTAAAGTTTATAAACTATTATGTTTGAAAAAGGAATAATTTTAGTGTCTGGGCTCTACTGTTAAAGGTGAGGTTGGAGGTATCATCTGTCCTTCACTTCCCCCAACCATAGTCCATACCAGCTGGGGGAAGGGAGTCTGAAATCCTTATATAATCCCTGTCGCTTGCCCTCTAGATACAGAAGATCATTGAGACACTGACACAGCAGCTTCAGGCAAAGGGAAAAGAACTAAATGAATTCCGGGAAAAGCACAACATTCGTCTCATGGGGGAAGACGAGAAGCCAGCAGCCAAGGAAAACTCAGAAGGGGCTGGGGCTAAGGCCAGCTCAGCTGGAGTGTTGGTCTCCTAGGGACCAAGGCCTTTGCATTTTTTTTACCCTGACTCCCGTTTCTTCTAATTTCTCTTTATTATTATTTTCTCTGCTATTGTAATATTTTTTTGTTAATTAAATGTTTTGGTCAGAATGCTTAGCTCTAGCCTGAAGCTTTCTCCCAATATTTAGGGGTGATGTTTGCATGGAGCACGGAAAAGCATATGATTTGTGGTTTTGGTTCTAACAGTTTAATGGCTTACGCTATCAGAGGAGGTCCCATATTTTATCCTTTCCCTTGCAAATAAAAATGTGTCTACTTATTTACTGCCCTTCCCCCCAAAAGATTCAGAGACAAATATTGACTCTCAGACTGAAATTTAATAAGCATTTGAAATGAGGCACATAGGCCTGGTGATAATACTTTATGAGTTTGCAACAAAATAGAGGCTTGGCAGTGTGTCTTGGCACTATTCTTTAGACAGAGAGGTCCAGGATGCATACCTGTGGACTAGCTGTCCTGCCATCCTCACCAAAACCCCCAACCAGGTAAAGCTGATCATTCCAAAGGCAGGTCCGGTGGCCCACTCGTTTCAGCCCACGGTCTGCACAGGGGAAGTGGAACCACAGAGAAGGAGACTTGCCTGTTGGGTAAGGGCAGAGGGTAGTTATTGAGGCAGTATCACATTGACACCCATGGGGCTCTTAACAAGACTAAAGGCTTGCCCGTTTTTTTCTCATTTGATTTGTGGGCCTCTTCAAAATTTAATGTTCTGTGTATTCCTTTAACTTGTCAACTAATTCTTCCTCCTCTCTACCCCATCACTCCATTCTCTTTCTTTTTATAGTCTTCTATCTCCCCACCTTTTCCCCTCTTCAACCATTAAGCCGGCTCTCACGGGTATCATAGATGTAGAGGTCATTGCAGATGGTGTCTCTAGCTCTGGTCAGAGTTTCTCCACCAAACAGCACAGCAAAGGGCCCCACCACAGAACATGAGTGATGCCGTAGTCCCTGGGGCCCCTGCCGGGACCCCTGCCCAGTGCTCACAAGCCTTGCAAGCTGTTCCATCAAATGGGGAGCAACAGGTGGTTCCTCCTTGGGGGAGAAAGAAGGGATTGTCTGGAGGGATTTGGGCATCACAAGTTTAGCCCCCTTCCCACCCTTAAGCAAGATGCGAGTAAATCATACCTGAATCTTCCCATGACTCCAATGCCCAGCTACTTCTGGTTCAGCTGCGTTGCAACCCCCAAAGAGCAATAGCTGGTGACCTGGGTGGGGCCCAGGAGTTTGGAGCAGGGCAGCACAGTGACCTGAGCGTGAGATTGTGTGGCAGCCTTCTTCCTTGTAGCTGTGGATATGAAGAAATTCAGGCCTGAGTTGGGTTTTCTGGAAGCTGTGTGTTGTACTGCTTCCCTCCCTCTCCCCTGCTGAGGATATAGAGGCATGGGACAGTGTGGCATGTCAGATGAGAGGGAGGGTAATATTGGTAGAGAGTTCAGCTATCTTCCACGTGGTAGATATCTTCCACATGGTAGATTCCCAGGGAAAGAGGGTGCTAGGGTGAGGATGTGGATAAATGGCCTGCGAACTTGTTTAGCTTTTGCTTTTCCAGAGTGTAGATGAAGGGAGGGTGAAAAGTTTTGGGCGGGGGGTGCCATACCAATAGGTGTGGGCGCGGGGATCCAGCCTTAACGTGTAGACGCTTCCATAGCGACGCTGAGTGCGGGTCCCTCCCTCCCGGCCTGCCACCCGCAGCTCTTGGTCAGAGAGGCGGGTACAAGTGTGACTACTGAGGCCGACAGGGGGGCAGTTGCCAGGGGCTGCAGTCCACGCCTCCCACACTCCACGCTCCGTGTCCAGGGCGGCCACTGTGGTCAGGCGGCGCGACCCGTCCCAGCCGCCCACTACGCAGAGCCAGCGCCCGCCCACGGGCACCGCGTCGTGATGGCTGCGCTTCGGGCCGCCCCGGGCTTCCACCCGCACGGCCTGGCCCGCAGCCGGGTCGAAGACCACCGTATCACTGCTCGGCTCTCTCGCTCCTCCGACTAGGACACCCCCCACCAGATAGAACCGGCCCCGCAGTTCAGTGCATGAGTGGAAGGCCCGTGCCAAAAGCGCATCCCAAGCCACCGGCCGCCAGGTCCAGCCCGAGCCCCCGGCTCCACTCGGGGGCACCGCCACCGCCATGGGCCTGGGGAAGGGGGCGGGCTGCGGGGTCGGCAGCCCGGGGCGCGCCCCTACATCGGGGCCGGGCACCCCGCCTTCCGCAGGCTGCCCCGGGAACCGCCCCTCCCGGAAGCCCGCCTAGGTCCCCACCTCAAGCCACTGGCCTCTCTCCGCCGTCACCCAGCAACCACTGCAGCGGCTACAGCACGACCGCTGCAAACGGAAGGTCGCAAAGCACCGGTTACCGTGGAGACAGGAGACCTGGATAGCTACCAGAATCGTACAGTGTTGTCACCGTGGCGACGGGAGCTGTGCGAGGTCAACAAAAATCCTGAAATATTGTTGACCTCAGAAAGTCGGAGCACAGCCAGTTCCTCAGAAGGACCCCTGTTCTCTAAGCTGGAACTGATTTGGGATTATGACGTTTGAGGTGCAGATGTTGCTCTGCGGGGCGTGCTGAGGGACTGTGTCCTTTTGGCTTCAGCCTTTCTAATTCGTACTGACCTAGGGATGAGCTAGGAAGGAGAGACAAAACTCAGAGGGTAATGCAGTGAAAGTGGACTGAGCACTGGCCTGGGGGTTTTGGTCCCAGCTATGCCCCTGACTCTCAAAGTGACTGTTTCTCTAGGCCTCCTCAGCTTTCTCATTTATAAAATGTGCTGTTGGTTTATCCCTTAAGGTGTCTTCCAGACGGTCATTCCATCGCCAAGGATTGGGTGGGAAGGTCCTTTCCGCTCTGGCCACTAGAGGGTGGTAGAACCCAGTCTCAGGGCACATTGTAATTGTGTGTGCGTGGTTGGGTTGGGGGTGATGGGAAATATCTAAGGCATACTTGAGCCTTGGAGAACTTTCCACTACTGAGTCCTAGAAAGAGTAATTCCTTATTTCATCTTGCCTCATAGGCTCACACAACAAGGAAACTGAGGTATTGTGGCATCTGGAACTTGGGATTGAGGACAGGGAGTTTCTCCTGTTATAGGTCCAGGGCAGAAGCTGTCCAGTCTTAGAAGCTGGATGGGGATGAAGTGGGGGAAGAGTGAGAAAAACAGACTCCTGCCCCTCCCTGGTATCTTCCTTTTATTCAAGGCTGGTCCCTGAGCTTCTTCCTAACTCTCTGTCTCCAGAACCCAGTGAAGAATGAAGAGATCTCAGACCAAGCTGACTAGTTTCAGCTATAGGAGGAAATGCAGACAAATTTCTACTCCCAGCACGGCTGAGGTGGGACAGAAACAGAACTTGTGTCCCCCAGGGCTGGGCTGTAAATGGAAGTGATGACTGCCACTTTTGCCTTTGGTTTCTATATATCAACATGATCCCCGTCATACCCAGAAATTGAGGCCATAGTGTGAGGCCAGGACATGGACATGTAATTCAGGGATCTGATAGCACAGCACGGCTTCCCCCCTCCTGATCCTAGCTCTTGGTCCTCAGAGAAAACAGCACGGGGAGGGGATGGGTAAGAAGGCACAGTTAGAGAGACTGGAAGTTTACGAGGACCTGTTCCCGACCTGTTCCTTAAAGCTGAGACCCAACAATAGTTTTGGAAGTCTCTGCCCACTCAACTATAGCTTTCCCTGAGTCTGACAAGGAGGATCCTCACTTTTCCCAGATTATGGTAAAAACTTCTAATGTCCTTGGCTGAAACATGAAAGCCAATGTTTTTACTAAGGATTCTGACTGGCTAACCTCACAACAGCTGGATTCAGATCTGTCATACTCCTAGGATTCAGGCAGGAGCTGCCTAGGGGGTGGGGTCATTTTGCTTAAACTTTATTGGCCTATATGCCCGTTTTAGGCTCTTGCTTCTGCCTAAGTCTATGGCTGTTCTACCAGACTCATTTTTTGCCTCTCCTGGACAGAACAGGGAACTCCCCACCCCAGGGGCCTTTCCAGCTCCTCTCTCCCAGCTTTGTTTTCCAACTCCTCCCAGCTTCCACTCTGACTCTGAGTCCTCAGCAGTTGGCATTTCACTTGGACATGGAGCTTGAACCTCACATACTCCTTGGCTGTGCCCCCTCCATTTCTGCACCTCCTCCAGTTCCACCTAGTAGCCAGAGGCGTCTATCCATTGCTGCTCCAAACATAGACCCAGGAGGAGGAGCTGCCCAGGACTCCTACCTCCCCTGGCTAGTCTGAATCAAGCCCATACTTTGGGGAAGGCAGAAAAGAATCCAGGGGAGAAAAAAAAAAAAAGAAGAAGAAGAAGAAAAGAGAGAGAAAGAAAACATGCCAATCTGCACTTGTATGACACCTACCTTACACCCCAGGACAGCATCTAAAGTGGTCTATAATGACCCTGTCAATGATACAAAAACTGGAAGGGCATTAAGGTAAACTGAAGGGTAGACCTGAGAGAGAATTGTGAGAGATAAGGTGAAGGGCAACAAAAGCTCCTCCTTCTCTGAATCTACTTTCACTTGCTAATAATATCCAGGGACGACCTCTGTCCAGGAAGGGGGTGGGGACAGATCATCCTGAAAGGCTCATAACCCTGACATGATCCTATGAGTTTGGTCTTAGTTGGCCATTTCTGGCAAGTAAGGATTCCTACAGCCCAGCTTCCCAGTCTTAGATGTCTGTCCCAACCCCAAATCTATATCTCCTTGTCTCAAACCTTCACAAAACTCTTAGTCTATTTTCTCCTTCCATTAACCCCATTTTCTGATCCTGGAACCAACCCTGGTTCTCAGCATTGTTCAATACACACAGAAAGCCAACAACTGGACCCTGGGGCTCTTAGTCACACTCTCAAGACTCCCTCAATTCCCTCTGCCTGTATCTCCCAGGCTGTCCCACCCTTCAGGCCCTCTCTCTGGCTCTTCCTCTGTTGTCCTTTGACCCTTCTACATTTTTCCCACAGCTCATTCTGGCCAGTTGACTGCCTGGCCCCATGCCTTCCTGTCCCCAATTCTGTCTCTTTGCTCTCAGCTCAGCCAGAATAAGGACGTGGACAAACAGAAGGACAGAGGAATGACCAGGGAAGGAGACTGCAAGAGGCCATATCTTGGAGCTCCTCTGACTGAGAAGTGAGCTGGAAGGAGTTTGAGAGAAAGGTGGGACTGTAAGCAGACTTGGAGTGAGGGGAGTGGGAATCAGGCAAGTTAGAGAGTGATGGAGAGGTGGGGTAAGCATGGGGAAGAACTTGAATTTTTGAGGGACTTGGCAATATTAAGAAGGAAAGTATCATTGGGTCATTGTTGAGTGGTCGAAATTGAAGGCAGAAGAGGGAAGTACCTGAGTGATCCCAGCAGTGGGCAAGTAGACATCCAGAAATTTCTCTCTAGGTCTTTCTGTCTCTGTTTTGGATTTTGTCCCAGCTTGTCTCTTTGAATTACTCCTCTTCATTAACTCTGTATGTGTATGTGTGTGTGTGTGTGTGTGTGTGTGTGTGTAGGGGGGGTACTTTTCTCCCTGTATCTTTCTTTCTCTAGGTTTCCACTTGTCTCACTGTGCCTTGAGATCTGTCTGTCACGATTTCTACTGTTGTCTTTCTCTCTCTGGGTCTGCCCTTCTCTCTCTCTCTCTCTCTGTACTGCTGAACAAGAGCAACCATCTGACTTTCCTGCAAGGAGCTTTGGAACTTTCCAGCGGTGGCCAGGCTTCTCCCCTTTGGCTGTATTCTAAAACTGTAGAACCAGTTTGGGGTCCCTGGGCACAGTCATAGGGTATTGATTACTGATGAGGACCTGAGTGAGCATCAACATATGGGGCCTTTCTGGGGAGTGGGATTTCCCCAAAGAAGACCTTTGAGCATGGAGGCCTGGGCTCAAGGAAGGAAGCAGGCTGGCAAGGGGAGATTAGGCTCCAGTCCTTGTTCTTCTACCCTTCCCTTATAGCTCACGGACCGGTGCTTACTGGTCTTGCTAATTGTCACAGGCAAGGGACTCTTGCTCTGTTTCTTGATCCCCAGCTCTTCTTCTTTTATGCCATTTCTAGAATTGAAGGAGAAATTGAGATTCAGAAAGATTTCAAGGTGAGGCTGGAGGGAGGTTACTAGGGCTTCCTCAAGGAAGGCATGAAGTTCATTGTGGGGGTGTGGTGGATGATGCTCGGAAGGGAGTCAGGGGCATGTTCTCCTTGGCTTCCTCGCTGCCTCTCCCACAGACCAGGAATTACCTCCTCCATCCTCACCTCAAAGGCTCCCAACCTCACTGTCTCTGGGACTGAAAACTGATGCAGGACAGGGTCCAAGTTTCCAGGTGCAGTGGAAGCAAGGCCAAGAACTAGTCCTGCTGCAGCAGGGCCTTGGAGGTGTCTTAAAATTGGAAGACCTGTCCCCTGCTTTCCAAGACCGGGCAGAGATGAGCCTGGGGCACCTGGGACTAGGGCTCCTCTGCAGCGGCACCACATGCTGGCCTCTGACCAGGGCAACTACACCTGCCTGCTGAGTGCTGAGCACTGACAGGTGCTGAGCACTGATGATGGAAACACGTGGAGCTGCAGGTCTGAGGTGATTTTGGGTCCTGGTGGGGAGAGAAAGGAGGGAATTAGGGTTTACAAGAGGAAGCGGTGAATACTCCTGGGCCATACAGAAGGAGGATTATGCTAACTAACTTCAAAAGAAAATCTGCCCTCAAATTACGGGATTCCCCAGTTCCTACCAATTCCCCTAATTCTCACCTCCCCCTTGTGTCCTCTCAGCTTCTGCCCCCTCCTCTAATGTCTTCCCTCAGAGACCTTTCAACACTTGCCCTCTCCCCTCAGGGTCTTCCCCACTCTTTTCCCTACTCTCCCACCCCTTCTAGGCTTCTCACACCCCCTGGGTCTCATGGTGTCTTTCTTGATCCGCAGCCCCATTTTCTGCTCTGCAACTGTCCTGCCACCCCCAGTGCCCAATCCAAGGGTGATGCTTGATTGTAAGGCCTCAGGAGGCTTTCCCCTGGGGAAGCAGAGTTGGGTGGTGGCAAGAGCTCAGGCTGATGGCCAGCAAGGAGTAGTCTTTGATTTAGAGAGGAACCACACCCTCAGCATCCCAGCTGAGAAGCTACAGAGGCCAAGTGTTACCTAAAGATGCCCCTGGTGGTGCAGGCTCTGCGGGCTGGCCCGGGCCCTGGGGGCTGCTTCCATGTTCCCCAACAGATGGGCTCCCCGGGAGAAGCCTTGCCCTTTCTGTGGTGGGATGGAGATGGGAGAATGCAGGGGAGCACAGCTTGGGGTCCTCACTAGAATCCATTTTCTCACTAAATTCTCAGAACCCCGCCTAACCTTTGCTCCTACCTCCTCTTTGCTGCTGCATCTTCTGCTGCTGTTTCACCACCTGGAAGACTCTGATTTCCATGAGGGCTCTTACTCTTGTCCTACATCAACCAGGACCTATTTCTAGACCCTTCTAAAAGTGCTAGCCTATCTAGAGACACTGGGTCAAAGAATAAGGGCATCTACCTCTTAACCCATGCCCTGGTCCCTGATTTCATGGTTGTGTATTTACAGAAGCTTGGTGGGTTCATGGAATGAGAGCAAGGAGGAGGGGGCTCTGCACACACGGCCTCCTGAGAAACAAGGCCCAACTGTGCCTTATGTTCAGCTTCCTCCTCCCCTGGGTGGTCCACTCCAGCTTGGGCTCTTTCAGAACAAGCTCAGGGGGCTCCAAGGGATGTTGTTAGGCAGCCAGGAAGTGTGGTTGTCATTATAGGATGGGGCTGGGTACTGGAGATCAGTGGGCCTGCAGGATAGGCAGATAGAACAGCACAGCACAAAGTTTAGATGGCATCTCTTGGAAAACAGGATGCTACCATCCTAATACTGGGCACAGTGAAGCTCCAGCTGGAGGGGAGAAAAGGTGATTCTTGGTGGTGGAAAAGCTGCTGGAACCCCTGTTTTCTTTATGGGGGTCCCTCCCCACCCCTCCATGGGTGAGAAGCATCCTAGGGAGGGGCAGGAGTGACCTTGAAGATTCTACCTGAAATAGCCTTGGTCCTGGGGGTGGAATCAAGTCCACATCAGCAATCTTCCACCACAATGTCAATCAGCCCCCCAACACTTTTCTGTACAAACCAAGGCACCGAGCAGATCAGGAATAGCTTAACATCACACAGAGAAACAAAGCTGTATAGAAATGGATCGCAGGCATTTTGTCCACATGCCTGCTTCCAACTTGTTCCACTCTGATTTATTATCCACTCTCATCTCTCCCAAAGCCCAAGGGTCCCCCCACCCCCCGACTCTGCTCTGACCTGAGATCTCACTGCAAACAAACAGGATATTACTCACCAAAGAGCACTCTCATCTACTCCTACCCCATCCCATCCTCCTGACACACCACCCCCAGCCATTCGTACCCTGACCCCTCCCCTCTCCCCCATTCACTCAATCTGACCCTCACTCTCACTCTTCTTCTCCTCCACACCACCCCACCCATTCTTGTCCCTCCCTGACTCACCTCCAAGTCCCATTGACACAAACAAAAATTTCAGCACAATCCACTCCAACCGGTTTGGCTTAGGTGTGCAGCCTGCCACAGGGACAGACACGGGTTACACGCGGATGCTTGGACACATGGAGATAATGAACATCTGCAGTTACGCACACAGAGACAGTCTTGAGTATGGGCATGCCTTGTGTACATCCAGAGACACGTAGGGAACGCATGATGGTGGGATACAACGTGTTATGATTGTCTATGTTTGTCTCTCCTAATTGAGGGCTCCTTGAGGGCAGGGACCATGCATTATGTGTCTCTGTCCCCTCCCTGGAGCCTGGCACAAAGTGGTGCTCACTAAATGTTGAATGAATGCAGGCATGCAGGCATGCACACAGTGATGTCACTCAGACAAATACACATGCTAAAGATGCCACCTTGGCTTGAATCGTTCCCATTCTTAGGGCCCAGAATGTGGGTGGGAGGAGGGTACGTAGTGAGGCATGAAGGGAATGGGGGTTCAATGAGGAAGAAAGTGAAAAGTCTTCCCCAACCAAATACTTTCTTCCAGCCCCAGCCCTGGAATCTGCCTTCCACAGGCTTAATCCTAGAAGGGGGGAGGAAAGGCCGAAGTATAAGGCAAATTCCCCAACAACATGGCCCTTGTGAGATATACAGGACTGAGGGCACAAGGGGGCAGAGGGACTTACTTGGAGATAGACATCAAGCAAAGACCTGGAGTGGGCTGCCTGGCTCAAGTGCTCCCTGTCAGGCCCACTGGTGCCCTTAGTCCTCAAGGCCATCTCTGGTGTTTACAAGCACCTGAACATATCCATGAAAAAGCATTGAGTAAATCATAAAAAAATCCTGGCTTTAACACCACCTGGAAACTCCTGCCTGCCTCAGTGCTCCATACGACTAGAATTTGGGGTGAGTGATTGAGGGTCCCAACCAGGGGCTCACAGACTTCCTGACTGGTAGCACTGCAGAGAGGTAGGGGTACACTGTGAATGGGAAGGCCAAAGGAGACTTGGGGACTAACTTCTTTCCCACCCCCATGCCTCAGTTTCTCCTGTGGTTTCTTGGACCGGGAGGGGTGAATCCGTGGGAAGGAAAGGAGCTCCTCTGAAGCCATGCGATAGGATCCAAGGTGTGATAATTATAATTATCACACAGGATGCTCCCCCTCCCATTCCCCCTGGCCCTACCCCACCCCTGCCATAGTGGATCTCAAAGCAGCATCGGGGTGGGGCTGTTCTCCTGGCACAGGTGGGGACCTGAGGCCTGAAGAGGGGAAGGGGCTCACCAAGGCAGAGATGGAGAGAAACTGGGGAGTTTTGGCATCTGGCCTGGGCCTTGAGGCTACCCCTGACCTAGGAGAAATAGCCTACAAAGAAGAGGTCACTACCATGGTCATGGCGAGAGTTAGAATCTAGAGTTGGGGTCATGGTCCAGAGGCAGGGTTAAAGTCCCGGTCACAAACCAGCTTCAGGAGAGTCAGGATCTCCGCTTCACTGACCCTTTTCCATCCTGAGGTCCATTCGTTCATAAACACATGGCTTCAACAAAAATGTATTCAGTCCCCGTTAAGTGCCGTGGATTGTCCTAGCACTGAGTGACTGAGTGTTCAGGGTGGCTGAGACAAGATCGTAAAACAAGCCCACCTTTCAAGGAGTTCACAGACTACAGCTCTTGTCCCATCCCTCAACTTAACACATGTACTGAATCCCTGGCACGCTGCAGACTTCAATGAATGTTTCTTGAATCGAAGCTTACAATTTAGGTAAGGAGATAAGATGTGCACAAATTATGAGTGCACAAGCTATAATAAAAGGACTAGCAGAGGCTGAGGAAGAACAGAAGGGAGAAAGATTAATTTTGGGTGGGAGTAGCTGAGAAGGCTTCGTGAAAGATGTGGCATTTGAGGTCAGCTTTTAAAGATGAATAAAGTTTTAACAGGTAGAGTTGGGGGCTGGGTGTGTGCGGAGAATATTCTACATAAAATGAATTCCCTTACTGCTCTTGATTCCTCCTTCCTGCCCCTTGACAGGCAAAAGGGTCCTGCTGCAAGATTTTAACCCATATTTTTTTCTTCTCCTGTGTCTATCTCTATATTTACCTGTTTTTTTAGCTCCAGCCTATCAGTGATCTTGCCCCTCCCCTTCGCTCATTTTTCGGGGAGTTCAGAGTCGGCCCCTTTCCTCTGGCTCTCCCAGAGAGGCCAGTAAGGTTTTGTGTAACTTGGTGGTTACATTTTATGCATCCAAAATGGAAACACATGGTCTTGCAAGTATAAGTGTACTTACAGGAATACAGGGACAGAGTATTTGAAATCAAGATTGTCCTCGCAAAGTCCAGACATGTGGTCTTGTTCAATGACTATAGATAAATGAATAAAATGATCATGGAGATGGTGGGAAGGAACCTCTTTCCACTCAAGTAGCGTTGATGCACTTTTGGGACTCCTGGCCAGGTAACGAGAAGGTTTTGACGCTGAGAGGGGGCCCTGCTAGGGAGGCCAGGGGTCTGTAGGGCTAATTCCTTGGTGCATCCCTTGGCTTCTCCTATATATGGGTGGAGTCCAGGGGGTCACTTAAGCTCCTTCTCAGGGGTCTTTGAACTAGCTCCCTGCCTCAGGGATAGAGGTGTTTGAGCAAACCTCTCTCGGAGGTAGGTGATACTACTTAAGCTGTGTGTAAGCTTCCCTATACACAGGGGAGTAAGCGCCTTCCCCTCTCTGAGACTCTTTTCTCATCTGGAGGATGAGGTCTATGGCCAGCACTGTTCTTCTCAGTTCTGGCCTTCTCTGATTCTGTGGTTCCAAAGCTGAGCCTCTCCAGGAGACTGGGGAACTTGGCAAGGCCTTGGGGAGGCAGCAAGGCTGGCTGAGGTGTAGGATGCTTGGGTTCCTTTCCACCCACAAGGGCCTTGCCCCTGTTCCTCCTGGCCTAGTGCCTCCATTTTTGAGCCACCCTGGGCCTTATCCTACCCCGCCTCCCCACCCGTCCCACCTTGCCTCTCCCTGCAAAGCCCCTTCCACACACTGCCAGGTAAAACCTGGAGCTGCCGATGAGATCCCACCCCCCCAGGTCCTTCCCTCTTTCCCTCCCTCCCTGGCGCCCATTAGCTAGCCCAGGCCGTGGGGGCGGCGGCTGCTGAGTCTCCGTGCCAGGCCCAGCCCCCGGAGACGCACCTGTTCTGACCTGCTGAGCAGGTTCCCAGGTTTCTGCCGTCGTTGTTGGCCGCGGCGTGGGAAGCAGCTCTGGGGGAGCTCGGAGCTCCCAATCACAGCTTCTTGGGGGTAGCTATAGCTGAGTGGGCAGAAAGGGGCCAGGTCCCCTAGCGGAGACCCCAGTGGGACAGGCAGGTGTGTCGGTGCCTGAGGACTCCGTGACTTCCTGCCTTCTGGGTCGGTGCCCTCTCCAGCTCTAGAGCCGGCTCCCAGGGAGAACTTGGTGGAACTTCAGAAACACTGGGCAGCTCTGCCTTTCGACCAATGCCCCTGTCCCTGGGAGCCGAGATGTGGGGGCCTGAGGCCTGGCTGCTGCTGCTGCTCCTGGCGTCATTTACAGGTAGGACTGGCCTGAACCATCAGGACCCTTACTGCTGAGCCCAAGCGGGCACAGACACACACACAAACACAGACACATGCACACACGCATGCATACACATTCTCTTTCCTTTGAGTCTGGACTGAGGCACCAATCTCTCTCTCCCACTCCCAGCTGCTAGCAGTGCCCCCAGAAGAGCCAGTGTAGCTCTTCCCTTCGTGTCCCCTTCCTGTCCCAGGCCAGGTCACTATGTCTGGGGTCCCTCACTACCTCTGCCAGAGCCTTGCCTGGGCCGCAGCTGCCTCTGGGGGAAGAGATATGGTGATCCAGTGAAGGTAGGCAGGGAGGTGGAACCAGTGGGGTCTCTTTCACCCCAGGGTTTCCCAGAGGCTTCTTCGCCCACCCCCGGGCTCTAGAACTGCTGACTACAGCTGGGGCTGACTCAGGGCTGAGCTGGTTTCAGCAGTCATAAGGGTGTAGGAAGCCTGGTGCCCAGAGAATGGACACAGTATTTCTGTCTCCTTCTCCTCCCTCCATGATGTCTTGGAGTACCAGGACTGGAGTACCTGTTGAGGACTATCGGGGACCTGGAAGCCCCTCTCACCCTGGCCCCTCTCTTTGCTGGGTGCACTATTAGATGCCACAGTGGGAGTAAGGCAGTTTCTTAGAAGAGTTGGGGTCTAGGGCAGGGTACCTTCTAGATAGGGTGTGGCCCCCTTTTGTTTATCACATGTTCCCCCATTTTCTCAACTAGATGCCTTCTATTACTCATGTCTAATGTATATATAGCAGCTGTAAATGACAGGAATTTATCATCTTCAGAGTGGGGGAGAAAATATGTGTATGTGCACAATGAAACCACAGTGGGATCCCATTGGCTGTTTCCAGGGTAATGAGTAACTGAGAAATCTTTCTCCTTGGAAAGACAGGGCCCTATTTGGACAGGACAGTTTGATTTCCAGTCCCAGGAGCAGTAGCAAGAAGCTTCAGTTGTCCAGCAGGGCCCAGCAGTGATTTCCCCCCACCTCCATCCCCAGCTGAAGCTGTCAGGAGGAGAGGGAGGCCTAGGTATGTGGATGGGTGGTGGCTGCTCTCGCTCTGATCTTATAATGGAAGGGTCGTTGGCCCAGCCTCCAATCACAGGACAGTAAGCTCTAACCCCTGCCATCCCTGGGTCCTCTCCACCCCCATCTTAATTCCCATCTTCCAGACAACCCTTCTCACTTGCTCAGGCCAAGAGGGTGGGGCCTGGTTGCTGGGCCAGGGAACTCTGCAGTCACTTTCCTGTAGGATCTACCCACACCTGAAGAATGGAGCCATGATGTCTCAGGACTGGGAAGGGATCAAAGAGATCACTGCTCCAACTCCCTCATTTTACAGATGGGAAAACTGACAGAAATAGATAGGCCAGTGAGATCTCAAGATTACTCAGTGTTAGAAATACAACTGGGGTTTGTGTCTTGGTCTTCCAACTCCTAGTTCATTAAAGGATAGTACATCTGAGTGCACACTGGGTACAGCCAGGGCACTAGATGCCGGAGATGCAGGGATGAACAAGACATGGTCCCTGCCTTCTTTTTCCACAACGCAAAGCTGTTCTTTCTAAAAGAAGGCCAGGGAAGGGGAGAGGAGACCCCTTCCGGTTAGGAGACCCCGCCCTTGCCCAATGCCTGATGGACAGGTGCTGTGGACAGGTGCTTGGAGGCAGCCTGGCTCCAAGATTGCCCTGGGAAGCTGGTGCCCAGTGAGCCACCACTCTGCTGTGGCTGCTGCTATAACCTGCACAGCCCTGGGGGCTCTGAGGGCCCATCAGCCTGAGGATCAGATGGGTCCACCTCCACTGCTACCCCCATTCTGGTTCCTCTGTGTGTAGGCATCTCCTCAGTGGCCCCCAGGAAGCTGGAGTGTTTCTTGTCTCTCAAAAAGCCCTGGACTGCAAAGTCAGGAGTCTTGGATTCTGGCCCCATTTCTGCTGTTAATTTGCTAGGTGATCTTAGGCAATAAGAAACTAGACTTCAGTGGACTAAGAGGTAGGACCAGATGATGTCTACAAGCCTTCCTGCTCTGAAAGTCTATGGCTGTGTGGTTGTCCAGCCCCTGACTGAAGGCGGGTGCCAGATGCTGGAAGAAGTTGTCTCTGGGTGTGGTGATAGAAGGGCCCCATCTCTAAGTGGGGCAGCTTTCCGTCTGCCCCTGCCCTGCTGGAAATTAGTGCCCCCCCAACTCCTGGGCCATTAGAGCTCGGAGCCTGAGGGCCCTGCCCCACCCCTGACAGGGAGAGGAGCCCAGGCTTGGGAGGTGCCTTGACACCACAGCTCTTTGTTTCTCTTTAATGGGATGAGTTTCCGGGTGAGCTCCCCTCCCTCCTCCCTCCCCTATCCCCCGCCCTGGGGCTGATGGGCCCAAATCTACAGACACCCCTCCAATAGTATCCTGGTTCCTAGCTCTTTGTCTGGGCCCAGCTGGGCTCCACAGGACTGCAGGGTGAGGGGTTCTCTGAATTCTGAGGTCCGTCCTCTGAGGGTTAGGATCAGCATTCCTCCGAGGTTAGTTTCCTAGAAAGGGAGGGGCTCCAACCCTGCTTTTCTCCTCCTGTTTACAGAGGGGGGCAGACCGTTTCCTGCAGGACCTACCAAATCCAGGGGAGCCAGAAAGGGAGGCTACTTCCCCACCCAACATGAGGAGAGCTAGGAGAATCCCAGGGAAGCCCTGTGGCCCCAGTGACCTTGGTCCCACCCCAGTGTTTCAGAGGGCTGGACTAAGGGGACCCCAGCCACAGCGATGGCAGTGAGGAGTCCCAGTAGGGTCCACGGCCCCAGCCTCTAGACCACAGCCTTGGGATCCTGGGGTCCTCCAGGCAAAGTGAAGGGGGGCCAGCCAGCGTGGGGAGCAAGCCTGGTGAGGAGAGAAGGCCTGGGCTTTCCGGCCTCCAAAACTTGCACTCGTGCTGACTGAAGTCTAGGCAGAGGGACGGGATGGGAGTGGGGTGGGGAGATGAGTCAGGAGGGAAGGGACCAGAGAAGCCTAGGGGCTGGATCTAGGAACGGAATCTCAAATGCAAAGGTCAAGTTCAGAACTAGGGGCCAGCCACCAAGCCGCCCGGAGGAGGGCTGTGAAGGAGGTGGTTGGGCTCACTCTTTCACTGGGACAGAGAACCTCTGGCCTCAGGAGCTTTTCCCATAGTTTTCTGGCCACTACCCCCAACCCCCCACCCCTTGCCTTTAAAACTGGTGTGTCCTGAGAGCTGGGCTGAGGCTGTGATTTGGGGTGTGGCAGAGCTGGCCACACTTGACGGGGGTTAGCTGGTAGGATTTGGGGTGGGGATGGAGGCTAGGATCTCAGGAGTTTGGGAGAAGCTGAATTCTGGGTCTCCCACCCACAGTGTGGCTGTTTTGGTGACTCAGCCGGGCTCAGACTCTGGCTCCGGGGGGTTTAGGGGACTTATCTGTGCTGGGAGCTGTGTCTGGGCCAGAGCTGGGGCTGCCTCAAGGCCTGTCCTCCCCCATTGTTCTCATCTCCCCTTGTGACTGGTGTGGCCCCCCCCTCCCCAGACACTAATCTGTGGGTGGGCGCTTTGCCCGGGTTGGGAAGCTCTCACTAAGCTGGGGGGCTTAGGACAATGGGGGGTAAATGAGGGAGGCAGATAAAGGCGGAGGGAGAATCTCCTGGTTTTCAAAGTTCCTTGGCACTCCAAGGCCAAGGTTATGGGGGTAAGGGTGGAAGGAAAAGTGCTTGCTGGGTTATGTCACTTGTCCTGAATGGGGGGGCTTCAGGGCTCCCCTCCCAGGTCTTTTCTTATCCCAAACTCACCCACATATTCCAGCTGTCTCTGGAGGAGGCTGCTGCTGTGGGGTGAGGGGAGGCAAGAGTTAACAAAAGAGAGACCCTAGGCAGGACCCCTCCCCCTAGCCCCAGGCAGGGTCCCCCCCTTCCCACCAAACCTACACCAGACAACCCTTACCCCAGGCCTGGAGCTAGAGCTGGTTTTTCTGGTGGTGGCGGCAGGCAGCCGGCGCAGCAGCGGAGGCCTGACAGAGATTCCCAGGGAAAGGCCTCCTTGGGGGGCCAGAGGTGCTGGGGGGCCCAGGGGAGTGGCTGAGGGAGTGAGAGGGGTGGGAGTCCTTCTAGTAGGAACCTGAGGAGCAAGGGTAGAGAGAGTTTTTGTTTTGTTCTGCTGGGGAGCCCTTGATGGCAATTTCCCATCACCTGGAGGGACAGTGACCTCATCTTTGGGTACCTCCACCTGAGATGAATCTGCCCTCAAGTCTCAGGGTGAGGTGGGGAGGGCTGCCTGGGCGACACTCCAGATGCAGAAGCAAAGGCGCCGAGCCACACACCGCTGACCAAGGGCAGCTGAGACAGGCAGACACGCGGAAGCCAAGAAAAACCGACATCAAAATATTTACTATGTGTGCAGAGTTCTGCAGGATGGGCGTGCACACCATGCATGCAGAAGTGTGAGAGGCACACGGAATGGGGTGTGCACACATGTTCACACACACACCATTCCATAGCTCTTCTCTCTGGATGCAGAAAAGCATATGCTCTCCTGAAGAAAAGGCATCAACACATACATGTGCAAAACACCCCCAAGTTCATGCAAGGAGACAGGCTCACATGCACGTGAACCAGCACTGAGCCAGGCCCTCACCCAAAGATACACATTCAGACACAACAGACTCACACTTACTCCTTTCCTCCTGCTCACAGACCCACCTCTAGAACCCCTATGTGTACCCCTATATGTACTAGCAGGGGATGCTGATGGAGAAAGGCCCCTCATAAAGAAGAGCCTTCTTCCCCAGACATGCTGTTATCTGCAGCTGCCAGCCTCAGTTTCCCCTTCTGATCAGAGGCCAGGCCTCACATAGAGAGGAAAGTTGGGACCCAGGCACAGGGTGGGGAGCAGGCAGCCAGCTCAAGCCAGGAATGGAGGGCCTGTCTGGGAGCGGGCGGGGTACACAGAGGGCAGGGCCCCAAAGAGGCCCGTGGGGGCCTGGCCAGGGGTGGGGGAGGCCGAGGGCAGGGATCCTGTCTGGCCAGTTGGGCCTGTTCTCTCCCTTGCGCAAGGTGGTGGCTGGTGGCGGCTGTGGCTAGGCCTGCTGCTGTGCAGCAGCCGCTGAATCACCAAGGCTCCTGACCAGCGTCCTGGTGCTCCCAGGAGGAGGGTGGGGAGGGTCAGAGGCAGGAGTGCCCAGCCAGCAGAGTCCACCAGCCTCAGCAAACAATTTGCAGCAGAAGGGTCCGTGGGCTTGGCCTGGCCTGGCCACTACATGCCCGCAGGGTGACCTCACCAGGCAGGCGGTGTGTCTCCTTTGCTCTGGTGACATCATCATGCTGACGCCAGGCGGGCCCTGGGTGGGGAGAGAAGGAGGAGGCATCCTGGCCTGCCCTGGCCTAGGAGTCTGGGCTTCTGGGTCCATTTAGCCCAAGACAGGGATTCTAGAGCCTGAGTTCTCCTTCTCTTTTTCTTGTCCTGTAGCCTGTATGAGTGTGTGTGTGTGTGTGTGTGTGTGTGTGTGTGTGTATGTGTGAACTGGAGGAGGGTTGCTCTTGCTGAGTTGCTCCCACTCTTAAATAGTGGATTTAGGACAATGGGGGCTGAGGGCTGTGGGGGAGCTCCAGAAGGGACTTGCCTTGTTTTACTGGGTTCCTCGTCCTACAGAGCTTGGGCTTGTCCCTTGGTTGTGGGGACCTGGGACTCACAGGTAGGCCATGGAGGATTGGGACTCAGGCACGTGCTGGGTGCCCTATGCCTATTGTGCCCTACAAGGGGTTTTTTGGGGGAAAATATGGGTGAATAGTGGTGTGGTGGGGGCAGATGGTTGGCAAATGTAGGGATGGGGATGGAAAATATGCTATCTGATATTGTCCCAGAAACAGCCTTTAGAAGGGTCTGAGTGTCCCAGTGGAGCAGGGCTTGGGATCTCTGTGGCCTACACAGACACCAGCGTTGGAAGCAGAGGATGTGCTGGGAAACCCCTTTCTCAAGCCCACCTCCAGCCCTTCCTTGGCAGCCCTGCTCCCTCCAGGGCCGGGAGGAGGTGCCTGGGAGGGGTGTGGTGGTTAGCTGGACTCCTAGGCTGGGCTGGGTGGGACCAACACCAGCTTAGGCAGGTCAGGGCCCTGGTATCTGGCCCTTCAAGTCTGTCCCGTCCTGATCGGGCCCTCCCAGTGCCCAATGGCATCCTCCCTCCTTCCACCCCTGCTAGCAGGGCCACAGGACCCCCTTCCTCTGCCTCATGCCCTGCCTCACTGGAAGCCTCTGGTCCACTCTAGTGGGGCTTCACTTTCTCCCTCCATGCCTGCCCTCCTCCATCCCCTTCTTTCTCCCTATGTCCAGTCCGGAGGTGCTCCCTTTGGCAGCAAACCCAGCTAGCCAGCCTATCCTGCCTCCACCCCAAGGTTGCCATGCCAACCCATCCTACCCAGCCCAACCAGAGACTGCTCATTCTTCCTCGTTCCACCCGTTCCTTCTTCTGCCCATCTCTCATTCATTCATTCATTCACCCACTCATTCATTCATTCATTCAGACAGACAGTCAATAAACATTAACTGAGCACCAATTATGTGCCAGGAATGCAGACCACATGACACTGAACACTAAATCAGAAACCTTGTTTCCATATGTGATGAGACCCAGTTTCTACTCTTGAGGAGCTCAGGTTGGTGGGAGAGGCAGACAAGAAAATAGCAAATACAATCTATGGGAGCGAGTACTATGATGGGGTAAAAGCAGGGTGCTAGGGGAGAAGAGAAGAGCACCTAACCTTGCCTAAGGTGGGGAGGGGAGGAGGGAAGACTCCAGGAGGAAGTGATGTCTAAGCGGAATCTGAAAGGATGAGTAGGAGTTATCCAGACAGTGACGAGGAGTTCCCAGACACAGGGCGGAGGGCGTTCCAGGCAAGGGCACAGTGTGAGCAAGGTGAGGGACAGCAGGTGTGCAAAGTGCTGGCCAGAGGCGGGGCTGTGAACTTTTAGGAGTTGCTGGATATACATTTGAAGGCAAGGAGCCCTTGTATCCCAGAGAGCCTGCCCCCAGCCCTATATTTCATATGGTTTATTCCACAACTCCAAATTTATTTCTTCCCAGCCACGAGTTTCCCCAGGCCCTGACTCCCTCATAATCTATTCGTCCTAGAAACCTAGGAGCTGTCTTTGAGTCTTTCCTGCTCTTATCTCTCTTTCTGGTCAGTGGCCAAATCCTGACAAGTTTCTCCCAGGAACTGTCCCCTCCTTCCCGCCCTGGCAGCACCATGCAGGGCGGCAGCTGCAGGTTCCCAGTGAATCTCCTGGCTTCTGTCTGCCTGCTTCCAGTCGGAGGGCGCATCACCACTGGCCTCACACTGTAGTGACTCCCCGATTCCTCTTGACCAACTCTGATTTCCTTTGCCTGGTGTGGAAGATCCTGGGTGATTTGGTCCCAATCCTGTTCCACACACCCCCGCTGGCTTAGCTGTGTCCTCTCCTCTCTGCTTCCTGAACCAGTCAGCCTCTCCCCCAACTTGAGGTTTGCCCACGTTGGTCCCTCACCTGGAATCCCTTTCTGGGTCTCTCCTCTTCCTGATCCTACCCAACTCATGCATGAGGGCCTCCTACATGACTCGGGTCCACAGTGACTGTCCCATCCCACAACTGGCCTGCAACACACCACTGAGCACTAAATCAGAAACCATCACATGTCTCCACATCTGTCTCCATATGTATCTCTTCCTCATGAACAGATCTCGGGTTCCATGAGGGCAGGAAATGGATCCTTCTTTGCAGATAAGGTTACATGACAGATGGCCCCTCAGTGCTTCATACTGTTCCTCATCAATGTACAAAACAGTCGCCCTTCGTCGCTGGTCCCCATCTCTGGTCCTCTGATTCTGGCTCACCACTCTGACCCTGTCGCTGTGTGTCTGCCCTGACCTCACTTCTCTGGGCCTCTGACCTGGGGCCTTTCTGTCTTTAGTGACTTGCTCATCCCTGCCTCGGAGCCTTGGTTCGTGCCATTCCTCCCACATAGAATACCTTCTTCTCTCTGGGAATCCTGGTCTCTCATCTTCAAGCCATGAAAGAATGTTTTGAAGGGCCTACTGGGATGGACCCTTCCCACACTATGTACCCCATCCCAGACACCGAACTGTTCTCCACCCTTGCCTTGGCTCCCGGCCACACTTTCTGAAAGCATTCACTTTTACCCTCTGGGTAGGTTGAGCCTTCTGTGAAAGTTTGTCTGTGGCTTCCCCTGTTTTTGTGCGCATAAAATCCATTTCCCTGAGTGGACTGTGAGCTCCCTGAGGGCAGAGGCTGGGTCTTTCCTCCTGTTATAACCTCCCAACTCTCAGCAGCTCAGGATACAATCCTGGGCTGGGAGAGGGTGTGACTCTTCCATATATCTTCTGTGTGGCCTTAGGAAAGTCACTTCCTGTCTTTGGGTCTCAGTTTCCTCATCTGTTAAATGGCAATAATAACGCCTACCTCTTGGGAGCGTTTTGTGGATCTAATGAGGTAATAGGCTGAACGCGCTTTGCCAGCATAAAATGCTCCAGGAGTTCCGGCTGCCTTTGCTATCATTATCACTATGAATAAATGTTCCCCTGGCTCTGGCAGCGCCCCTAATCCTGGCTGCTCCTGTCTGCCCCCTGCAGGCCGGTGCCTGGCGGGCGAGCTGGAGACCTCGGACCTGGTGACCGTGGTGCTGGGCCAGGACGCAAAGCTGCCCTGCTTCTACCGAGGGGACCCCGACGAGCAGGTGGGGCAGGTGGCATGGGCTCGGGTGGATGCGGGCGAGGGCGCCCGGGAGCTGGCGCTACTGCACTCCAAGTATGGGCTGCACGTGAGCTCGGCCTACGAGGGCCGCGTGGAACAGCCGCCGCCTCCACGGAACCCCCTGGACGGCGCAGTGCTCCTGCGCAACGCTGTGCAGGCCGACGAGGGCGAGTACGAGTGCCGCGTCAGCACCTTCCCTGCCGGCAGCTTCCAGGCGCGGCTGCGGCTCCGTGTGCTGGGTAAGTGGGGCCGGCTGTGCACGGTGAGGGGAAGGGGTGCTGTGTGTGTGCAGAGGCACCAGGACCTCAGGCCCTGGGTGTCGGAGGGCGGAAGGCGGAGGCGGGGGCGTGCAGAGATGGATGGGGCAGAGGCAGAAGAGGAATAAGAGGTGGGGTCCTATAGGGATGAGCAAGCCTCATCCAGCCCATCGTCCCACCCTATCCAGAAATTATCTCCAGGTGACCCCCACAGCTGATACAGCTTGGTCAGCCTTGGGGAAGAATCCGTGTATTAGGAAGTTCTTCCTTCCGTTGACCTGAAATCTCTCTCTTGGTTACTTTTGCCCTCTGCAGCAATATGGCACAGGCTTATTCTGTCTTGGCTGTGCCCTCTCCTCTCTGCTTCCTGACCCAGCCAGCCTCTCCATCACCACCCCGGCGTGTGCCCACCTTGGTCCTCACCTGGAATGCCTTTCCGGATCTTTCCCTCTCCTGATCCTACCCAACTCATGCATAAGGCCCTCCTCCGCGACTCCAGTCTACAGTGACTGTCCCACAACAGTCTTTCAAAGAGTTGGGGACCTTTATCAGGCCTCCCCCCAATCTCTTCTCCCAGCTGAACTCACTGGTTTCTGCAACAGTTTTACCAAAGACTCATTCAAAGCTCCCCTCGCCATCCTGGGCTCCATGGTCTTAAAATGTGGGGCCTAGATGCAGCCACACAGGCCCAGCTATGACCAGTGTAGCTGTGACTGACCAGTGGGCTAACACCTTCCTTGATCTGGACCTCCAGTGAATGTGGTTGGAGACCACAATTGCATTTTAAACCACCACTTTGCACTGTGGGCACCTGTGGTCTTTTCCATTCTGTGCTCGGGCTGATAATGCTATAAAGATAAAAGTAAAGGCCTTTATAATTTCCCTTTATCCACATGGCAGTTAGTACCACCAGCCTTGGAGTAGAAAAACCTGAGTGTGAATCCGGGTTTCATCACCTAATAGCTGATGATCTGAGACAAATCGTTTAACCTCCCTAAGCTTCAGTTTCCTTTGCTGTAAAATAGGGATAATAGTAAGTGTCATGCCGGTTTGTTGACAGGATTAAGTGAGATGATGTTTATAAAGTGTTTAGCATAATACTTGGCACATAGTAAGTGCTTAATAAATGGTGGCTATTATTATTATTATATAGATATCTGGTTAGTTTTTTAATTGCATCATTAATTTTATTTAAAAAATGACCCATGCTCATTGTAAAGAATTCAAACAATGGGGAAAGGTATAAAGTCAGCTGAAATTCTACCACTCATCTGGTGTCTTTGTTGGTGAAATAAGAGAAGAAAAAGGGGTCTGAAATTTTGCACCTGTGCAAGACTGAACTAGGATGGGATGGGGCCTCCTGACAGGGCTTGTGCAGACTGTGACCCCAGCCTCCCCCCATCTACAGTGCCTCCCCTGCCCTCACTGAATCCTGGTCCAGCACTAGAAGAGGGCCAGGGCCTGACACTGGCAGCCTCCTGTACAGCAGAAGGCAGCCCGGCCCCCAACGTGACCTGGGACACAGAGGTCAAAGGCACAGCGTCCAGCCGCTCCTTTACACACTCCCGCTCAGCTGCTGTCACTTCAGAGTTCCATCTGGTGCCAAGCCGCAACATGAATGGGCAGCCACTTACCTGCGTGGTGTCCCACCCTGGCCTGCTCCAGGACCAAAGGATCACCCACATCCTCCAAGTGGCCTGTGAGTACTTGGTTCTTGGGTAGGGAGCCCCCATGGGCTCTGAGAGGATTGGTGAGACACCGAGAGACCCTGAGCTACACCAGCTGGCCAGCCCGTGTCCTGGAGGCCACCTTGTGTGGCTGAGAGAGCACTAGTCCAAAGGTGGAAAACCTGGAGCTCATCCCAGATGACCTTGGCAAATCACTTAGACCTCTCTGACCTTCAGTGTCCTCCTCTTTACCATGGAGATTGCCCTGCTTCACAGGGTTGTTGAGAGAATCAAATATAAACATGGAATTGAAAGCACTTTGTAAGATATACGGTTTAGGATCCGGAGACAGATAGACTTGGGACAAGCCCTACTTCTGCTATTTACCAGCTGTTATTCAGTCTCATTAGGCTTCAATTTCTTCATCAGCAGAATGAGTATAATTATACCAACTTTCCAGCGTTCTGATGGGAATTAGAAACCATGAATGCAAAGCATCTCGCACAGTGCTTTGTGCATAGACAGTGCTTGGTAAACAGTAGATATTGTTTTCCCAGAATTAGGCTTTGAACCTCTGGGGGGATAGGACTGTTTTCTACTCGTATTAACCCAGCATTTCACACAAGGTAGGTCCTCAACAAATGTTTGGTAAAGAAGTGAATGAACTAGTGGGATTGTTGTCTTCAAAGAATCAGGGAGCATTTACTGAGCACCTGTTCTGTGACTAGCACTATGCTAGGATCACAGGGAATTCAGAAAAAGTGAGACACATCGCTACAGAGGAACTTATAGGCTCATTGCACAGGTAAACCAATAAGGACTCTCTGACTTTGGAGAGGGGAGGGAGCCATCAACAAGGTGGGGCTGGGCTGGGTTTGGCAGCAGATGAATAGGATGGAGAAGGGCAGGGGGAGGCTATTCCAGGCAGGGTGGGGCACCAGGAGGGGGCCCTTCGAGGAACAGCATGATCAAAGGCATCATTTCCATTCTTTCTCCTCGCACCTTCCCTTCCAGTCCTGGCTGAGGCCTCTGTGAGGGGCTTTGAGGACCAAAAGCTGTGGCAGGTCGGCAGGGAAGGAGCTATGCTCAAGTGCCTGAGTGAAGGGCAGCCTCCGCCCTCGTACAACTGGACACGGTGAGGGCCTGGGCCTGGGGGAGGGCCTAGCTTGGGACCAGCCTCCTTCCCTCTAGGGCCAGCGGGTACTCATTATGGGCTAGGATGATATATTCAGAACGCCGCATAAATTGGGGCACCTGTTCAGAACAATACAAGAATATGCATGGTCGCCACATATTATTCTTGGCTTGCACCAGAGAGTCTAGGACACATGGTCAGTGGTAGGGAGTAAGCTAATAAGTCCATGACATTTTTCCCTAAGTTTAAAATTATGAAATATAATACAATATTTAAATATTAATATTTTATATATTTAAGTGCCTAAAGTGGACAAGACAAAAGGATACAACTGACTATACCTGTAGTTAAACCAACACTCCTGTAACCACTGCAGCGTTGCCAGCACCTCAGAAGCACCGCCCCCCCCCCCCCACCTCCACCAGTTCCCTCAAGGAGTCCTTGGCTTTTGTCCAGGGTCTGAGATGTCCAGAGAACCAGGGAGGGGTCAGGTGCACATGTGTGTGAGCCCATGACAGGTGTATTCTCACGTGTGAGCAGATGAGCTCTGCACGTGGCCTTGTCTCTGGGGCTCTGTGCGTGCACCCCGCTGTGTACCCTCAGGGGTGTCGGGGCAGGCAGTCACATTTTCCGAGTACATCTGAGCCCAGATCAGAACGGCATGTCCTGTTGTGTGGACTTGACACCATGTGTACCTGGTACCCAGTGCCGGGTGACGTGGTGCCTGTGGGAGCATGTGGGATGGCAAGTGTGTGGATCTTCCCCGGTGTGTGTGGGGGGTGTCCGGGTCAAGCTGGGCGGTAGGGAGAAGGGGCCTCTGCCTCGACCTGCCTAGGGGAGGGAGGGGCACCGTGGGAACAGCCGGTGGCTCTGGGTGACGTCATGGGGAGGGAGGCGGAGAGCTGTCTGGGCACGTTGGGTGGTGGCAGCATCAGTCCTCCCCAGCCAGCACCCATCAGCTTCCCTATCCTCCAGGCTGGACGGGCCTCTGCCCAGTGGGGTACGAGTGGAAGGTGACACTCTGGGCTTTCCCCCGCTGACCCCTGAGCACAGTGGCGTCTATGTCTGCCATGTCAGCAATGAGCTCTCCTCGAGGGATTCTCAGGTCACTGTGAATGTTCTCGGTAAGCACCACGGCAGGGACAGGGACCTGGGCCAAGGGCTGTTGGGGGCAACAGGAAGCAACACAGAGAGAGTGAATTGGGAGAGTGTTATTAGAGGGGGAGACTGCGTGTGTTTTGCAGAGGATCAGGCTGAGGGGGTGGTTTTGGATGTGTTCTGTGAGGACGCTGTGGGGGGCTGTGGGGTCTGGGGGCAGGTCAGGGATCTGGGCGTCCCCCTCAGACATCGGCCTGTCTCAGCAGACCCTCAGGATGCCCCAGGGCAGCAGGTAGACCTGGTGTCAGCCTCCGTGGTGGTGGTGGGGGTCATCGCTGCGCTCCTGTTCTGCCTCCTGGTGTTGGTGGTGGTGCTCATGTCCCGATACCATCGGCGCAAGGCCCAGCAGATGACCCAAAAATAGTGAGTACTGGCTGCTCGTGGGCAGGTGGAGCTGAGCTGGGAACACAGAGGAGGCAAGCAGGAGATGGGCCAGGACCCAGGAGTGAGAGGAGACTGGGTGGCTGGACATCTGGGGAGCTTATGGATCAGAGGTGGGCGGAGCCTTTCGGGAGATGAGAAGGAGTTTGGGGCTTGGGCCGCTGCTGAAGGAGAGGAACCACACTGACTGAGTGAAGGTCAGATCCATGTGCCTAGATATCACTAAGTACACACACTCGGCACACACATGCTCTATAGCCACACCGCCACCTGCAGCCACTCACCCTGCAGGGACAGCACAGCACCCACACCCTCCAGCCCCATCTGGCATAGGCTTGGCCAGGCTAGGTTCACCTCGGGAGGCCACCACTACCCTCAGCTCCTGACAAGGGGATGTCTTTCCCAGTGAGGAGGAACTGACCCTGACCAGGGAGAACTCCATCCGCAGGCTGCATTCTCATCACGCGGACCCCAGGAACCAGGTGTGTGCCAAGGCTGGGTGCATTCATGGGGCCAGGGCCACTCTGCAGGAGGAGCACAGCCTTCCACTGGGTCTGGCCACTGACTCATAGCCAGGGCTGGGCTGGGGGCAGAGTTAGGGGGGCGTAGGCACTTTGGGTCTGCTGGGGTCCTTGGGAAGGCTCCCTTCAGCACTGGCTTGGGGGCTGCTCTGGGAAGCCACTATCAGCACTGATTCCAGAGTGGGATTGGGGTGGGGTGGGGGAATGAGGATGTTTATATCAAGGATAGGGTGGACCTGTTGGGTTGGGGGAAAGGTGATTAGGGAGGAGGCTGGTGGAGCACAGAGGTGAAGAGGCTGAGGGGAGGAGGCTGAGCCTTGTTCTGACTCCTCCTCCATGTCCGGGCCCTGCAGCCGGAGGAGAGTGTAGGGCTGAGAGCCGAGGGCCACCCTGATAGTCTCAAGGACAACAGTAGCTGCTCTGTGATGGTGAGGCCCCCGGCCCCACCTGCGACCCCACCACTCTCCTCAGGCCCCTCTCCTGGTCCCAGATGTGGTGCGTCAGCAGCCCCCTCACCAGTCCCTCTCGCCTCAGCCCTGGCTCACAGTGTCCAGCCCTGCACCTCTGCTATGCCTTTGTTCTCCCGTCTCCCCTTCCCCACACCTAACACTCCTTCCTCCCCCCATCTCTGAGCCCCTATGCCTCTGAGACAACCCTAACCCCTGCTGTGCTTGACCCCTGACCCCACCGTGCCCCAACCGGACCCCTCATGTCTGGCTGCCCTACCTTGGTTCCTGACTTGCCCTCTGCCCTTGGTTTCCAGAGTGAAGAGCCAGAGGGCCGCAGTTACTCTACGTTGACCACAGTGAGGGAGATTGAAACTCAGACTGAACTGCTGTCTCCAGGCTCCGGGCGGGCAGAGGAGGAGGAAGATCGGGATGAAGGCATCAAACAGGCCATGAACCATTTTGTTCAGGAGAATGGGACCCTGCGGGCCAAGCCCACGGGCAATGGCATCTACATCAACGGGCGGGGGCACCTGGTCTGACCCAGGCCTGCCTCCCTCCCCTAAGCCTGGCTCCTTCTGCTGACATGGGGGATTTCAGCTCATCTCGGGGGCCTCCCTAAACACCCCATTTCTTGGGGAAGATGCTCCCTACCCCATTGACTGCTCGACCTTTTCCTCCAACCCTTCTGTTCCACTATGGGAGGGCTCCACTGGTTGAGTCCTCCCACCGAGTGTGCAGGTCACTGTGTGTGCATTTGTGCCTGTGTGAGTGTTCACTGACGGTGTGTGCATGGAGGGGTGACCGTGCCCGTGGTGTGCATTGTGTTGTCATGTAAGAGTCCAAGTGAACTGTGGTGTGTGTGCCACAGGATTCCGGTGGCTGCGTGGGAAACCGTCAGGGTTTGGTTTGTGTGTTGTGTGGCTGTGTGACCGTTGCCTGTAAATGCAGGTGTTTTCCTCAGACCCCAGAGCAGTATTAATGATGCAGAGGTTGGAGGCGAGAGGTGGAGACTGGGGGCCAGGTCCAGGTGTGCAGGCATAGCTGGAGCTGGAATCTGGCCTCCTGAGTGCGGGAGCTGGGCTCCCCACTTGGGAGCTGTTGGGGCAAGTGTGAAGCAGCCGGCCTAGGGGTTGGCCAGAGGCTCGAACTGTTACAGAAGAAGCCCTCTGCCCTCTGGTGGCCTCTGGGCCTGCTGCATGTACATATTTTCTGTAAATAAACCTTCCCAGGGGAGCTTCTTTAAGGAATACTGCTCCAAACTCTTTAATAAGAGAAAAGACTTTTTAACAAACTTTTGATTTATCTGGATGTTTGATATTACCAGGATTGCTTAAAATGAGGCTAGACTATACAGGAATTCAGCAAAGCTAGACCTTGCTTGACCCCACCTCAGGGGGTTAATTCCTGTGGTTCTGAAAGGTACTCCTTCTAAGGCATCTTAATCTAGGCAGCCTCTTGGGAGGGAGCCTGGGGCTGGTGGAGTCTGAATTAGGGGCCCAACCCCTGCGGTTAGTGGGACAGGGTAGGGTCCTTGGCCCTTGTGGCTCTGCAGCTCTTCCCCTAGCCTCGTCTCTTTTCTTACTTGTATCCACAGTTGTTTGTGGTCCTTTGGGGGGTTGCTGGGACCTGGTGTCAAGGACTCCTGGCTCAGTTGTGGGGTAGGGGAGAGAGGGTGGTGATTACACACCAAGGGAGGGTGGGAGTTCAGGTGAGGTGAAGGAGCTGCTGGGGGCAAGAATGTCTCCTTTCCCCCAGGGGTCTTGGGGTCACTAAGTTGGGCTCTTCTAGCAGTTTCTCTGGGTGGGGACTGGGGTTAGATAAAGTCCATTTTTGTCAGGCCACCCAAACACACTCAGCCTGAATACCTAGATTTAGCACCCAAACCCTGTGTGGCCTGAAATCTGGATTTCTGGACCAAAGGAGAGACTCCCATCCCTCACTCCCCGGCCAGCCCAGGACTCTGGCTGTGGAACCCAAACATCCGGGGTCCTAGTATGTACATTCTATGTAAATATGTGCATATTTGTACATAAAATGATATTCTGTTTTTAAATAAACAGATAAAACCTGTTCTGTCTGGTTCCTGTCTTGCCTCCTGAACCGTGTAAGCTCTGAGCTCCTATGCTGTCTGTCTCAGCACTATCCTCCCTGTTGTCCCAAGGAGGGGAGGAGTTAGGATGCCTGTGGCTGGGAGGGAAAGGGGGAAGAAATGGCCTCCAGAAGACCTTCAGCCATCTCTGAGAATCTCCGGGTAGGACAGGGGAGCTAAGAGCCCCTTGAAGGATAGGCAGTGCCTTAGTTTGCCGTGTTATAAATCCCATACTGCATTGGGGTCTCCCCACAACAGGCCTGGGAGGTAGACAGCAGTGCACACTTTTTACAGGCAAATTAAAACTCAAATGAGTTCCAGAGAATGTTAGAAATGGACGGATTTAAAGATCATCCAATCCACTCCCTTCATTTTCACATGTGTGGAAACAGGCTCAGCAAAGTACTGTGACTTGACTGAGATTACAGGCCCGTCAGGAGCAGAGCCTGGGCACCCTCCCTCCTGGGTATGCTTTGCACAGCCCTGTGCCGCCATGCTCCCAGGCCAGCCTCAGGTCTCCACCTCAGACCCCTGAATTCTGGTCTCTAAGGGTGTCAGTCACCTGCTTACGCCCCAGGCGCCGCCACCCCACCCCAGGGCTCTGACATCACCTCCCCTTGACCAATGAGTGAAGTCCCAGCCGTGAGTGAGGATGTGAATGTCAGCTACCTCCCCCACCCCAGGTCCTGTGGTTGCAAAGATGCTCTAACAGGAAGCGGGTTTGAGGAGCTGCACAGCTTCCTGCCCCCCCCAGGGCTGAGAAGGGCGAGTGCCAGGCCAGACACGAGACACAGCTTCTTGCCAGGGTCCTGGCAGCTTCCTCTTCCACAGCCACTTCCGTGTGGCTGGGGCCCCAGAGGCAGGAGCTGCTGCCCGTTGCCCAGGCCACCCTCCACCCCCAGTTCGGAGCCCTGCCCCCCTGGGGCCGGGCCAAGCCCAGAGGCTGGCTTGGGATCCCATGGGGGACTGGTAGGGCAAAGGTCTTGGGGGACAGAAGTGGCTGGGCCAGAGCCCTGGGGCTCTGGCCATGAAGTCTCGGCAGAAAGGAAAGAAGAAGGGCAGCTCGAAGGAGCGGGTGTTTGGGTGTGACCTGCAGGAGCACCTGCAGCACTCAGGCCAGGACGGTAAGGAGGCCCCTCAGAGCTGCTGCTGGGGGTGGGGAGCATGGAGCTTTTCCAGCCTGATCTGGTCTGAGGGGCAGAAGCAGCTTCCGGGTGCTCCTGGAAACGGGGCACTGGCTTGGGGTCACCACCCAGGAGGCTGATGAACAGGTAAGACAGGAGATGTGGCCCAGTGAAGAAGGCAGGGTAGCGGATGGGGAGGCTGAGGGAATGAGAATGGGAGCACTGAGGGGAGAGGATGGAGAGATTGGAGATCTGGAGAGGTAGAGAAACAGAGGTGAGGGGTGACAACTGGGGACAGGAGAGGGAGGGTAAGGGGACAGGGTCAGGAGATGAGCGGCGGGAGGGGCAATGGACGGTCCTTGGGTCTGAATGAAAGGAGACAGGAGAAGGGCCCCAGAGAGTCTGAGGATGGCACTTGGGGGGCGGGGGTTTCCTGGTTGGAGGAGAGACAGGGACAAGGTTGCAGGGCTCTGGCCCCTCTGGAGCCTTGCTGGGCCACGGGTGAGGATGCAGGCGAGGATACCCCCCTCTCCCAGTCTTTGTGATTCTCCTGTTCTCCCCGTGCAAAGGAGAAACAGGTTCAAAGTAGAGGGCCAGAGGAGAAGCTGCTGAAATGGGGAACACCAGTAGAGTAAGAGAGATGGCTTGAGTCCTGGTTTGAAGACAAGGGTGGAGGGTGCAAAGGAGAGTGGGTGTGGGGGCTGTCTGTGGGGCTTCCCCAGCTCCTTCCTGAGGTGCTTTGGATGGAGCTTGAAAACCAGCAGGACCAGGGACAACACTGGGCTCATCCCGGCATGGAGCAGACACTCAACAAATTTCTTAATTTGATTTGAAATTGAATGCAGGTATCCCGGCTGCCCAGCCCAGCTTGGTTTTGGCACTTCAAGCTCCTCCCAGAGAAGGGCACAAGTCTTACCCCCCACCCCCACCCCACCCCAATCTGTCATTTCCTCTTTGTCCTCTCCTCTGCTCTGGGCTGTGGCGCCTGCAGTGGAGGGAGGGTAATGGTGGTTCCCAGCTCATTTCCTGCTCTTAGCTCCTCCCCCAGGTCCCCAGACACCTCCTTCCCCTTTTCTCCTCCCCCAGAGGCCCCCATCCCCACTGGCCTCTGTCAAGGGAAAGCCCTGGCCCCAAGGAAGAATGTTAAACACCTGAAGTGGCTTCTCTGCCTTTCTCTTCTCACTGGGTAGAGCCCAGCTGCCAGTGCAGGGCTGACTTCTTTACAAGGAATTCCTCTTGAGAATGATGACTCTTGGCCAAGGCCCACATGATTTACTTGGGGCTGATGTTCTTCTCCCAGTTCTCTGCAAACCCTCAGTTCAGCCTCCTCGTCCTGGTGCTGCCCTTCCCTGTAGCACCCCTGCCAACCCCATGTTGAAACACTGAACCCACAGCCAGCCCAGACCCCACTCCTGTAACACTTCCTGTCCCCTGTCTGCATTCCCAGCAGGTGAGGGGCACTTTCTCTGGAAGGGGTAGACATCTGGTTGCTGGGGCCCAATCCTAGTGAATCCCAGAGTGGGAGAGAAGCATCTCCTGCCCCTTATCAGAACCTCACGGGAGCCCAAGGGTGGTGTAATCTTGGGCAGCAGAGCAGCAGTGGCAGCTGTCTCCCTGTCCACCAGCTCCTCCTGGCACAGACAGGTGGAGAGTAGAAGAACAGGGAGAGACTGGTGATGGCTTCTCTCTTTAACCCAAGACCCAGCAAAAATGAAAGCCCAGGCCTGTGGAGATCTGTGTGTCTGGTTAATTCATCCTCCCTGATTATCTTGGTTTCCCCATCCTGACACCCTTGCTCCATCTCAGTGCCCTCTCCCAGCTCTTTGCCCTCGGAGGGTCTCCTCCTTCCCCAAGCCCTGAATGTATTGAGTTCTTCCTTTTCCTAATGTTTATCTCTTTGATATCTTGTTCAGGCTTCTGATTCTCCAGGTCCCTAAGCTTTGGACCCGCCTCCCTGGCCCATCCTCATTTCCTTGATGTCTCCCTCCCTTTGACTCCATCACCCCAATCCTGTCTCTAACTTTTACCTCTGATCCCATCTCTCTGATCTCTATCTCCTTGACTCCTCTATCTCTCTGACCCTGTTATCTCTTCTCTCATCTCCTTGACTCATTTCCTCTATGGCTCTGACTCCTTACGCTCTCAAATCCCTTCTTCAAGGGCCTTTTCTGGAGGTTCAAAATCAACAGGGAAGGACAGGACGGGGATGGTCTGGCTTGGTTGCAGTTCATGTGAAAAGGATCTGGGGTTTAGGTGATGGTGGACTATTTATGAGTCAACTGAGTAATGCAGTGACCAAAAGAGTTGGTGTAGCATTAGGCACCCAAGAGTAGAGCAGCAAGGAGGACCTGCCCCATCTCTGCATTCAGTGTTGGGAACCTGAGGTCGGGGAACCTGGTAAATGGGCACAGGTCCTGAAGGGATGGATGGCGAACTGTAGGGCCAGGACTAAGGTGAGGCAAGAGAGGTGATTGGGGTGCAAAATTTAACGAAGCTGTCATTCTCAGGGCTGGGCTAGTGCCGTAGGTGCCTCTTTCTTAAGGAGGCATTCGCTCTCAAGGTCATGCATGTGCACAGTTGCCACTTGTGCAAACCTAAGAGTGAGTGCCTCCTTAAATTATGCACCCTTGATGCCTTCCTTGTCTCACCCAAGTCCTGGCTCTGGGGTGCAGGAGGGCAAAGGATGTGGACACCAGGTCATATGAGGAGGATTTAAAATAGTGGCTGACGGATTTATTGATTATTTCCTTCATTCCATATTTCTATCTTACTTAATTCCATGGGCTTGGGATGGATGATTTCCCAAACCCAAAACTTTACAAAAAGATAGAATGACTGAGGGAATTGGGTTGAAGGGAAAACGAGAGGAAGGGTAAGATTAGTACCCAGGAATGCGTATCAGGTGGTTTTCTATGGTTCCTAGACGTGGGCTCTGAGCTTCCTAGTGGTTAAACAAGTAAGCACAAATAGGCAGAAGACTTATAAAACTCATAAGGAAAAAAAGGTGGCTTAGGAGAAGCGAAGGTTTTTCTGACACATGACAGGGATTTCTCTGGTGAGTCTCAGTTAATAGGACTCAATGTTTTGTCTTAGGCAATATTGTCTATTAAATCTCCAGGGGATGTCACCAATCCTCATAACTGATTAATTCATTGAGTCATTGAATAAACATTTATTGGGCACCTGCTCTATTTCAACACTGTGCTGGATGCTGGGGAGGATGTTACTATTTGTCAGAAGGTATAGATACAAAAGAAACTAACCATAGCAAAATATAATAAGTACTATACATGGAGATTAAGGAAGGAATGTGGGAACTATAAGACAGATATAAGCAAAGAATTCAGAATTGGAGGTGATGTTTGAGGTGTGTTTTGAGGAATGCGTAGGAGTTCACCAGGCAGAGGCGGAGACAGAGGGGGAAGACGTTTCAGGCAAGAGAATAACATGAGTGATGGTACCAAGGCTGGTTCATGGAGTAGCAAAGGACTGGATCCTAGGATTTGTTGGGGAATTGGTTGGAGCTGAGGCTGGAATGGCAGCTGGACCAGGTTTGTGATGGGTCTTAGATATCATGCTGAGGAGATTATATTTTATTCTGTATCTGTAAGGTAAGCAATGAAGATTGGGGTGGAGCAGGGTGTATATGCAGCAAAGGATTCAAAGCAGGGAAGTGCTTAGATACAACTACGTGGCCTTGTGGAGGTGGGACTCCACACATGGTTTTGAGAGTTTCCCATGTCTGAGACACCATATCAGATAATATGAGGAATATCAAGGTGGGTCACGCTTTGATCTTGTCCTTAAGGAGCTTACAGGCTAGTCACAGGGATGGGATCTGGGGTTGGGAGACATAATACAGCTTTTTGCACTCATGGATTTGAATCCTGGTTCTAGCTGGGTGATACTGGGCGCTCATTACTTCTTTCATCTTCAGTTTTCTTGCCTGTAAAGTGGGGACTAGAATACCTAATGTACAGTACTTGGCACATAGGCACTTCTCTCCTGAACTGACCTATTTGAAGGTCTATCACAATTTTGTGTACATTCCTGTGACAGATCTAATATCCATGCACTTGCTTACCAGAGGGGGTGCTTCATGGTAATCCCCAGCAGCCCTGTTCCATTGTGGTTGGGACAACTAATGTTCCTTTATCTTATGTGAAGTATTATGTAAACACACTATCAAGACCAGCCCTTTACCATGAGTCCGCTTCCAACCAGATTGCTGCCCCTTTAAAAATTCTGCAGTAGCAACCAGTAATTACAGAGAGACAAATTTCACTTCAGCAAAGGCAGGACTTTCTAACAGGAGTGGGCAGTCTAGAGAGGCAGTGAGCTCCTCCTCCCTGGGGGAGTTCATGCCGAGGCCCTAGACCCAGTGGGCAGAGATATTGTAGATGGGTTGGCACGTCGGAGCCGATGTCCTGGAAGGATCTCTCTGACAAGCTTTTATTCTGTGAGCTTTGCCCTCAGTCTCCCCAAACCTCCTTCCTTGATGCTTCCATTTCTCTGACTCCCTGAAGTCTCTGACCTCCCAGACTTTCTGATTTCTCTTTCTCTGCCCCATCTGTGTCCCCAGTGCCCCAGGTGCTAAGGAGCTGTGCAGAGTTTGTGGAGGAGTATGGAGTGGTGGATGGGATCTACCGCCTCTCAGGGGTCTCCTCCAACATCCAGAAGCTTCGGTGAGTCAGGCAGTGCGGGGAAGGCTCTGTGGCCAGAAGGTCAGGGAGCCAGAGGGGTGAGGGGACGTGGGGAGAAGGAAACATAGATGCTAGGTCCTACGGGAGGAGCTCTAGAGTCTCCTCAGGAAAGACTGCGACCATGCACCCCACTCCCCCAGGCTAGCATCACGCGTATACACACACACACACACACACACACACACACACACACACATCCCTCCACTCCCACATACACTCACTTAGGTTTAAAACAAATTTAGATATAATTCACATATCATACAATTCCCCATTTTAGAATGTACAATTCAGTGGTTTTGACTATATTCACAGGTCATGCAACCATCACTACTATCTAATTCTCTATGTCTATTCTGGACATTTCACATAAATGGAATGATATCATTGTAACCGTTTGTGTCTGGCTTTTTTCACTTGGCATGTTTTCAAAGTTCTTGCATGTTGTTGTATGTACCAGTACTTCATTTCTTTTTATGGCTGAATAATATTCCATTGTATGGCTATACCACATTTTGTTTATCCACTCATCAGTTGATGGTTATTTGGGTTGTTTCCACCTTTTGGCTGTTATGAATAACGTTGCTGTAGACATTCATGTACAAGTATTTGTGTGGACATATGGTTTCAATTCTCTTCAGTATACACCTAGGAGTGGAATTGCTGGGTCATATGGTAACTCTGTGTTGAATTTTTAAGGAACTGCTGGACTGTTTTCCATAGCAGTTGCATCATTTTACATTCCCATCGGCAATGTATGAGCATTTCAATTTCTTCATATTCCTGCCAACACTTATAACTGTGTGCCTTTTTTATTGTAGCCATCCTAGTGGGTGTGAAGTGGTATCTCACCTATATTTGCATTTCCCTAATAGCTAATAACATTGAACATCTTTTTGTATGCTTGTTGGCCATTTGCATATCTTCTTGGGAGAAATACTATTCAAATTCTCTGCCCATTTTTTAATTGGGTTGTCTCTTTTGTGTTGTAAGAGTTCTTCGTATGCTCCGGATATTAGACCCTTATTAGATCTATGACTTGCAAATATTTTCTCCCATTCTGTGGGTTGTCTTCACTTTCTTGATAGTGTCCTTTCACACAAAAGTTTGTAATTTTGATGTTCAATTTGTCTATTTCTTCTTTGTTTGCTTGTGCTTTTGATGTCATATCTAAGAAACTGTTGCCTAATTCAAGGTCATGAAGATTTACACTTATGTTTCCTTCTAAGAGTTACACTCATCCATCTTTACACATACCTAGAAACACACATTTAGGCTCATCTCCCCCACTTTTACTGACTCCTACATCCCCCTACATTGCTTCTCACACCTGCAGCTACATCCCTGACGTGCATGCCTGTTCATGCACAGATCCACTTACCTATCCACTTACCCATCCTCACATCCACTCTACATGTCGGCATATATAATGCTAATGCTTGCTGCCTCATGTACATACATGTCCCAATGTTCTCCTTCAATTCCCACGCATGTTAACCCTTGACCCTGCCTGGAACACATCTCTACAGCTCCCACCTCTCCCTAATTTCCCCTGACCCCCACCACTCCTGACCACTCTACACCCCCCCAGGCAGGAATTTGAGGCAGAGCGGAAGCCAGACCTGCGGCGAGATGTTTACCTCCAGGACATTCACTGCGTCTCCTCCCTGTGCAAGGCCTATTTCAGAGAGCTGCCAGATCCCCTGCTCACTTACCGGCTCTATGACAAGTTTGCTGTGAGTTGAGAGGCAGGGGCATGGAAAAGAAGGCTGAGGGGGTGGCTGCTCTGGTTCTGACATCCCAAGTGTGTCCAATGCCAGACAGAGCCCTAGTGATTCTGAATGACAGAGACTACATGGAAATGAAAAGACCCCTCCTTCCCAAATCTCCAAGCCCCACTACCTCTGCCCTCCCCTGTCCCTCTTCTTTCATTCTCCCTCCTTCCCCTAAGGTCTGCAGATCATACACAGCAGAGGGGTGAGATGGAGAGAGTAGAGACCAGGTGGTCAGAGGTGGAAAGCCCTTGGAAATCACCTAGACCAGAGCTTCTCTACACCTAAGAGAAGGAAAATCCTTTTTATTTATTTGTTTTGTGAGGAAGACCAGCCCTAAGCTAAGATCCGTTGCTAATCCTCCTCTTTTTGCTGAGGAAGACTGGCCCTGGGCTAACATCCGTGCCCATCTTCCTCCACTTTATATGGGACGCCGCCACAGCATGGCTGACAGGCAGTGCGTCGGCGGGCGCCCGGGATCCGAACCGGCAAACCCCGGGCTGCCGAGCGCGGACTAAACCGCTGCGCCACTGGGCCGGCCCCAGGAAAATCCTTTTTAGAAGTCAAAATTTTTTCAGGCTTGCGCCTCCATGAACTGTAATTGTATGTCAAACATCTTGTGAGTATGAAAACACGTGACAAAAATGCTATCCTGAATTGAGTGACACTTTTTAAATAAGCTGCATTGTACTGAGCGCAACAGCATTTAGAGACCCTGAGCAGCAGCGGCACACCGTTCAGCCCACACAGGCTAGTTTGGGTGGGCACAGGCCTTCCTGGACACCTTGGAATAACTCCATGGCCCCTGGGGCACCCACACGGTAGGACCACTGATGTATTCCAGTATCAAATTGTTACTGATGACGATGCTAAGGCAGAAAGTGGCAGTGAGTTGCTCAAGGTCACAAAGCTATTAAGTGGTACAGCCAAGATTCGGCTGCAGGTCTTGTGGGCCCCAAATTCTGAACTCTGTCTGTGTCAGTGTGCTTTGGAAGACCTGGGGTGAGGGATGCGTGGGGTACAGCACAGACTGTTCCTGAGAGTTTGGCTCAGAGCTCTGGGGAGCCAGCAGGGGCAGTGCTGGGTCACTGACTCCTGCTTCTTGAACTCTTCCCCCTAATCAGGAGGCCGTGGCAGTGCAATTGGAGCCTGAGCGCTTGGTCAAGATCCTAGAGGTGCTTCGAGAACTCCCTGTCCCGAACTACAGGTGTGTGGGGCTCCTCCCCACCCAGTCCTGACTCCCCACACAGCCTAGGCTCTCTCTCCACCTGGGGCCTTGACTTGTCCCTTCTCTTCCAGCTCCCAGGCCCCAGCCCTATCTCCTGCCCTGAGAGTTCCCTGTGTGACCCTGCCCCATGACACCCCCTTTCTGCAGGACCCTGGAGTTCCTCATGCGGCACTTGGTGCACATGGCCTCATTCAGTGCCCAGACCAACATGCATGCCCGCAACCTGGCCATCGTGTGGGCCCCCAACCTGCTGAGGTGGGCACGTGTGTGAGCGGTGTGTGGTGGTCCTGGGGGAGAGGCTACTCCAGGATCGGGTGTAGCTGTGTGAGTGCACTGGAGAGGGGCATGGGGTCTCCTGGAGCCCAGTGAGAAAGAGGAAGTTTCAGGATTACATTGAGTGGGATGGGGCTCACCCACTTGAGCCCCTTCTCTGAGCTTGAGTAAAGGCCCTAAGGGCAGGGTCCTTTTGCTTTCTTATATTGTATATGAGCTCAAGGACTGGAACAGGAAAGGTCCTTGTCAAATGTTTGTTGAGCAAATGTCTTGCAGTCTATTGGAGAACTGGCCTGCATATCACTTCCTGTGGTGCAAGGCAGACTATGAGAAGTCCTGATATTCATTATAAACAAGGCACCTTGGCGTGCAAAGGAAGGAGAGCTTAATCCTGAGGAGGGTGTCCTGGAGGCTTCCTGGAGGAAGTGGCATTTGAGACTTGAATCATGCACATGGTTTAAGAGGGGGAGGTGGGGTTAAGGGCATGCAGGGGAAAGGGTATAAGGTATTTTTAGGGAGAATTCAGATGGAGAAGTGGTGGGTCTGGAGGGAGAATAACTCCACATCTCAATAGGTCTAAGGACATAGAGGCCTCAGGCTTCAATGGGACAGCAGCCTTCATGGAGGTGCGTGTGCAATCCATCGTCGTCGAGTTCATCCTCACACATGTGGACCAACTCTTTGGGGGTGCTGCTCTCTCTGGTCAGTGTCCTTCCTGCCCACCACATCACCACTCTTTGTCTCGGGAGTCATGTCAGAGTTATAGAGGGCCTGAAAGATCACCTAGTTCAGTCTCCCAGTTTTGCAGATGAGAAAACTGAGTCTCATAGAGAGATGTTGCTTATGGTGACATGGAGAAGACCCTGGAGAGATAACAGCTCAGTCAGCACTTGAGCAGGCCTCTTCTGCTCTCAGTCCAGGGTGTAGCTTGACCTCTTTAATTACTGTCCTGGCTCTCAAGGCTAGGCACTGATCATTCCACCCCCAGCCCACCAGGCCAATGTCCTGGGATCTCCTGGCTGGGATCTCTTTGCCCCTGAGGACTCCCTCTTGAGGATCTAGACATGGAGGGTCTGTCTCCAGGGGTCTCTGAGTATATCCCTAACAGGGTAGTTGGTGAGTGGGAGGGTACAATGAGGAGCTGGGCACCTGAGCACCCTCTCTTGTCTCTGCTCCTGGCTGGCCAATACTTCTTTTTTCCTAGGTGGTGAGGTGGAGAGTGCATGGCGATCACTTCCAGGGGCCCGGGCATCGGGCAGCCCCGAGGACCTTATGCCCAGGTCCCTGCCCTACCACCTCCCTAGCATCCTGCAGGCTGGCGATGGCCCCCCACAGATTCGGCCCTACCACACTATCATTGAGATTGCAGAGCACAAGTAAGGCCTCCTTCCTGGGCCCTTCTCCCCGGCACTGACCACCAGGTCCCAACCCCAGTGATTTCTCCATTCCCTCCAGGAGGAAGGGGTCTTTGAAGGTCAGGAAGTGGAGGTCTATCTTCAATCTGGGTCGCTCTGGCCATGAGACCAAGCGTAAACTTCTGCGAGGGGCTGAGGACAGGGGTAAGTCTGGGGGGACGTACGGGGAGCTCTGCCAAGGGTGTGCCAGGCCCTGGCTCTATGAGCATCCCTATCTTGCAGAGGACAAATCCGATAAAGGGACTCTGCGGCCAGCCAAGAGCATGGACTCACTGAGTGCTGCGGCTGGGGCCAATGATGGTGAGTATAGGTGTGCACTCCTGTGTGTGTGTGTGTGTGTGTGTGTGTGCATGCATGTGCCTGTGAGCATCTGTGTGGAAGCGTCTGTGAATGTGTCTGCGAGGGAATAACAGTATTGTGGAGGAGACCACCGTGTGTGCATTCCTCTGTGTGTGTGTGTGTGTGTGTGTGGCCAAGTGTGCTTACTAATTTCAAAAATATGTAATGAGTGGTATCAGCCACAGTGCCAGATGCTAGGTTTACAGTGGTGAGCTTATCGTATAATCTATGGGTGTGTTCATATGAGTGTACATAGAGGGACAGCGTGGTGTGTGTGTGTGTTGGGGGGGCAGTAGTGATGGCCAGTGACTGTATCTGCAGGGAGGGAAGGGGGATTCTAGGTATGTGTAGGTGGGATGATCTCTGACCTGCTGGCTGTGAAGGGTCTGCAGTAGTGGTCAAGGAAAGCTGGGCCTGGTGCCTTCCAGGCTGTCCTTCCTCTCATGCTTGAGAAAGCAGGGGTCATTCTCCAGAGCCTTCCTGAGGTGTCCAGGCCCCTCGCCTCTGAGGCTATTGCCTACCTCTCTCTCCTCCACAGAGCCAGAGGGGCTGGTGGGACCCAGCAGTCCTCGGCCAAACCCGCTGCTGCCGGAGAGCTTGGAAAATTACTCTGTGGAGGCAGCAGAGGGTGAACAGGAGCCTGAGGCAGAGGCACTGGGCGGCACGAACTCTGAGCCAGGCACACCACGAGCTGGGCGGTCAGCAATCCGTGCTGGGGGCTGCAGCCGTGCAGAGCGCTGTGCTGGTGTCCACATCTCAGATCCCTACAATGTCAACCTCCCACTACACATCACCTCTATCCTCAACGTGCCCCCAAACATCATCTCTAACGTCTCCTTGGCCAGGCTCACTCGTGGCCTTGAGTGCCCTGCTCTACAGCCCCGGACAACCCCTGCCTCTGGCCCTGGCCCTGGCCCTGGCCTTGGCCCCGGCCCCCCAGGTGAGGACCCAGGCACTAGAAGAGGGGACTAGAACTCTAGGCTAAAGCTCTGATGCTGGGGATCTGCTCTGGGAAGGGCAGAGGCCTCAGCCCTGGGGCTTTGGGTGGTTACCTTCAACTGCCTCCCTGGATTCCAGGTTGGGGGAAATCCAGTAATATTATTAGATTGTGTGAAATTCATGGAGAAAGGATCTCTGGCAGCCTTCAGATCACTGATATACCCAAGAATGGGGGTCTGTGTCAGACATAGATAGCAGGGGTTAATAAGTACAAGGTGGGAATATATAATAGGTGATGGTAATAATAATATCAACATTAATACTAGCTAACATTTATCAAAGACTTACTATAAGCCAAGTACTGTGTTAAGGACTTTGCAGACATTAGCTTATTTCATTTTCTCATAATCTCATGACACAGGTATGGTTGTTATTCTTATGTTACAGCAGTGGAATCGGAGACTTGGGTGAAGCAATTTGCTATTAATTTAGGCAGGAGGTGGTAGATCTGGGATCTGATCTTTGCTCTGACTCCAGTTCCTGAAGTGTCACTGATGAGAAGTACTGAGGCAGCACAGGGTAGCGTGTAAGGACATGGGCTACAGAGTTAAGTAGACTTGGGTTGAAATTTTGGCTGTGCCACTTACTGTTTTTGTGACTTTAGACAAATCTCTCTGAGTCTCAGTTTCCTTAAATGTGACATGGGGATGAATATCCTACATTATAGGGTTGTTTTGTGGGGAAAATAAGATAATGAATTGTAAAATTTATAGCATGGTGCTTGGCACCTGGTGGGAGCTCAATAAAAGCAGCTATAAGCCAACAGTTAGGGATATTGGTCTGAGAGGATCAGCCACATGGAGCATCTGTGCCGGGAGTGTTGGGCTCATACTGTAGCAATGATAGGAAGATCCACATTGGAAAGGGTCAGGGCTGGTCTTGACCTTTGTATTCCTGGGACCACCTCTCTCTCAACAGATGAGAAGTTGGAGGCAAGTCCAGTCCCAGGTCCCCTGGCTGACTCAGGCCCAGCGGACATGGCCCCTGCCCTGGAGGACTGCCTGTCCCAGGAGGTGCAGGATTCCTTCTCCTTCCTAGAGGATTCGAGCGGCTCAGAGCCTGAGTGGGTGGGGGCGGAGGATGGGGAGGTGGCCAAGGCAGCAGCAGCAGGAGCAGCCTTCTCCCCTGGGGAGGACGACCCTGGGATGGGCTACCTGGAGGAGCTCCTGGGAGTTGGGCCTCAGGTAAGGAGGAGCTTTGCTGGGTTTGGGGGTGGTAAGGAATCCAGAGGGTGGACAGGGCCACCCGGTCCTGAGCCATAATGCTGTGTCTACAGGTGGAGGAGTTCTCTGTGGAGCCACCCCTGGATGACCTGTCTCTGGATGAGGCGCAGTTTGTCCTGGCTCCCAGTTGCTGTTCCCTGGAGTCTGCTGACCCAGGGCCTGAAGCAGAGGAGGAAAGTGGGGAGGAAGTCTTCCTGAGTGCCTACGATGACCTAAGTCCCCTCCTGGGGCCCAAATCCCCAACCTGGGAGGGTCCAGGCAGTCTGGAAGAAGAGGCAGCAAGGTGTGGAAATCAGGAGGCTCCAGGACAGGCTGAGGGAGAGCAGACATGCTGGGAAGTTGGAAAGGACAAGGATGCTGAGCCTGGAAGCAGATGGGACATCAGGGAGGAGGCTGAGGGGAGTCCAGAGAGCAAGGTGGAAGCTGGAGAGGCTGGTAAGAAAGAAGGGGAGGCTGGGGGAAGCCAAGAGATGATGGCCCATTTGAGAGAAGGGAGTGGGGAAGAGACAGAGGGCAAGGGAGAGGAGTCCAAGGGTCAGCAGGAGCATCAGAGTAGGGAGGAAGCTAAGGGTGTGGAGGAAGTAGGAGGAGAGCAGGGTAAAGACAAGGAGGAGGAAAGAAAGACAGAGAGAGGGGAAGAGACTGAGGAAGGAGAGGAAGCCCAGGTAGAAGCCAGAAGGGACCCAGAGCACAGGGCCCAGGAAAACCAAGTTGCTGAAGAGAGCTGGGAAGTTGTACACAAACAAGAGGCTGACGGAGGCAGAGAGGATGAGGTCAAAGGACTGAGTGGGGATGGGGACCAAGAAGGAAGAGAAGACCAAGGAGATGGTGAAGACAGCAGAAGCCCAGAAGAAGCAGCTGAAGGAGGAGTAGCGGAGATGAGCAAGGAAAGGGAGAGTGGGGATGGAGAAGCTGAGGGAGACCAGAAGGCTGGGGGTGACCATTTAGAAGAGGGCTCTCTCCCTGAAGGGTCACATGTAGAGTCCCTGGAGGTTGACAGTGCCAAAGAGGGCAATGCCCAGTCCTCTGAAACAGAACAGGCAGTCCCACAGCCACCCCGGCCAGAGGAGATGGAGCCTGAGGGGCAGCCCAGTCCAGAGGGCTGCAATCTGTGCCCCTGTCCCTTTGGCTCAGCTGGCAGTGTGGGCATGCACCTGGCTTCCACCTTGATTCAGGTCCAACAGGTCCGCTCTGTGCCTGTGGTGCCCCCCAAACCACAGTTTGCCAAGATGCCCAGTGCAATGTGTAGCAAGATCCATGTGGCACCTGCAAACCCATGCCCGAGGCCTGGCCGGCTTGATGGGACTCCTGGGGAAAGGGCTTGGGGGTCCCGAGCCTCCCGCTCCTCTTGGAGGAATGGGGGCAGTCTTTCCTTCGATGCTGCTGTGGCCCTGGCCCGGGACCGCCAGAGGACTGAGGCTCAGGGAGTTCGGCGGACCCAGACCTGTACTGGGGGTGGGGACTACAGCCTCAACCCCAGAACTTCCCCCTGTAGCATGATCCCTGCTCATTCTCTTCGGCCCGTTAGCTGCCTGGAGCTCCAATCTGAAGGCACAGAAGGGTCTGGACCCCGGAGTCGGTTTAGTCTGCCCCCCAGAGAACCCCAGCCCCCTGACCCCCTTACACCCCCCCAGCGCCGATCGTATGCATTTGAAACACAGGCTAACCCTGGGAAAGGTGAGAGACTGTGATTAGGACCAGGGCACTGGGCAAAGGGGACAGTGAGTTATCTTGAATCTCTGGGGTCCCTGACTAGCTGTCTCTTCTGCAGCCTGAGCAGCTGTAGTGCCCAACTCTACAGGCTTTGGCCCTCCAGCTTCTCTTTTTGACTGTGGGAGGCACTGCCTTGGTTGGTTTACCTGAGCTTGTCTCAGACACAAAGCACTCATCCCTTAGGAGATTCCCAAGCAAGTCACCAAGATCCTGTTCCCAGGGAGTGAGGTCATTGGCCAAAGGGAACAAAGAGTAGGCAGAAAACTTAGAAGTTTCTCAAAGTGAAGAAAGAAGGGGGAACTCCAGCCAAGTTCCTACCCTCCTCTGAGGCTGAGAACTTCTCTTCATGGAAGCCCAGGGTGGAGGTGGGGAGGACAGGGCCAGGTCAGAGCGTATTACACACAAACAATTCTAGAGCTGCCCATCCTTGTTCTGCTCTTGGGCTCTTGGATACCTCCTGACCCTCTTAGTTCCAGATTAAGAGGAACATGTCCAGAAAGTTCTTTGAAGGCCTCAGTGTTTGTTGGAGGGACTAGCCCCCTTTCCAGCTCCTCCACCCTCTTCCTCTGGTCACCTTAAGGAAGAGAGGTCCTGTACAGATCTCTCTGGTCTCTCCTTTTTCCTTTGGAAAAACTTCCTCCTATTTCAGGGAAGGGAAATGGAGTCACTCAGACTCCAGATAGGCTGGGGCCACAGGTCCCATTCTAGTAAGGGGTAATGTCTCAGAATAAAAGTTGTATTTTTACATGTAAATAGTGTGAAGTCTCATTATTCTTATTAAAGTCTCTGGTGATACATATATTTTCATAACTTTGGTCAAACGTTGTCTTTTACTTTTGTTCTTTGCGTGCTCTTCCTCAGTTGTTGTCATGGAGACCTGTGGCTAGAAACTAGAGCTGGGTTCATGGTGGTCAGGAAATGGGGAAGAGAAACTTATATTTACATAACGCTCATTATGTGCCAGTAAAGGCTAGGTATTCTACGTACATAGAATCTACGCCCTTGATTTTATTCAGTACACCTAACAATTCTGTACGGTTGCTACCGGTATCTCCACTTTGCGGACGAGGAAACTATAGCTAATTAAGTCAAAGGTTTGCCCAAGATCTCAGAGGTAAGAAGTGGCAGGGAAAGGTCTGAGACCCGAGTTTGTCCGGCTCCAGTGTCTGAACTCTTCCCATTACACCACACTACTCCAACTCCATTAAGGGTAGGTCCTAACTGAGAAGAATGGGAACAAAGATCCCTCTCACAGAAACTGCCTCACAAAAACTGGAGGCCTTGGGGGTCTCTGGGAGAGTGACTGCTGACGCTAACAGAAAAGAGTATGCCCAGATATATGCTAATCTCCAATAAGAAACACTTCAAAAAGGTGTCCTGATGCAAGATGGCCTCCCAAATAGCCCTTGTTAAAGATGGCGCCTCCGTCCGACGTCCCTCTCTTGCTCTAAACTGGCCTAACTCCCTTTTCTTGGAACTAAAAAGGCCCTGTCCAGCAGAAAGCAACAAAACTTAGTCCTCTTTCTCCCGTTCTTGCCGAAAGCGACTAGGACTTCACCGTCATTCTCCCGGGATTCCAGTGAATCCCTTCTTCCCGACCCCAGCAACAAGCCCCAAATCCGCTCCTTTAGCCCTTATCAAGATGGAGCGAACGGAAGTGGGGCGGCTCAGAAGCTGAGTGGGCTGGGCGGGTCAACAGAGACACTTCCGCCCCTCACCAACATGGCCGCGGGCTGGAAGTGCGCATGAGCAGCTGTCCATGGAGATACCCGAGTCCGGAGAGGGAGAACACGATCGGGGAAAATTGGCGGCTGGGGCGGCCTTAGCCGGTGAGTGCAGGACCGGACGGAGTCTGGAGACTGGATGGGCCGGCAGGGCGGGGCAGCCTTGATTTTGTTTTGGTTTTCAGGTTAGGGCACTCCTGGGGAGGAAGCCTTTGTTTTGAGGGAGGGGGCCGTGCCTGGTTCTTTTACCTCCTTACCCCCTTTTGTGGGCCGAACTCACTCCCCGCCCCCGAGCGCGCACGTCCCCGCCCTCCTGCGCTGCCAGCCGCGGGCCGGGGACCGTGGGGCTGCCGAGCCCCCGGCTGGCTTTCCTGCTTCTGCGGAGGGGCAGGGGCGCGGGTGAGCGCGGCGGGGCTGGCCGGGTCACGGCGCGGGCTCCCGGGATCGCCCCCGGCCGGCGCTCAGCTGCTAAGCGCCTGCTGGTTGGTGGGCCTGCAGGCAGACGCCGCATTCTCAGGCAAGGTCTAGGCGCCTGACTTCTTTCGGGACTTGATTATGTTTCCCTTTGTGTCCGGACTTAGCAAGGGCTCTTGCTGGGCCCTCCCTCGCCTGAGGGTGCACGCCACAACATCCTATCCCGGTTTCCGTGTCGCATACCCCTGATGCTCAGGAAATGCTTCCGGATGTCCAACTAAGATTTGAATAAGTAGCCTGACCCCGTTGCTAGGTGTCCTCAGAGGCTGCTCCTGGCTGACAGCTGTGGGCGATAGAGAAGCCTCCTGTGCCCTGCCCTCTCTTTCATTGCCTCCTCCTGCAGGCAGCGCATCAAGCCTGGAGGGGCACTTCCTCCTCAGGTTTGAGGATGGAGAGGTAGGTGGTCCCGAAACACTAGTGCTACTTCCCCTTAGGGAGTGGGATCTTCTTGCAGCGCTACGCGCTACTTCCTCCGGACGGTTTCACTTTCAGTTCCTCTTTTTTGGTTAACACTTTCCTTGGATACGGGCTTTCCAAGGCTCATCTGCTGAAGATTTTCCTTGAATAGGAAAGGTTTGGGGGACCTTAGGGGTAGAGGATTTACAAAAATCTTACCCCTTTCGTGTCCGAATTAGCTCATTGCTTTGTACTATGTGGCTATTTCTTTCTAGAGGCATGTCTGCTCGGCCCTTTGTTTTTCCTGTCCTCTGGCTGGTTGTCAGGGTCCTAAGGCAGGCACCTTGTAGATGCAGTCCTCCCCCATTGTCTCTTCTTCGAAACCCTGAGACTGGAGTTTTTTCCCTGCTTGCTGAGGCTCAGTTGATTTGGAGTTGTCATGGCAACATTTTAGCAACTATGTTGTTCTGCAGGAAGGCTCGGTGAATAAAATAGAAGGGGCTTGAAGATGATACACTTGGGCTTTAGGGTCTTTAACAAATGACGTAAATCTGGACACCCCAAAACTAGAGCCCTGTCAGTAGAATGGGGGCCCAAGGGCCATCTGATCTTTGTCATGGGGGGCGGGTGGCGTGGGGAGGGGGGGAGTTCCACTGGCACTGGGTTTCAGGTTTCCTCTTCCCAGATTTGAGAACAGAAATTTTTTAATTTTGTGCAGCAGTTTGTGGCTGAGAAGCTGGAAGAAGCATCAGCGTCCATGGCCCTGTGTTTTGTGATAGTGGCGGTCTAAACATGGCCCTTTGTAATCCCCATGATATGGCAGATCATAAAAGCTTTAATAATAATCCATGCAGAAATATGTTGTTTCTCAGTCTTCCAGTATAATTATCCCCTCTCCACCAGGAGTTGGGTGATAATGGAAGGGCAAGGAACACTATTTGTAGAGTTGCTTTTTCAATCACTGTAGCCCTCAGTATCATAATGAAGGAAGCTGACTGTCCCCTGCAGATGACTGGGTTATGTTCCTGGCTGTGCCTTCATGGAGCCTAGGTTCTAGAAATGGGGCTGTTCAGTTCCCTAGACTCACTGCAAACTCCCTGATTTCTACCAGGACTTAGGACTCAGGCCTGAGAGGCAGGAGATACGAAGACTTCCAAAGAAGGACCAGTTCCTCGGATGTGCCCCCTCACAGAGAGATGAAGGGGTGAGTGAAGAAGAGGTAGGGTCTGGGATGGAAGATGGAAGGCCTGGGAGAATGCAAAATGCCTCAGAGCACTGGCTCTGGAGTCAGGCAGATCTAGATTCAGGTCCCAGTTCCATCACTTACTAGCTGGATGATTTGGTTTCCCATCTATAGAATTCGAGTAGCGCTACCTACCTTTTAGTGCTGTTCTTAGTATTAAATAAGATAGTGCCTGTTAAGAGCTTAGCTAGTGCCCACGTACACAGTAAACACTCAGGAAATACTAGGTGTTGTTATTCTAACCTAACTTTTATCTGTTGGGAATGCCAGTGAGTTTGGGAGCCATATGTTACTGGGCTGGTGAGCTTTTCATTCACTCCTTCCCTATTCTTCCTTTTGTCCCTTCACAATCAGGCAGCAGAAAACAGCTGAAACGGAAGAGGGGACAGTGCAGATTCAGGAAGGTGAGTGGTAGAGACAGACCTGAGACCAAGAGCCCATCATGGCCTCTCCCCCTCCCCCATCGGCCCATCTCCTGTGCACCCTTCTTCTTCTGAATGACATGCAACTGGAACAGAGGGAGAAAGGCAGTAACTCCCAGACTTTTCCTTTGCTCTTTTAATTCAGGTGCAGTGGCAACTGGGGAGGACCCAACCAGTGTGGCTATCGCCAGCATCCAGTCAGCTGCCACTTTCCCTGACCCCAACGTCAAGTACGTCTTCCGAACTGAGAATGGGGGACAGGTAAGGGAGGGGGCCAGGTGGCTGCAGGTGTTACCTGGGTTGGGATTGAGGGAGGTAATTGAACCTGTCTTGGGGAGACCTGGCTTGGAGGATCAGGTGAAGATGTGGCCTGGTGGTGGGGGGACTTGGAGTATGAGGTTTGGAGTAGAGATTGGGGTGGGGTAGGGGCTCTGCTGAAACCTCTGTATGGGGGAAGAAGGGGGAATGGCTGAGTCCCTGTCTCTGAAGGACTCTTGCGTTGGTGTCCTATTCAAGAGAAGCTTTATGAGGGGCCCTGAGATCCCCAGCACTTACTCCCTTCTCTTTTCCCTTCCTTCCCCTTTCCTCCCTGCTTCTAGGTGATGTACAGGGTGATCCAGGTGTCTGAGGGGCAGCTGGATGGCCAGACTGAGGGGACTGGCGCCATCAGTGGCTACCCTGCCACTCAATCTATGACCCAGGTACAGGGGTATGGGCTGGGGAGGGGACTAGAGCTCTGAGTAGTAAGATGAAGAAGGGAACCAATAGGACGAGGGGTGAGGCTAGGGGTGGTGAGGCATCTGGGCTGCCTTGTCCCAAGGCACTAGGCTCTCCCTTTCTGGATGTTTCTCCCTCCCTCCCCCAAGGGATAGAAGCTGCAGAGTAGTTCAGTGGGAAGTATCTGACTGTCACTGGACTCTGTTCTCTTGCTCCCCTTCCAGGCGGTGATCCAGGGTGCATTCACCAGTGATGATGCAGTTGACACAGAGGGGACAGCTGCTGAGACTCACTATACTTACTTCCCCAGCACTGCAGTGGGAGATGGGGCAGGGGGTACCACATCGGGGAGTACAGCAGCTGTTGTTACTACCCAGGGCTCAGAGGCACTACTGGGGCAGGCGACCCCTCCCGGCACTGGTGAGATATTGTGTGAGGATGCTGGCTGGAGGGGCTAGCACAGGCTGTGGGACATGGCTGGTGGGCAGTGGGCCTTTACTCATGACCCCTTAATGATCACTAAGACCTGAGCTGGCAGTGAGTCTGGGGCTGCCCTTCTAGCAGGAGGAAGTATGTTCTTTTTAAAGGAGGGTCCCAGGGTCCTGGCCTCAGAGCCTGGGGAGGTTCCTAGGTCCATGTCCTGACAGAACCTGCCCTGCGTCTTCACAGGTCAATTCTTTGTGATGATGTCACCACAAGAAGTGTTGCAAGGAGGAAGCCAGCGCTCCATTGCTCCGAGGACCCACCCTTATTCCCCGTAAGTAACCCTTGTTTCTTCTCAATTACCCTGAGTGGTCTTGATCCCTGCCAAATCTGTAATTCCTTATCCCAAACTCCAATCTTATTTTCTGTCCCTCCTTCACTCTGGCCACCCTGGGATCTGTTGTTAGGAAGTCAGAAGCTCCACGGACAACTCGGGATGAGAAACGCAGGGCTCAGCATAATGAAGGTAGGTACGATCCAGGTGTGAAGCTAGCAGCTGTGTGGGGGGACTGGGGACAGCAGGATGTCTGAGGGCGGGGGAGGTTAGGTGATTTCACATGGGGCCTGTGGTGAGTTCTCACTGAGTCACCTCGTCCTCCAACTTTGCCCCACAGTGGAGCGCCGCCGCCGAGACAAGATTAACAACTGGATTGTGCAGCTATCCAAGATCATCCCAGACTGCTCCATGGAGAGCACCAAGTCTGGCCAGGTCATGGAAAGACCCTGGTAGTGGGCAGGATGCCTGAATTCTGTCTCCTGGTATTGCTTCCAGAAATGGTAGAGAGTGGGCACACATGGCAGTAGTCTTTTCTTACCTCCCTGAGGTTCCTGTATCCCTGGGAGATATTATACCACCAACCTTAGGGGAAAATGAGGTCCAAAATGTGAATGTGCTTTTGGAAAGCAAGCCAAGTATCTTATATCCTAGTTCTCATTTTGTTGGCTTTTTCTTGCAGAGTAAAGGTGGAATTCTATCCAAAGCCTGTGATTATATCCAGGAGCTTCGGCAGAGTAACCACCGTTTGTCTGAAGAACTGCAGGGACTTGACCAATTGCAGCTGGACAATGATGTGCTTCGACAGCAGGTCAGACCCCTGTCCTCAGTATAGCCGTCCTCCACCCCCACGGCCACTGACCCAGTTTGGGACTCCTTACTTCGTTGTCCATAGAGAAGGCTTCATCTTTTTCCTGTCACCAGTGGATGTCTGAATAAGTTCAGGGACTTGGCTGTGCCAACTTTTCTACCCATTCCCCTTACTGCCTCCTTCCCGTGTCAGGTGGAAGATCTTAAAAACAAGAATCTGCTGCTGCGAGCTCAGTTGCGGCACCACGGAGTAGAAGTCGTCATCAAGAATGACAGCAACTAACCATGGGGATGGAGGGGCTTTGGGCCCAACAGCCCCTTTCTGAGAACTGCAGATAGCCCCAGAGCAACAGGCTAATCCCGTGCCCCTTTCCTTCACTGCCCACTTCTGGCATGGGACTGGGGGGAGCTCAGAAGGCACGTCTTTGAACTGAGGCCCTGTGATAGAGCAGCCTGCAGTGGTGTGAAACATATACGTGGACGTGTACTGACAGCCTTGCCCAACCCCACCATGCAGCCCTTGGGTCCTTGTGCTCCTCTTGCACAATGCATGTGCTGCCTCCATGCTGGATACTGGACACACTAAACTGGGGGGCTTGCCCTGTGCTTGCTTAGGGTGCCAGCAGAGGGTCTGCTGACAAGGCTTGCCCCAGGACTCTGGCGCTTCCACTGGTTCTTCCTTTCCCTGGAGCTCAGATGTACGCCTGAGGACTCTGGGGAACAGGCTTTAGCAAGAAGTAGGGGAAAGGATGCTTAGCAGTGGCTGCTGCCCCAGGAAGAGGAGATTGGCCAGCAAGCAGCTAAGGCCTATGCAGAAGTCTTGAGCCAGGGAGAACAACAGGCAGGGGCCCACTTGGGGCCTTCCCCCTTGTGGGGACGGTTTTCTTTTCTTTCTTTCTTTCCTTTTTTTTTTTTTTTTTAAGATAAAATGTTCAGAGCCTCAGTTGTCTCCTGTCTTTCCTCCTTTTATGGGCCCCAGGGCGGAAGGGAGGGGGCACATTTGCACTTTGACCATAAGGGTTGGGCCAAGATTAGGGTGGGGTGCTGCTCCTGTACTCATTACTCTGCGTCCTAGTACCTGGGCCGGACCCGTGCGTCATTGCCCGCCCACACCCGGCAACCGCAGAGATTTCTCTGGCGTGCGGGTGTTAGCTGCACCGCTGACAGGTGCTGCGGAGGCAGTGCGGGAGGCGGTGCCTTCGCTTCCGGTTCCGGTCTCTGCTTTTGGAGGGCGGGAGAGATGCTGCAGGCTCGGAGGGGGCGGGCCGGGGCCGCATTCCTGCGGTTCGCAATCGCGGCGCGCACGATGGCTGGAGGTACCTGCGGGGGCCACCTGGGACCCCGTCCTGTTCTACATGTGGCCCCCGGGAGCGCTGTGTGCGGAGGGGGGCGGCGAGGGGCGTGGCTGAGAGGGCCTGACGTACACCCCCACCGGGTTGGGATGCTGCCGGGTGAGGGGCGCCTTGGCAGCCGGGCCTTGTAGTCCCGTCCCCTTCAAGGCTCTCGTGCCCCCTTCCTCAGCGCCCACGGTCTCGCTCCCTGAACTCCGTTCGCTCCTAGCCTCTGGCCGGGCCCGACTCATCGATGTGAGATCTCGGGAGGAGGCGGCAGCTGGGACCATCCCTGGGGCGCTCAACATCCCGGGTATGGGATTGAGAGGGGATGCTGAGGTGGTGGAGTAGAGACAGTCGGGGGCGGGGGGGGGGGCAGTTCTTAGCTAACGGGACCTCACGTAGGATGGCGTGGGAAAGGCACTGGTTACAGGTGTCCTGCATTCCCTTAAGCCCCCACCCCCCATAAGCTTCCTTAGAGAAGGGCTGATGGGAGGCGGATCCTGGCAGCGGAACTGATCCTTCCAGTTTGAGGGGATAACAGGCGGTGAGGAAGGGGCCGACCAGCTTCTCTATAGTTGACCTCCCGGAGGCCTGGGTCTGCCTTCTGCCTTCTCACAACTCGGGAAGTGGCTCCTTTTCAAAAGTAGTTTGGCTGACTTTCTGCACTGGTAGGCTGTATGCTGTCCTTGAGCTTGGCGGGGGTGGGGGGTGGGTGGCCACCATGTGTTGTTTTGTGGCCCCCTGGAGATTTGTTCCACCACCAGGACCCAGTCCTTCCAGGCCCAACCTCACCTGAGGTTGCCAAACTGCCGGCTTTCCATTCTGTCCTCTTGACTCCTCCTCCTAGTGTCTGAGTTGGAAAGTGCCCTGCAGATGGAGCCAGCTGCTTTCCAGGCTTTGTACTCCACCGAGAAGCCAAAGCTGGAAGATGAGAATCTCATTTTCTTCTGTCAGTTGGGCAAGCGGGGCTTGCAGGCCACGCAGTTGGCCCAGGGCCTTGGATACACAGGGTATGGTGTAGGGTGTATGGGGAAGGTGTGAATTGCTAGCTGGGAGTGACTGGGAACTCCCTTTGGGCCTGTCCTTCCCTCACCCTTCTTTGTCTCCACAGGGCTCGCAACTACGCAGGGGCCTATAGAGAATGGTTCCAGCAGGAAGGTTAGGTAGAAGATGGCTTACTGATCGCCCCCTTCCTCCCCTGCCCATGGCCACTTTGACTAAGGGTGATGAAGGGGCTGACTTGTTGGGCTGGGCAACTCCTTATAGTGCTGTGCACGCAAAAGCATCGAATAAAGAGCATTTAATCAAAGTATTGGAAGCACTAAATTTGTCAGGTGGACTGAAAACTGTTCTGATCTTAATCTAGACTTCAGTTCAGCCCCAGGTCCTTCTCCCTTCCAGCATTCATGTACGCTGCCACCCCCCCCCCCCACACCAAAATAAATAAATAAATAATCCAGCAGTTTCCTGAGACTACAGTTCTCCTTCTAGAACAATTGTTTTCAGCCCAGGATGCACATCAGAATCACCTGGTAGCTTAAAAAAAAAAAAAGTTTGGGCCCTATCCCAGATTTGGAAGCTCAAGGGTGGGATCTGGGCATTAGTGGTTTTAGGAGCCCCTCAAGTGATTCTAATATGCAGTCAGGAGTCAGAACCACTGCTCTAGACCACAGGTCAGCAAACTATGGCCCTGCTTGGCCTTGCAGCCATGACCATTCATAGACCATTGTCTGTGGCTGCTTTTGTGCAAAAATGACAGAATAGTTGCAACAGAAACTATATGTCCTTCAAAGCCTAAAATTTTTACTCCGGTCCTTTATAGAAAAAGTTTGCCTACCATTGCTAGAGGGTCCTTCAGGTCCTCAGGTCCGGACTCACTGCCCTCAGACTTTGTCACGGGGTTGAGGAAATGAAAGGGCAGTCCCAGGCTGTTGGGTGAAGGAATGGGTGCCAGCCTCCCTCCCTACAGATGTGTCAAACAGATTACAGGTGTGAGGAGCTCCTCCTGTGCCACCAAAAACAGGTCGCAGTTTTTATCAACACTCTTCTCTGATCCCAAATTTTGGATTTAACAAAATTTAATTGGTTAAAAAAAAATGAAAAAGCACATGCTTACTGAGACAAAATTCAACGCTACTCAGCAGGTATAAAACTTCCCTCTAGCATTTTGCACAGTTTCATGCATATCCTTCCAGAACTTTAAAAAATTTTAATGGCAGAGTTTTGACTTCTTAAGTTTGACTTGTAAAAATTTTATCCCTTTATTTGTGGAAGAGAAAGTTGGATCAGAGATGGACCCAATTTTCTGATTTCTGAAGAAATTCCTTCAGACATTTCCTATATTCCTTGCCTTTCTCTCACCACCTTTCCCTCTTCCCTTCTGCCTTCTGAACTGTACCAGTCCTCCTTCATCTTTTACCTCACAGTCTACACTGCACACTCTACAAAATCTTCCATTCATCTGGGCTCTTTACCTTCTCTCACAGAGCTGTCCCACTCTCTCACTGGGCTAATCACAATACATTACTGTCTGAGCTTAGTTGGACATTGGGTCTGGAGATAAAGTTGAAATATATGAAAGAGTCTAGCCCAGGGTCTGGCAAATAGTATGTGTCACTCCTTCCCCAAATACCCAAATCCCTTTGGTTCTCAGACTGGTTGGGAAATTTTTCCTGGGGTCTTATTTCCCTCTTTGAATCTTAACTGTTCTACTCTTTTTTTCCCTCTGCAGGTATTGTAATTTGATTATACCATTTCTTTTCTTTTTTCAATTGAGGCATAATTTATCTACAATAAAATGCACAGTTCTGAAGTGTTCAGTTCATTGAGTCCTTCCTGGCTTGCCAACCTATACTGTTTGCTTTCTTCAGTTTAGCTGATGAGGGTTACAGAGGATCCTGGAAGTAAGCTGAGCTGGCCCATTACATGACCATGCCCTCTGGCTTGATCATTGCTAAGAGAACATTCCTCTTTCTCCCTCGTTAACTGTTTGCTTCATAATCTTGATAGGCTGTTCCAACCCATTACCTTGCCCTTTCAAGTTCTCTTTCCATTTCCTCATAGCTAACTATTTCAGCAGGGGAGGCTGAAAAGCTCGAGTTTAGGCCAGTTCTATCTCCTTCCCTTGCCTTCTGCCTTCCTTTCTATGCTACGTTAGACTCTTCCTTCTCACCATACTTTACCCCAGGTTTCTGTTGGCCTTATACTGGTGTCATCACAGCTACACTACATTTTTGTTGTTTATCTCTCCCAATTGATTGTGAGCTTCTCAAAGGCAGGAACTAGCTTTCATTTCTTTATCTCCAGTGCCTGGAATGAACGTGAGTTCTCAGTAGGTGTTTGTTGAGCCTCACTAGCCTCCCAACTTTCAGAATCTTCTAATATCAGCTTCTGAAACATCGCTGTCTGAGCAATCTTAAAATAACATTTTTATCTTATCAGTCAGAGTTGATAATTTACAATAGGTCCTTGTTGCCTAGTGACTCAAGCACACGTCTTGGCCTGGCCTTTTGAGCAGTCTGTAGTCTGGATCTGGCGTCACCTTGCCTTTCCAAACTTATCTTTCAGTGCCTGCTCCCATCAGGCTGGCTTCTTTAGTGGCCTAAGTAGACCCTACTCCTTCCTGACCCTGGCCTTTACTCACCATTTGCCCTGTTTGGGAAACCTCCAGTCTCTTTTGTACCACTCTGAGTTTCACAAGAATCAGAAGAATGTATTTGGCAGTACACTTGCTGTCCTCATCCAGAGGGCTTTTATATTGAAGGAGAAGGGAGAAAAATAACCAGATAAAATTATATAACTGAATTCCATGAAGGACACAAGAAACAGGAGAACAGTGGATAAGGAATACACCTCTATTGTGGCGCTTATCACTGTATTATAACTTGCAGGGCTCTTTGCCCTTCGACTGAGCTCTTTAAGGGGAGGGACTGTTTATTTCATTTTTGTCTGGCCAACAAGTAAACCACAACCTGGCATATAGGAGGTACTCAATAGATGTTGAATATTTAGTAATTCCCAGGGGAAAAAATGCAAGGGGAGAAAGTTGGGAATAATACTCATGAGTGGTAGCATGCTATTATATAAAGACCAAAGGCTGTGAATCAGCGTTCTGAGTTCTAGTTCTGACAGTGCAACTTAGCAGTCACTGCAAGTTACTTTTTAACTATTCCAACTCTCATTTTCCTTATCTGTAAATGGGGGTTAAAAGGATTATCTCTTTAGATAGTTGTGAAAGTTTACTAGGACAATATATGTAAACTGCCTGCCACACAGAACATGTGGATTGGGGCTGGCCTGGTGGTGTAGTGGTTAAGATTGTGCGCTCGGCTTCGGTGGCCCACGGTTCGCGGGTTTGGATCCTGAGCGCAGACCTATGCACCACTCATCAAGCCATGCTGTGGCGGCATCCCATATACAAAATAGAGGAAGATGGGCACAGATATTAGCTCAGGGCTAATCTTCCTGAGCAAAACGAGGAAGATTGGCAGGAGATGTTAGCTCAGGGCCGATCTTCCTCACACACACAAAAAAGCGGATTTAGAGATCTTCCTCACACACACAAAAAAGCAGATTTAGAGATGTATATACAAGTATGAATAATAAACACAAGAAAGTAAATAAAATAGCATGGGTATAACAGAAACTTGATGGAAGGGAACTTATGACTGGCAGTGGAAAAATATGTCATATTGAAAAGAAAATATATTTAATGGAAGAGTCAGACATAATAAACCTGCAGCTTGATGAAATTTTACAAAGTGGACACACTTATTTAACCACCACTGTGGTCAGAAAACGTACACTATATGATTTGAACCATTTAAACTGTGTTGAGACTTGCTTTATGGCCAAGTGTATGGTCAATTTCTGTAAATGTTCCATGAACACTTGAAAAGAGGATATATTCCACAGTTTTTGGGTGCAGTGTTCTACATGTGTCAATTAGATCCAGTCTATTAATTATGTTCAAATCTCTATCTCTACTAACTTTTTTCTGTTTGTTCTATCAGCTACTTAGAGAGGTATGTTTAAATCTCTCACTGTGATTTGGATTTGTATTTTCTCCTTTTAGTTCTGGCATTTTTACTTTATATATTTGGAGACAATGTTATTAGAGTGTACAAATTTAGAATTGTTATGCTTCCTCATGAATGGATCCTTTTCTCATTTTGTTCCTCTTTATCTTTGGTGATGCTTCCTACCTTAAAGTCAATTTTGTCTGCTCTTAGTACAATGATACCAGCTTCATTTTGGTTAGTATTGACATGGGAATAATAGAGCATGTCTCCTAGAATTCATATTAACCAAAGAAGAAAACACTAAGCAAGTTAGACACAAGAAGTGGACCACAGGAAAGCAGATTTTTAAAATTAAAAGAAAATATAGGTTAAGCTCATGGCCAGACACTCAAAAGAGAATGAGTCAAGAAAGTTGAAAGACCTCAGAAATTAGACTTGATAGTATTTCTCAATGCGAAATCCTTCCAGCTCATTCATTCTACTAGTATTCCCATTCCTAATCATATTCATCAACTTATCAAGACCTCCAATTAATTGACCTTTCCAAGATTTAGCTATTTATTATTTTCCTCCTAATCAAGTAGAATCCAAGCACGGTGGAATCATTCCTTTGCATAACTAGGAATAAACTTACCAAGAAAGTTTAAGACCTATATGAAGAAAATATTAAAACACAGTGAAAAGACCTTAAAAAAAGACTTGTACAAAAGAAAAGAAAAGACTTAGGAGATTCTTGGAGAGGAAGTCTCAATTTCATAAATATATCGGTTTAGTTGAAATTAAGAATAGCCAGAAAAGCTAGAAAAAGAACATCAATGAGGGGGAGGAAGCCCTACTAGCTATTAAAATATATAATAAATTGTTAGTAATTAAAACACTGTGCATGGATAGATAGATGGGTTCCATATCCCACACCATAAACCAAGATCAATTTCAAATGGACCAAAGATTTAAAGTAAAAATGGAAACTATCAAGAAGAATTCTTTTATTATCTTAAAGTGGGGAAGATATTTCTAACTTTGAGTCAAAATTTAGAAACCATTAAAGAAAAGACTGATAAATTAAAGTACAAAAAAAGCAATCAAAAGCCTTCTGCATGGCAAAAACAAAGAAACAAACACCACACAAGTCAAGTCAAAAGACAAACAGCATGGGCCAGCCCGGTGGTGTAGCGGTTAAGTTCACGTGCTCTGTTTCAACGGCCAGGGGTCCACAGGTTCAGATCCCGGGCGCGGACCGATGCACTGCTTGTCAAGCCATGCTGTGGTGGCATACCATATAAAGTAGAGGAAGATGGGCACGGATGTTAGCCCAGGGCCAATCTTCCTCAGCAAAAAGAGGAAGATTGGCAATGGATGTTAGCTCAGGGCTAATCTTCCTCACCAAAAAAAAAAAAAAAAGGAGACTAACATCAAACTGGGGGAAAAATTCAACTCATAGCATATATAAAGGGCTAATTCCTGGAATATATAAAGAGCCCTTACAATTGGATAAGAAAAAGACAACTATCCCAATTTAAAAAAATGAGCAAAACATGAAGAGACAGTTCACAGAATACACCTGAGTTTTAAATCTATGGGGATACTCAGGTTACTCATAATAAGAGATATGCAAATTAAAACTAAACTGAGGTTTCAATTTACATTTATCAGATTAGCAAAAATTCAAATGTTTGAGAAAACACTCTTTTGGCAAGACTGGGGAAAATAGATATGCTAATAGATTATGTAAATAAAAATTGGTACAACCTCATGGAGGGCAATTTGTCAATATCAATCAAAATAATAACTACATATATCCTTTGACCCAGCATTCACATTTCTGGAGATTTATCTTACAAATAAGCTTGCATCCACATGAAATGACATATGTATGAGTTTATTCATTACCTTATTTATATTAGCAAAAGACTGGAAGTAATCCAGGTATAAGTATCCAGGAAGTAATCCATCTGTAAGTTAAAACCGGCTAAATAAAAACATCATAAACATACAATAGAATATTATGTAGCTGTAAAGAAGAATGAGGAAACTCTCAGTGTACTCACAACGGATCTCCAAGATACATTGTTTGGTGAAAAATAACCTACCTTACACGCTACCTTTTGTGTAAAAAAAAAAAAAAAACCAAAAAACAAGTAAGGTAATATGGGTATATATTTATAATTGCTTATATTAGCAAAAAGAAACTCTGAAAGGACACAGAGAGAATTAGTAAAAACTTCCTTGCAGACCTCTTTAGCATTCTTGCTGCTCTCTCAATCCACTTGCCTAGGAAAATCCCAACTATGGTCAAACCCACTAACCACTTAACTCTTTCCTTGCAGTCAAACATCTGGAGTAAAATTCACACCAGTTTGACTGGTCTCTCTTTAAATTATGTCCAAAATATCTAGTAGGCTCTTAACATGCTCACCAGTCCTAAAACACTTCCCTAATGTGTTCGGTTTCTGTCTCCACGTCTCCCCACTCTTTAGATCTCTTAAACTTTCTTTTTCCTCTGCTAATGGCTTTACCTCATACTCCATTGAGAACAGAAGAAATCAGACTGAATTTCCATCATCTTCCCACCAAAAAAGGTATCAACTACACCATATACTTCCCTCTTGTTATGGTGGATGGTTGTCTCTGCTCTCTTTTAACCCTCAACTTGAGCTCTGGATCCCATCTCCTCTCCTCAAGAACTTGGTACTGCAACTATCCCTTCTTTTTCATACATCATTCATTTTTTTTTCCCTTTCTACTGGATCATTGCCATTAGCATACAAGCATTTCCATGTAAACAAAATACCTACTCTGCCTTCATCGAACACCCCTCCAGCTGCTGCTCCTTTTCTCTCCTGCCCTTCTCAGCAAAATCTCTATTGAACTGTCTATAGTCAGAGTCTTTATTTCCTCAATTTACATTCTCTCCTCAGCCTACTCCATGTAGTTTCTTTTTAAATTGAGGTATAATCGACATACCATACAGGTTTTATTGCCTATCCTACTACTCCATTGGAATTTCTTTCAAGGTGACCCTTGAACGACACACCGATTAGTCATTAGATGTAGGTGACCCTGGGAAGGGATTGTGCCCTTGGCCTAGGTGCCTCTCTTCAGTGGAGGCAATTCCCAAAGGTGCCAACAGCTGGGGGAATAAGTCCTTCATTCCTGAAGGGGAGTCTGAGTAGCACGTCATAGCACCCAGTCAGTATGTTTGTATGTGCACAAAACCCCACATTCCAAAAAGGATGAAAAGAATTAAAAAAAATATGTCAGGGCTAAGGGAAAATTGAATAGCATAGTCAGATGAAGTCAGGATAAAGAGAGATGAAGTTAGGAATGCATGTCAACTTCTGGACTTGAATTGCAGATTTGGATTTGGTCTTCCCAGAGACCAAAGCAAAATGACTAACAGGATTGATTATAAAATTCAAGGTATCCATAAGACAAATACATGACAGAAGCACAGTGTCTCTCAACAGGAACATCTGACAATATCAATACCTAAAGTGCTATTAATGTACCATGCCAGCTTGGAAACAGGTCACCTCAGGATTCTGTTTTCGATTCCATGCTTGTTCAATACCTTTATTAACCTATTGGATTAGGTCATAGAAAGCATGTTTATGAAACTTGCATATAAGACAAATTCAGGTGTGACTGCTAATATATTGGATGACAGAATCAAGATTTATGTTTAATAATCCCTTTAAAAATCCCCAGAATTTTCTACTTTGCAGACAAACTCACCAGCCTGAAGTTTACAAAATCTGCTCTTTTTTTGAAAGGCTACAGAAACAAATGTCAATGACAATGCAATTTAAAAATTTATTATTCATTTAAGCAACTTTATGGGAAAAGGAACTCAGTGACTATAAAATTATTTGCATAGTCTGAAATTACTTTCATGCTTTGTAAACGTATACCACAAATGTTTTACATAAAAATAACTGGGAGACACTATTAGTAATGACTTTTTTATTTAATTTTAATTATTAACATCATTTCAGGTATACTTTTCTATACATTAATATTTCATTTTCACAACAAAAAGATATAAAATGGAATAGGGATAAATGCAAAACGTACTTTGGTTAGGAAACAAGTGCACAAATATAGGACGTGAGAGACCTGATTTAATAGTAGTCTAAGTGAAAATAAAAGGCTTATGGGTTTTAGTTTGCTACAAATTGACTATAACTCAATAGTGTAATATGGCTATTATATTTGCGAATGAGTTCTTAGACTGTAAATAAGGGTGATGAAAGTAGATACCATTTCAATACTTAAAATGTACCATGCCCTGTGCTAAGCATATGATGTGTATTATATTATTTCACCCTTATTTTGCCACAAGGTAGATGATATTACCATCATCATAACTACCTTCTGGATGCAGAAAGTTTCAGAGATGTGAACTAGCCAAAGAGAGATAGCTAGATATTGGGGAACTGGGTCTGAACTGACATCTGTCCATCCCATAGAGAGATGGTTTCTCCAGTGCCTGGTTCATGAACAAACAAGGGACTATCAAAAGGAGGGAGATTAATTATGGGCTAGGAGGCTTGTCAAACTGTGCCATATGAAGACTACTCGAAGGATATAAAGATGTTTAGCTTGGAGAAGGAAAAACTAGAAGGCTCATAATAAGTATGTTAAAATACTTGAAGGAAGGGCTGTCCTCGGCAAAGAATAATGAGATATTTTGTTTAACTCCAGAGAACAGTGGCTGGAAGTTACCAGGAGGCAGATTTCCACTTGTTGGAAGGATATTTTAATGATTAAGAGTTGTACAAAAAGCAGAATGGTCTACCTTGAGAATTTTTAGAAGAGTTTAAGTAGAGGATGTCTAAACTCTGGGTGGTCGTATGGGCCCACCTGTGAAGGGTGAGAGGACGAGCTAAGTGACCTCTGAGATGACCCTTCTACCTAAAGACTAGATCAGTCAGAGTTCCTTTAAACCCCTGCTCAAGTTCCCCCATCTTAAAGTTTTCTCTGACAATCACAGTCAACTGTGATTGGTCCCTTCTCCAAGCTCTTCCCGCGCTCCTCTTTACTCTCATACTGAATTTCCTGTGTATGTCTCTCTCTCCAAGACTTTAAATTCCCTTGAAGGTAAAGAACAGAGCTTTGTACATGGCAAGCACCCAAATATTTGTTTCGATTTAGTAATATGAAGTTTCTATTTTGGTTACATATGATCCTGTTTCCTGCATTAGTCTAGGAAGTAGATTGTCAGTCATCTGAAGTCAGGGATTGTGGCTTATATTTGTTTGTATTTCCCTTCAGCACCCAGTAGGTGCTCGATAAACATTGCTTCTGGTGGAACTGGAAGTGGACCTTTGGCCCAAGAGATATGGACAAAAGGAATGAGACCAAAGGTGAAAGAAGCAAAAGGTCAAAGAACACCACTGTTTTGGATAAAGTGTGGATGTTTTTATTTGCAGTGAGATAATGTTCTGAAAGTTTTCCCACAGGGAACCTGGATATACTAAGATCAGTTAAAATTAATCATCATACAATAGAAACTAAAAACAGTAAAGGTGTTGAGCATGAGTTTCAATTAAAAATGATGCAACAGTATAAATATTAACAGAAAGCTTGCGGATCAACATAGTCTATAGAAAGAGGGTCTTAGTCATCACCCAACTATTAGTCACAGTGAGAAGATAAAATAATTCGGAAACGTAGGGCTCTGGTGACAAATCAGACGTGTGAAGGACATATCCACAGTCACTCACAATGAAGTTTACAGAGCATCTGTAGGTCAGTTTGTGTTATCTGGGTGTGTTTGGTGCACATGTGTTTAAAGATCTTCCTGAGATAAAGTAATTCTGCGTGTCCCACTTTTGAGTTGAACGCTCCCTTCCCCTCTCTTTTCCCTTTCCTTGTCTTTTCCTCCTCTCTGCGCAGCCCAACTCTCAAAGCCTGTGAATGCTGCTAATGGTGTCGACAGAGGAACACAGTTTGGGGGTTGTGTTAAGGTATCACTCCACTTCTCTCCTGGTCCTCTCCCCCAACCCTCGCATATTAATATGTGATTTTCACTTGCCAAAGGGACCAAGGTTTCTGCAGCACCCAGCAATTTACATACAAACAAACAAACAATAAAAATACAAAATCACACCCGTCTCCGCGAGCCCCGCAGTACGATTACCTTCCCTACCTCCTCCTTTTAGGTATTCCTCTAGTCCTCCAGCTTCAACTCAGAACCCAGCCAATCAGAAAATCCCTGCTTCAGGAACACCGCCCAACCAGGAGGTCTTCACCTGCAGAAGGTGAGGAATTGGCTCCTTACGCGACAGATTCCCGGGCCAATCAGGGGAGGCTCGGGCTTGGACGGGAGTCGAACCGCCCAGTGGGAAGTAGTGGGCGGAGTTGCACCTGGCGACGGTGACTCACTCAACGGAGCGGCGGCTGCTTCCGCCAATCGGAATGTGCAGGGGCGGGGCGCCGACCAATCGGGCGTGGAGGGAAGGGCCGGGCGGGGCTCAACCTGGCGGCTGGAGTTTAGTCCCTGCGGTGCTGCGGGCGAAGCTGTGTCTGTTCCCAGGGCTCCGGGGCCGCTGTCGTTTCAGGATCCTGATCGTGATGGGGACAAAGGCGAAAGCCGGGAGGAAACAGTTGCTCTTCTTCACATTGGTGATCCTGTGTAAGTTGCCGGAGTTTCGGGAGGAATCGGTGGATCGGGTCAGAGGTTGGAGGGAGGCGCTCCCCACGCCCTTTGCCCGCGGGAGGGGAGGAGTTCAGAAACCTGCCGGCCTCTCCTAGTCCTCTCTTCCACCCCTGGCTCCTTTCTCTTCTTTCCCCTCCCCCTCCCTCTGGTGAGTGGCTGGCTCCCCTCCCCCCTCTACCAGTGAGTTGTGACCTCTCCGCTTACGTCCCCCGGGAGGGGGCTGCCCCTTACGCACTTACACTAAAAATAACAGGGAGGGGTTGGTTCCACTTTCCCCCATCCTCACATACTGGTGAGGGCCGGTGGACGTGAGGACCCTGCCCAAATACGTCTACCCAGCCATCCCCTTCCACACGCACCTGGGAAGGGCATTCTGCCCCTCCAGTACACATCCAACATTCGCGAGCAACCCAAGAGAAGCCATAAGCCTCTCACCCCGACTTCTTTGGACCCTGGATGGTCTGCTCCAGAAGGGTCCTCAGAGAAAATCTAATGGGGGTGGGTTGAGGTGGAAGTCTCTTTCTCTGGCTGTTGCTAAAGGGGTCTTTTAGCTCCCCCGGATCTTTGAGTTGTGGTGGTTGCTCTGGGAAAAGTGTCGGTGCAAACTCTGAAGAGGAAATGAGCCTGGAATCTGAAATTTCTCAGAGCACAGCATTCACTGTTTCTCTGGAATAACTACCTCAAGAATCCTTAATAAGTATTGTTGACTGAGTGGCTATTCCCAGGGGGAGGACCTGTCTGTTGGTTGGCTAGATCCTTATCAGAGCCAGAACTCGGCCCTCCCCCGGCCGGGTAAGCGAGTGTTTGTTTCTTTTGTCAACTCCCTTTCCTCTGCAACAGTGAGGCTGGCTTGCTGGGACATGCCTCTGTCTATAGATGTGTTTGTACTGGGTTGAGTGAAAGGTTTGTGCCTTGTCAGTCAACCTGTGTCAGCTCCTGTGTGTGTATCCATCTGATTCTTGAGTGTCTGTGGGTGTGCTTATGTGGGTAGTTGTGTCAGTATGTGTTGTGCATGAATCTCTGGTTTTCCCTCAAGGTCCATGTTTTAGGAAGTTTAAAAGAAAGGAACATTTACAAACATTTACATTACAAGATCGGTCGTGATAAGTCATTCCATTTTGCTCAGTTTTGAAGGGTGGAAATAGATTCCCTGCACTGAGACAGATGGATTGACTAGTCCTTTGTCCCTTGTCACAAAAGTAGATCCTTTGGGTGGAGTGGACCAGAGGCAAGTCTAGTCCTCTCTCTATTGTACAGATAAGGACACAGGTCCAAAGAGAGGAAATGACTTTTCCAGATTGACAAAAGGTCCTGGGAATGGAACCAGTCTCCTGACTCCCTTCTCCTTTTTCCACTCCTGGATCCGGCATCTCAGGCGCCCTATGGCACAGGAACCATGATATGAAACGTCAGTTTGGGATGCTGTCCACTATCTTTCTTACTTTTTCCCATTTTTCTTTCCCACTAGATTCTTTATTCTCCCACTGCTCCCTTTCATTCTACTCCTCCATTCCCCCCTCCTTTTTTTTCAATTTCCATTCTTTTCCTACCCCCGCCTATTTACCTCTGCCTGTATCTTAAAACTGCTAGTGACACCCATGGTCATTTTTTGGTTCTGTGTGGCTCAGTACTAAAAACTTTACCAACCCTTGTACCGTGCTAGTACTTTTCCCCTCCAGACCTAAAAGTTTCTGAGTCAGTGGCTCTGTTTGTGATAATATTTGTCAGGCTTGTAAGCTTCCTGGATTGCATCCTGCTCCCCTTCCCTCTTCTTTTCTCTCCCTCTAATTTTCTATATTGTGATAATCACATAATAATCACATACTGGCACTGACTGGGTTGTGATATCACCATTCGGAGCTTGGGGATGTCCTCTGGTCTGTTCAGGGAATCAAGAAACAGTGGTTCAGAGGGAGCCTGAGATGATGTTGTGTAAGCTTGACCGGACAGTGGGTCCTGGGAGGTAACACGTCCAGGGGTTGGAGGAACTGACCTTGTTACATTTAAATCAGGCCAGAGCTGGGGGGAGGGATTTGATTAGTACAGTGAAGATGGGGCTAGGAGCCAGGTCATCCCAGCAGGGTTCTAGCTTGGCTTTCTGCTTTCTTTGTGATCTTAGGCTGAGTAGCTCAGTCTTTTCATCTGTAAAAAGGAGTAATAATACTTGTCCTAAGCCTGTCCTGAGGATCAACTGGGCTAATAGCTACATTACATATACATGAAGGGGTTATCTATTATTAGGCAGCTCTCATCCCCTTTGGATTTTGTGAGGATGAAAGAATGCTGTTTCTTGTAGAGTAGGTCCAAGAAAGCAGAGAGAGACCTTGATAGACCCCAAATGACAAGAGTAAAAAAGCAGGGGCTCTTTCTTGAGCATCTACTCTGTTCTCTGCCCTTGGGGTGTTGGAAGCATGTACGGGATGCCCACGTGTTCTCCCTCCAGGGCTGCTCCTCATTGTGGGCTCTGCCATCAGGGAGGAAGAAGAAAGGGCAAGATATGATCAACGAGCCAAGCAGAGGCCCAACTGCAGCCTGGGGAACCTAGTGGAGAGGAAGGCCTGAGCCTGCTGGTGCAGGGATCGGAGGTGAAATACGGGGAGAACTGGGCTTGGAAAAAGCAAAACTGTGACTGAGAGTACCAGTCTCCCTCTCCCTAGACAGCCTGTACTTAGAAAAGTTTCCACCTACCTCCCAGGTAGGGAGAGGCATTTCCGCTTAGCAGGGTGCCTTGTGAACAGGATGACTTTTGTGTAAACCACACAGGAGGGAGGGAAACCTAGGTTGGAACCCTGGGTTTGCCCCTTACTCGAGTGTAGTGTCCGCACTGAGGCATTCCAGGAGGAAGTGCTGCCCTGTTTCTGACTCAAACCCTTCTAGCTTTGCTGTTCAGGGTTAGACACACAGCAGAACTGTAGATTGGTGAGTCACTCCTCCTCCCCTCCCTTTCCCAGTTGAATTTACTCCCAGGAAAGAATTGTTCCCTGAAACCAGACTAGAAACTGGTGGCTGGCAACAGCCGGAACTAGGAAATGCGTGGTGGTGGAATTCCAGAACCTTAGTCTTTTCCTAGCTCCAGAACACTTTCACTTTAGGCTGTTTCTCTTCAGTTTCTTTGTGACGTGGGCTTGTCTGGGGTCTCCATCCTTGTTTTGATTTGGGGTAGAGCTGCTGTAATTAAAAGAAAAAAAGTTTATTTATTTAGAACAGGTTAACACATGGACGTGGTTCGAGAATGAAGATGATATTAAAGGAGTGGGGGGATCTCACTCCCACCTTGTTGCTGTCCCTTCCATACCTCCCCATAGTTTCTTATGTATCTTTCTAGCATTTTGTTAAACAGATACAAGTATATATAAATATGTATTTGTTTCTTCTCCCTTTTCTTATACAAAGAGAGGCACACTGTATACATTCTACTGTGTCCTGCTTCCTGTTTATTTCACTTAATATACCCTGGAGATCTTTTCATATTGGTATTAGAGGTGTTGTGGCCTTGGCCATTAGGATTCCCCTCCCCGCCCAAGTTAGCTGGGTCAAGGGGCACCAGTTTTATGGACACAGAAATGGCTTACACCTCTGCTCAAAGACAGATTTAAAAGCTACATGCATTTTATGTGATAGATCAGGAAATAATGGAGCTTGTTTTTTACATCTGTTAGCATTGAGGAGAGAGCTTGGGAATCTCTAAACTCAGACCTGCTTCCTTTTCAGAGGTTCAGGAAAGACCTGCATCACCACTCTCAAATGTAATTGTGGAGGAGGTTTCAGCTTTGTGAGGGAGTTGTAGAAAGCAGTGTGAGTGGACGCACACTGGGGTTTTCCAGGCATTGAAAACTCAGAGTTCATCTGCCTGGGACTCCCTGATAAGCAGCGTTTCTGTCTAAAGTCCAGCTAGTGTCATTTGTTTCGCAGTGTAGGGGCAGGACAGGAGGAAACAGCTGGTTGGCAGGAAGTTTGATGCCAGGCCCCTGGAGTGAGCCCTGGGCAGGCAGAATGGGGAGATGATTGGGGGAGGGGAGGAGCTGAGCGGGTAGAACTGGAAATTCTGCTGAGAGAAGGCAGGAGGGAGCAATGGAGCGAAAACTGTCCTACACTGCCATTACCACTTTCCGCCTTCCGCAGAGGGCAGCGCCAGCTGACCAACGTGCAGTCAAGGATGGCTGTTTAGGCTTAGCCCAGTCTGTTGTTGGGCTCACAAAGCCTTCCTCTTGCCCATGCATTCTTCTCTGTCCCACCCCAACCTCCAGGAGTGAGTTCAGTCTCTATAGGGTGAGTGGTGGGGAGGAAAGGGCAAACCAGGGGTGGGGGGAAGCCCTAGTTCCAGGTTCTAATTGTATTGCAATGTCGAATTCGTTTGTTAATCCAATAAACATTGGTGTTTACTATATTCTGAGCACTGTGCTAGAGATTGGGGGTTAAAAAAATGAATAACACCTGCTACCAGGAAGCTCTGAGGGAGCCAGAGGTATTGGTAACAATTAGCCTACATTCGGTAAACTGTGAGTACACTGTAGCTGGTGGCTTTCGGAGACTCGGGCTCATCCCCCGTACAGCTGGAGGTTCCCATGAGGCTCATGTCCCTAAAGGGGAAGTTTGGTTGAATTCTTAGAGAAAACCAGAGACACTGGCTGGCTTCCCTCATCTTCCTTCCTTTGTTTAAAAAATGAATTCAAACAAACTCATGGCACGAAAGGAACTGAAGGAAAATTCTAGTAATTAACGGAATGTATAGACAAAAGAAAGTTTTCTTCACAAAGCAGTCGAAGGGAGTAGCTTTTCTGTTGTGGGTTGACCTGCATGTACAAGGGGTGTTGTTGGTGGTTCTGTTAAGTGTGTGGACACCTCCACCCTCTGTGACCACCTTCTCATCGCAGCATTGCTTCCGTGTGGCTCATAGAGCGCCTCTCTAGGCAAAGCCCAGTGCTAGGAGCTGGGAGGATATGAACATAACTTGGTCTCTGTTCCCAAAGAGCTACAGACATATATTGACTAAGTAGAATACAGAGCAGAGTGTGCCAGGGGCTGTCATCAAAGTACAAAATGTTTTTGGGAGCATAGAAGGGAAGAGAGTTACTTTTTAAAAAGATAAGTTTTTTGTTAGGAAATGATACATGCTCAATGTAGAAAAATGGGAAAACAGGAATATAGAGAAAATAAAATCACACATAATCCTGTTATATAGAGATAAACACATTGCTGGTGTTTCATTCTAGTCTTTTCTTTATGAATAAATGTGTGTGGTGTGAGTGTGCGTGTATTTTTTTAAGCATGATATGCTTTAAACAAAATCCATTCTATAGTATTCTACTGTATGGCTATACCATAATTTACCTGTTTACCTTTTATTGGGCATTTAGGTTGTTTTCTCTTTCTTTGCTGTACTAAATAACATTAAATTGTCCTTGTACATACATCTTTAAGCTTACCTTTCATTGTTTTCCTAGGCTAAATTTCTAGAAGTTGGGGAGAGATTAGTTTTGATTGGAGAAAGGTGTAATGGATCACGGGACATTTGAACAGGACCTTGAGGATGGGTGGGATTTCCTTGCTTGTTCGATGGAGATGCTGTGTAGCATAATAGTTTTGGAACCTCAGAATTAGGCAGACTTGGGTTAAGATTCCCACTTTGCTATTTGTAGCTGTGTGATTTGGGGAAACTGTTCTAAGCCTCAGTGTTCTCATCTGTAAAATGGGATGATAACAATAGTGCTTGTTTCATAGGGTTTTGGGGAGAATTTAATGAGAAAATGCGTATAAGGCACTAACTTTAATGTGAGGGTTCAATATGTTCCTTCTGCCGTGACTCCATTGGTCAAGGCAGTCACAAGACCTTGCCTAAATTCAAGAGGAAGGAACTTAGACTCTACTTCAGTTGCAATGTAAGAAAAGCATGTGGGATGAGATAAATATATAGATACATCTGTCCATTTTGGAAAATACAGTTTGCCACAGTTGTTTTATTATTCAGATACATAGTGATTTTTCAGGAATTGTATCCTTGGTCTTATAGATTTATGCACCACTAACTCTTTTCTGAAGTGTATGAGAATGTGCAGGGATTGATTTAGGTATTAATGCCTGAATCACTACCTTCCCTTCTCTACCTCACCCACCTTCTCTTCCACTTCCTACTCCCTGTGCCATTCCACCGGCCTTGTTTCCTCTCCTCTGTCCACTACAGTGTCTCCACATTACCTCTGCTCTTGTTTCCTCCTGCCTTTTTCTTCTCCTCGAAATTTATCAGACTCACGTATGCTCTCCAGGGTCTTGATGGTGTAGTAATCTCATATTTCAAATTTTTTACTCATCTTTTCCCTCATTTGACCTTTAAAGTTTTGGTTAATCATTCTGTGCTTCCTGGTGTGCCACTGTTTGGATATTTCCTGTTATTCTTTATCATCCTTCCTTTTTTTCTTTGACTTTGTTTTGCCTCTCCTTCCTGGCTTAGTTTTATTTTTCTTTCCTTGTGATCTGTATGATTTTTTTTTGGTCTTTTTTATTCCCCTTTCCCACTCTCTTTTCTCTAAATTAAAACACTTAGTGCATACTTGCTTATTACAGAAATACAGAACATAGAGAAGAAAAGCTCACTGTGATCTCATTTCTCAAATAATAGGTACTGTCAAGTGTTTGGAGTCTATTCTTAGAGATCTTTTTATGCATATACTCAGGTTATTTTTATAATTTACAAAAATAGGATCATATTCTACATACTGTTTATGCATTTTGGACACATTTTTATGCCAGTACAAACTGATATACCTTGACCTTTGAGATGGCAGTATGTATTTTTTACATAGTTGTGTGATGTGTCATGTACTGGAGCCAGATTACCTGGGTTAGAATCCTAGCTCTGCCACCTACTAGCTTTGTGACCTTGAGCAAATTACTTAATTTCTTTGCCTCAATTAACTCATATGTAAGATGGGAGCAACAGTAATATTTATCTCATAACATTATTGCAAGGATTAAATGAATTAAGCCTGTAAAGGGCTCAGAACAATACCTGGCACATAGTAGGTATTTGGAAGCGTTAACTGCCATTATTATTTTATTAATGCTATTATTTTTTTCATTCGGTCCTGCTCAGTAATATGTGTCTAGAATTCAGATATGATTAATTAAAAGTATAGGACAAGCCTTGTAAAGGTCTTCAAGAGTTCTGTTGATTCTTTTTTTTCCCCTATTTTTATTGATGTCTTAATAATTTGTAACATTGTGGGGTTTTAGTTGTACATTATTATTTGTCCGTCACCATGTGGATGCATCCCTTCACCCCTTGTGCCCACCTCCCACCCCCCTTCCCCTTGATAACCACCAACCAGTTCTCTCTGTCCGTGTGTTCGTTTATATTTCTGTTGATTCTTTCATTGTGCCTAAACGGCATCGTGCTTACTTAAGGCAGCAGTCACTGGGATTCAATCAGAATGCCCACTGCTGGTGCCCAGCTTAGACCTTTGTATTAGTCTGCTTGGGCTGCCATAACAAAATGCCACAGACTGGGTGGCTTAAATAATGATAATTTACTTTCTCATAGTTCTGGAGGCTGGAAGTCCAAGATCACGGTGTCAGTAGGGTTGGTTTCCTCTGCAGCCTCTCTCCTTGGCTTGCAGATGCCCACCTGCCCTCTTGCTGCCTCTCCACATGGTTGTCCCCTCTGGGACAAGCACACCTGTTATCTCTTTGTATGAGGACACCAGTCAGGATTGGATTAGGGCGTGTCCTAAGGGCCTCATTTTAATTTAATCACCCCTTTCAAGGCCTTGTCTCCAAATACAATCACATTTTGACATACTGGGGCGTAGGGCTTCACCACATGAATTTTGAGGGAACACAATTCAGTCCATAACAACCATAAACCATTTTGAAGATTTTGTTCTGCAAAAAGGGCAATGCTGTGGCCGGGGGCCTCCTCAGGTGATTTGGGCCTCCTTAGAGTTTCTTGGTTGCTCTTGTGGTCATGAAGACAATGGGGGTGTTTTAAATGTATTCACGTCTTTCCCCTACTTTCTGCTGCTATTTTAGACCTTGCATTAGAAGACGTCCTGGCAGTTCTTCCACTCTTGGCTCCACACACTTCCCCTGGATGCAGGAAATCGGCTTCTACCATTGTGCATGCAGACACCTACAGACATACTGCAGCCTAGGTGCAGATCAGTCCCTTTGCAAAATGGCAGGTGGAAATTGCCCATGTGCAGAGAATTTTAATTCTGTTTCAAAACTATGAAGCAAATTCAAAAAACACTTAATTTTTAAGTTATGAAGCTAAGTTTTAAAGCTAAGATTAATAGAGCACTTTTTTTTGAGAAATGAACAGTTAAAAAAAAACAAAACCTTTGCTAGTATTAACATTTTAAAAAGATTGGACTTTAAATCAAGTTTGTTTTTTCTTCATTTGGTCATGCCCCCATCTGCCAGTTTGAAAAGTATGTCTTATCTTTGTAGATAAACCTTAACAAGTAGTTGTTACAGTGTATGATCTGCTGTGGCCTAATTTGTTAAGGCTCTATGTTGTTCAATGTCAGCTGGTACCAGGAGTTATGCTAAGTGCTGAGTGCTCAGAATAATAATACATGGTCCCTGCTCCCTGGGGGTTTACTGTCTGGTAGGGGAGACCTATGCATGCACAGATGATGTCATTATAACGTGGGAAGTGCTTTGACAGTGTTTTGCATGGGGTAGTGGAAGCCTAGGAAGGAGGCCTTAACCTGGCTCTGGTGAGTCTTGGGGATGGGGTAGGTCATTTCCCAGAAAATAGTGTGGATGAATAGCTCCTGGCCAGATGAAGAAAGAGGGGAAAGAGTGTTTCACATAGCAGGAATAGCATGAGCAAAGGCAGAGGTTGTGAAACTGCCTGTCTTTGCTGGAATTGTGAGTAGTTTTGTATAGTTAGAGGGTAAATTGCAGGAGTAGAGAGGGTGATGAAGATGATAAGCTTATCACAAAGTCAGGTAGTGCTGGAGTCTTTTTGCCTTGCTGAAGAATTTGGATTTTATCTCTCTCTCTCTTTTTTTTTTTTTTTTGAGGAAGATTGGCCCTGAGCTAACATCTGTGCCAAATCTCCCTCAATTTTGTATGTGGGATGCTGCCACCACATGACTTGATGAGCAGTGTGTAGGTCTGTGCCCAGGATCCAAACCTGCAAATCCTGGGCCGCTGAAGCAGAGCATGTGAACTTAACTACTACGCCACCAGCCTGGCCCCTGGATTTTATCTTATAGACAATGAGGAATCATTGAAAGCTTGAAGCAAGTGTCAGATTTGTATTTTTAGGAAGGCTGTATAGTACAGGGCAGCACAGCCTCTGGAACTGCCTTGATTTGAATCTGCACCACCCCTTAACTGCTCTGGGCCTCAGATTCCCCATGTAGAAAATAGAGGTGATAATGACAGTATCACCCACTTCCTAAGACTGTTGTAGGGATTGAATAATGGTCCATGTAATGTGCTTATAGGAGTTCCTGGCATATAGTAAGGACTCCATAAATGTTAGCTTTTCCTCCGGCAGTGGGATGGAGGATGGGTTTGAGTGGGTGAAGATTAAACAAGGCAGGGAGACCAATTGGGAGACCAATTGCAATTCTTCAGATTATGATGGTACTAAACTGTGGCAGTGGGGATGGAGAGGAGGGGCCACAGCTGAGGGAGATTTGGGAGATGACAGTGTAATGCTTGGTGTTTGACTAGAATGAAGGAGAGATGGTGATGGCTTGAAGGCTTCTGGTTTGAGTGACCAAGTCAATAGTGACACCAGCAAGCTGGAGAGAGGAGCAGCGGGAGAGAGGTTGTGGGAGATCACGAGCAGTGTGAGAGGGCGGGAGGTGGGTGTGTGAAGTCCTAGTGGAGATGTCAGGAAGCACAGCGATAGGCGTCTGCAGCTCAGGTGAGAAGTAGTGGCTGGAGCTGGCCATACATGGGGGTAGATGAATTTTGGGCTGTGTTTAAGATTTCCTAGCGAGAATACGGGGAGAAGAAAAGGCCGAGGATAGAATGCTGGGGATCACTATTATTAAGGGGTGGAAGCAAAGTTCAAGGAGAATAAGATAAAACACTGAGGTAGGAGGAGGACCAGTTCTGTAAACGGAAACCAAGGGAGCTGAGTGACTTCTGAGGAGGGAGTGATCAGCAGGGTCAAACGTCTTACAAAGGCCACAGAAGGTAACTGAAAAGGCAAATGCTGGATATCCTTAATCCTAAGACTACTTTAGTGTTTTGGAAATTGGGATGTGACTTACAGCCTATGTATCCATATCATATAATTTTCCCCCAAGAATCTATTATTAAATCTATGTTATGTCTTATAATCAGGGCGTCCCAGAATTGAGGAATACGATGGTTGGTGACCTTAGTAAAAGCAATTTTAATTCCAGGGTGAGAGCCAAAGCCATACTGCAGCAGGTTGGGCAGTGAATGGGTATGTTGGGCTGGAAACGGTGTGTGTAGACTACTTCTTGATGAAGTTTGGAGAGAAAGGGAGGAGAGGATTCCAGCTAGAGAGGTGTGCAAGATTGAGTGAAGGTTTTCCGTACAGAAAAGGGCCAAAAATCTATTGATGCCTTTGATTCTGTGGCTTTTGTTGTTGTTGTGAACTTAGAATAAATTAAACTTTGAAATGGAAAGGATGAAATTTCCTTCCATTTTGGTTTACCATGTGCATTAGTAGGACATTTGTATGTGTGTACAGTATGCCAAGTATAGGTCCAAGGTTAAGTGCAAAGGGAGGCCATGATGAAGCAAGGAAAATAGGAAATGGATGAGGAGAAGTGGAGGGAAACTAGAGGTGTCCTGGTATAGATGGGATGTGTGAGGGAAAGCCTTCAGCTCTGCTGGTCTCTCCATGAAGGTTCTAGAGAGAAGTTAGCCTTTCTAAGGTGGTTACGATGATAGAGGAGAGATGGTTTGGTGGGCTGCAGTGTAAGCATTTTTCAGGCAGTATTTATATTTATTTATGTCTTATTGAAGAAAAATTTGAAGTCAGAAAAAGAAATGTGTATAGAAGGGCCTAAGGGCAGATGATGAAGATAGTAAGATATAGTACTTGGTGCTTCCTGTTGGTCAGACACTGTTGTAAGCACTTTATTTGTATTAGCTTGTCTAACTCTCAACAACAGCCCTTTGATGTACAAACTGTTATTATCCTCGTTTTACAAATGGGCAAACTGAGGTCCAAAGTGACTAAGTGGCTTGCCTGGGTGGCAGAGCCTAGTAAGTAACCGAGCTGGGATCTGAATGCAGGCTGTCTGGTTCCAGAGGCTTGTTCAGGAATGAGAAGGGGAATGTGGACCAGGCTGGCTGAGGTGTCCTGTGGTGACTAGGGAGGGCACGGTGGTGAGGCTGGACTTGACTCCTGGTGTGATATGCAGTCCCAGTAGAGTTTTGAGTACTGGCAGTCAGGCCACAGGCAGACATCGGCAGTCCTGCATCAGAGGGAGGTGGGACGGCATTGAGGTGAAGGGCTCTGTATTTTAAACAAAAGAAGAGATGCCTGGACTAGGTCACGGCAGTCAGGATTAATGAGGAGAAGGGGAAGATGCTTGTAGCCCAATATGTTTATGTATATATGGGGGTGGAATTCCTGAATGTGTTTTAGATCTGGTGATCTGAGAAGACTCAAAAAAGAACTTCAGCTAAAGTCAGAAGTGATGTGGGGCCGCCCCAGGGGTGTAGCGGTTGTTTGTGTGTTCTGCTCTGGTGGCCCGGGGTTCACCGGTTCAGATCCTGGGCACAGACCTACGTACCGCTCATCAATCCATGCTGAGGTGGTGTCCCATATAGAAGAACTAGAAGGACCTACAACTAAGATATACAACTAGGTACTGGGACTTTGGGGAGAAAAAAGAAAAATAAAAAAAAGAGGAAGATTGGCAACAGATGTTAGCTCAGGGCCAGTCTTCCTCAAAGAAAAAAAAAAGAAGCAATGCAGAAATAATCACCAAATTCATATGCTGTGATTTTTTTTTTTGATTGCCCTTTATTTCAAAGGCTAGTTTTTAGTTTAATTAGAAGCTGTTCTTTAGTTGGGTGGTGTGTTGGGAAGCTGACTCTGAGGTGTCAATTATTGTACCAAGACATTTATTAGGGAGTGCTCTTGGGATCCACACTTATGGAAAGGAGGGGAAGGAAGCAGGATCGGGCAGAGGGAGAAGCTGAGTTGCACTGTAGCCCCAACAAAGCCTCGGCCTATTCCACAAGGAGCTTTGGAGCAGGAATAGCCCTTCAGTGTTGTCCCGAGTTGGGGCGCTGGAGCTGGAGCTTTATACTCCCTCCTCCTCTCGTTGATCAGGCAGTGGATGCTGGCTGCCCCTGGTGGGAGGCATGCCTCTGGGCAAGGTGGCTTTCTGGCTCTCCTCAAGGAGGGCTGATAGCCGAAGGCCTTCCTCTGACAGCACTCCTGCAGCTGGGGCAACGCGTCCTTCATTCCTGAAGGGAGAGCTGGTGCGAGCATCACAGTGCACGTCACAGGTAGCAAACTGTAAAATTTGAGAATCTTAAGAGAACAAAATTCCCATCATCAAAGCAGAATAAGCTGACTTGGGCAAAAATCAAAGCATTTCATTAGCGGCATTCCTGATGAGAGCTGAGTAAGGGACTTCCATGTCCTCAGTTTTGGATTTAGTAAAGGCTATTTAATTTAATTTCTGTATCTGTTATTACATTTGATTATAGATTTGACGTTAAAGTGTAATGCCGAATATACAGATACAAGGTCATATTATTAGAAATAATTTATAGATAAAATGGGCCTGACTTCTAAAAGAATGACATTTTATTACATACTTTGCCTCCATTAAACTGATGGCTTTTCTGAGCAACAGCATGGTTTATAAAAGTGTGGTGTAATAAGGAAAAAAGTGGGGTGTAGGAGTAACCTCTGTGCTCGTCTCAGCTCTGCCATATTCTAGCTCTGAAAACATAGGCCAGCCACTTAACCTTTTAGACACTTAATTTTCTCATCTGTAAAATGGGGGAGAGAATACTTATCTGGATTAATCCACTTATCTGGATTAATTCAGTGTTGTGTCAAGTTGAAATACATGTATGTAAAAGTACTCTCTAGACATTAATGCCAAAACAAATGAACGAAGTACCTAAAGGACTTTAGAGAACATCTAGTTCAAACACTTCCTATTTCAGATGAAAAAAGGGAGCCTCCCAGGTCAAGAGACCATATTCAGTTAAGTGAGTAATTAAATAAAGGAAAAATGTACCCGCATTTATCTAAGGAAGACAGGGCTCTGACTTAAAGCTGTAAATAAAGCATATTCCTGAATTTGAGCTTTGGAAACATGAATGAGAGTAATTGTGTGAGTGCAGGTTTGTAACAGTATCATTGCTATTCCAGAATCCTCTGTCACTGGCGCTTATTTTGGAACATTTGGGCCCCTCCTGTGAACCCTGCTGCCTCCCTCCCACCGTGTTATTTAATTAGCCTTGTCTCTACTCTCCTCCTCTCTCCAACCCCACCACACACCACCTATTCTTTTCCTTCTCCTTTGGGCTGGAGGAGATTCTAATGAGATGATCTGAGCCCAGTTCTGGTCCTGACTCTGTCTCAGAACCAGCTCTGTGATCTTAGGCACGTTTCTTTACTTCTCATCATCTCAGTTCCTCATGTAAAATGGGGATAATAATACTTGTTCATGCTGACCTGTCATGCTTGTTTCAAGGATCAAATGATATAATGTATGTGAAAACACTTTAAAAAGCACCAAATGCCCTACAAATGTCAAGTATTATTATTATCCTCATTATTGCTCCTCCTTTCCCTTCCCTCCTTTGCCTCCAGCTTTGCTGGCTTCCTGTCAGGATTGTCTGACAAGTGGCTGCAATTATTTGTTGAGAAGCTTTCTCTGAACCATGAAATGTCATTTGGGAAGCTGCTGTTGGACTAGCAGGAATCTAATTAGATTATTGGGAGTCACAGACGGGAATAAAAATGAAAGAAATTGTACTTGAAGGACATATTTTATTTCCATTGATAAAAGAAGCATTGGCCTGCAATATGTAGCAAAAAGCATTTAAAGAAGATATTTAGGATATTGGTGAGAGGGTGTGAGACCCTGGAGGAGCTTGAATCTCTTGAATCCCTTCACCTTGGGATCTCAGCATGGAGAAGCTGCTGGAGAGTCTCAGCCTTAGATGCCCTGTCAGCTGAGACTGCTCTTCCCTCTCCACGGCATTTCTCTGTCCACTCCTAATGGTCCCACCTCTCTCCTTCTCCTCAGGCTCCCTGGCACTGGGCAGGGGTGCAGTGTACACTTCAGAACCTGAAGTCAGAGTTCCTGAGAATAAGTGTGAGTTGGGAGGGGCTGTGGAGGGTGGCAGGGGTGGGTGAGCAGGTGCAGACCCCTGGGGACCCGGGCACCTGGAGGGCATCCAGCCCTGACTGTGGTTTGGGGCCATTTCCCCATCTTTTCCATTTGCCGCTGCTCCTTGCTCCTGCTCACGTGGATCCTGTCTGCAGCCGCCAAGTTGTCTTGCTCCTACTCCGGCTTCTCCTCTCCCCGTGTGGAGTGGAAGTTTGCCCAAGGTGACACCACCAGGCTTGTTTGCTATAACAACAAGATCATAGGTGAGTGGCTCTGCCTCCTTCCTGATTGCCTAGGTGTGGAGGGATTGATCCATGCCTGGATTCCAGGGCAAAGATACACCCTTGGGCTCAAGTCCTCGTGGCCTTCCCATTGCCCTACCTGGGGAAGAAGAGGGCCCCTCGTACCTTGAGTGCCACCATCACCAGCTCCTCTTAGCTTTGCAGCTCACTCTGCCCTTGTCTCCTTTCTCCATGTAGATTCCTATCAGGACCGAGTTACCTTCTCGCCTAGTGGCATCACCTTCAATTCCGTGACCCGGAAAGACACAGGGACATATACTTGTATGATCTCTGATGATGGTGGCAACCTCTACGGGGAGGTCAGCATCCAGCTCATTGTGCTTGGTACGTGCCACTTGTCTTCTGTGTGGGCTTAGAATCGATTGGTTCCCTACACCCTTAGCAGGCTCTGCTAAGCTTTGGAGCCTGTTGATGGTAAGAATGCTCACAGGTGGGGGGATTCAGAGTCGTGGTGCTGCCAGAGAGGGGATGAGTCCCTGGTTAGGAAACTAAGGGCCTGGTAAGGGAGGGAGGCTGGAGCTGATGGATGGGGGTGTCATCCTCGTCGGCTACTTAGCCTCCAGCAGTCCTCTCTGCCCTTGTGGTCATTCTTTTCTCTCCCTTCCCAGTGCCTCCATCCAAGCCTACGGTCAACATCCCCTCCTCTGCCACCATTGGGAACCAGGCAGTGCTGACCTGCTCAGAGACAGATGGTTCTCCACCCTCTGAATACACCTGGTACAAGGATGGGGTACAGATGCCTACGGAGCCCAAGAACAACCGTGCCTTCATCAACTCGTCCTATAGCCTGAATCAGAAGACAGGGGAGCTGGTATGGATGGGGTGGGAGTGAAAGGTGGGGGGGCATGGTTATAGAACTCCTGAAGGTGGGGAGCACCAAGGTGAACTTGGCATTAGGGTCAGGAGACATAAAAGATAGGTTCTTGGCTTCTTCAAGCAGGAAGCCAGCTCGTTTTCTGCCCTCCAGGTCTTTGATCCCGTGTCAGCCTCTGATACTGGAGAATACACTTGTCAGGCGCAGAATGGGTATGGGACACCCATGAGGTCAGATGCTGTGCGCATGGAAGCTGGTGAGTGAGGGTGTGGCGGGGGCTTGAGCTTGGACCTGGGTGGGGGTAGGATCTGCTTTTCATCCTGGCTTTGGCGGTGTTGTCAGTATCATGAGTGAGCATCCAGGTGCCTGATGTCTTGTTTGTGTCTCGTAGTGGAGTTGAATGTGGGGGGCATTGTGGCAGCTGTCCTTGTAACCCTCATTCTCCTTGGATTGTTGATTTTTGGCATCTGGTTCGCCTATAGCCGAGGCTACTTCGACAGTAAGTATTTGCCCTCAGAGGCTCTCCTTTGTATCGTCCCCGTTTCAGGGCACAGTTCTTGGGTGCCGTCTGAGTACTGACCCTGATGCTGAGCCCACGTGTGTGGGGTTATCTCCCAGGGAGCACCAGTTACCCACATCTCAGTGCTGCATGCTAGTTCCCCATCTCCCCGCACCATGCTGTCTTCTGTTCTGCCGACACTCATGGTCCCATTTCTTCTCTTTCAGGAGCAAAGAAAGGGTGAGTGAGGTGCTGTCCAGGGGCTCTCTGAGGTTGAGAACATGGATGCATGTGGTTTGAAGCTGAGATGGGCCCAGGGGAAGGGGTGGGAGGTGGAGGCAACCAGCCTGGTAGGGAAGACATCTGGATTTCTACCCCTGTTCACTGTGACCCTGTGCCTGTCCTTTCTCCTTCCACCCATCTCTCCCTACTGAGAGCTCTGTGCTCTAAAGTTCTCAATTCTGGCCTCTAAAGTTGGCAAGCAGAGGTTAAGGAGAGGTGAGGAGACTGAGCGTCTCCGTCTTCTGGCTTGTCTACAGGACCTCGAATTCGAGTAAGAAGGTGATTTACAGCCAGCCCACTGCTCGAAGTGAAGTGAGTCTGCCCGCCCTGGGACAGGGAGGGCCTCCTGGCTGGAGGGAGGGGTTTCTGGCCTGAGTTTGTGTTTGGGGATTATCAGCTGAGGAAGACTATGGAGAGCTGACTTGGACGTTTTCTTTCCCAGGGGGAATTCAGACAGACCTCGTCATTCCTGGTGTGACCTGGTCCGGGTCATCTCCTGTCCTCCGTGCTTGCCTTGCTCAGGTGCTACCAGACTCTGGCCCCTGATGTCTGTAGTTTCACAGGATGCCTTATTGTTTGTCTTCTAGCCCCACAAGGGCCGCCACTTTTAGTTAGGATGTGTTTTTTAATAATGTCAGCTCTGTGCCCCTTCTTCCTTCATCCCTCCCATCTTTCCCACCACTGTGGAGTAGCCTGGAACTGGTTTAAAGCTTTCAGTCCCCGTCCCTGTGTGGGATTGGGCAGGAGTCCTGAGTGGTGTCTGTGGACTTCCAACTAGATAGCAAGAATGGCGGGCCGTCCCTCCCTCCTGCGTGTAGGGGCCCTCCATCCCGTAGGGGTCTTGAGCCCTGTTCCTTGGCTCTTCCCTCCTGTACTGAGGACTGGTACCAGCTGTTCTGGAGTGGGGACTGGAGACTGGAGTAGCTGAAATGGTTGTTTGGTGACGACGTCGAGTCTCTTCCGCCTCTGCAGCCCACGTTCTTCTGTCTTCCCACGGGAAGTGCCACTGGGATCCTCCTGCACTGTCCTCCTCCTGAACACAAGCAGACTGACACCAACTGTGTCTGTAGGAAAATGGGAGCTTTTGTTGTGGAGCGCACAGGGAGCTTTCAGGGGACACACAGCAGAAGAGTTTAAAACCACTGATCTAAAGAAAAGAAAGCTGGAGCTGGTAGCTTAAGCCGTCACCCTTCCCTTGGCTGGAACAACTGGATGGAGCCTTTTAAGATGTGTCTGCAAGGCTGTGGGGATGTGTGTAGTAGTCTTAGCTCTTTGCTGAGTGTGTGTGTGTGTGTGTGTGTGTGTGTGTGGTCTTAGCTCTGTGCTGATACTGAGTATGTGCTGGAATGCTTTTTAGCTCTTCGGTGAGATTGTGTTCGTGTGTAGCTGGATGTTGCCGGAAATAAAAACTTGGTTTCTCAGAGCTTCTTGTTGTGGGCGGTGTGGGGAATGAGGTTCCTGGGCTCCTCTGTATGAACAGGAAAATGGCTAAAGCCCTGCTTCCCAGCAACCTGGGCTGGTCCCTGGCTCCCTGTCTCACCCCTTCCTGGTTCCTGTCTCAAGGTGGAGCTCCTGAACATTGGACCCTCATTCCAGAGCCCTCTTGTGGCAGGCCTTCCCCTGCAGGAGGAGGGCACCCCGGGCAAAGCTGTGCTCTGGGTTCTACTTGGTCTGTTCCACCACGTGAGAGGAGAAAGTGCCCACCTTTCCACCTCTGCCAACCAGATGCTTTAAAAGACTTCTCTAAAGCTAAGGAAAAACTGCTCCCGAGCCTGAGGAAGGAGGAGTTCATGAATCGTTTGGAGAACTCCTTTAGTAGTAGTGTGAAGTAGTAACTACTACTTTATTTAGTGGGGTGGGTGTTTAAGGAGAAGATAATATGAGACCGGGTCATGAAGCGATCTGCATTTGAATGAGAGCAGGAGTCAGCAGGGTAGGGCTGCCTGTCATAGCTCTCCTCTTCCCATCTGGACCCTTCTTTGCCCTTAAATTCCTGTTTCCCTGTGTACCACAGTCCCTCAGTCTATTTATTAACTAACAAGAGGGCAAATAAGGAGTCTTCTAGGGTTGATTTTGCTTATTTCTTTCTGTGGAGGATACTAAGCGCCATGTTGCCACATTCTGTTCCCTTATCTGGAAATCCCTAACAGAACTGAGTTTTCTTTTCTTTCAAGGATCCGAAAGGAAAAACAAAAAACAAATCAAACCATCAGTTAAGGGTCACACACCAATAAAAAATAAAATTTCCAGATGCAAATAAAATCTAATTAGACAATAAAAGTAGAGATTATGAAATGGTTCAGTAAGAATGAGAGTTTTAAAGTATGTTTCAGTTCTGTATCATAGTTAGGAGACAGGGTGGGAGGCAGGTGGAGAAAAGGCCACGGAGAAGCAGAGGTGATTCATTGCTCCTGTAGGTCTGAGGTGAATGGTTCCTCCCTCCCGAGGTCACTCGTGATGAGAATGAGTCAGTCTTTACCAGCCTTAGAATTTACCTCTCCAGTTGTAACAGCCCCTGTCTGTGAGTTGGAAAACACCTTGTCTGCTTTCATTTTAGAATGTCAAAATTAATTTTTGTAATAAATGTTTATTTTTCACACTGAGTTTGTTTAAATCCTGAAGTTCTGCATTAAAAGAATTGGGACTCCCAGAGTGACTTGGATGTTCATAATCGTCCTGACAAGTCTTATTGATTAAGAGATTAGGGATATCCTTCCACAAAGTCTGATAGTTAACATTTTAATTTAGCTTGGCCTGTGCTTGAATGGGAATGCCTCAGATGGACGTTTCCCATGTTAAAGGGAGACCTGGAGGGTGGGGAATGGGGCAGTTCCATGGAGATTGGTGATCAGGGGTGAAATGAGGGTTAAGGACGTGTTTGTTACTGTCTTAGGATCTACAGATCAAGGCCAGGGCAGGGGAAGTAGAGGGAAATGGTTGGTCCATTTCTGAAAGAGGGGACAGTATGTTCTTTGAGGCATGGAGACAGCTTAATAAAGGGGATAAATGAAGGAAAAGTACAACTTAAATTACAAAACTATATCTTTAATTCTGTAGCTCCTCCAGTTTATTATCCCTTCTCTGGTACTAGTTATAAAAATCTAATATGAAATCGAACTTTTTCCTTTTTTTGGATTACTTGTTGAATGATTGCTATCATCCATTAACTTACTTACTAGATACTATTACTATCCTATTTCACAGATGGGGAAAAGAGTCACAGAAGTGCTAAGGAACTTGTCCAAGTTCACACAACCCATAGAAGTGGTAGATCTGGGACTCAAGACAGCTGGAAATGTGAGGCTGGGTAGTCTGTCCTGCTTACGGTGACCCTGAAAGGGAAAGAATGCAGGAGGAGGAGCTGGAAACGGAAGTTAACTTTCTCTGTAGAGGTGGATATGTGGGTGTCAGGAGAGAAGTTATTGAAAGTAATGATGTCTACCTGGAGTTTCCTCTAAACTCTTATCACTTGAGTCTGCCAACCCAACAGGATCTACAGGACAGTGAGACAACTTACGAAGTTCTTGATAAAATGGAGGGCCTGTGAGTGCCACCTTGTGGAATGAAAGATAAACCTCACTGCATTTTTTGCCGGTGACCCAGATGAAAAACAAGGCATGCAAATCGTATTTGTGGATGGAAAGGAGTTGGATGGGACAGCAGCTTCATCAGCTCACAGAATGAATTCAAAAAGATCTCAAGAGGCAGGAATGATAATTCCGTCTTACAAAGTGAAATTCAATAGTAATAAGTGTAAGATTTTGCCTTTGGTTCCCAAAAGTCGACTCTTCAGGTATGAAGTTGGAAAGAGGTAGGATATCTAGAACTAGAGAGGCACTCTTTGCTGATGGCTCTGTACTCCTGTACCCAGTTCTATTTTCGGTGCCACGCTTTAAGATGATTATAGGCAAACTGGAATATGTTCATAGACAGTGATCAGGACAGTGAAGGGATTTACAACTATGCCATATGGAAACTTCTAAAAGAATGTCAAGCCCAGAGAATCAAAGACTCAGGCAAGACAAAATTACAGTCTTTAGATATTTGAAGATTACTGTATGAATGGCCTCAAGGGAGAAAATTAGGACCGATGGGTGGATGTCCAAAGAAGATGGGTTATAATTCAGAATGTGTCCTTCAGAGCTTTATGGAGGGGGTGTTGTATAGTGGAAAGAATACCAGATTTGGAGTCAGGCAGATCTTGTTTGATTCCAGCCTCTTCTGTGACATTGCCAAAGTTTTCCCTCTCAGTCTCAGTTTCATCATCTAAAAAATGGTAGTAAAGCCTACCCTATGAAGTTTTTAGAAGCAAATCAGGCAAGACCTGTAAAGCACTTTACAGTACCTCACATAATAAGAGCTGTCTGTGGTTACTTTCAAACTGGATATTTTAGGCCAGGGGTTGGCAAACTTGCAGTAAATGGCCCGGGAATATGTATTTTTTTTTTACTATTAAAAAGTTTATTTCACAAAAATTTTCAATAAGAAAATGTATACCACCCGATTCTTATATTGTAGTAAAGCAGATGCTGTGGAGAGGGAGCATGTGGAAGCAATTGATATCTACGGTCAACACAGCTGTTGTTTATACTCGTTCGAAGGCTTGTAACATCGTGATACTATTTCCTCATATTACCACCGTTCCAATATTGTTCTGTTGCCCACGAATTGACATCTCCACACATTCATCTATCACGAGATTCATAAAGAGATCAAATCTCCACAATATTCCTTGAGCATATCTGCCATCATTTAATTTTAACTTCTTGTCCATAAATTTTTTCAACTCGAGAGGGTGAACTTTGCCCATGGCGTCCACTTGGCGAGCTCAAAGATGCCTCCAGAGAATAAATTTTTTAGACTTTGCGGACCATACGGTCTCTATACAACTTTGCAGTTGTAGCAAGAAGGCATCCATAGACAATGAATGAGCATGGCTGTGTTCCAATAAAACTTCATTTATGGACACTGAAATATGAATTTCATAATTTTCACATGTCATGAAATTAACTTTTGGTTTTTTAAAATCATTTAAAAATGCAAAAAAAAATGCAAAAGCCATTTTTGGATCCCACGCTGCACAAAAACAGGTGATGGGCTGGCAGTTGGCATTTTATTCATAGTTGAAGTTAAAAGAAAGCAGCTAACCCATTTTTTTTTCATTTTTATTGATGTCTTAATAGTTTATAACATTGTGGGGTTTTAGCTGTACATTGGTTTTTTTTTTCACCGATTTGTTTTTGAATGCAGACCTTAAGATTCCTTTGGTCCAGGTCTATAACATCCCTGGGGACAAAGGAACTCAGAAGACAGAGTGGATGGGAGCCGCTGGACAAGAATGAGGGCTAAATCCTCAGAGCCTGCAGGAGAGAAAGGAGTAAATGGAAAAACTGCTGTCAATGAGAAGTGATGGGGAGGAGGGTTGTAACTGGTGGGGAGACCCATACCCATAGAGTCATTTCAGAACAACACTTAAATCCAATTTCTGTTTCTAGTTGATTCTTAAACTATGTAGAATAATAATACAATAGCTGTCAGTAATAAATCTATTATTATTTGTAACTCCTGAAGTGGTGTCACCAACTTCCTTGAGGGTGGAGAGCTTGTTTTCATTGTAGGTGCCTAATGTCTGGCACATCGCGCCAATCAATAAATGGTGAATGACTAAGTTGAAATCTGAATGAGATAAGCTGAGATAGCTGAGGAGCTGCTATGTTGGCTGTCACCAGCATTATCACCTCTTGTTATCTGTGTGCAAGCCAAATGAAAATAAGCAGAAGGGAGATGGGGGACAGAGGGTCCCAGGTCTGAATTGTTGGCACCACAAACATTTCGTTCTTGGTGTGTAGACAGTAGAGTCAGTGGAGCAGGCTGCAGGGCCAAGAAGAGAATGAAGTGGCCTCATTTAATTGTCTCTGGTATGCTGAGTCCTTTCCAGGGGGCTGGGCTCCTGGGTTCAATGCCATTCCCAACCCTGAGCCCAGCTCGTGATTTAAGGTGTTGAGATAGCCAATACGGACCACACTGAAACCTTCCCCAAGGGAGACATCAACCTATACAAAAAAGGCTAATTGCAGAGAAGGAGATCCCTTTATCCCCACTGGGAAGGAGCCTGGCTAGGGCAGTGTAGCTAGGGGGGTAAATGAGGAGCAAGAACAACTCCTGGGGCCCCAGGCCTTGCTCTCTCTCCCTTTTCCACCAATGTTTTGGCAACATTCCTAACAGTCTTGTGACCTCTAATTCTGTTTGCACACAGAACACCTAAAGTTAGTGTCTATGTTGTAGGGAAAAAAAATATTTTCCCCTTTATCCTCCTAAATGAGACTGTAAACGAGACTGTCAAAAGACAGATTAATAGGAGACAAACAGAAGTTTATTAACACGTGCATCACGCATACATGTGGGAGCACTCAGGGACCAGTTACTCAAAGGAGTGGTCGGAACTTGGGCTTATATAGCATTTTAACAGAATAAATTTTTAGAGTAGTGATGAGACAAAGGAAAAGAACTTTTGAGTTTCTAGGGTGGCAAATTGTGGGAAAGTAAGTATATGGGGAAAACAAGTGGACGATAAGGGCTAGTTAGTAAGGTTTGTTATGTAGATTCTTCTGGTGCCATCTCTGGGCTAAGGGACTGGAATTGTCTATGGTGATTAACTTCTGTCCTTCCTGGTAGAGAGGAGAGGAGGGACACCTTTACAAGTTTATGTCCTGGGGTCAGCCTGGTGGCATAGTGGTTAAGTTCACGTGCTCCACTTCAGTGGCCTGGGGTTCGCAGGTTCGAATCCCAGGCGCGGACTGACACACCGCTTGTCAGCCAAGCTGTGGCGGTGTCCCATATAAAGTAGAGGAAGATGGGCACAGATGTTAGCCCAGGGCCAGTCTTCCTCAGCAAAAAGAGGAGGATTGGCAACAGATGTTAGCTCAGGGCTAGTCTTCCTCACAAAAAACAAAGCAAAATATAACAACCCAAATTTATGTCCTGCTTTTAGGCAAATAGGGGAAGGGCAGAGATGTATCTACTTCTCAATTGCTTTCAGCTCAAAATAATCAATATGCCAAAGTGGTATATTTTGGGGTGGCATATTCTGCTACTCTTCAATGTCTTTTTTTTTTTTGCTGAGGAATATTGGCCCTGAGGTAACATCTGTGCCCATCTCCCTCCATTTTTTATACATGGGACAGCTGCCACAGCATGGCTTGATAAGCAGTGTGTCAGTCTGCACCTGGGATTCGAACCTGCGAACCCTGGGCCGCCAAAGCAGAGCACGTGAACTTAACTGCTACACCACTGGGCTGGGCCTCCTTCAATGTCTTTTTTTGGAGCAGGTACCCCATGAAGGACAGGTTGAAATCCTCAAAGATGTCCAAGCTGAGAAGGGGTGGCGTTAATGTTGGGTAAAACCATCACAGATAAAGAAAATGTGAGAAAGATGGGCACTCTTTAGAGCTTGAGACAAGCAGATCTAGGTGGAAAACAGCCTTGTATTTCCCCTCAAGGAGCTACAAATTTAGGAGCTGAAGAAGAGCTGGTATAGCGGAAGTTGCTCCATAGGGAGCAACAATCTAGTTGGAGGACAGGAGCTTGAAGCTGTGTTTGCATAGTGCTTTACATAATAATAGTTAACCTGGAGTACTCATTAGTGCCAAGCTGGTTCTGAAGCTTTAAATGCACTAACTCACTTAATCCTCACACCTCAGAGGAAGGTACTGTTGTTATTATCCGCATTTTGAGACAAGGAATTGAGAGATGAAGAAGTTAAGTGCCTTGCCCAAGGTCACATAGCTGTGCGTACTGGAGCCAGAATGCCAACCCAGATAGACAGGCTCAAGAGCTTGAATTCTAAAGACCACTCACTCACTATACTGCCTCTTCCAAGTTACAGAAACATACAAAACTCCAGAAGGCTTTCCGGTAAATTCATGAATAAGAGACCCCATGTTGGTGAAGCTGGGTACCTGAGGCTTACTGTAGATGTTCAATAAGAACATGATGACTGCCTTTCTCAATTTACTGTTTTCTTGTTTAGCCTGAGGGGTGACTCAGGGGTTGGGAAGATTTGTGAGATTGTTTTGCAGAAGAAAGAGAACGCCTTCAGGGAGGTTGTGATCACCAGGGCGAGCAGCCCTCTGCTGCCCTTGATGCCCAGAAGCCAGATTGCCCAAGGGCTTCTCTGGAGTGGAGATCACCTTTTTGTTTCTCCAAAACTCCTCCTGCCAAGCCCCTTAGCTCTATAAAACCCCCTGCTGTCTTCTCTTGTTAAGCCGAATTTGAGAGAACCCATCCTCCTGCCTTCTCATTTTGGCCAGTTCAAATAAAACCTTTCTCCACCTCCAAGCACCCATGGCTCAGTGATTGGGTTACTGTGTATCAGGCACACGAACTTGAGATTAAGAGGTTCAGTATCATTGGGAGGCATAGCAGGCCAGTGCACAAACTCACCTGAGGCCCGAGGTGCCATTCTCACGGAATTCAATATAAGAGGTGCCAGGACAAGTGCAACTTGGGCTCCTGCCTGTGGCGCCTTCAGAATCCTGGGCTAGATCTGAGTTCAGTTTCCAGAAAGCATTTCTTATGGATGCAGGGAAAATTTCCCTATTTACTGAAAACTTTTTTAGTCCTGAGACTGGGCCTGATGGTGTCATCTTTAGGCTTTGGGCATGTGGAAGAGAGAAAGAAAAAGGGAAAATAAGAAACAAAGGGAAAATAGGATGAGGATAAAGAACCTGGCTAGTGGGGGAACCAGGTGCTGCCAACCTCTAGAATAAGAGTCTAAGTTCCAGGTGGTCTCTAGGTTGTCCTCTGCTATGGTCTGAATGTTTGTGTTCCCCCCACATTGATAAGTTGAAATCCTAACCCCTAAAAGGTGATGGTATTAGGAGGTGGAGCCTTTGGGAGTTGCTTAAGTCATGAGGGTGGAATCCTGATTATGGGATTAGTGCTTTATAAGAGTCTCCAGAGAGCTCTCTAGCCCCTTTGGCCATGTGAGGACACACAAGAAGTCTGCTACCCAGAAGAGAGCCCTTGCCCAACCACTCTGCACCCTGATCTCAGACTTCCAGCCTCTAGAACTGTGAGAAATAAATTTCTATTGTTTATAAGCCACCCAGTCTGTGGTATTTTGTTATAACAGCCCAAGCAAACTAAGACATCCTTCAATACTTTAAAGAGTCTCAATGGGCAAAAGGATTAAACTCCAGATGAAATTGTGAAATAAGGTTGGTAAGAGGATGTAGCCCAATGTCTGGAATGTAGTGACAGAGGCACTGCTCTCTGTTTTATGTGGAATGCTGGCTCCCCTGAAATACCACCAAAATCACCTGTTGATAAGGCAAATGTGAGCTTATTGCTTACTGTAGGAAGGGAGGGAACAACACTGACAAAGTCTTGGTAGAGTCTCAGAATGGGGGAGGGCAAAGGCAGAGTACTGATGAGTTTTTCTGCATCTGGTTTGAGGTAGGTCTTTCAATGCAAGGGGAGGCAGGGGGTGCTGATGGAGATTAGACATACTTGATGGCATAATTTAGGGTTGGTGGGAAACCACTAGGGGAGGGTTTCCTAGCTCTTGTTTGATGAGCCATTTTACTCTAATCCACTTAGGTGAGATGCGTAGTTACCTGCAGTCATCTTCCTGGGCAACAGGTCCTGGAATAGTAAGGTCTTATCAATGCAGACCTTCAAATACTGTAGTAAAGTGGTGTTAATGTAGCCAGTAAACTGTGAGTGTGGATTGATGTAGTACTCACTTCATTCAAGAGGTTTGGAGTGTGGCATGTGCTGCAGCCCAAAGGAAAGGGGTTAGGACGCAGGGTTTTTTTTTATTAGGCAAGAAGAGGCAGGAAATTTAATAGGGAGGGAAAAGTCAGTGCCAAGGCACAAATCGCTGTGAAGAGGTACTTTTCCTGCAACTAGATATGCTACCACTAGGTGGAGCTAGACCTGTCTGGCTCAGAGCTGCTTCCAAACGCGGTGCTGTTACAGACATGATTTGCTGGAGATAAAGTTAAGGATGAGGGGTTGAAAATAGTTAATCTCACCTATCAGACTAGCGAAAATTAAAGCTTGTGTAGGGGAGAAAAATAATTTTCCCTCTACTCTTCTAGGTTCTTGGCTGAGACCCCCCCCCCTGTAATAAAAGACAGATCAACAGGAGAAAAACAAACAGAAGTTTAATAACATGTAGACCTCCTGTATACATGGGAGAGACCTGGAGAAACTGAGTAACTCCCTGAAATGGCCCAAGCCATCACCTTATATACCATCTCCTGCTAAAGACAAAAGAAGATGTCGGGGGTAGGGGAGCCAGTTACGGGAGGTTACCAGGGAAAGCACAGTAAACAAGGGTAAGGTGGTTGTGCAGAGTTAAGTCCATGTCTTCTCCGTTGATAAGAGTTTCCAGAGATTTAATCATCCTCCTCTTCCTGGTACAAAGAGGGAGACGCCCTTACAAGTGGAGATTTCTCTTATAAATGTAAATTTCTCTTACAAAGAGTAACTTCTACTCAGTTTTCAGAGCTTTTCCTGTGTTTGCTGTTTCTTAAAAATAATCATCTCAGGAATGCTTATGCCAAAGAGGCAAATTTTGGGGTAACATTCTCCCCTTCACTTGGTAATACACTGATGGGCATGGCTGTGGGGAGATGAGCACTCATACATTGTTGGTGGGGATACAAAAAGGCGTAACTCTGAAGGAAGCAATTGGGCAATATCGTAACAAAGCTACATGTACATTTAATGTCTGACCTGCAATCCGTGTCAAGGAATTTACTCCAAAGATATACCTCTAACAGTCTGAAAATACATGTACACAAAGTTATTTGATTGCAGCATTACTTGTAATTGCAATATACTGGAAACTACCCCCAAATGCCCAAACATAGGAAATTGGTTCAATAAACTATGGTATATTTACACAATGAAATACTGTGCAACTGTAAAAACATAATGAGGAAGCTCTCCATAGACTAATTTGAAGTATTTTCCAGTGTTAAAAAACAAAATTCCACTGAGTAAATTTGAAGATCTAACTGGCTTCATTGAATGATTCATGAACTGGACAGCATCCCATCTAGCAAGTAGATAGGAGCTCCAAGGAGCTGCACAAAATGGAAGGCTTTTATAGGCAGAAGGGGAGTTGGACAAGGAAACAAAAGAAATAATTATTTCATGCAGTCACCTCCCCTTAGGAGCGGAGGTCAGCAGGGAGGGGTCTTATCAGGCAGATTACCTCAGTAGTGTTGATCAAAAAATTTGAGACTGGGGATTGGCCCCGTGGCCGTGGTTAAGTTCAGTGTGCTCCACTTCAGTAGCCCAGGTTTGGTTCCCAGGTGCAGACCTACATCACTCGTTGGCAGCCATGCTGTGGTGGCAACCCACATGCAAAATAGAGGAAGATTGGCACAGATGTTAGCTCAGGGTGAATCTTCCTCAGCAAAAAAAAAGAAAAAAAAAAAGAAAGAAGAAGAAGAAGAGGAAGAAAGAAATAAATAAATTCGAGACTGATTGGTTTAAAACTCCACTCCTGGAAGAGGCTGAAACTGCTATTTGGTTAGATGTTAAGTCTTGGTTTGCCAGGCATGGGGCTTAGAACAAGTGATTCCATTTTGGACCTGTTGTCTCTTTTTTAACACTAGGATATGAAAAATGAAAAAAAGCAAGGCTAACTTTTTGGTAAGAAAGGAGGGGAAATAAGACAGCATACTGTGTTTACTTATTTTTGCAGAAACAAACACAGGACAGAAAATAAAATTAATGAAATTAGTTAGTTGCAAGAGGTGGGTTAGATCAGGGTAAATGAGAGATGATGGAGTGTCATTTCTCTGAGTATATCATTTTGTCTAGTTTTTGTTTGTTTGTTTTGGTGACTAAGATTGGCCCTGAGCTAATATCTGTTGCCAATCTTCCTCTTTTTTTTGCTTGAGGAAGATTGTCCCTGAGTTAACATCCGTGCCCATCTTCCTCTATTTTTTTGTATGTGGGACACCTCCACAGCATGGTTTGATAAGTGGTATGTAGGTCCACACCTGGGATCCAAACCTGCGGAACCCTGGGCCACCAAAGCAGACTGCACAAACTTCACTAAGCCACTGGGCCGGCCCCCATTTTATCTAGTTTTGACTTTAGGAACCATGTTAATGTTTTTCACATTAAAAAAATAAAGTAAGAGAAGTGACGTCAGCATCATGGCGGAGTGAGATTCCCTCTTTGAATCTCTGCCCCCACGACACAACGAAAACATCATTCACATTCCAACAGAGCTCAATCAAACACTACGAAGGACTTCTGAGAAACCCCTGCTGCCATACATCGGACGGTGGAGGCGCGGGAAGCCCAGGAGAACGGGAGGAGAGGTAGGAGGTTGTACTCCCCCTCCCCAATCGATCGGCAAAAACAGCGCGGTTCGCGGACAGAGGGGGGAGGGGCGGCCCACAGCGGGGAAAACTATCGCCATCCAGGTGCTCTCACAGACTGTCGCGAGATCCCCACTGGGAAGCGATGACGGACTGTTTAGGAGGTGTAGCAAACACCCTAAGAGAGCCAGAAAGGAAACCCCCGGGTCAAGCAGGGGAAAGAGAGGACACCTCCCCCCACACACCCGGCGTTTCAGCATAATCCCTCCAGGGGCTGCAGCGGGCTCAGAGCATACCACTCGCGATCTCCATCCAGTGGCAGCAGGTGGAAACTGCAGGACCAAATTATCATGAGGGGAAAAAAAAGGATGTCCCCGTCGGATCCTTGTGAGAATTTGCCAGGGCTACAGACCAAAAGGAAAATGACAAACACCCAGAAGGCACAGAATTTGATAACCTGAATGACAGAGAATTCAAAATAGCTATCATAAACAAACTCAACGAAATACAAGAGAACACACAAAAACAAATCAACGAATTCAGGGATTATGTCACAAAAGAGATTGAAACCCTAAAGAAAAACCAATCAGAATTATTGGAGATGAAAAACAAAATCAACGAGATAGTGGAAAAAATGGAGTCTTTACAGAGCAGAACTGACAATATGGAGGAACGAATTAGCACTATTGAGGATAGCCACGCAGAAATGCTCCTGATAGAGGAGGAGAGAGAGCTAAGACTAAAAAGAAATGAAGAAATTCTTTGAGAAATATCAGACTCAATGAGGAAAAGCAACATAAGGATAATAGGTATTCCAGAAGGAGAAGAAAGAGAAAAAGGAGCAGAGAGTTGTTCAAAGAAATAATAGCTGAGAACTTCCCCAACCTAGGGAACGAGAGGGAAATAACAGTGAATGAAATCAATAGATCACCTAAATATATAAACAGGAATAAAAAATCATCTCGCCACATAGTAGCAAACTTGAAGAATACCCGTGACAAGGAAATAATATTGAAGGCAGCTAAACAAAAAAACAAAATAACATACAAAGGAAAGCCCATCAGGCTCTCGGCTGATTTCTCGACAGAAACTCTACAGGCTAGGAGAGACTCGAATGATATATTCAAAATCATGAAAGACAAAAATCTTCAGCCAAGAATACTTTATCCAGCAAAAATATCCTTCAAATACGATGGAGAAACAATAACTCTCCCTGATAAACAAAAGCTAAGAGAGTTCGTCACCACAAGACCCCCACTACAAGAAATGCTCAAGAAGGCCCTTAGGCCTGAAAAAAAACAAATGAGAAAGGGGATACAAAGATTTCAGCAAGGAGAAAAGCAAGGAGACTAAACCAGAACAAACTACAGTTGGAAAACATCAAAAATTAATTCAAGCTCATCACTGGAAACACACATTCACGACACAATCTGGAATAAAGAGATAACAAATAAGGAGGGGAAGAGGTAAGGGATTGAATTGACCCAGCCTCAGAAAAAAGGAGGCATCTGAAAATGTACTTTCTTATCCAGGAGATCGCTTATATAAACCGCACGGTAACCACTAAACAAACAACCAGAAGAGAACCACACATGACAAATAAAGAGAAAACCAAGAGAATGAGCATGCAGAAATACCAAATTGAATTTGCAGTCTGAAACACAAGGGACAAGAAATGAAGGAAATGCAAAAGAACCAGAAGATGAACAATAAAATAGCAACATTAAACCCTCATATATCAATAATCACTCTAAATGTAAATGGATTGAATTCTCCAATCAAAAGACACAGAGTGGCAGGATGGATTAAAAACCAAGATCCAACAATCTGCTGCCTCCAGGAAACACATCTCAGCTCTAAAGACAAACACAGACTCAAAATAAAAGGATGGAAAGCAATACTCCAAGCTAATGGCAAACAAAAGAAAGCAGGAGTAGCCATACTTATATCAGACAAAGTAGACTTCAAGATAAAAAAGGTAACGAGAGACAAAGAAGGGCAATATACAATGATAAAAAGGATACTTCACCAAGAAGACATAACACTTATAAATATCTATGCACCCAACACAGGAGCACCAAAGTACATAAAACAACTGCTAAAAAATCTTAAAGGAGATATTAACAATAACACAATAATAGTAGGGGATCTTAATACCCCCCTTACATCAATAGATAGATCATCCAGACAAAAAATCAATAAGGAAATACTGGACTTAAACGAGAAACTAGACGCAATGGATTTAATAGATATATGCAGAGCACTCCACCCAAAAATAGCAGAGTACACATTCTTCTCAAGTGCACATGGAACATTCTCAAGGATAGACCATATATTAGGAAACAAGGCAAACCTCTATAAATTTAAGAAGATTGAAATCATTACAAGCATCTTTTCTGATCATAATGCTGTGAAACAGAAATCAACTGCAAGGAAAAAACTAGGAAAGGGACAAAGATGTGGAGACTAAACAACATGCTACTGAACAACCAATGGGTCATTGATGAAATTAAAGGAGAAATCAAAAGCTATCTGGAGACAAATGAAAAGGAAAATACACCATACCAACTCATATGGGATGCAGCAAAAGCAGTCCTGAGAGGGAAATTCATAGCAATACAAGCTCACCTTAACAAACAAGAAAAATCCCAAATAAATAACCTTAAATTGCACCTAACAGAGTTGGAAAAAGAAGAACAGACAAAGCCCCGAATCAGTAGAAGGAGGGAAATAATAAAAATCAGAGCAGAAATAAATGAAATTGAAACCAAAAAAAACAGTAGAAAGGATCAATGAAACAAAGAGCTGGTTCTTTGAGAAGATAAATAAAATTGACAAACTCTTAGCCAGACTCACTAAGAAAAAAAGGGAGAAGACTCAAATAAATAAAATTAGAAATGAAAGAGGAGAAATTACAACAGACACCACAGAAATACAAGGGATTATTAGGGAATACTATGAAAAACTTTACGCCAACAAATTGGACAACCTAGAGGAAATGGACAAATTCTTGGATGCGTACAACCTCCCAAAACTGAATCAAGAAGAAATAGAGAATCTGAACAGACCAATCACAAGTAAAGAGATTGAAACAGTCATCAAAAACCTCCCCAAAAATAAAAGCCCAGGACCAGATGGCTTCCCTGGAGAATTTTATCAAACGTTCAAAGAAGATTTAGCACCTATCCTTCTCAAACTATTCCAAAAAATAGAGGAAGATGGAATACTTCCCAACACATTCTATGAGGCTGACATCATGCTGATACCAATGCCAGACAAGGACAATACAAAGAAGGAAAACTACAGGCCAATATCACTGATGACCATAGACGCAAAAATCCTCAACAAAATATTGGCAAACCGAATACAGCAATACATCAAAAAGATCATAGACCACGATCAAGTGGGATTTATACCAGGGACACAGGGATGGTTCAACATCCGCAAATCAATCAACGTGATACACCATATTAACAAAATGAAGAATAAAAACCACATGATCATCTCAGTCGATGCAGAGAAGGCATTCGACAAGATCCAGCATCCATTCATGATAAAAACTCTCAACAAAATGGGTATAGAAGGAAAGTACCTCAACATAATAAGGGCCATATATGACAAACCTACAGCAAACATCCTACTCAACGGGGAAAAACTGAAAGCCATTCCTTTGAGGACAGGAACAAGACAAGGGTGCCCACTCTCACCGCTCTTATTCAACATAGTACTGGAAGTTCTGGCCAGAGCAATTAGACAAGAAAAAGGAATAACATGACTCCAAATAGGCAATGAAGAAGTGAAACTCTCACTATTTGCAGATGACATGATCCTATACATAGAAAACCCAAAAAATTCCATCGGAAAACTACTAGAAACAATCAACAACTACAGTAAAGTGGCAGGGTATAAAATCAACTTACAAAAATCAATTGCATTTCTATACACTAACGATGAACCAACAGAAAGAGAACTCAAAAAGACAATCCCATTTACAATTGCAACAAAAAGAATAAAATATCTGGGAATAAATTTAACCAAGGAGGTCAAAGACCTATACAATGAAAAGTATAAGACACTATTGAAAGAAATCGAGGAAGACATAAAGAAATGGAAAAATATTCCATGCACATGGATTGGAAGAATAAATATAGTTAAAATGTCCATTCTACCTAAAGCAATCTACAGATTCAATGCAATCCCAATCAGAATCCCAATGTCATTCTTCATGGTAATAGAACAAAAACTACTGACATTCATACGGGGCAACAAAAGAGCCCGAATAGCTAAAGCAATTCTGAAAAAAAAAGAACAAAGCTGGAGGCATCACAATCCCTGATTTCAAAATATACTATAAAGCTGTAGTAATCAAAACAGCATGGTACTAGTACAAGAATAGACACACAGATCAATGGAACAGAATTGAAAGCCCAGAAATAAAACCACACATCTATGGACAGCTAATCTTCAACAAACGAGCAAAGAACATACAATGGAGAGAGGGAAGTCTCTTCAATAAATGGTGCTGGAAAAATTGGACAGCAACATGCAAAAGAATGAAAGTAGACCATCTCCTATCGCCATATACAAAAATCAATTCAAAATGGATCAAAGACCTGAAAGTGAGACCTGAAACTATAAAACTCCTGGAAGAAAATATAGGCAGTACACTAATTGAGATTGGACATAAAGGGCTCCTTTCAGATTCCATGTCTACTCGGACAAGGGAAACAAAAGAAAAAATAAACAAGTGGGACCTCATCAGACTAAAGAGCTTCTACAAGGCAAATGAAACCAGGATCAAAATGAATAAACAACCCACCAGCTGGGAGAAAATATTTGCAAATCGTTTGTCTGACAAGGGATTAATCTCAGTAATGTATAAAGATCTCATACAACTGAGCAACAAAAAAACAAACAACCCGATCAAAAAATGGGCAGAGGATATGAACAGACATTTTTCCAAGGAAGAGATACAGATGGCCAATAGACACATGAAAAGATGTTCAACATCACTAATCATCAGGGAAATGCAAATCAAAACTACACTGAGATATCACCTTTTACCGGTTAGAATGGCTATAATCACAAACACAAATAACAACAAATGCTGGAGAGGTTGTGGAGAAACGGGACCCTCATTCACTGCTGGTGGGAATGCAAACTGGTGCCGCCTCCATGGAAAACAGTATGGAGAGTCCTCAAAAAATTAAACATAGAAATACCGTATGATCCAGCAATACCACTCTTGGGCATCTACCCAATGGACGTGAAATCAACCATCACAAGAGGCTTATGCACCCCTATGTTCATTGCAGCATTATTCACTATAGCCAAGAAGTGGAAGCAACCCAAGTGTCCCTCAACTGATGATTGGTTAAAGAAGATGTGGTATGTACATACAATGGAATACTACTCAGCCATAAGAAAAGACACAATTGTCCCATTTGCAACAACATGGAAGGACCTAGAGGGTATTATGTTAAGTGAAATAAGCCAGAGAGAGAAGGACAGACACTGCATGAACTCACTCATATATGGAATATAAGTGAACACACGGACAGAGAGAACTGATTGGTGGTTACCAAGGGGAAGGGGGGTGGGGGGGGCACAAGGGGTGAAGGGTTACATCCACAAGGTGACGGACAAACAAAAATGTACAACTAAAACCCCACAGTGTTATAAACTAAGACATCAATAAAAAAAAAATGGAGAAAAAAAATAAAGTAAATCAGCAAGGAAAAATATGAATTACATGAGAGTGCTTGCCAAAGAGACTCCCATAACAGTACAAAGGTGTTGGGGGTTGGTCACGGTCAAGCTGTGATAGTATTGCAATAATACTAAACAGACAAATAGAACATTGCATGGCAAAGACTCTCAAGTCAGTGCTGAACATTTTGGGAGAAGGTACTTAAAGGGACTGTTTAATGTGCTAAGTGGAGAATCAAATCTAAGTACCACTAGGTGACTGACGAAAGGAAAAGGTCTCTGGAGGCAGTGAAGGGGAGCAGAATTTGTCACCCCAAAATATGCTTCTTTGGCATAAGGATTTTCTTCAGCTGATTATTTTTAAAAGCCAGTAGACACAGGAGAAGCTCTGAAAACCAAGTAGATGTTACCCTTTTGTAAAACCAGTTTACATTTATAGGGAAAATCTCCACTTGCAAGGGTGTCTCCCTCTCTTTCAGAAAGAGGAGGATGATGAAATCTCTAGAAACTCCTATCAATGGAGAAGGCATGGACTTAAATCTGCATAACAACCTTACCCTTGTTTACTGTGCTTTTCCTGGTAATCTCCCATAACTGGCTCCCCCATCCCCAACATTTTTCTTTTGTTTTTAGTAACAGATGGTATGTAAGGTGGTGGCTTGGGCCATTTTAGGGAGTTACTCAGTTTTGCTGGGCCTCTCCCATGTATACAGGAGGTCTACATGATATTAAACTTCTGTTTGTTTTTCTCCAGTGAATCTGTCTTTTATTACAGGGTGGGTCTCAGCCAAGAATCTAGAAGAGTAGAGGGAAAATTAGTTTTCTTCCCGTACAGCAGAAACTAGAAAGTAAGGAGTGTCAAATAACAAAAATAATACAATTTAGTAACAAGTTTGATGTCTTTTATTCAAGGGAAACAATCCATGAGTTGGGGGTGCACAGTACCTCACAAGCAGTGGAGCACAGTTTCCAAGGGATTTGGGGCAAGAGCTAGTTTTTATAGAGCGTTAGAAGACGCAACGCATGATTGGCTAGGAGATTGGGGATTTCCTTATAAGGCTAGTGGGCCCTATTTTCTAGGGTAAGGTAAGCTAGCTAAGCTGAGTTGAAGGACTGGGATTGGTGTATGTTAGGTTTCCTTGACAAGTGCTTCCTGTAAGTGCAGGCTGACAGATTTTGTGGGGGATCAGAATTTGTCACCCCAAAATGTCTCTCTTTGGCTTGATTATGTTTAAGAACAAAAGACTCAGAAAGAAACTTTGATCATCCCCCTAACTGTCTAAAAGAATTTAAGATAGAAGGTCTGTTTCAGGAAGGAGCTATCACCATAGATAACTATAGTGATGGACAGGGAGGAACCTAGCAAGGTACGTTTGATCAAAGTCCTCCCCATGTGCATTGTCTTTGCAAGGTATGACAAACATTTGTTTACCAAACATTTGCTTTTCCATCTCTATGTGAGCTGCCTTCCTCCTCTTTGAATTCCAAAACCACTACCCCCGACATCTTCCTTTGTCTTTAGCTAAGCACGGTATTTAAGGTGGTGGCTTTGGCCATTTTGGAGAGTTACTCAGTTTTCCTGGGTTTCTCCCATGTATACACGATATTAAACTTTGTTTGATTTTCTCCTGTTATTCTGTCTCATGTCAATTTAATTCTTAGACCAGCCAGAAGGACCTAGAGAGTAGAGGAATATTTCTTCCTCCCCTACAGTTTAGATTTGTGACATGGGCTGGGCCACTGGAGTGGCCTCCATTTTGTGGGTCCTGATATACGAGTTAACTTTATCAGGAGGCTTGGCACAGGCTGAGTGCCTGAGAAATCAATGGGAAATAATGAGACAGGGCTGAAGGGTCATTGAAGTGAGCTTAAAGTGATTCACAGAAATGTTAGGGAGAAGTGAGGTTGCCTCAGGTGAATTTAGAGGGCCCTACCCTAAAGCTGTTGGTGGACTCCATGAAACTTGTATCAAAGTTAAACAAGGGTGAAACCAGTTAAAGTGATTTTATTCAGTTATAACTATTGAAATAATAAGAGAGTCCAGTGGGAATTGAACTCAATTTTGTCCAAAACAAAAGACTATAGACCTTTAAAAGGCTGGGTGTGCTCTGGGAAAGGCACTGAGGGATGTTAAGAGGGTCAGTCCACGTGACTAGGCCATCTGAGTTTGTTAACTAGCACTTAACCAGAGGAGAAACAAACATCTCTTATCTTTACCAATGGAAGCAGTGACATCAATTGGGAGGACTGCAAGAGTTATCTCCTGGAATGTATGCATTTCAGGTCCTTGAGAAAGCAGTTCTGGGTGGTAGAAGATTTACATTTCAAGTGGGGGAGGAAGGACTTATAATTGCAAACTCTCTAAAGTAATTGCTCTAAGAGGAGATTCAGGGGCCTATGTCTTATTACCAGATCTTGGCTGGAACAAACAGTACATTTTTCCTGGCAGCACTGAGCTTTTTTTTTTTTAAGGGGGGGCTGAGGTCATCCTAGGGACAGGACCTTAAATTGCTAGAAGACCACACTAGAGCTTGGTGAAGGAGAGAGTCTGTCACCTGGCACTTCTGGGCAGTGCTGTCTCAGTGCCCTAGAACAAGTGTGTGCTGGGTGGACAGTGACAGTGATTTATGGGCCTGCATAGGAGGAAGAAATATTCCTTTACCCTCCAGGTTTTTCTGGCTACCCACAGGCCCAGTTCATAACTTGCATCAGCAACCAACCAAAAGCAAGCACCACTTTAGATGACTTGGCCACCAGGAGACAGGAACAGGGCTTGGAGGGAGGCTCAGTGGGAAACAATACACTTAGGAAATAACAAACAACATGTGACTTTTTGCTACCTAAATTCCCACTGTTAATTAAGGGAAAATTGTCAAAGATTTTGAAATGGGCAAATACCGCGCATCACTTCAATGAGCTATTAGAATTTGTTTAGACTAGAGGAGCTTTCTGGAGTTTTCTGATTCTATAGGGGTCTGCATCCTCTTCATTGTCTTTGATTATTTTTCAACTCTGTAGAGAAAGAAGTTAACTCGTGGAAGCCTGATGCTGATGCAAATGATCCCTGTTCATAGAAATGCAAATGAATTTTGTCTGATAGAGATATAATTGATTTCCTATCTGTAGAAAGTAAGGAGATAATTCCGTAAATTACATTTTTGCTCTATAGGATTAATGAGCTAATCAATTGTTAACATGGATTCGTTTTATATTTCCATGGGAGTTATGAGTTTATCTTAAAAAAAATCTTTCAACTACCTATTGGGAGTTGAGGGAGCCAGCAGTCAGCAGCAATGGTGGATACAGGTTTGGTGGGAATGAAGTTTATACAATTTGGGGATTTCCTTAAGGAAAATAATACAACATTAGGTACAGGGTCTTGGAAGAGGTCCTGAAGCTTAAGTTTCTTTAATATTATAGTGAATCTGCCTCCAACCATTGTTAAAAGATAATTTTTGGAAAGCGGTAAAATCAGGAATCTCATACAGATATAAAAATGATCTCAGGTTAAAGATTTTATTTTACCCAAACGGGAGAATCAGGCAGATGTTACAATTTGTTCAAATGAGCATAGAAAAACCACAGGGGCCAGCCCAAGGGGTAGTGGTTAAGTTTGGAGTGCTCCAGTTCTGGGGCCTGGGTTCACGGTTCCGATCCTAAGTGGGGACCTACATCACTCTTCAGCCATGCTGTGGCAGAGACCCACAAACAAAACAGAGGAAGACTGGTGAAGATGTTAGCTCAGGGCAAATCTTCCTCTGCAACAAAAAAAACCCCCCACAACTCCCCCCAGCCCCCCACACATTTTTGAGAGTAAAAGAATGTTGAAATGAACTGCAAATAGGGGCAAAATTGATTTTTTGGGAGAGGAAGTCATAAAATTTACATAAGTCTGTCAATTGCCTCTAATTTAAAATACCTCAAAGAAGGAACGACTAGAATCTGATAAACTGGAAGAGCAGACAACGCAAAGTCTTTTCTACACCAGCGTGAGACCACCTTCCTCCCCCGCGCAGTGTGTGCGTCTTTGGGGGGACCTGGGAGAGACGCAGGCCTGACTCGATCCGCAAAAAGAGGAAGCTTCTGTACGCGCGGTTCCTGCGGGTGGATTCAAGGGAGTTTTCCAGATCCCACTGGAGCCACTTCCCATGGGGCTAGCCGACGGCTCGGACTGGAGACCACGTCCCTTAATTTGCTTCTATGGGGGGTCGAGGGGGCCAGAGAAGAGCCGCCGTGGCCGCGAAGCCTGTCGCCCCGAGCCCCAGTGGGAAAGGATGAATCCCGAGACTTCGGGGGCGAGCCAAGGCCTGCATCGCTGTGGATGAGGCAAAGGGGGACATCTAGTGGCTGCTTGTTCTCTTTTCCTCCCGGTGCCGAAGACAGGCCTCTTGGAGGGGAATAATTCGCAGGCAGCGTGGATTCTAAGAAGGCTCAGGTTCCCGACTCTGTGCAAAGACAGCCTCCAAGTCACCGGCAGGACTCGCGCCCTCCGGGTGGAAGGGGTCGGCGGGGAAGCGGCCGGGAGCGCACTGGGCTGGTCAGGATCTCTTTGCAGGAGCCCAAGAGATCGCGGACGTGGAGGCGGGAGGTGAGGGCAAACGCGTCACTGTTATTCACACCTCCAGTCACCTAGCCCAGCAGGAGAACCGGATCTTCGCAGCCGAATATACGCCTCCGTTTCTGACCCTGACCCCGCCGTCAATCCCACCACCGTCTGCGGAGAGTAGATCCCGGTCAGACCGGTTCTGAACTTGTGTGATGCAGAATTATAGGAGGAGCTGAACTGGAAAGGCGGCGAGAGGCAGGGTAAGGTCCTCACTGGGAAGGTGACTGAATCTGCATTACAAAGCGTCGGGGCGGGGAAGCAGCCCTGGGAACTTGGGTGGGCAGGTAGTTTTCTGTGGGCTGAGAGGGCGGTATGAGAGAAAGTGAGCGAGAAGAGAAAGGGGCTAACGGAAAGTGTTCCTGAGATTAAGGATTTATTCTCTTTCTTTGTCCTTTGGGGGACAATGTAAAGAGGGATTTTTTTCCCCTAATTATTTTGTGTCTGTTTGGATTGTGATTTTCTAAATGTGATTCCTCCAGGGGCTTTAACCTTACCAATTTTTAAGCTTGTATGTCTACAAAATTGTAACAAATATTATTGCTAGCACTACTGTTATGGGCCGAACTGGGCTCCCCCCCCCCATCCAATTCATAAATTGAAGCGCTAACCCCTTAGATTCTTGGAGTATGACTACATTTGGAGATAGGGCCTTTAAAGAGGTAATTAAGGTAAAATGGACTCATTAGGGTGGACCCTAATCCAATGTGACTGGTGTCCTTACAAGAAGAGGAGATAAGGATACAAATACAGACCCAGGGATGACCATGTGAGGACACAGTGAGATGGTGGCCAAGGAGCCAGGCCTCAGTAGAAATCAACCCTGCCAACACCTTGTGATCTTGGACTTCTAGCCTCCAGAACTGGGAGAAAATAAATTTCTGTTGTTTAAGCCTCCCAGTCTGTGGTATTTTGTTATGGCAGCTCTACCAAACTACTACAGCTGTATTTAAGGATGATGCTTATTGAGCACATGATACTGAACCTCTTAATCTCAAGTTCGGTGCCCGATGCACAGCAAGCCAAACACTGAGACATCGGTGCCTGGAGACAGAGAAAGATTTATTCGAATTGCCTAAAACAAGTAGGTTTTATAGAGCTTGGCAGGAGGGGCTTCAGAGAAACAAAGGGGTCACTCCCGACAAGCCTCTGGGCAATCTGACTTCTGGCTTCAACAGCTGCTGCGGGCGGGCCAACCGGAGATCGCAACCTCCCCGAGGGCATTCTCTTTCTCGGCAAAACAAGCTCACAAGTCCGCTGGAACATAAGCTCATAAATCCGAGACCCCTGAGTCACCCCTCAAGTTATACTTGAAAAAAACAGCCAGTTGATTTAATATCTACAGTGCCCCTCAGGTACCCAGCTTCACATACTCTTAACTTCTACAGGAAAAGTAGTCTAGGCATATAATCTGTGTTTCCATTCACCCTTGACAGTTTTACTCATAACTCAATCTGACTTTACCCACAGACTCTGGTGCCCCTTTGTATCTTGCCTGAAGTCTGTTTTGGAGTCAGACTCTGCTGGGGCTCATACATTTCTCTACAACTATAAGGCTTTGTTTCCTGTCGAAACCTCCTGCAGCCCACATTTCCACTAGGTTGGTCTCACGCCATTGAGGGCTATGCGGCAGTTCCACCTTAGGGATCACATTCTTGTGTTAGGTCCCCCACAGCGCCTGTTTTTCTTTTGGACAAAACAGAAAGAAAACAGGAAATTAAAAGCAGCATTAGATTGAGGACCCATTTTACATCTATTAATTTATAGCGAAAACAAAAAATCAAACAAAAATACACTCTTTCACCAAGGCAGGGATCTTTTGGGAAATGGTACATTAATGGACTGTTGGTGGTGGTATAAATGGTTACAACCTTTTCTGGAAGCATTACAGCAGCATATTTCAATGGCCATAAAATTGTTCACGCCTTGAAGTTCAGTAATTCCTCTCATGGGAAGCCACCCTAAGGAAATAATTAAACAGAAACAAAAAGTCATATACAAATATATGTGAAAGACATTCATTGTAGCATGATTTGTATGAGTAAAAAATTGGAAAAAAATCAAATTCTCAACAATAAGCAAATTGTTAAGTTAGAACACAAAGGCCAATGAAATATTAGGCAACTATTAAAAATAATAATTATGAAGAACATGTAGAAACATGAAAATGTTTATGACTTTTGCACATATACCTATTGAGAATGCAAAATAGCATCCATTTTATAGCTATGTGAAAAAGTGTGAAATAGGCAAAAATTGATAGAAAATAAGAATGAATAAAAAAATTGTCTTAGGATAGCAAGTTATGAATTGTTTTTTCTTTTGGAAATTTTATTTGAAGTACTACAGTTGTCCCTTGGTATCCGTGGGGGATTGGTTCCAGGATGCCCTCGGATACCAAAATCCGAGGATGCTCAAGTCTCTTATATAAAATGGTGTAGTATTTGCATATAACCTATGCACACCCTCTTGTATATTTTAAATCATCTCTAGATTACTTATAATACCCAATGTGATGTAAATGCTCTGTAAATAGTTGTTATACTGTATCATTGAGGGAACAATGACAAGAAAATAAGTCTGTACATGTTCAGTACAGACACAACCATTGTGGTCCTTTCATCCAGGGTTGGTTGAATCTGAGGATGCAGAACCCGTGGATATGGAGGGCCCACTCCATATATTATATCATAATTTTTATATTAAAGAAGTGATCTGATTATGTAGGGCCGTGCCAGCGGGCTCTGTCAAAATATAATTTAAAACATATAATTAAAAAAAATTAAAAACATGACATACAACTATAAATGCACATCAATGGTTTATTTAACTCATTAATGAGGGAACTTGGGGATGGTGCAGCTGATTCTAAGATCGTCTTCAGAATAGATTTGTGGAGTCAGGAAGGGCATGCTGGAATAGGTCAACTGAGTTAGAGACAAGCTGGGCGATAAAACTTTGCAGTGGTCTTCAATCATCTGTTTTTCTACTGGGCAAAAATTTACAAGTTGACATGTAACTTCAGAGTTTAGGTCTGAAGGGGAGCAGAATTTGTCACCCCAAAATATGCCACTTTGGCATGAGGATTATTTTGAACTAAAGGCAATCAAAACCCAACAGGTTCAGGAAAAGCTCTGTACCCACCTCAACTGCCTAAATTTACATTGGAAGGGGGGCCTATTAGGAAGAGAACTATTACCAGAGATACTTATTTATCTAGGAAACTTATCTGCCTAACAAGGCAACCTTTATTTTTCAAATATCTCCTCCCCTTCCTGTGAATGGCCCTCCTCCCCTTGGTATCTCCAGACTCCTACCCCTTTCCTTAGCTCAGGTTGGTATATAAGCCTCAACTACCTGGGCGGCCTTTGGGTCTCATATTTTTATGGGGCTTCTGTCCGTACAAAATTTGGTTTTCTCCTGTCAATCGTCTTATATCAATTTAATTATTGGACCAGCTAAAGATCCTAGAAGGGAGGAAAGGAAAATTTTTCTGCCCCTTTAGGCCCTAATTAATAGTAAATAGCAAATCAAACAAGTTATGTACCTTAGAGCAGCACTGTCCAATAAAAGCATAATGCAAGCCTCACATGTAATTTAAAATTTTCTATTAACCCTACTAAAAATTTTAAAATAAACAGGTGAAATTAACTTTAATATATGTGTGTGTGTAGCCAAAATATTATAATTTCAACATGTAGTCGATATAAAAAATTTTTTTCTTGTTAAGTCTTCAAAATTCAGTATGTATTTAATATTCAGCTTAATTTGCATGCTACATTTTCATCAGAAATTGTTGATCTGCATTTAAATTTCATAAAATTTACAGTTGAAAAAGGTGTTCCAAATATACTTAAAAATTTCCCAGTAACTAAAGAGCATCAATTTTAAAATTTAAATTAATTAAAATTAAATGTTCGTTTGTGCTAGTCACATTTCGGGCCCTCAGTAGACACCCGTGACTCGTGGTTATAGTATTGGACAGCCCAGAACTAGAGAATAAGATAATCCTTGGGTGAGCATCTTAGACCAGGTTTCTGTGTGACATTGAAAGGGCATACAGTCATCCTTTTGCCTTATTTCCAAGTTTTGGATAATTTGTGTTAAGAGTTCTGAGGGTATATCAATTTTTACCCAGATTTTTTTTTTTTTTTTTTTGCCGGGGAAGATTCGCCCTGAGCTAACATCTGTGCCAGTCTTCCTCTATTTTGCATGTGGGTTGCTGCCACAGCATGGCCACTGAGGAGTGGTATAGGTCCATGCCTGGGAACCAAACCCAGGCTGCTGAAGTGGAGCATACTGAACTTAGTCACTAGGGCACAGGGCTGGCCCCCTAGAATTTTTTAAACAGCTTTAGGGGTATAGTTCACATACCATACAATTCACCCATTTAAAGTGTACAATTGCATGGTTTTTAGTGTAGTCACAGAGTTGTATAATCATCACCACAATTTTAGAACATTTTCATCACCCCCAAAGAAACTCCATATCAATTGCAGTCATACCCCATTTCTCCCCAACCCCCTCAGTCCCGGGCAACCACTAATCTACTTTCTGTCTCTATTGATTTGTCTATTCTGGACATTTTGTATGAATGGTTCATCCATTTTATAGCATGTATAAGTGCTTAATTCTTTTTTATTGCCAAGTAAAATTCCATTTTATGGATTTGCCATATTTTATTTATTCATTTATCAGTTGATGGACATTTGGGTTATTTCTCTGGATTCTGTGTGTTTACTAAGCAATGAATATTGCCAGCCTGGGTTACTTGTGCGACTGCATTCAGCTGGGAACTCTGCAGGGGTTCCTTAGTTCTCCTCCACGTGCCTCTCTCTCCATGTGGTATCTCACCCTCCAGGGCGTCATCACACAGCCCCTCTGTCTCTCCAGCAGGATAGCTTGGACCTCCTTATAGATGGAGGCTGGGTTACAAGAGCAAAAACAGAAGGTGCCACTTCTTAAGGGCTGGGCTATACCCACATCATTTCTACCACATTCTATTGGTCAAAGGAGGTAACAATGCCAGCCCAGATTTAGGGAGAAGGGAAGTAGGCTGCACCTCTTTTTTCATTTTTTTCCCTAAGGGTTTTCTTTCTTTCTTTTTTTTTTTTTTTCTGTGAGGAAGATTGACCCCAAGCTAACATCTGTTGCCAGTCTTCCTCTTTTTGCTTGAGGAAGATTGTCCCTGAGCTAACATCTGTGCCAATCTTCTACTTTGTGTGTGGGATGCTGCCATAGCATGGCTTGATGAGTGGTGGGTAGGTCGGCACCCAGGATCTGAACCCACAAACTCCAGGCCACCAAAGTGGAGTGCGTGAACTTAACCACTATGCCACCAGGCTGGCCCCCAGGTTGCACCTCTTGATGGGAGGAATGACATATGTGTATAGGGAGGGGACAGATTATGGGTGACATCTTTGGATTCTGTCTACCACACCCACATTTACCAGTCCTTTTGCACTTAGGCAGGGCCATTTGACTAGTTGTGGACAATGGGCTGTGAGCAAAAGTGACATATTTCACTTATGGGCAGAAGCAAAGAAAAGCCCAGACAACCCTCCAGATGTATCATCGCTTCTGCAGCCAGGAAGGCCTTATGGTGAAATTACTCCATGGAAGACAATTACCTTGCAGAGTCATCCAGACCTGTAGCCGACTTTGCATTAGCAAGCAGTAAACCTTTGTTGTGTTAAGCCACTGGAGTTTGAAAATTGTTTGTTAGGGCAGCATAACTGAGCCCATCCTGATTAAAACACACAGCTTGTGTCTTTCCCTTGCCCCTAAACTTGATACTGCTGCTGCTTCTGCAGTTCTGACTTCTGGCTCCCTGCCTCATCTATTGAACTTGCCCCTTTGTGCTGTTGCTTCTGACTTCTCTAAGTAAACCTTTGCCTAATACAGCTTGATCCTGGAACCTTAGACCCCTAGTGGCTGGTGTACCTGACAGATTGGCCTTGGACCTCCACCTCCCCTTCTCCCCCTAGCCTGTCTGTCATAGGTTTTATGGAGAACAGAGGGAGTTGCAGCCAGGTAATTGAAAGTCCTTGTAGCCTGAGTTTAAATTTAACTGAGCAGGCAAATGGGAACTGCCAAAGGTTTTTAATGTGGAGGGTGACTTGAAAGAAAAAGGTGTTTGAAGAACAACTTGCTGATGGGAGCAGGGTATATGGCAAGAACATTTGGTTGAAAAAAGAGTGATCAGTTAGGGAGATGGTAGTGTAATGGTTAATGCCAAAGCTGGTAATAATTAAATTTGCATAATGTTTTATTGCTGAACTTTCACTTAGATCGTTTCTTATTAATCTTCATAATCCTATAGGCATTGTTCTCTCTTTGCAGCCAGAAAAATCAAAGCTTTGGAGAGGCTGGTGATTTGCAGTTACTAAGAGGCAAAGCAAGTACTTTGATTTCATTCATCAATTCATTCACGAAATCTTATTTTAAATTCAGATCCCTTTTTTGAATCCTGCTAGGTCAATGTTTCCAAATCTTTGCATCCTGGCACACCACAGAAAAGGATAATATTTGCATGGTATTCCTGGGGGAAGTGCTCCTTGGCGTGGCCAAGAGAGAACACTCTCTGTTGGTGAGCGTTACGCCTGAAGTCTTTTGCCAAGATAATAGTAACTGAATTTAGGAGGTATATGGAGGGAGCCATACAAATAATGATTAAATATAATTTTAACTGAAGTAAAAATTTAAATGGTTGTGAAAACATGGTTTTGGGTTGTGTATCACTATAAAAAATTACAACCATCAGCATCTCCTGGGACACATGTAACCTGTTTATGCCACATCAAGGTGCTATGATACATAAGCTGGGAAGCTCTGGACAATGTGAGCTGAGAATACAAAGATAGAGACAAAATCTTTACCCACAAGAATTAAGTCGAATAGGCAAAACCCAGCAAAACAATGATTACAATGGAGTTTAGTAAATCTGAGGATAGAAGGGTATTTAGGGTGCACCTAACTCAGTCGATGGGAGTGGGCTGTACTAATCGTTCCTTCTATTTTCTGATGCTTTGACTTCTTGGGGCCTTGCTGACAATGGAGAGACTGCCCCTCTCAGGGTTAACCAATTCCTAGAGAGAGCAAACAACTTGGCTGTGAGTGTGCCTTTCATATGCAAACCAACCAATCCAGAGCCCATACCCCCAACTACTTGTCTACTGGGCTTTCACAGTCTGGGCCACTATCCACCTGTTCTAATCACTCAGGACCAGGTATCAGACAACTAGGGAGAGCCCTGTGATCAGGGGCCTGCTGAAATTATTCACACTAGCCAATCCTAAGCCTGCTTACCCTGCCTCACCTATTCCTTCCTGTGGAAACCGCAATAAGGGCTCTTGCGCACATTTCTGTCAACTGGGCTTGCCATATTTAAATTATAATAAAACCTATATTTTAAAACCTGGGCTGGTGTTTCATATTGGCTTTTCTGGTAGTAGACACTGAAAAGGAGTTTGGGGTTCAAGATTGTGATATTGTGATTTATAATAAGAAATATATGTTTTTTCTTTGTCCCCATTTCCTGCACAGAACTCCTAAAACCACTGGAATTTCCTAAGTGATAAAGATGCCTTTTGTTACATTAATGATGAGTCTTTTGGAATGCTGATAGGTCACCTAAGGGTGGGGGCTGGTCTCCAGAGGAACTAACCATATGATTAGAGGATTGGAACTTTTAGTCCCCCCCCCCCACTCCGGCCCGGAAGAGGAAAGGGGCTGGAGGTTGAATCAATCACCAATGGTCAATGATTTAATCAATCATGCCTATGTAAGGAAGCCTCCATAAAACCCTCAAAGGATCAAGTTCAAAGAGCTTCCAGGTTGGTGAACACAATTAGAAACAGCAGGAAGCTAAGGGGGGGTCATCATAATCTAAGGAAAAACAAGACTATGGTTAAGGTCTCAACCATCGGCTTTTCTCTATCCCTGCCTCCACCCCACCACCCCTGTCCAGTCCTACAAAAACTCAAAGGCCAAGGACCCCTTGCCCTAAACCCCACACATGTCTGAGCTGGAATCAGGGCTCCCACCACTCACAGACCTAGTCTGACTCTCAGCAGCACTTTCCTCCAGCACAGAGAGTCCCTCCTTCCCTCCACACCGGGGCCAGGAGCTGAGAGCTGCCAGCTGGGCGGACACTGGGAGCTTTCTCTGCAGAGGCTCCTGGTGTGGGTTGAGGGCGCTGAGCCCTTTATGGAGAAAGGCCAGCTGGGCCCAGCCCAGGCTTTCATGGCACGATGCCCAGTGGAGGTGAGGCCTCTGGGTATCTAGGGCCAGACTCTTTCTACAGGGATAATTCGTGGGGTTAGGCTCTAAAAGACAAATCTGAAAGGTCATGTTACCGCCCAAAATTGGGGTTCTCTGCCCAATGTGCATGGCATCAGCCTTTGGGGGAGAAATTAGCTTTTATTCTGTGAGATTGATCTGCAGGAAGATGGGGGCATGTGTGTGCCCTCAGATCTGTCTCCCCAATTCAGGATTTGGGGTGAAATTTAAGAGTTTAGGGAGAACAGGTTGGAACGTGGAAACGTTGGTGGGACAGGCTTTGACTGGTGGGCTTCAAACATTTATAGTAAGGTTTTAAATATTTGTGACAGAGTTCTAAACATTTGTGACGGGGTTCTAAACATTTGTGATGAGGTGGCAGAGGAATTTTAACACTGGATCTTCCTGAATGAGGGACCCCTTACTTCTGATAAGAGTATGGCTTTCAAGTTCTTGTCATGTCGCCGTCTTTGGGTTCTGTGGGGAGGAGGATGTTTGGTTCTGAGGTCGGTTCAGGTCATGATTTCTTCTTTTGCACATGCCCTGGCTACATGACTTTGCAGTTTTTCTGAAAGACAATTCTTTTTTTTTTTTTGCTGAGGAAGATTAGCCCTGAGCTAGCATCTGTGCCCATCTTCCTCTATCTTGTACATGGGGTGCCACCACAGCGTGGCTTGACAAGCAGTGCGTGTAGGTCTGCACCGGAGATCCGAACCTGCGAACCCCAGGCTGCCAAAGTGGAGCACACGAACTTAACCACTATGCCACTGCGCCAGCAGGTCCTCTATCATTTCTGCCCCAGTGTCATTCCTTAGTTCTCAAATCCTCCCAGCAGCTGTTATAGAATTGACGAGTCCTAGGCTGTTGACCCGTCATTGATAGGCTCCTCCTATCAAGTCAGGTTGGAGAGGGCAAATAGAGGGATAATGGCAGTCTCAGCTATCATTATGTCACCTGGAGAATTTGTGTAACAGACCTCTTTTTGTCAAGATAAAACTTCTCATAGTCATGAAATGAAGTTCCTTCTTGTATTTCCTGAGTAGTTGCATAAAAACTCTACAGCATTACACACAAGTTTGCAGTCTGCTCCATATCTGCAACATCTATTATTTTGTTTCAGAGCTCAGGGTTTTTCCCTGGGTGCCCACCTCCCTCTGAAGCATTTAGATTCCAGATCCTGAACACCAAATCCTGCCTGTGCCTGTGGTTTCAATGAAGCCAAAACTCTCTTTCTGATTTTTCATCCTCCACTCATGGCCCGTTTTCCATCCTTTGTGCAACACCATTTCTTCCGTGTGTGGATAACAGTTTCAACCCTGTGTCTAGTCTGAGTGGTATAATCTCATGTAAACTATCAGCAACCTGTGTACCTGATGGGGGTATCGGCATAATTTATGAGCAAAACAGAGTGGTTCCCCTGTCCATCATCTCCAGAAAGTCCTTCCTGGTGAGCAAGATCTTGGGGCAACAATTTCACAGAGTCTCTAGATGAAAACCCAGTTTCCATTTCCTCTCACAGAGGCTATTTTTTGGTCTTCTCATCTGGGAGGAGCAGTTGGATTGTTAGGAGACTTTACTCATCAGATCATCTTGTAGGAAGAGTAAGAAACTGTGATGTTCCTTACTGTCTCTGACTCTTTTATAGTGAAATTGGCTATGGACAATGTGTCCCTCCACCTTTTTGGGTCGGTAAGTGCCTTTTCACACCGGGACCATTCTCTTTCCTGTTTCCCATTCTTCCCCGAGGTACAAAGGATCAAAGTCTTTCTGAGGATCACGACAATTCACAAAGCAAAAATGTAACACACAGTTCTTTTGCATCTGTTGTGTGCCCATGCCCCTTAGCAAGCGAGCTCCATGGACGCTATAATCCACTGGGTCCTCACGGGGACACTCTCAAGTAGGTGTGGTATCTCATGTTAGAGCTGAGGGCGCTGAGGTTCGGGAAGGTCACTTTATTAGCTCAAGACACCCGGCCTGTGCCCAGTGGGACATAAGCCCCTCATGGGCCTGACTCCCCTGCTCAGGCCCTGTCCCCTGCTCTCCACAGTCAGACCGTCAGGGACTAAGCAGGGATGGTGTTCACCCTTTTCTTTTGCTTTGTACCAAATTATGTCAAACAATTTTAAACCTAAACGCAAAAGTTTGAATACTGGTGCAAAGAACTCCTTTAGCCCCTTACACAGATCTGCCAACTCCTACTGTCTCAGTACAGTGTCCTGTGAGCACAGCCAGAGGCTCCTCCAGCCCCTGTAGGGGGAGCTGCAGCTCCATGAGGCGCTGTCTCCATGGAAAATGGTCAGGGCTGAGAGATCTGTGTCTCTCACCGCCTCCTGCCCTCAGGGGTTCTCTGCTCTCACTCAGGTTTGTCCTTGTGCCCTTGTAAAGCTGCACAGCTCTGTCTCAGTTACCCTGACAGCCAGGGCTGGGTTCCCATGAGGAGGATGAGAAATGCTCAGACACACCTCTCAGAAGTGTGATGTGTGATAGGGCACGGCCTTGCCAGGCCATCATTCACAATGTGCCAGGAAACGACAAATTCCCGCACGTGGATAGGCTGAGATAAATGAAGGGAACCTCTCAGCTCTGCACGGATCCATCCTGTGTTGGGGTTCACTGACGACAACATGTAAACAGTGTGTATAGCAGCAGTGGGGCTGCAGGCGGTCTGCTCCACCCCATCCTCTGTACAGGGAGAAACCCTGTGGAAACAGTGCAGAAAGAGCCTAAATAATAATTTGATCTTTTCTTGAGGGCTTTTGCCCACCTGCCAAACTAATAAAATGGGACAGCACTTGAGAAGTTCGATACAATGTTTTCCCTTTTCTCCTGCAAATGCAAAGAATATTCAAAGCATAGGTTTAATAAAGCCCAGGAGTTGGGAAAAGAGAGATAAAACAACAGGATGCAATCAGCCATGATAAATGAAACAATTTTACTTTTTTTTTTTTATTGATGTCTTAGTTTATAACACTGTGGGGTTTTAGTTGTACATTTTTGTTTGTCCGTCACCTTGTGGATGTAACCCTTCACCCCTTGTGCCCCCCCCACCCCCCTTCCCCTTGGTAACCACCAATCAGTTCTCTCTGTCCGTGTGTTCACTTATATTCCATATATGAGTGAGTTCATGCAGTGTCTGTCCTTCTCTCTCTGGCTTATTTCACTTAACATAATACCCTGTAGGTCCTTCCATGTTGTTGCAAATAGGACAATTGTGTCTTTTCTTATGGCTGAGTAGTATTCCATTGTATGTATATACCACATCTTCTTTAACCAATCTTCAGTTGAGGGACACTTGGGTTGCTTCCACTTCTTGGCTATAGTGAATAATGCTGCAATGAACATAGGGGTGCATACGCCTCTTGTGATGGTTGATTTCATGTCCATTGGGTAGATGCCCAAGAGGGGGATTGCTGGATCGTACGGTATTTCTATTTTTAATTTTTTGAGGACTCTCCATACTGTTTTCCATAGAGGCTGCACCAGTTTGCATTCCCACCAGCAGTGAATGAGGGTCCCCGTTTCTCCACAACCTCTCCAGCATTTGTTGTTATTTGTCTTTGTGATTATAGCCATTCTAACCGGTGTAAGGTGATATCTCAGTGTAGTTTTGATTTGCATTTCCCTGATGATTAGTGATGTTGAACATCTTTTCATGTGTCTATTGGCCATCTGTATCTCTTCCTTGGAAAAATGTCTGTTCATATCCTCTGCCCATTTTTTGATTGGGTTGTTTGTTTTTTTGTTGCTCAGTTGTATGAGATCTTTATATATTACTGAGATTAATCCCTTGTTGGACAAACGATTTGCGAATATTTTCTCCCAGCTGGTGGGTTGTCTATTCATTTTGATCCTGGTTTCATTTGCCTTGTAAAATCTCTTTAGTCTGATGAGGTCCCACTTGTTTATTTTTTCTTTTGTTTCCCTTGTCCGAGTAGACATGGAATCTGAAAGGAGCCCTTTATGTCCAATCTCAGTTAGTGTACTGCCTATATTTTCTTCCAGGAGTTTTATAGTTTCAGATCTCACTTTCAGGTCTTTGATCCATTTTGAATTGATTTTTGTATATGGTGATAGGAGATGGTCTACTTTCATTCTTTTGCATGTTGCTGTCCAATTTTTCCAGCACCATTTATTGAAGAGACTTCCCTCTCTCCATTGTATGTTCTTTGCTCGTTTGTCGAAGATTAGCTGTCCATAGGTGTGTGGTTTTATTTCTGGGCTTTCAATTCTGTTCCATTGATCTGTGTGTCTATTCTTGTACTAGTACCATGCTGTTTTGATTACTACAGCTTTATAGTATATTTTGAAATCAGGGATTGTGATGCCTCCAGCTTTGTTCTTTTTTTTCAGAATTGCGTTAGCTATTTGGGGTCTTTTGTTGCCCCATACAAATTTCAGTAGTTTTTGTTCTATTACCGTGAAGAATGACATTGGGATTCTGATTGGGATTGCATTGAATTTGTAGATTGCTTTAGGTAGAATGGACATTTTAACTATATTTATTCTTCCAATCCATGTGCATGGAATATTTTTCCATTTCTTTATGTCTACCTCGATTTCTTTCAATAGTGTCTTATAGTTTTCATTGTATAGGTCTTTGACCTCCTTGGTTAAATTTATTCCCAGATATTTTATTCTTTTTGTTGCAATTGTAAATGGGATTGTCTTTTTGAGTTCTCTTTCTGTTGGTTCATCGTTAGTGTATAGAAATGCAATTGATTTTTGTAAGTTGATTTTATACCCCGCCACTTTACTGTAGTTGTTGATTATTTCTAGTAGTTTTCTGATGGAATTTTTTTGGTTTTCTATGTATAAGATCATGTCATCTGCAAATAGTGAGAGTTTCACTTCTTCATTGCCTATTTGGAGTCATGTTATTCCTTTTTCTTGCCTAATTGCTCTGGCCAGAACTTCCAGTACTATGTTGAATAAGAGTGGTGAGAGTGGGCACCCTTGTCTTGTTCCTGTACTCAAAGGAATGGCTTTCAGTTTTTCCCCATTGAGTAGGATGTTTGCTGTAGGTTTGTCATATATGGCCCTTATTATGTTGAGGTACTTTCCTTCTATACCCATTTTGTTGAGAGTTTTTATCATAAATGGATGCTGGATCTTGTTGAATGCCTTCTCTGCATCGACTGAGATGATCATGTGGTTTTTATTCTTCATTTTGTTAATGTGGTGTATTACGTTGGTTGATTTGTGGATGTTGAACCATCCCTGTGTCCCTGGTATAAATCCCACTTGATCGTGGTCTATGATCTTTTTGATGTATTGCTGTATTCGGTTTGCCAATATTTTGTTGAGGATTTTTGCCTCTATGTTCACCAGTGATATTGGCCTGTAGTTTTCCTTCTTTGTATTGTCCTTGTCTGGCTTTGGTATCAGGATGATGTCGGCCTCATAGAATGTGTTGGGAAGTATTCCATCTTCCTCTATTTTTTGGAATAGTTTGAGAAGGATAGGTGCTAAATGTTCTTTGAATGTTTGATAAAATTCTCCAGGGAAGCCATTTGGTCCTAGCTTTTATTTTTTGGAAGGTTTTTGATTACTGTTTCAATCTCTTTACTTGTGATTGGTCTGTTCAGATTCTCTATTTCTTCTTGATTCAGTTTTGGGAGGTGGTACGCTTCCAAGAATTTGTCCATTTCCTTTAGGTTGTCCAATTTGTTGGCATAAAGTTTTTCATAGTATTCCCTAATAATCCCTTGTATTTCTATGGTATCTGTTGTAATTTCTCCTCTTTCATTTATGATTTTATTTATTTGAGTCTTCTCCCTTTTTTTCTTAGTGAGTCTGGCTAAGGGTTTGTCAATTTTATTTATCTTCTCAAAGAACCAGCTCTTTGTTTCATTGATCCTTTCTACTGTTTTTTTGGTTTCAATTTCATTTATTTCTGCTCTGATTTTTATTATTTTCCTCCTTCTGCTGATTTGGGGCTTTGTCTGTTCTTCTTTTTCTAATTCTGTTAGGTGCAATTTAAGGTTATTTATTTGGGATTTTTCTTGTTTGTTAAGGTGAGCTTGTATTGCTATGAATTTCCCTCTCAGGACTGCATTTGCTGCATCCCATATGAGTTGGTATGGTGTATTTTCCTTTTCATTTGTCTCCAGATAGCTTTTGATTTCTCCTTTAATTTCATCAACGACCCATTGGTTGTTCAGTAGCATGTTGTTTAGTCTCCACATCTTTGTCCCTTTCCTAGTTTTTTCCTTGCAGTTGATTTCTAGTTTCACAGCATTATGATCAGAAAAGATGCTTGTAATGATCAATCTTAAATTTATAGAGGTTTGCCTTGTTTCCTAATATATAGAATGTTCCATGTGCACTTGAGAAGAATGTGTACTCTGCTATTTTTGGGTGGAGTGCTCTGTATATATCGATTAAGTCCATTGCGTCTAGTTTTTCGTTTAACTCCATTATTTCCTTATTGACTTTTTGTCTGGATGATCTATCCATTGATGTAAGGGGGAGTGTTAAGATCCCCTACTATTATTGTGTTATTGTTAATATCTCCTTTTAGGTTTTTTAGCAGTTGTTTTATGTCCTTTGGTGGTCCTGTGTGGGGTGCATAGATATTTATGATTGTTATGTCTTCTTGGTGAAGTGTCCCTTTTATCATTATATATTGCCCTTCTTTGTCTCTCATTACCTTTTTTATCTTGAAGTCTACTTTGTCTGATATAAGTATGGCTACTCCTGCTTTCTTTTGTTTGCCATTAGCTTGGAGTATTGTTTTCCATCCTTTTATTTTGAGTCTGTGTTTGTCTTTAGAGTTGAGATGTGTTTCCTGGAGGCAGCAGATTGTTGGATCTTGGATTTTAATCCATCCTGCCACTCTCTTTTGATTGGAGAATTCAATCCATTTACTTTTAGAGTGATTATTGATATGTGAGGGTTTAATGTTGCTATTTTATTGTTCATCTTCTGGTTCTCTTGCATTTCCTTCATTTCTTGTCCCTTGTGTTTCAGACTGCAAATTCAATTTGGTATTTCTGCATGCTCATTCTCTTGGTTTTCTCTTTATTTGTCATGTGTGGTTCTCTTCTGGTTATTTGTTTAGTGGTTACCGTGAGGTTTATATAAGCGATCTCCTGGATAAGATAGTACATTTTCAGATGCCTCCTTTTTCCTGAGGCTGGGTCGATTCAATCCCTTACCTCTTCCCTTCCTTATTTGTTATCTCTTTGTTCCATCTTGTGTCGTGAATGTGTGTTTCCAGTGATGAGCTTGATTTAATTTTTGATGTTATCCAACTGTAGTTTGTTCTGGTTTAGTCTCCTTGCTTTTCTCCTTGCTGAAATCTTTGTATCCCCTTTCTTATTTGTTTTTTTCAGGCCCAAGGGCCTTCTTGAGCATTTCTTGTAGTGGGGGTCTTGTGGTGACGAGTTTTTGTTTATCAGGGAGAGTTATTATTTCTCCATCATATTTGAAGGATATTTTTGCTGGATAAAGTATTCTTGGCTGAAGGTTTTGTCTTTCATGATTTTGAATATATCATTCGAGTCTCTCCTAGCCTGTAGAGTTTCTGTCGAGAAATCAGCCGAGAGCCTGATGGGGTTTCCTTTGTATGTTATTTTGTTTTTTTGTTTAGTGGCCCTTAATATTATTTCCTTGTCACACATATTTTTCAAGTTTGCTACTATGTGGCGAGATGATTTTTCATTCCTGTTTATATATTTAGGTGATCTATTGATTTCATTCACTGTTATTTCCCTCTCGTTCCCTAGGTTGGGGAAGTTCTCAGCTATTATTTCTTTGAACAAACTCTCTGCTCTTTTTTCTCTTTCTTCTCCTTCTGGAATACCTATTATCCTTATGTTGCTTTTCCTCATTGAGTCTGATATTTCTCAAAGAATTCTTCATTTCTTTTTAGTCTTAGCTCTCTCTCCTCCTCTATCTGGAGCGTTTTTGCGTGGCTATCCTCAATAGTGCTAATTCGTTCCTCCACATTGTCAGTTCTGCTCTTTAAAGACTCCATTTTTTCCACTATCTTGTTCATTTTGTTTTTCATCTCCAATAATTCTGATTGGTTTTTCTTTATGGTTTCAATCTCTTTTGTGACGAAATCCCTGAATTCGTTGATTTGTTTCTGTGTGTTCTCTTGTATTTCGTTGAGTTTGTTTATGATAGCTATTTTGAATTCTCTGTCATTCAGGTTATCGAATTCTGTGCCCTCAGGGTTGGTTTCTGGGTGTTTGTCATTTTTCTTTTGGTCTGTAGCCATAACAAATCGTCGCATGGATCTGACCGCTTTAGTTTTTCCCCTCATGTTGAAGTTGGTCCTGCAGTTTCCACCTGCTGCCACTGGATGGAGATCGCAAGCGGTATGCTCTGAGCCCATTGCAGCCCCTGGAGGGATTATGCTGAAACGCGGGGTGTGTGGGGGGAGGGGTCCTCTCTTTCTCCTGCTTGACCTGGGGGTTTCCTTTCTGGCTCTCTTAGGGTGTTTGCTACACCCCCTAAACAGTCTGTCATCACTTCCCAGTGGGGATCTCTCAACAGTCTGTGAGAGCACCTGGAGGGTGATAGTTTTCCCTGCTGTGGGCTGCCCCTCACCCCTCTGTCTCAGAGCTGTGCTGTCTTTGCTGATCAATTGGGGAGGGGGAGTACAACTCCTTACCTCTCCTCGCATCCTTTTGGGCTTCCCACGCCTCCACTGTCCGATGTATGGCAGCAGGGGTTTCTCAGAAGTCCTTTGTAGTGTTTGATTGAGCTCTGTTGAAATGCGAATGATGTTTTTGTTGTGTCTTAGGGGGCAGAGTTTCAAAGAGGGAATCTCCCTCCGCCATGATGCTGACGTCACTCTCCAGGTTGATATTCCTCAAGTTACATTTTCTTGAATTTTGATTGGTCTGCTCAATGTTAAAGGGCATCTTAGGAAATCAGTCCTAATACACAAGGCCAACCTGACAGGCTACAAATCCTATTAGGATTTAGTGCTATTATGTTATATTATGGGCAAAGTCATGGTAATTCCCTAATCCCTAACTCTGCCTTGGTTTAGCCTTTCCTATGATGTATTCAAAAGAGATATATACATAGGAGATGATGAATGGGAAATAAAAATGCCAAATCATTATTATTGGCTGAATTTTATGCCTGAAACTCAAGTGCAGATTTCTCTGTAAGATCAGCTGGAATACGTGGCCTATTTGGAAGGCCTAAAGGCTTTCTCACCAAAGCCAACCCCAAATCTGAATATCTTACTACTTTTCCTGCAAGTTACATATGACTATTAAGAGTGGAGCTAAAGTTAACTAAGGGTGTGTGTGTGTGTGTATGTGTGTGTGAGAAAAGAGGAAGAAAGAGAGCAAGATGTTCAGTTCTAACCCATAAGTGCAGGCCCAACGTCGAATTATTCTGTGGTCACGTGAAAAAAAAAAGAGCAAGGATAAAATGCCAGAAGGAGAGTCATTCTGACATACATGACCTTTAACACACAGTGATTCTACCCACGTGTCAGTGTTCTGTTATCTGACTCCAAATAATAGTATTCACAGGTCTTGGAAAAGAATGAAGCAAAAAGTGGCAGGTTTTCTTATTTCCCTTCCCTCAACACCATATTGAGTTATGACAGGGGTTAGCTACACAGTATGATATGAAGGTCATTTATCTTACGCTCAAGAGTATATCTTTTCCACAGATGTCAGATGGTTTAGTCTTCTACTCTTAAAGATGAATACTTATGCATTCTACCCTCTATTAATTTAAAAAGTCATAGTTTCCATAAAGGGCCATGTGAAAGCATTGTAGGGTATTAATAAAGGAAGCAGATGATGTAGGCTCAGTGTCAATTCTACTCATTAGTAGGCAAGACATTTTAATTCTCTGAGTGTCAGTTTTCTCATCCAGAAAATATGGATCATTATGTACATTTCCCAGGGCTGCTCTAAAGTGCAAATAAAGCAACATTTTTAAACAATAGCACACAGTGCAGATTTGAACAATTAGTACATTAAAGCGATTTGCATTAGGAGTTATCAATTCATTTCCTTTTCATGAGACAACTTGATAGGCTGGAGGCCTGAGCTGAGCAACTAGCCTAAGGAAAAGAGAACTTGGTGACCAAAGAAATTAATTTTGCTTCAGTCTCTGTGATCTTCAGGTCCCTCCCTCAGCACGTCTCAAGCTTCAAAGAAGTGGAAGAAACACGGTTGACTTACATACTTGGCAGACAAGCTCAACATCCCACAATAAAACAGGGCCTGCAAATGAAACATCCCAGTTCCTTGCTTCAACCCCTGGAAGGTATATGTCATTGATGAGGAGACTGGTGGAAAAAACTTAGAAACAAAATAATTCAGTCAGAAGACCCTTATGGACAAATGAATCTTGAAAAGAAATATAAAGTGAGGAGGCAGCTCTCTGCATGGAACTCCCTGTTTGCTCTCACTCCTGCAAAAAGGAGAGAGAACTGAAAATGTCTAACTCAAATTCTGGCCTGAAATGCACATGCAGACTCCTGAGTTGCATGGAGAACAGAAACTATTTGCTCTTTACACAGTATTTTCTGTGTGGTGAATGTTGAATGAAATGGGTTTAAGCCTGCCTTTCTTGGCCAATCTGTGTGATTTTTTTGTCTTCTCTTTACCTGTGCCCCTGTAAATATCTTCAAGGAATTCTGACCAAACTTAGATTTATACAATGCATAAAAAAATTAGAAAAAAAAATCACCTCCCATTAATACCTTAGAAACACAGAAATGGATAACTTTTTGTATAGTTTTCTTACTTAAACATTAGTTGGATATATCTTACACCTCAAACATTGTAACAGGCACTTTACAAACACTATCTCATTTGAAAATTGTGATCTGACTATATTGAAAGACCGAGATTCAGGAAACATCCAGAAATGGAGAAATATTGAGAAAGGAACTATGCGGGTCCCTAAAATACAAAGTTAGGGTTGTACAATATTTTGTAAGATTGGTTTCTAGTCTGGTTGAGATTAGGCAATAGTAATTGCCAGGGCCTAGAATTCTGAACACGTACATATTTTTCTTTTTCTTTTTTTGTGAGGAAGACCAGCCCTGAGCTAACATCCGTTGCCAATCCTCCTCTTTTTGCCAAGGAAGACTGGCCCTGGGCTAACATCTGTGCCCATCTTCCTCTACATACGTATTTTTCTACAATAGCCATCCATTATTTTCCCCTCAATTGAAAAAGCTTCAATGGGCAATAATTCATGTGATCATGGCAGGAAGCTGTGTTTTCTGAATTTTATATTTGGAAGTGAAGGAGAAATTAACTCTGTTTTTGAACACTATGCTCAATTGGTTGATCATTTCTGCTCTGGGAATTTTTCCCGATATACATTGTGCTTCATTGCTTGGAAAGAGCAGGGTCTAGATTAAGGTTGTGGCAGGAAAATTGTTCTTCCCACAACTCTACGAAGAGCTGATTTGAACTCTTTATTTCTCAAGCTGTAAATCATTGGATTGAACAACGGAGTTAGGAAAGTGTAGGATACTGATATGAGAGCATCCTGGCTTGAGGAGTAGTTGGATTTAGGTCTTAAGTAGATAAAGGAGGCACAGCCATAATGGACAGTGACAACAATGAGATGAGAAGCACAGGTGGAGAAAGCTTTGTACCTGCCCAATGTGGAAGGGAACTGGAGTATGGCAGAGATGATGTGAATATAGGATACCAAGATCAATAACAGGGGGATAACCAGGACCAGTGCACAAAGCATGACAATGACAATCTGACTAAAGTGGGTATGGTGAGATGCCGCCTTGAGGACAGGAGAGATGTCACAGAAGAAGTGATGTAATTGGTTGGAGGAGTAGAAGGGCAGGTGAAATACCAGGGATGTAATGATCTGTGCAACAATAAAGCCACAGGCACAGGCAGCAGCCACTAGTCCCACACACACCCCATGTCCCATGAGCACTGTGTAGTGCAGAGGGTTACAGATGGCCACGTAGCGATCATAACCCATGGCTGCCAGCAGGAAGGAGTGAGAGCAGCCAAGGAAGAGGAAGGAAAACATCTGGATGGCACAGCCCAGGAAGGAGATGGTCTTCTTCTGGGCCAGCAGGTCAGCCAGCATCTTGGGGAGAATGACGAAGGTGTAGCAAGTCTCAGAGCAGGAGAGGACGGCGAGGAAGAAGTACATGGGGGTGTGCAGTGCTCTGTCCAGCACAATGGTGGAAATGATGATGGCGTTGGTGCCCAGAGTGAATAGATAGAGGAGCAGAAAGACAACAAAGAGCAGCCACTGCAGCCTGGCCAGAGGTGAGAAGCCGAGGAAGATGAACTCTCTCACCAAGGTCTCATTGACCCGCTCCATGGAAGGTACATCATAGGAGACAATCTGAGAGAGAAGAGGAGATGGTGCTCCGAGAAATGCCTGAAAATTAGTAGAATCACAGGAAATTGATCATCACAGGGCATGAGTTCTCCGATTTTGAGTTCCAAACTCACTATTCCTTTTCCCTCCGGTTTCTTTAAATGTAAGGAAGTATCTACAATCAGGCAAAGTGTACTTCCAACTCTGAGTCTCCACAGTAATTCTAACACCACAGGCAAAATGTTCTTGACATTTCTCAGATTCAACTATCCCTTCATCTCCATTCCCAGGATGTGGCTATTACTCAGATTCGTAGCCTCTCACTCTCACTTTATCCTGCAACTCTTGTCTATTTGTCTTTCTTGTCCTCTTCCACTTTCCTGCAGCTGCAAAATAAGCTGTCTGAATACACTACATTTATATACAACTTTATATGTAATCATCAACAGCTTTCGTTATCGTTCTCCTTACACCTAAACTCCTACTCTTAGTTGCCTCTCCTGGCTTCCGAGAGAGTGCTGTCTGGTCCCTGATGTTTTCTCTTTCCATAGTTCATAGTTACCCCTCCCACCCCCTACACATGCCCTGTGAAAGGGACAAGTCTCCTTCTCTTCCTCCATCTTATTCTCCTGACTCTTTGCTCAATGCCTAACACAAGGATTTTTATTGCCTAGAAGGTATATTTATTACTAGTATACTATTATCTTTCTAATTCCAGAATCCCAAATTCTCAGGACTACTTATAAATTTCTACATGTATGATCTTGAATTTTACCCTTACAAGCATATGTAAAGTGGAGTAATGTAGGAATAAAATGGCTTTTGATCTTTGACAGATGTAGGCTTTCATCCTGACTCTGGCATGTTCCAATGGTAAGATCTTAAATTCTCTAAGTCCCGTTTTCTCATTTGTATGGTGAGAAAAGTAATTCCTGCCTCCCAGGGCTATAGTGAAAATTAATTGAAATCATATGTATGAAAGAGACTAATTCAATAAGTAGTGACTTCTCAATAAATACTTGCCTTTCATTACTTTATTATTGTTCTATGGGGATTGGGATCAGAAATATTTTCATCAGTGATGTAGTGATCATTTAAACTCAAGGTAAGTTGTTGAAGCTGCCTTTTCTGTTCTTTCCCAGGGAGGGAAAATTGAAGAGGGATTAGCATTTCCCTGAGGCTCTCCAAGCCCGATTGAAAGTAACTTGGTTTTCCATGGAGTCCTGTTCTGCCCTGCAAGGGAAGCAAGGGTTACTGATCTTGAAGTACCATGCGTGTCCTTTGGTGTCTGGTTGCTGTAGTCAGAGTCATCCCTGCAGGTTATCTACATCTGGTAGAAAACAATGGAGATAGCCTAATTTTTTAATTTTGGAGGGAATGTAGGATAAACTTAGAAGATAAAATTGTAGTTAATCTTAGTCACATATAAATAAGAATTTAAGGGTTTCTCATTATGGATGCTATATAATTATTGTTGATGCATATTTTTTTATGCACTATGTTTTATCTACATATTTAGGTATCAACCTCAACTATTTATTGAGCTCTTAAAGACTGGAATAGATTATTTCATAATTCTCACACTTTATGACTTCATGATTTCTATTATGTCTTAAACACTGCAGATATAAATATGAATAAAATCATTGTTCCTGTCTCAGAGGACAGAGAATCAAACAGGTAGCCACATTACAAGATGGATTATCATAAACATTATAAAAGAAATACAAACAAAATGTCCTGAAAATCTTGTGGAAAAAACAAATAACTTCATGGAAGGCTTTGTAGAACAAATAGCATTTGAATATCACCTGTAAGCATTTTAATAAAACTATGGCCTGAGTTTTAGTGGCATTACTTATGTAAACATTATGATTGAGCTGATTCATTTTTTTCTTAATCTTGATTGGCCCTTCAGAATTGAACAAGTATCTGCTGTTTTGCCGTATAAACACACAGAGACTCTCATTTACAAAGGAAATACATAAGTTTACACAGGTCGGTGAAACAAGAAACACTTCTTTTCTCCCCTTTCCCTTCTTTTGTTTCTTTACCATAAACTCCACATTGAGGTCACACACTCAAAACAACAATAACAACAAATAAAAAAAAATAATAGCTCAATTAAGTTCTTTGGGGAGGATCATCCAGTCTATCAGTCTAACAGTATTCCTTTTGATGTTTCCAGGAAGAAAAATAGGACCTGATTTTGGTATTAGTTTATCAACCAAAATTTAGATCCATCTTTTAGAAATACAATGTGAATCAAAGAATCAAAGATTCTCTTTGAGAATCAAAGAGTTTGAAGACTTCTCTCAAGTTCACACAGCTGGTGGAACTAGCACTAGACCACAGATCTGACTGGTGTAGGAGCATAATCTGTGTGTTTGTGTATCTGTATACATGTGTGTGTTGATGAGAAAGGGAAAGTAGTCTTCTGTTACCCATTTTCCATACGAAGATATTTATAGAAAAGGATTTCTGTGACAATTTTGTTATGGGCTGAAGTCTCAACTCCACCATGTATTAGCTCCTGGACTTTGATATGTCTGAATCAATTTCCTCATCTTTATGATGGGGTTCATTCTGATACCAGCTAACCTAACTTTCAAGGTTTCTCCAAAATGGATGAGAAAATATTTTTGCAACAGTTAAGTGTTACACAAATATTAGTTTTGTAATTATAATTTAGAATTGAAAAGGGGCCAACAGTTTTGAGAATGTTACTTTGATTCTGCCTGGTGCACTCCACTGGTTTCAGAAAGGATTTAATAGGATAAAGACGATCTCCCTTTACAGGACTGGGAAAGGTATGTTGCATTAGTCCTTGTTTCTTACCCAGGAGGATCTCCAGAAAGCTGGAGTCATAAATGTTATAGCTGAAGGGGATCTTAAAGATCTAGCCTAGTAGTCTCATTTGACAGATAAAGAAATTGAGTTTCAGAGAGTACTATGGAGATCCCAAGAGCTGAAAGCAACTGAATGGATGCGTTAGAGAAAGAACAGAGGTCTTTTGTCTTTCAGATGAATATGATGCGCACAGTATTATGCTGCCTCCTGAAGATGTTTATTATGTAGATAATAACTTCCTCATTGTGTATTGCAGTTACTCATCTGTTCTTTTCCTGAGTCTGTTTTCTGTGAGCTTGTGGTAGCGTTTCTGACTGTCTCTGATTTTGTGTTCCCAAAGGGTAGGGTTCCTGTGTCTTTATATCTGTCCACTATAGTTATTTGCAGAGCACTCACTTAGTTCTTGGACCTGTATTAGATATTGGAACTTTGCCTAGATCCCACTTAATGCAATCATTTCTGAAAAAAAGGTTATTTAAGATTTTGTGGATATACACATACAATATTATTCAGCCTTAAAAAAAAGGAAATCCTACCATTTGCAACAACATGGATGAACCTGGAGGACATTATGCTAAGTGAAATAAGCCAGTTGCAGAAGGGCAAATTTCACTTATACGAGTTATCTAAAAGAGTCAGAATCATAGAAACAGAAAGTAGAATGGTGGTTGCCAGGTACTAGGGGAAAGGGGAAATGGGAGTGGCTGTTCGATGAATATGTTTCAGTCATGCAACATGCATACATTCTAGAGATCTGCTGTACGACAGTGTGCCTATAGTTAACAGTATGGTATTGTGTCCTTTAACATTTATTACGAGAATAGATCTCATGTTGTGTTCTTACTATAATAAAACAAAAATTTTTGTAATTAAAATACTGTTGAGTGCCCTGTTGAATTAAATCAGGACAAGACAATGTCTATGCAAATTTAGGAAGAGCAATGAGTCAGTTAATTCAGAACATGTATAAAATTTATATGCATAGCTTTGCAGAAATTTGCTTGAAGCTTAAATAATCCTGGTTAGCATTATTTGAAGTCCACATCCTTAACTGTGGCTGTCTCTGGTTTTACTGACCCTGAACCAGCGTGGGCCCATCCTCCTTCTCTGTCTCTTACCTGAGATGTGAAGACATAGGTCCTGCTGGGGGATAGATTCTCATTCTCTGTCCATTGTCCAGTTTTTCAATGTTGAAGGCGCTCAGTCCAGAATGGATGTCTGTTATTCATAGATGGGCTCCCATTTGCCTCTCCCTCTCCCTGAGAGGAGCCAGAGGCACAGAGGCTATGGGAGACAGAATCCAAGCTGAAGTGGAGAAAGGGGAAAGGTCAAAATGGGACAGAAGCTACTGATCTCTACTCAGGGGTAGAGATGTGATGATGGTCTGGGCACTTTGACCCCGACCAAATGCTAGCAGTTTCCTTCTGCCATTTTGTGCCAGTTGACCAAAGACACATATAATAGTGACCATAGAGCAGTTGGCACTTTCATCATATTTATTGGTAGTGGCAGTTCTTCTGTGGGTCTCCTGATGCCAGTCATTGCCATGGAGATGTCGCACCGGGTTTAATTAACAGCTGAGTTGATTGTGGAAAATAGATGCAAGTCACCAAATGCCAAATTGCTCAAAATCGGGTCCAGGCATTAGGGCTTGGGGAGCAGAATGTTCTAAGCCACTCTCAGATGCAATAATTTTAGAACATTTGACCAATTTTGAGTTGATTTCTCAATTTTACATGTTACCTAAGGGACAAGAGTGTAATTTGTGCAGATAATTTTTGATGATAGCTGCATTATAAAACACGTTGGTTTAGCTTGAAGTGTGTTTTTGTACTTATAATTAGGGAAGTAGTTTCCTGTCAGGATGAGAGGGCAGATTGAGCAATGCTGTTTTTTACAGTGAAGGCCATGGTCAGAATTAGCTGAAAGGAGGCTCATCCCATCACCCTAACCCCTGAGCTCATGTTTTCTACCTCTCTATTCTGTTCCTCAGAAATTGATATAGTGTATTGTTGTATGTAGGAGACACTAAATAAATATGTGCTGAATGTTGGAAGAAATAATGGTCACAGACAGCATTACCCCAATGATATAAACAATCTCTCAGTTTAAAAAAAAATACCATCATTCATTTTCTAGTCTCCAAAATTTCTGGTTTCCACCTTCTTTGTGGCTAAGCTAGGAATAAATATGATTTCAACATCACTTTCCAACCATATGTCAATGGATATTGAAGAACCCTAACAATGGCTTGGTGCATTGTAAGAACTCATCAAGTAACTGATAGATGAAGAAATAATGATACTGAGAACAAAAGAAAGAGCAAGAAATAATTGAGAACAAGAAATAATGCCCATGAGGAAGTAAGAAGAGTGGAATTGAATAGATTTGAATCTGAATGCTGAACTTTTTTTTTGTTATTGATGTCCATCATTCACTCCCACTACTTTTTTAAAACTACTTTATTAAGGTATGATTGACATGTAAAAGCTGTACATATTTAATGTATACGACTGGGTGAGTTTGGGGATAAGTATATACCTGTGAAATCATCACCACCATGAAGACCACAGACATACCCATCACCTCCCAAAGTTTCCTCCTGCCACTTTTATTATTATTACTGTTACTATCATTATTATTATTTTGTGGTAAGGACACTTAACATAAGATCTATCCTCTCAGCAATTTTTAAGTTTACAATAGAGTATTGTTAGCTGTAGTTACTATGCTGTATAGTCGATCTCCAGAACTTATCTTGTATAACCGAAATTTTGTACCCTTTGACCAACATCTCCACATTTCCCCCTTCCTTTAGCCCCTGGCAACCACCATTCTACTCTCTGCTTCTATGAGTTTGACTATTTTAGATTCCACACATAAGGAGACCATACAATATTTGTCTTTCTGTGTCTGGCTTATTTCACTTAGCATGTCCTCCAGGTTCATCCATGTTGCTGCAAATGGCAGAATTTACTTCTTTTTTAGGGCAGAATAATATTCCATTGTATGTATATATCACATTTTATTTATGTAATCATCTTTTGATATGAACCTTTAGGTTGTTTTCATATCTTGATTATTGTGAATACTGCTACAATGAACATGGGAGTGCAGGTATCCCTTAGAGATTATGATTTCAATTCCTTTGGATAAATACCCAGAAGTGGGATTGCTGGATCATATGGTAGTTCTGTTTTTAATTTTTTGAGGACGTTCCATACTATTTTCCATTATGGCTGTACCAATTTACATTCCCACCAACAGTGTATCAGAGTTCCCTTTTCTCCACATCTTTGCCAACACTTATCTTTTGTCTTTTTGGTAATAGTCATTCTAACAGGTGTGAAGTGATATCTCACTACAGTTTTAATTTCCCTGATGATTAGTGATGTCGAGCACTTCTTTTCATATACTTGTTGGCTATTTGTATGTCTTCAAAATGGCAAAAGGATAGTCTCTTCAATAAACAGTGCTGGGAAAAACTGGATATCTACTTGCAAAAGAATGAAATTGGACCTTTACCTTACTCAAAATGCGTTCAACACTAAAACATAAGACCCGAAACTATAAAACTCCTACAAGGTTATGTAGGGAAAAACTTCTTGGCAATGATTTTTTTCGATAACACCAAAAGCACAAGCAATAAAAGCAAAAATCAACAAGTGAGATTATATCAAACTAAAAAGCTTCTGCACTGCAAAGAAACAATTAACAAAATTAAAAGGCAATCTATGGAATAGGAGAAAATTTTTGCAAACAGTGTTTCTGATAGGAGGTTAATATCCAAAATATATAAGGAACTCATGCAACTCGATAGCAAAAAACCAAACCTAAATAGACATTTCTCCAAAGAAGGTATATAAATGGCCACTCCCACTATGTATAGTAATAGTACTTCAATTTTATTTTTGTTTATTTTGCCCTCACTCTCATCCAATTGCTTCACCCTAAGGTGTCAGGGGGAGCAGGTGACAGGTACTAGGTCAGTCAGGACTTTGGATTCTCTCTGGCTGTAGTGTTTGGTTCAGGATGGGCATGTGACCAAGTCTGGATATTCAGGAACAACAGAGTTCAGTCTCCCAACTTTGGTTTCCACGTTTGAAGAAGTGAATTCTCTCTTCCTCTGGACCGGATTTTGTGAGCCAAAGGCATCAGAGACTGCCAAGTTTGGCTAAAAATGTACCCAAGACTGAAGAAGCAGAACTATGAGATGCATCCAGATGAGTGAGGATGACTGCTTGGCCTCTGCATGAACCTGTGCCTGAAACCATTGTACCACTGGACTTTTCAGCTTACATGAGCCAGTAGATTTATTTTTTGCTGATGCCAATTTGAGTTGGATTATCTTTTATTTGCAACCCAAAGAATCTTAAATTATAACACCCTATCGCATTCCAGGGTGGATTTGAGATGACTTAAAATATGTACTATTAAGGCAAGCATAAATATATTAAGTAAATATATGAGAAATTAGAGCAAAGGTAAAGGAATAATATACTAATAAGGTGAATTTTGGAGGGCTCATTACATAGAAATGTATCATGAGGCCAAATATATGTGTTAAATTTAGTCTCAAAATTAAGCACCATATTACCTATTAAGTTCATACTAGCTAATTCAAGAGAAAACATAAATAATTGAGTTGTGTTGTTCACAGATATAAAACTTGTGATAGATGTGATTTTCAATTTGGAAGTACTGATCATACTAATGAAACCATAATAATTGTTGGACATCTAAGCAGAATGGAAGAAGGTCTATAAAACAATGTGACCATATCACACCTTAAAACATTGGACTTATAGCCTAAATGAAAAGTGTAGGTTTATCTATCTGGTCTCAGCCCACTCAAATCTCTGGTTTATATGGATCATTCATCTGGATTCAGATTGTCCAGACCTTCCCCCACTGCAATTCCTACTCTACAAACTCTTCAAGGCCTTGGGGTTAGGGATGATGAAACAAAACATCCCAGCCCACTTACTCGTGTCTCTTTTCCCTTCCACACAACAGACAAAAGAGTGTGGCTCTGGGGTCTATGACATTTTTACCTCAGTTTCTGTTACCTTGCTCCAAAGTGCACTTGGAGCACAGAATCATCTGATATCCCATACAATCTTTCTTACCTGGCCCTTCTCTTCCCAATAGTTCCTTCTTTTAAAATTATTCTCAGTATTCTTCCACATCTGTGCTTTGTCTTCCCTCCGGCAGTCTGAATTTCAGAAGTCTATCTCACTTCTTGCTCTATGATGATCTCCCCAGGAGGAGCCAAAAGGATGGAAGCCAAATATTCTTTCCTTTCCTCACTTGTTCTCCTTCCACAGCCTTTAGATTCTTCCTCCTGTGCAGTTAGGAGGATAAACCTCAGCCTGAGGTGGGAATAGTTGTGGAGGAGGGGAGAGGAGGAAGTATGTAATGCATTCTAAATGTCGGCTCTATGTTGTCTCCGGGCTGTGGCCAAGATGGCCCACAGCCAGACCCCCAGTGTACTTTTAGGGCAGCTTATGAAAGATAGTAGGGAGAAATGCCTAATAACAGTGAACAAGTGGATATTGGTGTAAGTTAACTTCTCATAATAGGAAGTAACTGACATGTGGAAACAGATTACAAAAAAGAAAATCAAATTCATTGTAGAAATTTATTTATTCATTAATTGTATTTATTGTAGAGAATTTTGCTATAAGCAGAACATTTAAAAACTTTATAAATATATATTTTCTGAATGACTACTCCACAACTTATAGTATTCTGGACATTCAGGGGGTGTTAAGATGAATGAGGTACAGTTCTTGACCTCATGGAGTTTTAATGTATTTATGGAGTAGGAAACAATTATATCCTATATATTAAAAAACCAAATGTTTTCTATCCATATATCCTAAACTATCCAGTATTCCTTTGCTCTTATCTTTTCAATTTAGCCTTTTCAACTTGATTCTTTACTAAGTTTTAAGTATATTTTATTAAAGTGCAGCGTACTACACAAAACTATACAAAGTGCATACTGAATTCACAAAGTGACACACCCATGTATCCACGACCAGATTTAGAAGTAGAACATTGCTCATCTCCTTGCCTGAGGAGCCTTTATTCTAATTTCTATCACTGTATATTGGCTTTGCCAGTTTTTAAAATTTATGAATGAAATTATGGAGTATGTATTGTTTTTGTTTTGGCTTCTTTCACTCAAATTATGTTTGTGAGATTTACCCATGATGTTAATTTTAGTTAAATTTTCACTGCTCTATATCATTAAAATATATGAATGCACTTCAATTTATTTGTTGGCTCTACTATTGATGGATATTTACGTGATTTTTAGCTTTGGGCTACAATGAAAAGTGTTGCTAAGAACATACTTGAACATGCCCTTTAGTAACATATGACTCTTTATCTGGTCTACACTACCAGTGGAATTGCTGGGTTATGGCTTACTCTTGTATATTGAGTTTTTAGCCACAGCTGTTTATCCCTTACTATGTCCTCTGCTATGTGACTGTGCAGTTGCTCTCATTAGAGGCAGAGTATGATCTCCCACCCGTAAACTTTGGGTGCGGTGTTGGGCTTTATGTTAGCCAAGGAAATGTGGGCAGAAGTGATGGTTTGCCAGTTCCAAGCCTTAGTCAAAAGAAGCATTGCAGGTTTTCTGTTATCACCATGAGACGAGCTCTCCCTAAGTAGCTTCTGCCCTTTTAACCTGGGCTCTAAACTTATTATAGCTGGCTCAGATCTGATCCCAACCTGCCCAAATGGTCCAAACTCAAGAGACATGCAGGTTGAAGCAGAGTCATCAAGCTGAGTTCAGCTTCGATCACCCAACCCTAAGTCAGCCTGCAGACACACAGCAAGAGATAATTTTTTATTATGGTAAAAACACACAACATAAAATTTACCATCGTAACCACTTTTAAGTGTACAGTTCAATAGTGTTAAGTATCTTCACGTTGTTGTGGAACAGATCTTGGAACTTTTTCATTTTGCAAGTCTGAAACTCTATAACCATTAAACAACTCCCCTCTTCCTGAGGGAAATAAACCAGTCACAAAAAGACAAGAATTTTACCTCACTGTACTTTGAGGTCGTTCGTTACACAGCAAATACTAAATGAAAGTATACATACGTTCCAGCACGCTAGACTCTGCCAAATCCTTTTTCAAAGTGGTTGTACTGAGTTATACTCCTGCCAGTATTGTATGGGAGTTCCAGTTGCTCCACATTTGCAACAATGTGTGAGAGTCAAATATGCTCTCCTTTCCTCAGTTCTCCTTCCACATCCTCTAGATTCTTCCTGCTGTGCAGTTAGGAAGATAAACCTCAGCCTGAAATGATATTGTAACTCATTTTCATTTGAGACATTCTAGTATACGTGTACAACTGTACTTGCGTTTTTGTGATACTAATGAGATTGAGCTCCTGTTCTTAAATTAATCAGCCACTTGGATTTCCTCTTTGTTTGAAAGTCTTGTTCAATATTTTGCCCACTAAAAAATGGAGGATATCTCTTTTTCTATTTACTCACAGAAATATTATTCACATACTGGATATCAGTCCGTTATTGGTTACGTGCTCTTCAAATATCTTATCTGACTCTGAAAATTGCATTTTCACTCTATTGAGGAGTCCTTTGATGAACAAAAGTTCTTAATTTTAATAAAGTATAATTTATCAATCTTCTCCTTTCTGAGTAATGCTTTTGTGTTCTGTTTAAGCAACTTTTGCCACCACAAGATCGTAAATTTATTTTTAAATATTCTAAAAAGTTTATTGCTTGACCTTAAACATTTAGTTCTAATATCCATCTGGAACTGATTTTGTGTATGGTATGAGATAGAGGTAAAGGTTCATTTTCTTCCCTTGTGAATATCCATTTGACCTTGTGCTATTTTTTTTTCTTAAAAAAATTTTTTTTATTAGTATTAATTTTTTTTTGGTGAGGAAGACCAGCCCTGAGCTAACATCTGTTGCTAATCCTCCTCTTTTTGCTGAGGAAGACCGGCCCTGGGCTAACATCTGTGCCCATCTTCCTCTACTTTATATGCGATGCCACCACAGCATGGCTGACAAGCAGTGCGTTGGCGGCGGCAGGGATCCGAACCCAGGAACCCCGGGCTGCCAAGCGCGAACTAAACCACTGCGCCAGTGGGCCGGCTCCTACCTTGTGCTATTTTTTTAAAGATCGTATTTCATTCCAAATACAGGAGGATGGACTTGAATTTCAGTGCCACTTTTGTCATAACTAGATGACTATATATGTATCAGTTTATTTCTGAATTATCTTTTCTATTACATTGTTCAAGTCATGTATTCTTGCGCCAATATTATACTATCTTTTCTACTATAACTTTATTCTAGGTTTGGTAATTGGAAATGCAAATCCTCTGGACTTGTGCTTTTTAAAAATTACTTTGGCTTTTCTTGTTCTTTGCATTTATACAGTCCATAGTCCTAGACATAGGGATTTTATTTTCTGCTGATTCACAGAAATGTAATTTCCTTTTGTATTAAAAAAAATCACTGTTGGCTTAAAGTAAATAAACTAAGCCTGGTATCATTCCTTTATTACTCTTTTTCTGATTTTTCTCTGTTCTTCAAATCCTAGCTTTTCTTTCTCTTTTATTCTTATGTTCTGCATTCTAATCTCCTCTTTTGTCCCTCAAGATTACATATAATGACAATAACATTAAGTCTTAAAATTTAGCAAAGGCACATTATGTATCAAAGCAATGTGCTAGATATACTGTAAGGCATTTCCTCATTTAATCCTTTAACAACCCTATTTTGATGTTTCTCAGTTTCTAGAGTTTAAGTTATTGGTATACACTCAGACAGCAAGTATGTGAGGAAACTTACTTTAAATCTAAGTTATGTGACCCTCCCGAGGAAAAAACTCCTAAATCACATAATGCTCAAACAAAAGGCTGAGAAATGAAAACTTATGAAATTAATATCATATAAAATTTAGTTGTTTTAATGGATAAAAAAGTGTTTGGATAAAGAAGATGTGATATATAAATATAATGGAATATACTCAGCCATAAAAAAAGTGGAATCTTGCCATTTGTGACAACATGTGTGGAACTTGAGGGCATTATGCTAAGCAAAACAAGTCAGACAGAGAAAACCAAATACCATATGATTTCACTCACATATGGAAGATAAAAACAACAACAACAACAAACAAACACATAGGCACAGAGCACAGATTGGTTATCAGAGGGGGAGGAAGGAATGGGAAGGTGAAAGAGCTTAAAGGGCACGAGTGTATGGTGACAGATGGCAACTTGACTTTCGGTGATGAACACGATCTAGTCCATACAGAAATGGAAATAGAACGATGTACACCTGAAATTTATATAATGTTATAAACCAATGTTATCTCAATAAAATATTTTTTTAAAGTGACAAAAAATTTAGTTGTTTTATTAGAACACACTTTTAACAACACCCACAGTAAACTCAGCTAAATATCTATGATGCACCTATACAGGTGGCTGAAATTTGATCATTTCTTATAGTGAAGCATGAAAGAAAGAGAAGACTGCACTTTATTCTTTGCCTAAAATACCTACTTTAATGCATTGTACATAGTAGCAGATGCATAAACAGAATTCTCGAATGGTCAACTTACTTTCACACAGTATTTGACATTATGTAGAATCCTAGTTTATGGAATGAAAAAAGGAAAATGAAGGGGAGGTGAAAGAGAACTAATATTTTTTAATGCCTTCTATCAGACAAACATGGAATTGCTTTATGACTATTAGTTGATTTAGTTCTTGCAATGCCTCACTGAGGAGGTATTAAGGGTCTCATGTTACATAGGGAATAACTGACCATAAGAGAGGTTAAGCCTTGCCCATGGTATTTAGCTGGAAAATGATGCAAATCAAGATTCAAACCCAGGTCTTTGTGATTCCAAAGTTTGTATGTTTTTTACTTTGCCATCAGCCACTTAGAACTTTAATGCCCTTCTCATCCATATGTAAGTGAATTTTTATTCCTTTTTGTCTATAAATACTTCATTTATTGTAAATATATTTTTTAAACCTTAAAAAATATATAAGTGCACTCAGAGACTTGAACGACATTCTCTACTCTTTTCTTCAGTGGGAAGAATATCAAGTCTGGGCATTCTCAGAAAGCTGATGTGTCATTTGCAGTGTTTCACAAAGAAAACTGACATTTTCAATGCACAAAAGTAGCATGGCTTGAGTCCTTGAAAGTTTCCACATTCACATAACTTTCTGGAGACGAAATGGTATAACTTCTACAGTGAATATAGGCTAAACATGAAGAAGACGGACTTCCCAAGGAAAAGAATCAAGGTAACCTGAAGTCCTTATTTCTTTTTTTGGCAAAAAAAGGATAGATCTGCTTATCAAATTGCAGTTCTATCCAGGAGAGTTTCATGAGTATAAATTACCTGACTTATCAACTCACTCATACAGTTTTGGGAAATGAGTATCTACTGAGAAACTTTCTCAGAGCCATCTTCACTTCTTTATTTCTCAGTGTGTAGACAAGGGGGTTGAGTAGTGGGGTGATCACAGTATAGGTCACTGCCACAAGCCGGTCCTTATCTGAGGAGTACAGGGATGTGGGCCTCAAGTAGATGAAGGAAGCACAGCCATAGTGGATAATGACCACTGTGAGGTGGGAGGCACAGGTGGAGAAGGCCTTACACTGTCCTTCCACCGAGGAGATCTTGAGGATGGTGGAAACAATGAAGATGTAAGAGATAAAGATCAACACTAAGGGAACCAGCAACACCAGAATGCTGAGGAAGAAGATGACCATCTCCTTCAGGTTGGTGTCTATGCAGCCCAGTTTTATGACAGGGGAAATGTCACAGAAAAAGTGGTTGATCTGATTGTAGGCACAGAAGGGTACACTAAACACCAGGACGTTGACAACCACAGAAATCAGGAAACCACAGAGGCTGGAGGCTAGAACCAACTGCATGCAGGTGGCACGGCTGACAATGAGTGTGTAGTTGAGAGGGTTGCAGATGGCGACATAGCGATCATAGCCCATCACAGCAATTAGAAAGCAGTTGGTACAAGCCAAGCCCACAAAGAAATAGAGCTGGGCAGCACACCCAGAGAAAGAAATAGTCGGGCTTGTGGAAAGCAGGTTGGTCAGCATCTTTGGTACAATGACCAAGGTGTAGCAGGTTTCAGAGCAGGAGAGGACAAAGAGAAAGAAGTACATAGGGGTGTGCAAAGCCCGATCCAGACGAATGACAGTCATGATGGTGGCATTGGCCATCAGAGTGGTCAGGTAGACCAATAGGAAGATAAAGAAGAGAAGGATCTGCAGATCCCCCAGGTTTGAGAAGCCTATGAGGATAAACTCAGTGATCGTGCTCTGGTTCTGTCTCCTCATTTGTCAGTGGAATCAGATTCAAACATCCTGAAATTGAGAACAGAAAGAATTTGACAAAAGTGAAATGCCCTCAAAGAAACCATATCTGTGTTTCTGTACAAAGCTGATAATACTTGTCTGGAAAAAGGAGTAACAAACAAATTAAGCACACTGATCAGGGGAAGGGGTAAAAGCAGGAGGCATGAGGAATAGTGACATAAGTACTATCCCAATTCAAAGGTATCTGAAGAAATTTATTTTTGTAAGTTGTTTCCATTCTTTGTATTCTTATGTATATAGAAGTTTCACACATAGTGTGTTAAATCAAAAAGTGATTTAGAACTCATCTCATTTAATCATGTCATTTTATGGAAGAAGAAACTGAGGTTCAACTTACATTTGCTTAACTTACATGAGAGCAACAGTCCATGGAAATCACTTATCTTCAAAGTCACCTTATGAAAATCTGATCAGAAAAAATAAAAACAAATGAAAAGTGATCTATCCAGTCCTTCATATACTTGACTCAAATACTGCTTGCTTAGATGTAATGAAATATTTTCATTTATTTAAAAGTGTTGAGATTTACTTACCCATGATCAATTGTGAAGCCTTTGGGATGGACTTAGAATGATCCCACGTATTGGGATTTCCCTTGTCATGAGTACATGGGAATTTGGGAGTAAGAACCTAATTAAGGCTCAAATTATGCTCAGAGCATGATGAGGCTTGGGCTGAGACCTCCCTTCTTTTGGCCTGTACCTCAATCTCTGTTGCCTCCGTAATGATTTTCAGAACAATTCTCACCATTGTTAGTAGGAAGATCTATAGTTTGATCTGGAGGTCACATAATGCCGAAAGCTTCATACTAGCTTTAGTCAGTTGGACTATCTTTATATTAGAACAAAGCTCAGGAATCTTCTTATTCAGCACCCAATTCTGTGAACCTATTTATATAAATCTGAGGAGTATTATCCAATCACCATAGTCAAGGTCCAGTTATAAGGAGCCCACTGCCTCATAAAGCAGGCTGCTCTCTTGCTAGATAGCTTAATTGGCAAGAACCTCATTCTGAGATGAACTATGCCTCCTTAAAATATCCACCCATTGTTCTAGATTTGTTCTCTGCAGACACTCAACAGACATTTCATTTCTTTTAATAAATGAAAGCTCTTTAGTGATTAGAATAAAATGATCATATTTCTTTATGGGTCTTACTTTCCTCCTAACATTCTTCCTTCTCTCAATTATTTCTCATGACATTATTTCTGGAATTCTCTGTCCTAATCACCGTCTTAGGTGTTTTAGTCCTGAGCATTGAATCGTATCTCTGCCCCTCACCTGTAAGACAAACTGGCTGGCCTACAGCTATCATACATAACTAATTTCTGTCTCTCTGTGTCTACACATAACATGACATTTCCTTACCTACTGTTCTTTGTCCCTCACAATTAACACTTATCCCTCCTACAAAACCCCAGCTTAACATTTATTTCCTGAAAGACTTCCCTGAGTAGTTCTAAGTCTTTGATTACTGTTTGCATTTACTTTTCTCTCAATTTGTTCTGAGATCATTTACTGGAATGGAAGCATAACGAGGCTGGAAAGATTGTAGGCTCTGGAGCCAGGCTGCCTAGGCTGGGACCATGGCTCTGCCACTGACCAGCTTTATGCCCTTGTGGAAATCACTTCTTTCTGCCTTAGGTTTTAATTTGAAGTGGGAAAAATAAAAGCAGAAACCAAACATTTTTTGTGAGTACCAAATGCTCACAATTAACTTCCTGACTCATAATAAGTATTCAGTAAGTGTTAACTGTTAGTATCTAGTCCAAACCTCTCCTGTTACAAAGGATGAAACTGAGGCCCGAAGAAGTAAAATGTAAACATCTTGGTTGTGTAGTTATTTAGCAGCAGAGGTGAGACTGTATCCCAAATATCCTAAACTTCTCCATCCAAGTCTCTGTCTTCTGATTAACCTGGGTCCTATTTTTAATATTTCCTTTGTACCGTGTGTACCAGTGGCTTAGAAAACAGATCAATGTCTTCGTTACTCTGTGTGATCCTCATGCAGGCAGTCTGCTCCACCCTTCCACTTACTCCTATCTCCCATTCTTCCACCTTCAATCTACAACATACATTTTTCCTTCTGCTAAAGTATGTATCTGTCCTGCTATTCAGGCAGCTTCCTCCTCTTTCCTAGTTGAAGCCTATTTTCGGACTATTTTGCTGTTTTAACTGTCTTAATCCTTCTCTAACTTGACCCTGTCTTCATATTCAGATGGCAGGACTTGGTTCAGCTGGATCTCTGCCCTCATCACATGGTCTCTATCCCTGTCCATGACCCGCTCCACCTGTGCATGGTGTCCACCAGTTCTCCTGCCTCCGAATCTTTCTTTGCTGCCCAAAACATTTGTAGAGTGGATTGACAAATGATATTGCTAAGAGGAAAGAGTGGTCCTGCAACTGTAATACAAAGGAAGCACTTACATTTATAGGCAGAGTTCTAGCACAATCCCATGTCTCTTTATCCTGTATCCCATCAAAGTATAAAAAAGGAGAGATGGGGCCGCCCGGTGGTGCAGCGATTTAGTCCGCGCTTGGCAGCCCAGGGTTTGCGAGTTCGGATCCCGGGCGCCCGCCGACGCACTGCCTGTCAGCCATGCTGTGGTGGCGTCCCATATAAAGTGGAGGAAGATGGGCACGGATGTTAGCCCAGGGCCAGTCTTCCTCAGCAAAAAGGGGAGGATTGGCAATGGATGTTAGCTCAGAGCTGGTCTTCCCCACCAAAAAAAAAAAGGAGAGAAAAACAAGCACAATTTGTGAGAACATCAGGCAGTATTTTTCTTCCAGAATTGATTGGGGAAATCTAGGGGCTCGGAGCCTTTAACGACAAAAGCTCTGATTGGTAGCTAAGCTGGAGCTAAGTGGACAGTCTTGATCTTTGCACCTCTGTGTTCCTGATGACAGATGCTCCAGCAAAATCCCTGGGTCTTATAGAGTTAGGGCACTCTAGGGGATTGAAGCCTTAGAGAGAGGTACTTCTTTTGATTCTAGACATTAAAAAACTTGGAAAGAAAAAAAGAATCGAACAAATGATCTAGTTTACTTGATCCATGTAGAAGATGGATAGCTTTGAACACCATGATTTTTTTTCATAGGTCATTCAATTTGGCTCAAAGTTTCATTTGCTGAAGGAAGTAATAAACGACAGCTCCCTTAATCATTAGCTTTATAGATTCTGGGTATAGATTAATTGTTTTGAGGGATTAAATAAAGGACATCCTTGACAAATGTCATGTCATTTTCCTCCTTCTCCTTCAAGTGTGCTCGTTGAATAAGCCAGATAATTTTTTCTATATCTCTCCTGCTATATGCATCTTAGTTATGCCTGCATTCTAAGGGGGCACTAACTCTAACTTTGTCTACATTTCTCTATCTGCTAGATTGATTTCTTTAAATACATTAATCAATGCAGACATCTGCACCCATCAATTCATTAATTTAAGCAACTGCATTGAGTATCGATGATATTCCAGGTACTCTGGTAATTGTTTTGGTGGGGAGGTTTGCACAAAGATGAGAATGGCATAGTCCGTGACAATGGCAGTTTATGGACCACATACACCTGAGCCTCCTGCGATGTAGGAAGGCTCAGAAGGATGCCTATTGCCGGGTTCTACCAGGATCCTCTGATTAAGAAATATTTGAGGTGAGGCCTGGGAATATTTTGCAGTTGGTCCAGGTGATTTCTTTTACTCTTAGCAAGTTTAGAACTACTGCCTCTGTCTGAAAAGAGCATGGTGTTCAGAAGGGAGATGGAGAAATAAACAGAGAATTACAAAAGGCAAAGTGGGCTAAGACAGGGACAAGCACAGGGTGCTGCAGCATTGCTAGGAGGGAACACAGTTCTCACATCCAGTATCAAGAACAGTGTGTCTCAAAGTCCTCCTTCCAACAATATTTCTCTTCCTGAAGGATTCAAAGATTTGCTGCTATTTGAAGAGGGAAGAAATCATAGATTTCTTGTGTTTTAATTTTGAGAAATATAAGGTTTTCAATTGATATATGTGTGACGTGGGCTAATACAAATAAAGAGTCTTATTCCAGTATAATCTGATTTCTGAGGAGAAAACAGAAATATTTAGGAGTAAGAATTATTTGAATTGATACGTCATTTTAGAGAGAAAAGGGCTGAAGGACTATAACAGGAAGCCTTCCTTTCTACCCATTTTTCATACCCCAACTCTAATATTAACAGCAACTTCCTGAACATCTGTTAGGAAGCCATCATTATCCATTCACTAACTCATAATTCCATGATAGCCTCATCAGGTCAGACAATATTATTCCCATTTTACAGAAGGAGCCTAAAGAGAGCACAGTAGTCCTTCTGAACTGAGGAGAGTATAATTGGAGTTTGAAGAGGCTAAAGCGACTATACTTTGTGGAGCAAAATATCAGAGAGGTAGGTCAGTTTAGAGAAAGAGTTCCAGAAATATCCATATGGGTACCTTTGCATATGAGCTGAATGCTAAGATGCTTAAGCATAAGATGAAACTCTACAAGACTGAGCAAAGACCTACTGGAAGGCTCTAAGTTACGCAATCCCTAGAACTCAAATGGGGTTGAGAGATGTTTGAATTCCAACTAGCTAGAATGGAAAGACATCATAGAATATCTGAGAGAGTCAATAAAGAACTTAAAAATTCATGCCTTAGTAATAAGGATAAACTAGACATCAGTAAAGGCCACTTTTCAACAGCTTTAACAAAACTGAAAAGTAAGTCTCAGTCTACACATATCAACTGATTTTCAACAAAGGTGTAAGACAGTTCAATGAGGAAAGAAGTCTTTTCAATGAATAATGCCAGGAAAACTAGATATACTCGTTGTAAAGAAATAAATGGCAAACTTTCAATAACACCATACATAAGAAGTTAACTCTGGATGGATTATACACCTGAATTCAAAAATTAAAATAATGAAACTCCTAGGAGAAAATATTTGTGATGTTAATGTAGGCAAAGGTTTCCTAGAAAGAAAACAAAGAAGCACAAACCAAAACAAAAATAAAAGATGGATTAGATTTTATCAAAATATCAAAATTAAAAGATTTTGCTTTTAGAAAGACATCATTAAGAAAATGAAAAGCAAACCACAGATTGGGAGAAAATGTTGCAACACTTATACCAGACAGAAGACTTCTTGTATCCAGTTTATATAAAGAATACTTACAGGTCAATGATAAGAAGACTAATGACCCAATTTTAAAAAATGGGCAATGTATTAAATCAGATTTTCTCTCTCTCTCATATGTGCACACACACAGCCAATAAGCACAGAACAGAGAGGCTCAGTACAGTAACATGCAAACAAAAACAATGATGAGATAACATTACAACCCCTTAGAATGACTATAACTCAAAATACAGATAATACCATGTATTGAAAAAGAATGTGGAGCAACTGGAATCTTCTTACACTGCTGTAGGAATATAAAATTGCAACCAGTCTGCAGAACATTTTGGTAGTTTCTTAAAAAGTTAAACATTCACCTACCAGGTGACCTGCCCTTTCTACACCTATTTATCTACTCAAGATGAATGGAACATATGTCCATATAAATACTTATACACAAATATTTATAGTAGTTTTACATGTAGTAGCCCAAACTTCTTAAATAGTGAAAAAAAAGAAAAATAAAATATGGCATATATAGATAATGTAATTCATTGAGCAATAAAAAGGAACAACTACTGATACACAAGAAACCATGGACAAAATTCAAAATCATGATGCTGAGTGAAAGAAGTTAGACAAAAATGAATGAATACTGTATTATTTCATTTATACATAATTCTAGAAAATTTCAAACTAAACTACAGTGACAGAGAGCAGATCAGTGATTGTGAACTGTGATAGAGGTGGGGAGGGATTGCAAAAGTTCATGACATGAAAAGAAATGTTTACTATTTTGCTTGTGGTGATAGTTTTACATATACCACATGTATCAAAACTCATCAAATTGTACATTTTAAATATATACAGTATAATGTAGGTAAAAATACATCATATTAAATTAATTAAAAAATAAATCCTTGAAAGAAATAAGCTACCTACAAAGTAAGATAGCTGTTTGCCAAAATAAAATTGTAACATTATAAGTGTACACAAAAAACATATGAGAGAATGAAGTGGAAATAAAGTAGAAATAAAATATATAATATCAAAACTAAAAAATTACAAGATATGATTAAATATTGACTAGACATTGAAAAAAAGAGTCAGCAAACTTGAAGAACTAGCAATAGAAACTATCGAAGCACAAAGAGAAAAAATACTTAAAAAATAAAGAGGGTCTAAGTAACTAGTGGAACAAGAGAAAAAGTTTAAAAACACACATATATGGAGTATCAGTATAGGAGGCAGAGAAATCTTTGGAAGAAATAACTGCTGAAAATTTCCAAATTTGATAAAAAATATAAATCAATAAGTTTAGGAAGTTCAATGAATACAAAGTACTATATATTCAATGAAAAATATAATGATGTATACCTGAAATTTATATAATGTTATAAACCAATGTTACAGCAATAAAAAATAAATAAAAATAAATAAAGTGTATTTATATATCATGAAAAAAGGAAACCATACTAAGAAATATCATGATCTAATTGCTAAAATAAGTGATGAAGAGAAAATTTTATAAGCATCCAGAGAATAAAATACACCTTATATACAGTTGGAAGAAAGCTGCCAAACACTACAGAGTTTTTTGAAAAAAAGTTAAAGCCATATATAATATTTTTTAAAGTCTAGCATTTGATATTCAGTGAAACTATCTCTCAAATATAGAGGTATAAAAAATAAAGGTACAATAAAGACTTTTTCAGAGAAACAAAAGTGGAAAGAATTTTTAGTCATCAGAATTATCCAAAAGAAATCTTAAAGGAAGTTCTTTAAATTCAAATGAAATGATTGCATGCCAAAACTTGGATCTACTTGAAGTAATACAGAGTGGTAGGAATGGTAAACATTTCAGGAAAAATAAAATATTTTTTCAATTATAATGTTTTTAAAGATAGCCAGATACATAAAGAATAAAAAAAAAAACCCCACACAAAATAACAATGTAACATGGATTTATAACACTTAACATAGAATATATGGCAAAATAGCACAAAACTCAATAGGGGAAATGAAAGTAAACATGTTACAATATTATTTGAAGATTGACTATGATAAGTTAAAGATGCATATTTTAAACCACTGGAAAAAAACCCACAAAAATTAAACAAAAGAATAGCTAATAAAACAATAGAAGAGATAAAATAAATAACAAAAAATACTCATCTAACCCAAAGGAAGTCAAGGAAAAGGGAAACCAGGAACAAAGAAGAGATGACACAAAGAGATTATCAGAGTTGGATAGAAAAAGTAAGATCCAATTACATTTTTTTCTGTAAGAGACCTATTTTAAATATAAAGTTTCAGATAACAGTAAGAGTATAGAATAAAACATGAAAACTCTAATCGTTAGAAAGTCAAAGTGACTATATTAACATCAGATAAAGTGGACTTCAGCATAAGGAATACTAACAGAAGTAAAGACGAATATTTTTAATGATAGAAAAGAAAATTCAATGAAAATTTCTAATGGTCAAAAATAAATATGCGGTTCATAAGAAAGATTCAAAATTCAGGAAGAAAAAAGTGACAGGCAGAAAAAAAGAAGCAGGCAATTTCAAAATTATAGATGAAGATTTCAACACTTCACTTTCTATAATTTATAAAATAAATAGAAAAAATTAGTAAGAATTATGTGACCTAAACAATATCAAAAAGCTTGACATAACTGATATATATAAAACCCCACAGGCAACAATACTAGAAAACCATTTTTATCAAGTGTGCATAGGCTGTTTGCAAAGGTAGAACACATCCTGCATCATTAAGTGCACATGTTAAGTAATTTTTAGACCAAGAACAAATCAAGAATGTCTACTTTCACCACTTCAATTCAGTATTGTACTGAGTGTCCTAGCCAATGCAATAAGGCAAGGAAAAGAAATATTTAAAGAAAATCATATTGAAAAAGAAGTAAACCTGTATTTTCCACAGAAAATGTGATTGTTTAAATGGAAATTCTAAATAATCAAGAAAAACTTAGTAAAACAATTTTAGTAAAAAAAAAAAGCTAGTAAATGAATTTAGCAAGGGCATAAGCTATACAAAGAATAAAAGTCATAAGTCAATTTACAAAACTGAACTGTATTTCTTTACAACGCCAATGAATATATGGAAAATGAAATTATAAAAGCTAATATAAAATGCCACAAAAACTATGAATTATTAAGGTACACTGAAAAGTAAAAAACGTATTGAGAAAAACCAAAGATCTAAATAAATGTAGAGATGTACCACATTCATGGATTGAAAGAATCAAAATTGTTAACATGGCAATTATCCCCAAGTTGATCTATAGTTAAACACAATTAAAATACAAATCCTAGCATGTTTTCTCTTGAAATTGACAAGTTGATTCTAAAATTTATATGGATATGCAAAGCACATAGAATAGAAAGAGCAATTTAGAAAGAGATGAAAACATTTGCAATAAATGAACACAATTTAGAAACAGGTGAACCAGATTTCAAGACGTACCATAGAACAATATTGACCAAGTAATATTGGCATAAGAATAGACACATGAATCAATGGAACAGAATGTACAATATAGAAATAGTACCATGCATATATGGCCAACTGATTTTCAAAAAAGTTGTCAAGGTATGTCAATGAGAAAAGGATAGTCTTTTCAACATATTGTGATGAAAATATTGGATATACAGGGGGCCGCCCGGTGGCGCAGTGGTTGGGTTCGCAGGTTCAGATCCCGGGTGCCTGCCGACGCACTGCTTGTGAGCCATGCCGTGGCGGCGTCCCATATAAAGTGGAGAAAGATGGGCACGGATGTTAGCCCAGGGCCACTCTTCCCCAGCAAAAAGAGGAGGATCGGCAGTGGATGTTAGCTCAGAGCTGGTCTTCCTCACACACACACACACAAAAAAAGAATATATTGGATATACATATTGAAAAGTATAAACCTTGACCCTTGCCTCACCTCATACACATTTAACTAAAAAATATCAAAACTATACATATTTTGGAAGAAAACATAGAAAATTTGCAACTTGGACTAGACAAATATTTATCAGACAGGAGACAGAAGTCATGAATCATAAATAGAAAAAATAAAGTAACTACATCTAAATTAAAAACTTCTGCTATTCTAAAATTAGATAATGTTGATGGTTGCACAATTCTGTGAATGTACTAAAAACCACTGAACTGTACACTTTAAAAGTGCAAATTTTATGGTATGCACATTATATTTCACTAAAATTGTTAATAAAAATGTATGATCAATAAAATGAAAAGGTAAACCAGAGGGGCTGGCCTGGTGGCATAGTAGTTAAGTTTGTGCACTCCGCTTTGGCGGCCCAGGGTTCACAGGTTCAGATCCCAGGAGTGGACCTATGTACCACTTATCAAGCTATGCTGTGGCAGGCATCCCACATATACAATAGAGGAAGACAAGCATGGATGTTAGCCCAGGGCCAATCTTCCTTAGCAAAAAGAGGAAGATTGGCAGCAGATGTTAGCTCAGGTCTAATCTTCTGCACCTAAAAAAAAAAAAGACCAAACACACATAAAAACAACAAAAATAAGGTAAACCACATAGTAAGAGAATATGTTTGCAAAATATATATCCGACAAAGGACTCATATGCAGAATACAAAAACATCTCTTACAAAGGAGAAAAAGAAGACAAAGTTAAAATAAAGTCAAAGATTGAAACACACACTTCACAAAACAAGACATAGAAATATCCAAAAGCACATGAAAAAATACTTAATATAATCAGTCTTCAAGGAAATACATAACAAAAGTTTAGTCAAATATTCTACACGTGTAAGATATTGACAATAGCAAGAGTTGGCTAGGATGTGAAAGCACTTAGACTTTCATGCATTGCTGGTGGAAGTTAACTATGATACAAGCTTTTTGAAAACCAGTTTAGGAGATTATAAACAGTTAAATTCAAATCTCCCAGATGGTACAGCCATTCCATTCTAGGTATTTACCAAAGATAAATGAAAATATATGTCTATAAAATTAGTTGGAAACTAATATTCATAAGAGTTTTACACCTATTAGACTCAAAATGGAAATAATTCAAATGTCCTTCAACATTTCACCAGATGAATAAATTGTGGTATGTTCATAAATGGAATACTATTAAGCAAGAAAAAGAATGAACTGATAAATGCAACAATGTGAGTTTCAAAAATATTATGGTAAATGAAAGAAACAAGACACAAAAATGAACATACTGTTTGGTTCCATTTATATGAAATTCTGGAAAAGGCCAAACCATATCAATGAAAAACAAGATTTGTCTTTTTCTAGGGCCAGGGCTAGGTGGGATTGACCACAAATGGACTGAAGGGAAGTTTTGGGGGTTGTAGAAATGTTTTATAACTTGATTGGGGTGGTTGTTGCTTGAGTGTATGTGTTTGTCAAAACTCACCAAACTATACATTTAAATTGGGAACATTTTATGGTTTGTAAATTAAACCTACATAAGGTTAATTTTAAATGTAAAGAGTATTCTAATAAAAATAAAAGACAAAGTGGAACATTTTTAAATTCAAAGTCCAAATATAACTTTTGAACCAAGTAGTTTTACAAATCTATAAAGGAAAAAAGGTAGAAGAAAAATAAGAAAATGATATAGATAACAAATTTCCAAAAGATGAATAAAAGTATCTGATAAATTTATGTAAAATGTTTTATCCCTACTAGTAATTAAAGAAATGTGAAATGAGACAACATATAATCTTTATCTTTCATCTTAGCTAGAACTTAAAAGATTAAAATGTCATATGTCATGGAAAAATTGAAATTATATTCACATATAATTAGTAAAAGTATAAATTTGCATAGCCTTTGCAGAGATTGTTTGCCAATACAATGCATATTAAAACTTGAAATGTGAATAGATTTTGACTCAGCAATTTCATTCTGTGGATAGTGCTAAGGAGATGATTAACAATTGCTCAAAGAACACTTTCATTTTGCTGTTTGTAATACCAAAACTCAGCAAATTTTGTATTGTCAAATAAAATGGCATTTATAAAGTTATTGCACATATAAACAAAAAAATTAAAGCTTCCGCATCTATTGCAAAAATTGAGGTAGGATTATATATAGTTGCTTTCTGAGAGTAAATCAGAATCCACTTTAGATATTTAAAGTAATGAAAGATTTGCTAGAGGAAGTATACAGTCATGTGTCACTTAACGCCAGAGATACCTTCTGAGAAACGCATTGTTAGGCAATTTTGTCATTGTGTGAACGTCATAGAGTGTACTTACATAAACCTAGATGGTAGAGCCTACTGCACACCTAGGCTATATAATATTAATCTTAGGTGACAGTTGTCGTATATGTCGTCCGTTGTTGACTGAAACGTCATTATGCAATCCATGACTACATATCTGTTAGAAGGTTGGGAGAATGACTGTCAGGAAGGCTATTCTTGACTTTCAGAATTGAAAGGACTGTAGGAAGGCCCCAACCAATAGTCTTGGCTGAAGCAATACTGAGGAGTAATTCTCAGGAAATCTGAATGTCAAGGGCAAAAGCCCACATCTACCATCTGACAAGTGCTGGCATAACATATTCCCAGAAAAAAATGACTTTCCTTCTCTTCCATCATCCAAATATTTCATAAGTGTCTCTCATTTACAAAACATTTCTGGCAAGGAATTTGGAAAACAGACTCCAGGATTTTCAGGGTTTCTATCTCTACAGTAGAGTACAGTAGAGAGAAGACCTTAGAAGTATATGTATGATATTAAGAATTAACAATATATAACCAGTACAGTTTTCCCTTTTGGATATTCAGCTTCCATGCATAAACTTTTGTTCATGTTTAAATTTCCAAACAGTAGTAACTAATATGATGCAAATATGCCTCATACAAAGAGGTGCCCACATTCATCTCCAGAAAAGGGAGACAGAGTGCCACCAGTTAGTTATTCTTTGATGGCCTTTACTTTAAAGGTTGAATTAGGAGGTTTATCATCAACAACACACCTTATATATAACAGTAGATTAAGAAAAAGGGAGCTATGGTTAATATATACAAATGTACACATAATTAAGCAAGCAAGAAAAAAAAAAAACACAGCTACTACAATCCTCCCTTCTGTAACTCATCGCAAGACTGTTATAGTTATTTATGATGTTTTTTCTCCACCTACTCAACATTCTTTTGAGCTCAATTAGCATCTCAACTTTTTTGAAGGGTCTGAGCCATTAGCTACTTTGCCTAAATTAGGTTGTTTTAATCATGTATTAAGTTTGCCTTTGTATGTGAAGTAATAAAATATGCCCTATCATCTCTCTTAGATTCCAGACATATTCTTCTCTGCCCTAGCAGTGTAGTAGTAACTCTATTTTTCCTTGAATAGGATTCACAAAGGAAGACAGCAAGAGAGGAAGAAAGGAACTACAAAACAGAAAACAATGAAAAAAATGGCAAGAATAAGTCCCTCTATATCACTAATCACTTTAAATATCAATGGATTAAATTCTTTAAACAAAAGACATAGGGTGGCTGAATGAATTTAAAAAACCAAGATTCAACAATATCTTGCCTACAAGAGACTCACTTTAGTTTTAAGGACACACACAGGCTAAAAGTGAAGGGATGGAAAAAGATATTCCATGCAAATGGCAACTAAAAAAAGAGCAAGGGTGGCTATATTTATATCAGACAGAATAGACTTTAAGTCAACTGTCACAAGAGACAAAGAAGGTCATTATATAATGATTAAAGAGTTAATTCAACAGGAAGCTATAACAATTATAAATGTATATATATATGCACCCAACATCTAAGCACCTTAATATATAAAGCAAACGTTGACAGATTTGAAGGGAGAAATAGACAGCAATACAGTAATAGTAGGAGACTTCAATACGCCACTCTCTATACTGGACAGATCATTCAGACAGAAAATCAATAAAGAAACAGCACAACCAAACATGGATATAGAACAAATGGATCTAACAGAAATATGTAGAACTTTCCACCCAACAGCAGAAGAATACACATTCTTTTCAAGTGCACATGGAACACTCTCCAGGATAGATTACATTACATCACAAAACAAGTCTTATCAAATTCAAGAAAATCAAAATCATTCCAAGTATCTCTTCTGACCATAATAGAATGAAACTAGAAATCAACAACAGTAAAAAAAAAAAAAAAAGGAAAAATTCACAAATATGTGGAAACTAATCAATGCACTCTTGAACAACTATTTTGTCAAAGAGGAAATCAAAAGAAAATTTTAAAAATAAAAACACAACATACTAAAACTTATAGGATGCAACAAAAGCAGAACTCAGAGGAAGTTTTACAGTAATAAATCCCTACATTAAAAAAGAAAAGATCTCAAATAAACAACCTGACATTATATCTTAAGGAACTAAAACAAGAAGAAAAAACTAAGCCCAAAGCTAGCAGAAGGAGTGAAATAATGAAGATTAGAGAAGAAATAAATCAAACAGAGACTAGAAAAACAATATAAAATTTCAAAAAACTAAGAGCTGGGTTTCTTTTGAAAAAGTAAACAAGACTGACAAAGCCTTAGCTAGACTAAGAAATAGAGAACTTTCAAATAACTAAAATAAAAAATAAAAGAGGAGGCATTGCATCATATGCCTCAGAATTAGAAGAGATCATAAGGGACTATTATGAACAACTGTACACCTTCAAATTAGATAATCTAGAAGAAATGGATAAATTCCTAGTAAAATATAATCTACCAAAACTGAATCAAGAAGAAATACAAAGCTTGAACAGACCAATAGCAAATAGGAGATTGATCAGTAATAAAAATCTCCCAATGAAAAAAGCCCAGGACCAGATGGTTTCCTAGGTGAATTCCACCAAACACACAAAGAAGAAGTAATATCAATCTTTCTTAAAGCATTCCAAAAAACAGAAGAAGAGGGAACTCTTTCAAACTCATATTATGAGGTCAATATTACCCTGATACCAAAGCCAGACTAAGGCACCACAGAAAAACTACAGGCCAATATCCTTGACGAACATAGAGGCAAAAATCCTCAACAAAATAGTAGGAAACCAAATCCAACAGCTCATTAAATTATTACACGTTATTGTCAAATGAGACATCCTTGAGATGCAAGGATGGTGGAACATATGCAAATCAATAAATGTGATATACAACATTAACAAAATGAAAGAAAAAACACATGATCAAATCAAGAGATGGAGAAAAAGCATTTGACAAAGTTCAACGTCCTTTCATGATTAACATTCTCAACAGATTGGGTATAGAAAGAACTTGCCTTAACATAATAAAGGCCATATATGAAAAGCCCACAGCTAAATCATCACCAGTGGGAAAAAAATTGAAAGATTTCTCTCTAAGATCTGGGAAAGGCAAAGGTGCCCATTCTCATCACTTCTTTTCAACATAGTGCTAGAAGTCCTAGCCAGAGCAATTAGACAAGGAAAATAAATAAAAGGCTTTCAAATTGGAAAGGAAGAAATAAAGTTATTTTTACTTGCAGATGATATGATCACATATGTAGAAAACCCTAACAATTCCACCAAAAAAACTATTAGAACTAGGGGCAGGCCCAGTGTTGCAGCAGTTCAGTTCGCTTTCTGGCAGCCCAGGGTTCATGGGTTTGGATCCTGGGTGCCAGCTGACGCATGGCTTGTCAGCCATGCTGTGGCAGCATCCCATATAAAGCAGAGGAAGATGGGCATGGATGTTAGCCCAGGGCCAGTCTTCCTCAGCAAGAAAGAGGAGGATTGGCAATGGATGTTAGCTCAGGTCTTCCTCACAAAAAGAAAAGAAAAAAGAAAAAAAACTATTAGACCTAATAAACAAATTCAGCAAAGTTGCAAGACACAAAATCAACATACAAAAATCAGTCATTTCTATACACAAACAATGAACTATCCAAAAAGAAAATTATGAAAATGATCTCATTCTCAATAGCAACAGAAAGAACAAAATACTTAGGAATAAACTTAGCCAAAGAGGTGAAAGACTTACACACTGAGAGGTATAAAATATTGAGGAAGAAAAAAATTAAAGAAGAAATAGACAAATGGAAAGGCACCCAGTGTTCATGGACTGGAAGAATTGATATTGTTAAAATGTTCATACTGCCCAAAGTGATGTACAGATTAAATGCAATCCCTATCAAAATCCCATAGGCATCTTTACAGAAACAGAAGAAACAATTCTAAAATTCATATGGGACCACAAAGGACCCTGAATAGCCAAAGCAATCTTGAACAAGAAGAACACAGCTAGAGAAATCACACTTCCTGATTTCAAAATCTACTACAAATCTACAGTAATTAAAACAATATGGCACTGGCAACAAACAGGTGCAGAGACCAACGGAATAGAATAGAGAACCCAGAAATAAATCCATGTATCTATGGTCAACTGATCTTCAAGAAGGGTGCTATGAACACACAATGGGGAAAGTATAGTGTCTTTAATAAATGGTTTGGAAAAAACAGGATACCCACTTGAAGAAGAATGAAATTGGACCTTTATCTTATACTGTATACAAAAATCAACACAAAATGGGTTGAAGACTTAATTGCAAGACCTGAAACCATAAAACTACTACAAGAAAACATAGGGAAAACACTTCATGACATTAGTCTGAGCAGTGGTTTTTTGGATATTATTCCAAAAGCATAGGTAACAAAAGCAAAAACAGACAAGTGAGGTTGCGTCAAGCTAAAAAGCATGTGTATAGCAAAAGAAACAATCAACAGAGTGAAAAGGCAACCTATAGAATGGGAGAAAATATTTGCAAACCATATATCTGATGAGGGGTTAGTACCCAAAATATATAAGGAACTCAAACAAGTCAATAGTGAAAAACCCAAATAGACAATTTTAAAAATGGGAACATGTTTTGAATAGACATTTCTCAGAATAAGACTTATCAGTGGCCAACGGGTATTTGAAAAGGTGCTCAACATCACTAATCATCAGGGAAATACAGATTAAAACCATAAGGAGACATTACTTCATACCTGTTAGAATGACTATTATCAAAAAGACAAAAGATAACAAGTGTTAGCCAGGATGTGGTGAAGAGGGTACCCTGGTACACTGTTGGTGGGAACGTAAATTGGTACAGCCCTTATGGAAAACAGTATGGAGGCTCCTTTAAAAATTAAGACTAGAACTACCATCTGATCCAGCAATCCCACTTCTAGGTATATGTTCAAAGCAAATGAAATCAGTATCTCAGAGATCTCTGCACCACTATGTTCACTGCAACATTATTCACAATATCCAAAATATAGAAACAACCTAAGTGTTATTGATGGACAAATAGATAAAGAAAATGTGATCTATATCTATATCTATCTATAATGGAATATTATTAATCCATGAAAAAGAAGGAAATCCTGTCATTTGTGACAACATGGATGAACCTGGAGGATATTATACTAACTGAAATAAGCCATACACAGAATGACAAATACTGTATAATCTCAATTATATGTCGGATCTAAACAAGTAAAAAAAAAACCTCATAAAAGCAGAGTAGAATTGTGGTTGCCAGTAGAGGGGGAACTGCGGAGATGTTCGTCAGAGGGTACAAAGGTTGGTTATGAAGGATAAATAATGTCAGGATATCTAAAGGACATGATGGTGACTAGTTGATAATGCTGTATTGTATATTTGAAATTTGCTAAGACAGTTGATCATGTGTTCTCACTATATACACACACGCAAATAGTAACTATGTGGTGTGATAGATGTGTTAATTAGCTTTATTGTGGTAGTCATTTCACAATGTATATGTATATCAAAACATCATGTTTATACCTTAAATACATACAAGTTTTATTTGTCAAGTTGGAAAAAATTTTCAAAAATAAAAAAATTAAAATTAATTTTTTTTAAAAAGAGAAAAAAACTCTATTGGCTCTGTCATCAAGAAAATCAATATATTTAGATGAGAAACAAATGATGTGTACCTCTGGAACTAAAAACCTAAAAATTTAGAATAAGTGTACTTTTAAAAAGTCTACATATTCATTGAAATATTTAGCTGTCTTCATCATTCTAAATGATACTCATAAAAATGATTGATCTATATAACTTATAGATCTGTAAGTTAAGTTTAAATGCTTATATTGGGCAAAATACTTTCAGAAAAATAAAATCCGTTCTGCAACAATCATAACAAAAACAGAATCAATTAACCTAGCTAGTGTAATAAGCCCCTTTCTGGCTGTAGATTACTTGTATGGTAGAACAAAGTAGACTGAAGTGGCCAAAGGCAAGTCTCAGTCTCCATTTTTGTGTTTCCTGGTAGAAGCAACACGCCTTTGGGAATAACCTCTAAACTACAAAGGTCAAAGTTATGTGAGCCAATCATTAGGGGTAATAACGGAAGGAATCATTTCCATCTCCCCTCACACTGATTCCCAGACTTACATATCCTTGTTATTGGAGAATGGGCACAATACATTGTTTGCTAGTTCAGGGTATATACCGCCTTGAGTAGACATATGGGCTCCATCAGGTGTTGTCACACAGTTGGTGCTATAATTGAACCTTCAGCAAGCCATTTCATTGTTCTACCAGGACACCTCCTTCTGAGTGATGAGGTGCATACATGAAGCCAGGTTTCCCAGTATTATTTACTAAATAAACATAGTTTTCTTACTGACTAGTGAGGTCATGTCTATCAAAGACCAAGTTCCAAAATATACATAGATCAATTTCTGAGCTGTCTTTTCTGTACCTTTGTACTATTTATCTCTTCCTGTTTCCAGAGTATGCTCTTTTTATTGCTAAGGCATATTACTACTGGGAAGAGTAGCCCCCTATGTTACTTGTCCTTTTTCAAAATTGTCTTATTCTTCCATGTAAACTTTAGAAATTTGATGGTCAGGTTGCCTTCACAATTCATGCTGGGATTTGGATTGGAATTATATTGATTTTGGATTAGCTTAGGTGAAATTGACAACTTTATATCGAGTCATTCTAGTAAAAAATATTTGTAAGATAACAAACAATTTAATGATAGAGCTCAACTAGATTTAAGGTACTCATTAAACATTTAGGTTTTTGCAGAGTGTCCCAATATTCCTAATTAGAATTTCTATGGACAAGAACCTGAGAAGATGAATTTGTAATTAACTCCTCTTTTGACTCATAAACATTAAAGTTGAGAATCACTGGACGAATATACCAGTTTTCTGACTTAAAATTTTATGAAAAATTTCCCCTTGGCAACTGCATTACTGTATTGATGGTGGTGATTTCTCCTTCAGAATCCATCACAGATGGACACAATGTCCAAAGGGAACACGGGCTAGTTATACTAATGGCTCCTACTCCCCAGCTTACTCAACTAAGGCTACCTTTGAGATATAGGTGATATTGTTTTTTCAAAATAAACCTGACTTCTAATTAACCCAAGACAATGTCTCCAGGGCAGTAGATCTGGCCTCAGGAGTCCAATAATCACAGTCCATGCTTCTAATAGCCACACCCCATGTTGGTCACCAGAACTTCTAAAGACAGTGACTTTGGCTGGAGGAGCTGAGAGTCCCGATGGATAGAGAGGCTGCCTCTATTAATGCAGATTCACTCTCTACTACGGTTACTTCTTCAGGTTCTGGTCTTTGGCTTAGAATCTACTTGTCAAAGGATGCCAGACACTGAAAGACTGCCTCCATCTGAACTGAAAGGAGGAGAGCAATATAGGTACTTACTGAGCAGGGGGAATATTGATCCAGCCTGGGGCTTTGTGGGGCCTACACCTAAGTGATGGGTAGTGTTGAGAACACCTCCCCCTCAACCTCCCATGGAGGTCAGTCGAGGCAGTTCCAGTAAGTGGCAAGGTTACGAAGGAGAATCAGGGGCACTTTTACTCAAAGTACTAAGAGTGATTGGGCAAGGTCTGTACAGTTCTCTGAGTTATTCTTCATGCTCAGATTGGGTCATTTTTGCTCCCAACTAGATTTTCTTTTCTTTAGACTGGTTGACAGATGGATTAAATGAAACAAATACTTACTAAATCTTTGCTTCTCTCTCTGCTGTGTACTAATGGATGCATGTTTTTAGCTAGAATTGAAATCTGATACTTAACCTCCATACGGCAAATTCAGGATTTTCATGTGTATCTAAGAAAATAAAAATTCCACTTCCTTACCCTCGAGGCTATTATTTTCTCTCCGTTAATTGATTGATGCTTTCTTAAACATAACTATTTGAATATATTAAGAGTTTTGAATCTGAAAAATATGTAGATTTGCTCCCTATTTAAGGAGGACCAAGTATCCTCAAGTATTGGGTCACTATTTAAATCCAAATTACATAAAATCCCCGTGGAGCATCTAAGGAGTTAGAAAAATAAGGTGCAGAAGTGTCATCTACAAGGATCACAACCTGAGTTCCATCCATAGGTTCTGGAATATCATAAGGGGACTTTAGGGATCATTTAACTAGAGAATCTTGGACTCCCTGAATTGACTCTTAGAGGTCAGTCCTCAACTCTTATCCTAAGTCAAAATTCCTTCTGTAACAAATAGTTCAAAGAGCCTCTTCTTAAGTACTTTCCATGCATCCTAACAGTTTATTACAGTTACTGCTTCCCCTATCCTTTTAAATTTTAAAATCAGGAGAATGAATATCCAAATTAAGTATCTCACACAAAGCTAGATGTAAAATATAGATCTTCTCACTCCAAATTGAGGGATCTTTTACCTTAATTTTACAGCCTATGTGTGTTTAGCTGGAATGTCTTTTTTATTTTTTTACTCTTTTATCTTTCTATCCATGGCACTGATATAACATGGTCTCTGCTGTCTTCTCGAGCAGATGGGGGCTGCCTTCTCAGATGAACTGTGCCACTGGGTCTCCACACACAATGAAAAGGGCAAATATATCAATCACACAATTCATTTAGACTGTGGGTTATATTAATAGTATGTAAAAAAGAATCCTCTTAACAGAAATCAGCTGTCCTCATGGGTCTGAGTGACAAATAATCCAAACAATTTTTTTGAGTATTGGGTAGATACAGGCACTATTCAGAATCAGAGAATTCCAGCTTCTGTGCTCTGCTCTATACATCATACTCAGTGGAGCGAGGGTATAGTGGGGAGTATACAGGGATTAGTTGAAAAGAGATCCAGAAAAATCTTGGGAAAGTGATAAGACCAGGATAAACAATGACTAGAAGTTTAGATTTCCATCCGTGTCTTGAAATAGACAGAAATCCATTTTTTCAGGTGGAGGTATTATATAGGGGAACTGTCTTATAGATTTGCCATTCTTGTTTCTTGATACAGCAAACGTATTATTAGTATACACATATATGTATACAATGGGGATATACCTGGTATATACATCCTTTATATTTAAGACAAATGTCTCTATAGTTACAGAATGAAAACTTCCTATTTGTGTTAAAGAGCTTTAAAACCAGCATATGTGAGTATCCTAATACTGAATTCAAATAAATAAGGACCAGTTTCTAGTAAGTAAGAACAAAAATTATAATCTCCAAATTCTAGGGACAGATACAATAAGTTTCAGAAATCTATAATCATTTAACTCAGTCTAGAAAGCTAATGTTTGCTACTGACTAGAAAAATGCAAAACTGAAAAATTCTGGTAGCAAATGCAAATAATTTCTCAACATAAAGTGATTTAAAAGTGTATAAATATACTGGAAAGTATATAAACAAAGACCGGATACAACCAAGAAATGCTAGATTATTTTGCATCCAGAGAATTACTTTCCTTACTTCTTAGGCTTGGACAGTTGGGAAATGTACCTATGAAAATATTATCTGATACAAGGCCTAAAAATGACTTTTGAAATAATTCTTTCTAGCAGTTTGAAAACTGTGGTTAGTAGCAGAATATTAAAAAAATTACTGATGTAACAACATATAAAAGATATCAAGCCTATGATTTATGTCAGGGGATTGGAACGGGGAAAACTGACCAACTGTCCCATTCTCTCTCACTCTCTGTGACAAGTTGTGAGCCATTTTTGCAAAACTATTTCGATGAATTTCTCTAAGACACCTAGAATGGGAAAAGTGAAGTGTGTTGCAAAATGCCATAAAGTTAGTGAGTCTTTTTCTACCACCCTGGTGACTGTTCTCTTTCTGAAAAAGGAGAATATTTTCTTTAAACTAATGTTATCTTCTGTTCCACCTTTGGTTCAGTGCTCTAGTTTGCAGAACCTCCAGTAACATTTCTACTTGATCTCTTGTTAGTCAGTCTGTCAGAAATAACACTAAAGGGTTTTCTTTTTCCTTATTGTTTTGGGTATTGACATAAGACTATTGTAGTGAATAACTGACACAAGGTAAATGACATTCATACCACACACCTTAGCATATAAGAAGTCATCAATAAGCACAAATCCCCTCACACTTTTGCTAACAGACCTTCTAATTCTTCCTCTGCCTTCCCATTTTACGGGTGAATAAACTGAGATTCACAGGTTTGTGTCTGAACACTACTCATTCTTTCATTCCACATTCTGATCAAATTCAGATAGCTGAATTTTTTATTTCTTTAATTTAAATTCTTTAATTTCTTAATCATATTTTTCCCTTGTGGAGAGCTAGTTTCCCTGGGCTTGTAGGGAGCAAGAAAAACACAATAATCCATAAATAAGATATATGGGAAACCTCTTAGACTAGAGAGATAACAAGTTCTTTGTCTTAGAGAAAGCCTCCTAACTGGTTGTCAGTTATTCCATTGCATATTTAGCCTTAATTCTTATTTTAGCAGACACTTTTGAGAAGGAATGAAGGAGGTCCACCAAACATCCAGAAATGCCTGCCACCTGCAGAATTTGTGCTGAGTTTCCCATACATTTCTACTCTCCTCTCTGGATCCTGCTCTCTGTCTCCGCCCCTGACTCTCCTGTATAGAAGCGCTCTCCATGGAGCGGGTCAATGAGACCTTGGTGAGAGAGTTCGTCTTCCTCGGCTTCTCACCTCTGGCCAGGCTGCAGTGGCTGCTCTTTGTTGTCTTTCTGCTCCTCTACCTGCTCACTCTCGGCACCAACGCCATCCTCATTTCCACCATTGTGCTGGACAGAGCACTTCACACCCCCATATACTTCTTCCTCGCCGTCCTCTCCTGCTCTGAGACTTGCTACACCTTCGTCATTCTCCCCAAGATGCTGGCTGACCTGCTGGCCCAGAAGAAGACCATCTCCTTCCTGGGCTGTGCCATCCAGATGTTTTCCTTCCTCTTCCTTGGCTGCTCTCACTCCTTCCTGCTGGCAGCCATGGGTTATGATCGCTACGTGGCCATCTGTAACCCTCTGCACTACACAGTGCTCATGGGACATGGGATGTGTGTGGGACTAGTGGCTGCTGCCTGTGCCTGTGGCTTCATTGTCTCATTGGTCACCACCTCCCTGGTATTTTTCCTGCCCTTCCACTCCTCCAATCAGCTCCATCACTTCTTCTGTGACATCTCTCCTGTCCTCAAGTTGGCATCTCATCACTCTCGCCTCAGTCAGTTGGTCATATTTATGCTTGGCATGTTTGCCTTGGTTATTCCACTGTTACTTATCCTGGTCTCCTATGTTCGCATCATCTCTGCCATTCTAAAAATCCCATCCTCTGTTGGAAGATACAAGACCTTCTCCACCTGTGCCTCCCATCTCATTGTGGTAACTGTTCATTATGGTTGTGCCTCTTTCATCTACTTAAGGCCCAAGTCTAATTACTCTTCAAGTCAAGACATCCTAATTTCTGTATCTTATACCATCCTCACTCCATTGTTCAATCCAATGATTTACAGTCTGAGAAATAAAGAGTTCAAATCAGCCCTTCGAAGATTAATGGTTCAGATTTCATATCCTGTTAATTAAAGAGTGAAGTTTTAACTATTCAGTTAATTTTATACCTCTTATGCAAAATGTATGCTTTCACACATTTTCTCCTTTAAGCGTGGAACATACTGTAACATAAGGTCATTTACGTATGAGGAGAATGAGGCTCAAAGAAATTAAGACATTCCAGGTTTCTACTATCAATGATACTCCAAGAAGGCTATGCAGATGTGGGAACGGACTACTCATTTTTGGAACAAATTGTGTCATTTTCATTCAAAAGCAAATATGCAAACTGATGAGAGCAAAGATGCATCCAACCTGTTTAGTTACAAGGAACAGAAGAAGAAAATCTATCTATTCCTACCCCTCCTACTATCAGTGTTCCCTTTCCTGAAGATGACAGGCAACCTTGGTCCCCTCCATTCTACAGCAAACCTTAGTGGCCTTTTTGGTTCCTGATTCACCCCCCTCAATCTACCTATTGAAATGTCTTTGTCTTTACTTGGGATTGTTCTGTCCTTCCTTTGTTAGAGATTGGAACCTCATTATGGAGTCTCTGTCCTATAGATATATTCATGTCCTTCCCATACTATGCTGCCTTAGCTTTCATATTCATTCCCTGAAAATAATACCTATTTATTCTCTTCAAAGCAGCTAATAACATTGAATAATTGCTGAAGTATCTCATGTAATCTAAGCAAAGAGATTGAGTTAATATTAATAGAGTGGAGAGCTAAAGTTCTCTGATGACCAGAAAATCCATGGAAAAATCCTTCCGTGACTCTCCTTGCCACACAGGATGAAGCCAACAGTCCTCTGTTAGCAAGTACTTATTACCTAGTCTCTACCTACCTCTCTGGCATTATTATTTTTTTATTATTATTATCCATTTCTTATGTGTGCCTAGTTGTGCACTCTGAAGCTAATCAATTATCTGCTGGTCCTCAAAGTGACTTGATTCTGTATTCTGCCATGTTTTCTCATGTGCTGCTTCTTCTCTTTGGAATAGCTCCTCTCCTTTATTTAATTTTCATATTTTATCTCATATTTCAGGACAACCTCAGATACTCTCTCACTTTCTTTCTAAAGCCTTCTTGTCTCCCTGTCACACTCTCCCAATGTTATCAGGGTCTGCCTTCTTTGTGTTCTCATAGCGCCCAGGATGTATTTTTATTATATCTCTTATTATTTCAACAAATATTTATTTATTGCTTAATATGCACCAGATACTGCTTTAGCTACCGGAAATTGATGACGAACAAAATCTGTCTGGTTTGAGAGAGACCCAGTAAAGAAATAAATTCAGGGAATCATAATTTACCACAAGTTGACGTCTATTCTCTGAAGGAAAAGTATATGTAGGAGCTAGGGGAGAGAATACTAAAAGAAACCTAATTTAGATAGAATGGTGTGGAGCTGGCCTCCCTGGGGAAATGGCATGTAATCTATAAGCTGAAGGGTAAGTAGGAGTCAATAGGTAAAGGGAATTATTTGGGGAGATCCTTTTAGACAGAAGGAACAACATGTACAAAAGCCCTGAAACAAGAAAGAACTGGATAAGTTAGAGGCAAGCAAAGGCCACATAACCATTTCTTCTCTCTCCCTAGAATGAATTTTAATTTCCTGAAGGCAGAGATTTTGTATTAAACACAACCTTGTTGGCCCTGTTCCTTTTATAGTGCCTGGCATAAAAGGGACATTGGTATTATGAGTAGCCTTGCCTAGTCTGCCATTTTCTGCCCCAAATCTTGCTCAGCCATCTTCATGCCCTGTCTTGCTGAATGTCAACTCCAGTCACTCAGGTAGCCAGGCCACACCTTTGAAAGTGACCTTTGCCACTCTTTTTTTTTCTTTTTTTCCTATACCACACATTGAATCGGCCAGTAAGTCCTATAGATTCTACTGGCTGATAGGTTTTTCAGTCATATCCCTTCTCCATTTCTACAGTCTCATCCTGTCTCCTTTGTATCATGGCAAGAACTTCACAACAGCAGTAAGCAGGATAGCTGGAATTAACCCAGGTCTCTGATTTTTCTTAGTCTGGTTCTCCTCCCACCTTGCCATGCTGTCACCCCTTGTTCTTGGTTCTCCCTTGAAAGACAGTTCTCTAAATGTGGTGGAAGGTCAGTGTTGCAAGAGTCTTTCTAGACAACAATTTATAAGGTGACTCTAGTGTCAATCCTAGGAACTAATGCTGGCCTGGAGGCTTCATTGGTATGACTATAATGTCAGTCCCTAGGATTCTCTTCTGTAGAATGGACTTTTGTTGTCTCATCTATTTTTTCATTGAAACTATTCTGAAATCTAAAGGAATTTTTCCTTCAGGAGAAGAATGGGAAGACAAAGCCAGCAAGACCCCAGTTCCTATTTTATTTCCATGGTGGTAACTTAGCTTAGCTTTGTTCAACAGCTACGGTCTCCTTGACCAAACCTGTTCAATCATTTCACCATTGTGCCTTTGTTCACAAAGGGAGGAAGTGGAGTAGAATGAAGGCATCTGTATAAATCCAATCTTAATATTATTAGCATCACTTAAAGAATAAACTGTCCATTCGGATTCCTGTAAAGGAAGAGACTCACACAAATTTCTATTTCAGACAACATAGAACTGTAAGTCTGAAAATCTAATTTGTTGTCCTGTCCTGGCAGTTGTATGTCCTTGGGCAAGTAGCATACCTTGTCTGAACCTCATTCTCCCTAGCTGTAATAATAACTTGCGTATTTATGTTGCCTTATGCTTTACAAACATTTTTAATAGAGTGTTTTGTTTAAACTTCACAACACTTTTCTGTAATAGTTATTATCAGTCTCATTTTTCAGATGAAGTAATTGTAAACTGGAGAAGTTGTTTCTTGTCCAACTCACACAAATGCAAGGGATAGAACTGTGACTCAAACCATGGACTGATCCGATTCTACATCCTTTGCTTTAAACTAGCTTGCCATCCCTCGCCAGGCCAGTTTTTGGCTATCTGGCTCAACTCTCTGAGAAGACAGTTTTAATAACTGTTGTGAGAAAGTCCAAATTAAATTCACCATTTTCTGCCCCCAAAATTACTCTGCTATCTTCATACCGTATCTTGGTCAATGTTAACTCCAACTACCCAGGCAGCCAAGTCATGCACATGGAAGTCATCTTCACCACTTTTTTTTGTTTGTTTCCTCACACCACACATTAAATCAATCACTAAGTCCTATAGATTCTACTGGCCTAAAGTCCCTCAATTACATTCCTTCTCCATTTCCTCAGTAACAATCTTTTTTTTTCCCTTTGGATCACAGCAAGAATTTCAAGTCTGGTTGTCCCCAATCTAGTGCTCACACTGCTGTCAGGGATATCATAGTGTTCTTGTGCAAATTAAATTATATAAAATGTGTTCAACACTTAGAATAGTCTCTGCCATTTACTAAGCACTATTGAAGTATTGGTTATTAGCATCATCAATGTTATCATCATCATCTTTCTAAAATGAAAATCTCAACAGATAATGTCTCAGATTATACATCCTTCAGTAGCTGCTAAAAGATTTGAAGGTAGATTTTAACTCCTTAACCAAAGAACTTGCTCTTCATATGGTGTCCTGTTTCACGCCTCCTTACCTTTACATATATTACTCTATATTTTCCTGAAATCTGTTTCTCATTGTTTGTCTACCCACTACTGTGATTTCAAACATTCATACAAATATAACCTCCTCTAAGAAGATTTTATTAACTTCTACAGCTTCATTCCTATTTCTTTTCCATATGTTCTCACAGAGACACGCATATCTTATACTCATATCCTTCTCCTAGCCCCCCATCATCGCAGCCTCAGTCTGCTTTCTTTGCTTCTTCCATTTGGAGTTAAATTTCTTAAGGAAGACTATCCTTATTTGAGCCCACATCATCTGATTATGACACATTTCATGATAGAAGTAAGAATTTAGTATATGCTTTTGGAATGAATAAATATGTAAATCGTGTCTGCAGGTCCTGCAACTGAGTTACTTCCACACTGCAATGCATCCCCTAGGTTTGCTTTTGCTACTATTAGTGCTGGATTTCTGACAGTCGGTTGCTCTGTCATGTCTCAAAACATACTCCCCTCATTGAATATAGAGGCTAGAGTGCAGGATGGAAACGCACAGGAAATTGCCTCCAAGCAAAGGTTGTAAAGCAGTAACTGCAGAAGGAGGCTCCATGGGAGGGGGTTACCAGGTCTTTTCTGCTGATAGTGTCCAGCAGCCTCCAGATTTCTAGTGAGTTACCTCAGCAGGGAGTCTAAGATAGGAAACAAACAAATTCCCTAGTCTATTGCATGGTTTATCTTTTAGCAAGAGAGCTTCAAGGTCCATTTTCCCCTTGGATCATAGTTTCTAATTAAGGGAAGGCAGGACTTGTTTCAAGAGGAACGTAGTAATGGCTCCCTAGGGTGGTGGGTAGTGCAATTACCCAGCAGGGTATCTACACTAATGCTGATAACCAGAAAAATGCCTTTTAATAGAACTCACTAGGGTTGTAGCTGGGTCAGGCCATTCAGAAGAGGCACAGTGAACATCGTTCTGAGGAGTGAGGTGGTGCTTCTTCTGTTATTAGTTTGAAAATTTTTGAGAGAATGAAACAAATATCTAAATATCCTGGGAGTGGTGCTATTTGTGACAAATTACTTGGACATTTCCTTAAAGGCTCTGGGCCATGATTAGGAGACAGGATGACTGCATTCCATGGCGCCCCAGGACTCACATTCTGAGGAACATGAAACTTTCACACTGGTGACTTGGTTCTTTATTTTATAGCTTGAAGAAAATGACTCATTAAATTATCTACAATTGTATAGCACATTATGCCATCTCAAAGATGATAACTTGTTATGTCTTTCATCTTATGATCAATTCAGAAATTGGTGAAGATATTTTTAGAATTGTGGTCTATGTGTACTTGATGGTGAAGGATCGAGGGGTGGTAATAGGGAGAGTAGCTGGATGGGGAGACAAGACAGCACTCAGGTTGAGGTCTGAAGGTTAGGAAAAAAGGAAAACATTACAGATATTGCAGAATGGTCATTAGAAGTACCCATAGGATCAATCTCAAGAAGGAAATATTTAATTAGCGCTCTTATGTGTAATTCTGGGCTACATTTTTTACTTGTGCTGCCTTTGATCCTCATAATATCCCAAATTGCAGAAGAGAAAATTAAGACTCAGGAAGAGTAAATTATTTACTCAAAGAAAATGCTGAAATAAGAATGTGAATTTGTGCCTTTTTACTTCATATCTAGTGCTTTCTTCACAAGATAAATCTTTCTCTAGCTTCCTTTGCTCATTGGAAAAACTTTACCAGTTACATGACAAATGTCAGCAAACCAGTTGCAATGATTTGTTCACATATTAATTTCTTCAATTATTGATTTCCTCACGTAGGTTTTGAGTATTTGCTATTTGCTGGGAACTTTGATGCTGATGAGGTTAGAGAGACGTGTGTGAATACATGGCGACTGGCACATATGTTTTGTCAAATGAACAACAACGTGGTATCTGCCTTCTAAGATCTCAAGTTGTCCCGGGCAAGAGAGATCATTACCTAATTATCTAAAATGTGAGAAGTTCTAGTATATATGTTTCATAAGGGCAGGGATCTTTATTTTGTTCTTGATATATCTCAAACACCTAATGGAGTGGCTGCAACTTAGTATGTACTCAATAAATATTTGTCAAATTCAAAGAAGGGCTATGGGAACCTGACTTGGGAGCAAATGATTTGCTTTTTCCTAAGAGATCAGAAGATCTTCCAGAATGCAGGAAAAGGCATTGCTGTGATATGACATGCCTCACTGAATGCTCAGTGAAATGCATGGTTTCCCATATGATTAAAATATTGGGATGAAATCTGGGAGCTGGAAGAGATGACTTTTGTGTGTAGTAAGAAACCAAGTTATCACGAACCTTTTTATTTTCTTGTAAGAAATATGGGATATTATAAAGTTTTCAGAGATTATTATAGGGTGTTGAGTAAGAAGATACTTGGTTAAATGTAAATTTTAATGTCCCTGCAATTACCACTTCTTCCCAATTGAACTGTTTCAATACCCACTTTCTACTTATTCTCCTATTTCTTGCCACCTTGTCTAAGCTGTTCTCTGTGTCTGCAGTGCCATGCCTCTCATTCTCAGGACCCTGTACGCTTGCTGCCCAAATAACTCTTGAAAATAATCTCCTCCAATTGCTCTTCTAAGACCAAAACAGTGGAGGCAAAAAAATAATAATACTCTCCTGCCTTGAATGGATTTGTCTCTTCTAATTTCCCTTTTCAGGCCCTGCTATGAGAGAGGAAAGGCAAACAATACTGAAAATAAGAGTATGCTGGATACTTATTTTCCTTTTTAGAAACACTGAATCTCTTCAGATTCCAGAGTTCTGCCTCAACAGAAGAATCAGTCTTGTCAAAAACATCAGATAGGGGAATCAGGGGCCTGAAGAGGTAAACAAAGTTCATTTTCTAACTAAGCTGTCAGCCCATTGTGTTGTGTATTCTATGTTCATAGTTCTCCCTGGAAGACAAAGTAAGAAATGTAATTTAATTGCCACCCAGCATACAAGGGCACACACACACACAGACTGAAATAGAATATTTACTTTAAATAAGGGCTACTCATACTTTGTGTACTTCTCCCAACGTCTTCTCTCCTTCTCTCATCTTCTCTACTGAGATTTTATAACTGCTGGTGTTGACCACTAACTTGGTTCTATAATCTCATGATGGAATAAGCATCAAGTTTCAAAATCACTGTCTTAGAATGACTGATTCATTTAGAGAGAAAATAGCCTAGCAAGAAAAATAATAGTCAAAGAAAATAATGCCACTGATATAGCACTTCCTATGTAGCCGGTGCTTTTAAAGTACTTTACATATGCTAACACATTTATCCTCATAACAGCCCATTTTCCAGATGAGAAAACTATAACATGGAGAGGTTAAGTAAATTGTTCAAAGCCACACGGTCACTAAATGGAAAATTGAGACCCAAATCCAAATTAACTGCTTCCAGATTCCATACTCTCATCTGTGAAACAACACTATATTTCTTAAACCTAATACAGAAACCTAACAAAAGTTTGCATTATGACTTCCAAATATTCTTTATTATAAATACATCTATATGCACGAATCTGTTATATTAAGGCAAATTTTCAAAAATGGAATTACTGAAACAAATTGGATGAATATATTCAAGGGTATTGATACATTTTGCTAAATTTACTTTTTTTCCACATCATATGTTTATTTTTTAAAAATTATTTCTAGTGTATCCTAGGTTCACCCAATAGTCCATGTCTGTCATCATAGTTCTGCACAGTCAGAATTTATGACCTTGAGTCATTGCAAGATCCACAAAGAAAAAGATAATTTTAATCCTGAGGCGCTAGTCAACAATTTTGGAATAATTTTGAACAACAATGGCTGAGAAACTATTAGATTTTAGAGTAATTCCCAGCTAACCCCCAAATTAAGCCAAACACATTTTGCTGAATTTCTTTGCATAAACTTTTAACCAATTTACAACCTAACTAACAAGTTGCTAGTCATATGGTGCACATCACCACTGCTAATTTGATGAGTCTAAAGGTTCTCTCAGTTTACTTTTAATTTGAGGTATATTTTAAATGAACTGAAACAAATTTTTATATGTTTGATGTATTTTATAAACTGTGTGCTGTATGCCATTTTCTACTTTAAAGTTTAGTTATTTTTTCCATCAATTTGTGATGTTTTATATTAGTATTAACATTTTGATAATATTTTGGTAATATTCCATTTGTTGTTTGTTTTCTAATATTTCTGATTGAGGTTTTGTTGTAAATAAATATTTATTTTATACTGTCAAATTGCTGGCTATTTACCACTCTTTGATAATCTGTCATTACCTTTAAGCTTAGCTTTTCAGTTTTTCTATCTAGTAATGTGTTTTTCTAATACTTTAAACTTTTTGCATTTTATTGATATATCCACAAGAGGTTTTTGACATAATGTGAGTTGAAGATTTAAACTGATTTTTTTCTATTTCTTAAAAAAGTTCCATTGAATTACTATTATGTCAGAACATTTTAGATGGCACAGAGATCATCTCATGTTTAGTTTGTTGACATTTTCTTTCTGTGAGAAAATAATGGCACAGTGTCTTTTTTAAAGGATAGCTCTAAGATAACATCCTCTATTTCTTCTAAGAAAATTTGCCTAGATAGCTTTTTTTATACTGGATCATATCTAGGAACTACTTTTCTAGAAAATTATTCATTTCATCTAGATTTCCAAAATTCTTTGCAAAGATTTGTACAAATGATTCTGTTATGAAATTTGAAAATTTTATTTTTATTATTTTTTCCTTTGTATTTCCCTTTAATTTGTTGTTCTGTTTTTTACTTTCGGATGTTTTGTAGCTATTATTTTTTAAAATATTTGTTTAAATGTATAATTAAGTTTTAAATTTCCTCTCATTGTTGCTTTCAACTTAGGAAACATATTCTAAATGTAGAGTATAATTGATATTATTTTTTAGAACTTATTTTATTTTACTTTGTATTTACCCTTGACCCAACAGTTGTTTAATAATGTATTAAAATTCTCAGGTGAAAGATCCTTTTCACTTTTTTATCCATTAATAATTTATTATATTGGGAGTAGGAGATATTGTTTGTATCCTTTCCACTTTGTGATGTTGGTTGAAGTTCCTGTCGTGACTTAATAGTCAATATTCATAAATATTTTATGTATCTTGAAAAAAGTATATACTCTTTTATTAAAATACAAGTTCAATATATACTTGTAAGATATATTTTACTGATTTTGTTGTTTAGGTCTCTTAAATGCTTAGTTATAATTTTCTTCTTGATCTGTTTTGAACAGAGTGGTTTATTAAAGTTAAAGTTAAGTGGTTTACTAAAGTTTATTAGTGTGTTTGCCTGTTTCTCCTTGTAAATATTTTATAGCTTTTTTCTTATGAAGGTACCACCTGTGTTTTTTGGGGGGACATAAATTCCTATCTATTATAATTTCTTTATGAATTGTAGCTGTTAGCATTAAAAATATCTTTTGTCATTGTTTTTGTTGTTGTTCATGTAATGTTCCAGTCTGAATTTTAAATTGTCAAACATCAGGATCAAAATTCTTGCTTTTTTGGTTTCTGTGTTTCCCTTCTCTTCATTTTTCAGCCTTTCTGAGTTATTTTGTTATAGTTGTGTCTTATATAATGCATAGAGTTAAGTTCTGCTTTGAGAGTAGACCTGGTTTTTTAAACCTTTTGTCTTTTTTCATAGACATTCCATATTTGTTGGACCAGTTTTAAATGACGGCCATTGAGTGTCATCTATTCTTTATGCAGCAAAAGTAAGCTTTTCCTACTTCACAATGTCTCACTTCATTCCCTTATTTTTTAAATGTGTTACTTAAGTACATAACATTTACAAAATATGTTTCCATCCTTTTCCCCACTTCTTTGGGTCTTGGATCTACAGTGGGTAGATATATTCCATGTCCACCACTTGTCTCTTGGTTGAAAGACTGCAGACGACTCTTGGGGGATAGAACTCTTCGCTTAGTGACTTCATCAAGAAAAGCTGGTGGTTTTCACATTTCTGGATCACTAGTACATTTAAAACTATTTTTCTATATCTTAAATATCCGAGGACAGTATGTCTGTGTATAAAAATCCTCGGTGAAATTTTCCTTCCTTGAATTTCTTAAAAATCTCAACAGTCTCATCATGTATTCTATATTGCTGCCAAAAAATATGATTTCCAAATGATTTTCTTTTTATTGTTAGTGATGAGAATTTTTGTTCAAAGGCACAAGTAATTTTTCATCATATTTAAGTATGATAGTTTGAGTGGGATATGTCTTAGACTTCACTGGTTTTGATCAATGTTCGTGAACATGAAAAAGATGAAAGGATGAAGAATCACTTGAATGTGTAGTTACAGATCTTCTATTTTGGGGAAGTTTTCTTTAATAATTTTAAATATTAGTATTTTGTATAAGGACTCCAATACTTTGCATGTTGAATCTGCTCTGTATTTCTTCTATTACTTTCTCTTTAATCCTAATTAAAGTATTTTTCTATTTCCTTTAATTATGTTTAACTAATTTTGTCAGTTTTGCCAGTTTTCTCCTGTTTGTGGTTGTTTTTCTCTTGTTGTTTTCTTTTGTCATATTTTGTTGTACAGTTATCATTTACTGAAGTTCATTAAATATTTGCATGCTTTTATTTATTTATTTTTTTAGTCTTTTGGTTTATTATCTCTTTCTGTTTGTTCCAGCATATTTTATGCCATGTTGCTTTGGCCTTTTTACTTTTTCCTAATCTTGATCAAAGATAGATTTCTCCCATATAAATACTCGTTAACACATTGAATAAAAAAGGAATTTAAAAAATTCTTTTTTTCTACCTTCTAGACCTTGAGGGGAGGTTTAGATGTGCTGAAAATAGAATACATTTGATATAAGATAAATTACTCAATGGGATTCTTTATAGCTAAAAAGTATTCTTATTTTCCTTAATTATTAGTTTTTCATTTATTCTTGCTAGAAAATCAAAAGTAGTCTATGGTTCTTTGCTTTTTTACTACAGAACAAAACCTTTCAAATCCCTGACCCCAATTTACATTGCTTTTCATGTTCTCATGACCCAAATACAATGTTTTTTCTAAAAGCAGTTTATGTATCAGAATTCAATGATTCTACCATAGACTATGTTTTGTATTAGGTATGGTGGACACCACATGCATCTCTAAATAGAGATGATGATGGGTAAGAGAAGTGAAAGAGAAAGGTGGTAGAGATAATTCTAGTCACTCCAGAAAATGGTTATTCTTTATATAAATACAGATAATGAGTCATTTGGTCATCAGTTTGAATCAGTTGAAAAATCAGTTTGCTTGTGTTTCTTTTTTTTTTTGCGAGGAAGACCAGCCCTGAGCTAACATCCACTGCTGGTCCTCCTCTTTTTGCTGAGGAAGACTGGCCCTGGGCTAACAACCATGCCCATCTTCCTCCACTTTACATGGGACGCCGCCACGGCATGGCTGACAAGCAGTGCGTCCGCAGGTGCCCGGGATCCGAACCCGTGAACCCTGGGCTGCCAAGCGCGAACTTAACCGCTGCGCCACCGGGCGGCCCCTGCTTATGTTTCTTGATTGTGAAATTGTAGTTGTTCAAAAAGGGGAACAAGTAAGACAGTTGTAATTTGCAATCTAACTCAATCTATTTGTATTGAATTTAATAGAAGCTATCTCTCAACCCTCTGTTCAGGTACATAATCTTCTCTTCTTTTTTGTGTGTATATTTATGACTACATTAAGTGGGAGCTGGAGATAGAATAGGGTATTGCTAGCATGGTAACTCCTCAGGTTGAAAGTGCAAATAATTAGTAATTCATAATTACATTTACAAGAAACTTTTGTGATCTGTGATGTGTTCCAGGAACAATTAAAGATCCTGGGGAAGGACTGAAATAATGAATATTAACTGGATCCCAATGCCCCAAAGACCTCTAGTTAGTGATTGAAGTAGACACATACACACAAAAAATGAAATCATCAATATGATATCTATGAATTTCATCCAAATTAACTTTTTAAAAATAGTTTAATATACCAAAAATTCATGCATTTTGATTGCATAAGTTGATACAGTTGTGTAATCATCACCACAATCCGGTTTTACAGCATTTTCATTATCCCAAAAAGATGCCTCTTGCCTGCTTGCTGTCAAATCCCACTCTGCCCCTAGCCTATGGTCACAACTACTCTACATTCTACCTGTATAGATTTTCTCTCACTGGATATTTCATAGAAAAGGAATTTGCAGTGTAGGCTTTTGCACTTGGTTACATTTACTTAGCATAATATATTTTCAGATCATTTATATTATGGTATGTACCTGTAGGTCATTTGTTTTTATTGCCGAGTAGAATTCAACTGTTGTTTATTCATTCATAAATTGATAGAAACTTGGATATTTTGCTTTTTTGGCTTTTGTGAATAATGCTACTATGAACATTCATATAAAAGTCTTTGTGTGGATAGTCATCTCTTTGGTAGATTCCTAGGAATGGGATTGCTGGGTCATAAAGTAAGTTTATGATTATCATTTTCAAAAAATGCTCAACTATTTTCCAAAGTGACTGCACAATTTTACATTTACACCAGAAATATGCAAGGATTTTAGTCTCTCCCTACACTTACCAGCATCTTTTAGTGTCTATCTTTTTAGCTACAGCCACTGCAGTGCATGTTAACAGTCATCTCCTTGTGGTTTTAATTTGCATTTCCCTAATGACTAAGAATGTTGAGCATATTTTCATATACCTATTAGCCACTGATTTATTTGTTGAAATGTCTGTTTAAAGTGTTTGCTCACTTTAAATGTGTGTTTCTCTTATCACTTAATAATAAGAGGTACTTATATTTTTTGAGCGGAAATTCCATAACAGATGCATGTTTTGCAAATATATTTTTTTCTGTCTGTGGTGTGCTTCTTCATTTTCATGATACTTGTTGAAGTGTTTATTTCTGGGCTCTCAATTCTATCCACTGTTCTAGATGTATAACTATATGCAAGTATAGTTACTATATCTCTTAATTACTATATCTTTACATTGTTTTGAATTCACAAAGTATAAGTCCTCAATCTTTGCTCTTCTTTTCCACAATTATTTTGTCTATTCTGGCTTCTTTCCATACAAATTTTATGATTATCTTGTCAATTTTTATAAGGAAAGCTTGCTGGGGTTTGATAGAATTTATGTTGAATTTATGGATCAATTTACTCAGAATTGCCTCTTACTAATTTTGAATCTTACAATCCATGAACACGGATGTCCTTTCCTTTATTTAATTCTTAATGTTTTCAACAGTGTTTGGTTTTCTGTGTATGTCTTGCACTTCTCTTGTTAAATTTAATCATAAATACATATATATGTATATTTTTGCTATTGCAAGTAGAATTGTTTCCTTTATATCATTTTTGGATTGTCTGTCACTAGTTGGAGTAGGCAGAATAACGCCCCCCCCCCCCCAGATGTCCATATACTAATTCCTGGGACCTGTGAATATGTTAGGTTATGTGAAAAAGGAGAATTAAGGTTGCTAATCCTCTGACCTTCAGATAGAGAGATTAACTTGTATTATTCCAGTGTATCTGATGTAATCACAGGATTCTAAAAAGTGGGAGAGAGAATCAGAGAGTCAGAGAAAGAGATGTAACTTTGCTGGCTTTGAAGATAGAGGAGGGGACCATGAACCAATGATTGTAAGAGGCTGCCAGAAACTGGAAAGGCAAGTAAAAGGCAAGATTCTTCCCTAGCACCTCCAGAAAGGAACACCGACCTGCACCCCTCTAATTATTATATCCACGTACTGAACATGTTTACCTTTTTCCCTCTTCTTTGCAGGTCTTGGCAGAAAACCTCACCACGGTCACTGAATTCCTGTTGCTGGGTTTCTCAAGACTTGGTGAAACTCAGCTTGCCCTCTGTGGTTTTCCTCCTTCTGTATCTTGCCATTCTCAGTGGTAGTGTCACTATTCTTAGTGTCATTCGTCAGGATCAAAGCCTCCACACTTCAATGGCACTCCACTCTCCACACTTCCTTGGCATGCTCTCAGCATCAGAGACCTTCTGCACTTTTGTCATCCTACTCCGGATGCTCATCAATCTCCTCTCTGTGGCCAGGACAAGCTCCTTCATCTGCTGTGCCATTCAAATGTTCTTCTTCCTTGGTTTTGCTATGAACAATTGCCTGCTATTGGGAGTGATGGGTTATGATCGCTATGCTGCCATCTGTCATCCTCTGCATTACCCCATCCTTATGAGATGGCAGGTGTGTGGAAAATTGGCAGCAGCCTGTGGGATTGGAGGCTTCTCGGCCTCACTTATATTAGTGAATTTAGTTTTCAGCCTCCCTTTCTGTGGTGCCCACAAGGTCAACTATTACTTCTGTGACATCTCCCCAGTCATTCGGCTGGCTTGCACCAATACAGATGTTTATGAATTTGCTGTATTCATTTGTGGAGTCCTTGCAATTGTGGTCCCATTTTTGTTCATCTGTGTTTCTTATGTCTGCATTCTGAGGACGATCCTAAAGATTCCCTCTGCTGCAGGCAGACGGAAAGCTTTCTCCACCTGTGCCTCTCACCTCACTGTTGTTATTGTTCACTATGGCTGTGCTTCCTGCATCTACCTGAGGCCAACAGCAAAGCATGTGTCCAGCAAGGACAGGCTGGTGACGGTGATGTATACCATTATCACTCCATTATTAAGCCCCATGGTATACAGTGTCAGAAACAAGAATGTCCACGTTGGTCTCAGAAAAGTTTTGGGGAAGAAAGGATCTCTAAAATTAAATAATTGAAATATTACTGTATTTTAGATTCTGTAACAGTACTGCCCCATTTCACATGCATATTATATCTATAACAAATTCATTGAAATAAGAGTTCTCTGTAAGATGTGTGTCATAAAATATATATTTCTCCTCACAATCCCTTTAAATCCAATCTGTAGTGTATTATTTTTCAGCTTCTGAGATGGAATCTCAGGTGTTCCTAAATCTAAATGCCCAGTTCACTGTAATAACCAAAAGTCTAAATTTCATTTAACTCTAAAATTTTCCCCTTTCTCTGGTGTTAGTATTCTTTAATTCATGAAGCCTACATTGGGGCCAATGGAGGTTCACTTATTTATTAGCTCTGTCAGCTACTGCTTTTCTCTCTACTAACTTGCATGACTGATCCTCAAGGATTACATTGGGGACAGAGAAGGAATAGGTGGAGGAATGTTCTTACTTGACTGTTACTGTCATGCTCTGGCAATGGTACTCTCAGGACTTTGCAGATGTTGGACACTGAGTCTTTCTCATGTGCTGAGCTTTGATTGGTTTCTGGAAACATTTCCTACTTGGAGCTTTTACTAACTTTCTTGTGACAGGGTTGAAGCTGCCTCTGGCTGACAGCTTATGAATTTGTCTCTTAATTCTCAGAGTTCACCAATTTTCTGAGTCACACATCTCTGAAGGTTCTTAGGTAAATCCATTTTAAGTGATTCCAGATTGACTTTTTCTCTCAACTAGCCCATATCTGATCCAAAAGAAAATTTTGTTCTTCCCTGCCAGTCCCACAGTCAAATGAAGTGCAGACATCTCCCTCTCTGCTCTGGTATTTCACTCCAATAGCCACAGACTCCTACATCCAGATTTCTCACGTAATATCAGGTAGCAATCCACTCTGTACCTTTAACCCCAGAGGATGCATATCAAAGTCTTGAAGTAGTTCTCCTTTTGAGGGGAGATAAAATATCAAGAACTTCAGTAGCTTCCTTCAGGAACATATTTCCCTCCCTTTCTAACTGAACTTTTTTATTTCTTGAAAGTAATTGGCACATTTTCCACTCTCTGCTTTTGTGCCTCAATTGAAACTAAGATAGAAAAAACTCCCTTTTTTACATTATGTGTCACTACAGCCTGTTTTTTCCTCTAGAATAAGGAATTATGATGGGGTTTATTGGTAAATATTGAGTTCAAAAAGTGATTTTTTTGTAGGAAGAATCAAATAGTTGGCCTGACCAGTGGCATAGCCACAGTTAATCACCTCAATCATTCTAGTCCACATCTTGCGACAGACATTTCTTTCACAATCTGTGGAAAGCCATATCCAAACATGAAACTATCCTCATGCACATAGATGGGGGAAACTTGCTTACAATTTTAGGAGTTTACAGAGTATCTAAAGCCCATTGATAGACTCAGTTCATGAGGTTCCTTGTTCATCACCAATCTCATCTAAATCATTGCACCCTTTTTTCACATTTTCATCCTTTCTTTTCAACTTTGACATTTTGTTATAATGTTCCTTTTCACTTGTTTGAGAAATTATTTATATCCATCTATCATGGATTTTATATGTTTTATAATTTGATTATAATGGCAGGAGAAATTAATTGGCATTCTTGCAGCTACCTACTAGATTTACTTAATGAATTTAACTTCCCCTCAATGCTGAATTTCAGAAAAACTTACCGTGGGGTAAATAGAAATGCTGTTCAGTTTAGGATGCACCTACAATTAACTGGAGTAGTGCTGTTTTATTATGTCACATTCATTAAGAAAAATTAGGAGAAGCTACTGTGTAGTCTAGAATTTAAGGATTCTGAATATAGAGTCTGCAGACATTAGGAAAATTAAATCTGTACTGTAGAAAGTAGCAATAAATAAGCAGGAAGCTCCGGAAATGCACTTTGTACTTAATATCTTGATCAACTTTAATAAAAAGTGACTGAGTTATGTGTCTAACCGAGTGCATAGAATATTTCCTACAGCAGCTGAACACTAATGTGATTTTTGATTTTTATTTATCTTACTTTATGGGTTTAATTTCCCATTATCTTCATGTGTGGGTGTCCTGAGTGACTTTTTTAGTTAGTAGAAACATAAAAAAGTTGAAATTATCTGTAACAAAAATATATACAATATAATATAATGTAAGAGAATATAAATAAGAATAATACTGTTACAACAAATATTTTGCAGTGATAAAAAAAGGCCATCGTGGCCATTCTTACATACTAGCTATATTCTTAATTACAGTTATAGTTACATAAAAATACAGAAAAAGATAAACCTGAATTCACCACATTGGACACCAGATTCCTCCACTGAGTACTTCTAAGGTGGGGTCCTCCTGGAGATGGGGCCTGTGCTGGCCTAGAAACCAAATAATTTCTTAGTCAAAAGAGCCATGACCTCTTTTTGCCCAATATATGACCTGGTCTCCATTAAAGTATCCCTCCATTTCCACCTATTTCATGAAGTATTTCCTGATTTCCATTCCTCAAAACAGTATTGCAATTTAGGCCTAACTTATGCCTTTTCCTGAGTTCCGACTTTTTCAGGTATTTATGTCCATATCTTATCTCCTCTACCGACTATTAGCAATACGAGAAGAAGTATTTTGTCACACGGATGTATTGGCCCCTTCCATTATTATCTGTACCCCTGCTACAGTATGCAGCATGCAGTAGATGACTCATAAATGCCTCAACTTTATTTGAATAAATAACTGCTCTACCTATCTAAAATAGAACACCTGAAAGTATACATGAAACTGTAGCAATATTTATGTCACCAAAACTTAGTGATTTAAAACAACAATAATTATTTATTCTGCTCATTAATTTCTAATTTAGGGAGGGCTTCTGAGGATGACTTGTCTCTGCTCCATACAATGTCAACTGGGCAGCTTGACTAAGCTGGAAAGACCCACTTCCAAGATGGCTCACTCACATGGATGACAGGATGGTGTTAACTGATGGCCAGGAGCTGAGCTATGAAGGTAGACTGGGAGCTTCAATTCTTCTCCACGTGGCCCTCTCCATGGAGTTCCTTGGAGTTTCTCACAGCATGGTAGTTGGGTTCAAAGAGTAAATGTTCTAAGATCCAGGAAGTGAACGTTGCTAGTCTTTTAAGGCATAGCATCATTATGGTGTATCTTATTGGTCAAAGCAGTCATAATGGGATCATCCATATTCAAGGGGGAGGGACATTAGGCACACATATCTCATTGGGAAGATGCTCAAAGTATGTGTGGTTATCTTTAGTTAATATAATCTTCCCTCTGGTCATAAATTATTTACATTCTTACCACTTGCAATATATTTTCATCCTCCCCCAAGACTACACAAAATCTCATCCAATTGCAGCATCTGGTTGGTTCTGGCTCAAGGTCCAGGATCTTGTGATCTAAATCAAGTCAGGTACATGCGGTGTAGTTTAGGTGTAGTTTCTTTCAATTTGAAGTCCTCTGAACTGAAGATGCAGGTTATCTGCTCCTGACATATCCAAAATATGGTGCGACAGGCATAGGATAACTGCATCATACACTCCCTTCTGGAAAAGGGGGGAAATGAGGCACATAGCAGTTACTGGTCCATAAATATTCTGAAATTCAGCTGGCCATATGTTGCCAGTTCATTATTCAGGACCCAGTCCTATTTCCTGGGAATGATTCTCCATGGCTTTGGCTCTAACCTGTGGAGTCTTTTTCCCACTCTCTGATGAATCTTTCTCATCTGTGAGACACAGCCAGTATTTGTAGAAGAATACTTTTCTCAGTCTGATTCCTGGATGGAAGAACGTTGGAGGACTTAAAGTCTTTTCATTTTTATTGTCTCTGTCCCCTTTAGCACAAGTTGACATAATTTCTTTTAAAAACTTTGTGGGTTTCTAATGTATCAATTTATAAAATTAATTCCATTAGACAACAGTCACAACCACATTTCTTTCTTTATTATGGACTGCCTGTGAGGCTGCTGTATGACAATTCCCTGAAGACACTTGAAAAGAGCTATTGTTTAACTGGGAGGATTTGTGCCTTTAGGATACTTAGAAACCTTACTTGGTATAGACTTAAACATTTCTGAGTTCTAACCAAGAGTCTTACAGCCACATTCTTGAGATCTTTACCCTGAGGCAATGGTTTCCTGATAGCATCTTGGATTTCATCTTTTCCCTGAAGCCATTTCTCACTTTGATAATCTTTGTTAGGAGAGACAGGAGATGGGATGAGAAACTTTATTTTCAAATCCAGCAAGTTCTGGAATTTTTTACATTTCCTCTAAATTCTTCTCAAAAACCTAACAGTGGCTACTTTTGTTCATATCTATCTTCTTGTATTTTATTGTTGATTGGCACTTTCTATAATCTTCCTAGAAATTTCCCTTTAAAGTCCCATGATTTCACTAAATGCTTTCTCTGCTTTCCAGGCTATGGTACCAACTTCCCAGCAGCATAATGAGGATCCTCTTCTCACCAACTGTAATAACGCTTTTCTCTCTGTCCGTCAAATGCTTCCCAACAGCTGCCTCCAGGCTCTTCCATCTTTCAGTCACAGAATGCTTAAGCCTTTACAGATTCTCCTGCCATCAATTCCAAAGTCAATGCCATATGTTTTAAGTTTTAATTGCAACGGCACCCTGACTTTAGAGACCAAATTCTGTTGTAGTTATTTATTGCTGCATGGCAAACTACCCATAACTTCAGTTGTTAAAATAACAGCAATTCTTTGTTTTGCACACAAATCTATAATTTTGGCCGGGCTCTGTGGGGACTGCTGGTGTCTGCACTTTGTGAGGTCAGCTTGGGTGCCTCAAGTTTTGCCTGTAGATAAAGGGAAGCATGTGGTATGTACTCTTGTGTTTGGCTTCTTTTGCTCAACATCTGATGAGGTGTATCTATGTTATTACTTGTAGCTGATCATTTTCATGGCTGTATAGTATTTCACTGTGTGCCTATACAATAGTTTATTCATCCATTCTACTATTGACAGACCTTTGGGTCATTTCCAGGTTTTTTTTTTTTTTCTTTCTATTACAATAAGGCTGCTCTGAGCCTTTGGTACATACTTTTTGTTCATACATGACTGTTGGGTATATCTCTAGGAGTAGGATCATGGGATATGAGTATATACCTCCAGCAGATGCTGCCAAGCTGTTTTCCAAAGTGACTGAACCATGCAGTGCCTGAGAGTTCCCTGTTGCTTTGGGGCCCCTGGCTTTTTATTCTCAGGGTCTGATAATGGGAAATGAAAGTGCAGGGCTGTGGAGCCTGTAAGGTCAAGGTCAAAGCCAAAGGAACCACAGCTCCGTGACTTTCCTAGTATTCTTCATGAAATTCCTGTGTCAGAGTCACTTCTGGAAGTTACCTGAGATGCATTCTGGAATTTAACTAGTTAACTAATTAGTTAAACAGCTTCATTACACCCTTACGAGGTTCTAAGAACTATGCAAGATTTTGTGGGGAAGCAAAGATGAAACAGACATTGATTCTATCCTTAAGACTCTTTCAGACAGTTAGAGGAAAATAGACACGTACAATGACAGTAACTACAAGGGAAGACAGAAAATGCCAAGTGTCGCTGATGGGCAGGTTACATTTAGGGTACAGAAGGTGCTGAGAAAATAGAGGTTCTTTCCAGGTGGGGACACTGGGGAAGAGGCCTTGAAGGAGGCCCTTCAAGAGATGGGATAAGATCAAGGGCAATCTAAGCAGAGGGATCAGCCTGAACAGAAGTAGAGAAAACCCAGGGTTTGAAGGGAACCATGAAAGGCAAACGCACTTGCTCTCTTGGAGGAGGAGAGTATTATAATGAGATGACTCAGCTCCCCGGTACAAAGAGCGGGACAGGGGCCAGGTATGTCTCATAGAGGTAAGGGGGTTGCATGTGGTCAGTAGGAAGCCCCCAGGAGTGAGGCTAGGTCGAGCAGAAGAGAGGAGGTGAAGTGTGGCGTGAGCCCTGGAGGACTTTATCTCCTTCAGGATTTTGCCTTGACTGGGGCCGGCCCTGCCCCAGCACTTGTGGATCTCACTGGGCTCTCTTCACTCCGGCCCAGCAGGAACCCCTTCTATTGCCTTCACCCCAAGCCTGGCGGCATAGCCCCAAGCTGAGGAAACCTCAACATCCTTTTGTTGGCTGGTGGAAGTTATGCTGCTCTGAGAGTTTCCCTGCCCCCTCTCCAGGCGCTCAGGCCTCCCCGCTCCTCCCACCAGCAGGTCCCGGCCAGAGGAGGCTGAGCTGAGTGGACACCGCTTGGGATTGGAGCCTGCAGCTGCTGCACCTGGGCTCAGGGTTGAGTGGGAGTCACTGCTGGGTCAGATGGTCTCCTTGACCATCCTCCGTGCTGGCTGCCCACTTCTTCCTGAGGAGGCAGTGGAGTCATCACCTGTCCTCTGTCCTCCCTCTGCAGACTTCGTGTTTCACCCTGTTTGTTCTTCACCACCGGAAGAGGGGCCCTGAAGCTGCTGAGCAGTAGCAGCAGCCGTGGCAGCAGCCCTGGGGCCACCTCTGACCACCGGAATCTGCTGTGGGCTCTCCCCTCGGAATAACCCAGCTCTCATTGTTGGGCCTCCCCCATCTCTCACCAAGCACGTGAGAACTTGTGTTGAGTATCTTTTCATACTGGCCTTTCTTGTCTCTCCATTTGGCATATGCAGCCCTCTGGGACAGGGACTGAGGTCTTTTTGTATCAATCACAGTACCCCGTCTGTAGCACCTTGCCCCCTTGCCTTTCCACTGTACCCACCCCACAACCTTACCCCAGCCCCCAGCCCCATCCCTGACTCACTCCGACCCTCTTCCTCCTTCCCACACTGGGCTGTAAGGGATGTGGAAGAAAATTCAACAAAGAGCAACTACAGATTCAGAGCCTCCAATCTCAGCTGTGTCCTGGGAATCCTTGTTCCTGATCCACAGCTTCTCCCCTTTCCCAGGTGATTCCAAACCTACACCATCTCTTCAAGTTCCTCTTCCACCATCACAGCCTCTGTCACCTACACCCTCCTTCTCCAAGAAAAGGGCGACGCCAGTGAGGGATTCTGCCAACCCTGCTAACAATCCCCCAGTGCTGGAGACACCAGTGAGGGATTCTGCCAACACTCCTAACCATCCCCCAGTGCTGGGGATGCCAGTGAGGGATTCCCCAATGTCAACCTACCTCACCTATTCCCATGAGCAACACATTTGCCTCTGCTTTGTGCTGGGATGGTTTCCTCCTTTCTCTGGCCAGTCCTTCCCCGTGTGCTCGGGACATCACTGCTTCATCCTGGAGGTCGTCCAGGACCTGCTCAGTCCAAGAGGACATCTCTGATCTTTCTTCAACTGCTCCTTTTCTGCTGGCTTTCTGCTCTTAGTTCATTTTTCTCCTGTTTAAAAAACTGTGTTGGAAAACCACCCAGTTTTTCCCTTCTGTGTCTTTCTCTCCTCTGTGTCTCCTTTACTAGTCACACAGAACACTTCACTTCTGACACCTCTCATCACCAAATGTGAGGGTTTTTCTCACATCAAGCAATTCTCTGCAACACCAGCTGGGTGTCCTACAATTCAATTCGATTCTGACACTATCTACCCAGAGATAGCATCAGATCCCGCAGGTTAAGGGTTCACTCCCACAAGACTGCTCCCTCCTCCACTTTAGATGTCACAAGCCCATGTTATCACCTGTGCTTCTGACCGACTGGCTGTAGATCAGAGGTTCCAGTGACCCCCTCCTCAGATTTGATTAATTTGCTAGAGCAGCTCACAGAACTTAGGGAAACACTGACATTTATCTGTTTATTACAGGATATGATCAAGGATACAGAAGAATAGCCAGATGAAGAGATACACAGGGCGAGGTTTGGGAGGGTCCTGAGTGCAGGAGCTTCTGACCCTGTGGAGTTGGGGTGCGGCTCCCTCCCAGTGTGGATGTGTCATCCACCTGGAAACTCCCCACAACCTGTGCTGTTGGGGTGTTTATGGAGCTTCCTCACACAGGCATGATCCATTTCCAACCCTCCCCCCTCTCTGGAGGGGCGGGGGCGTGGTGCTGAAAATTCCAAGCTTCTAACCATCGCTTGGTCTTTCTGGTGACCAGCCCCCATCCAGGAGCCATCCAGGAGCCCACCCAGAGTCGCCTCATTAGAGCAAAAGATGCTCCTAGTGCTCTTAACACCTAGGAATTTACAAGGGTTTTAGGAGTCTTATGTCAGGGATGGAGTCAAAGACCGAATAACTGAACAAGAGAAACTCCTATTACTTAGGAAATTACAAGTGATTTAGGAGATCCATGCCAGCAACCAGGGGCAGAGACCAATATATGTATTTTCTATTATCTCACAAAAACCCAAACAACAAACCAAATACCTGGTGTGCTTCTTCTTGTAGCTTCTTTCCCAGCTCCTTTTTATTTGGAGACAAAGTTTTCTGAAGAGTATAAATTAATGCAATATTACATAAAAATAAAAGAACATATAATGGTATAGTTGTAAAAATGATAACAAGGGCAGTATAGCCTCAGGACTGTAGATCACACACTTGATTCAGTAAGTTTTTAACAGTCTAGTCAATAACTTAATCATTTTCCTGTATAATTCAAATTCAACTTTGTGACAGAGAAGGAGAACCAGAAAAGGAGTTCTGTGTTTTGATCTGGTGGTGGTCATATAGGAATTTACTTTATAATCATACATTATACTATATTACATTGATATTTTAGGCACCTTTTAATATTTGTGCTACCTCTCACAATTTTATAAAAGACAAAAATAAAATAAAACTGCCCAAACCCCTAAAGATTAAAGTTATGTTCTAGCACCTCACTCTCCAAACCTGTTGCAGAATTTTCCCACCATCCTTACCCGACTCATAGGCCAGAAGTGTGGGTGTCCTTCCCCATGCTGCCACCCTGTCTGCAATGCCCTCCTTTCTCCATCCACCAGGCAGGCCTGAGTGCCACCCGGCAGCTCCTAGGTCACTTCCTCCGGGAAGCACTCCTAGTGCCCCTGCTTTCCTTGTGCTTGCATCACGCCTTGGGCATACCGCCATAGCACATTTCATATTGCACCTCTGTTGGCTGGTTTGGGTCTATCTTCCTCTGGATTCTAAGCACAGTAAGACGGGGATTGTAACTTTTCCTTTACGTCTTTGCCCAGTGCCCTGAATAACCCCATTGTTTAAATAAGAGTGATGTTACAGGGGCCGCCCGGTGGCGCAGCGGTTCAGTCCGCGCTCGGCAGCCCGGGGTTCGCCGGTTCGGATCCCGGGCGCCCGCCGACGCACTGCCTGTCAGCCACGCCGTGGCGGCGTCCCATATAAAGTGGAGGAAGATGGGCACGGATGTTAGCCCAGGGCCAGTCTTCCTCAGCAAAAAGGGGAGGACTGGCGACGGATGTTAGCTCAGGGCTGGTCTTCCCCACAAAAAAAAAAAAAAAGAAAAAAGGAAAAAAAAAAAAAAAAAAAGAGTGATGTTACAAATATCTACCTACAGGGACGGCATGAGCAACAACCAATCATAACAGGTGCCCGCTCTGAGCAGCCAGGATGGCTTTGTCGGTGTGTACTGGCAGAACTCCAGCCGCGCCTTTGAGCCAGTAAGATGCACCCCGTGCACCGACAATCGTGGCTGTTCACAGCTCCCAACTGTCATCCTGACATGCTTCTGTTTTGGTCCTGTTCTCTTGTTATAATTTGGCTTCCAAATCTTATTTAAAATCCTTCTCTGCCCTATAGATTTTGATTTAGTGCCAAGCACTTCTTGCTGGAGCCCTTAGACTTGGCCTGTCTTGTTGCTCTTGGTGTGGCCGCCTGTGAAATACTCAAGATTCACCTGTAGTCTCGGCCCACTGGTGCCTTAGGTGGCTGGAGATTTGGATACCCATCACCTGGCCTGGTTCCTGACTGATGACATGTACATCCTTTGTTCTGGCTCCCTCTCGGGGCTGAGCCTTTACCCTTCACATGACTGACCCTCTGTTGCCTGTTCACCAGCCCAGGGGTTCCATGTCGCCACCCTTCAGCACTCGCTTGTTATGTGTGAGGGGCCCTTCCAGCTTTCTGTGCACCATTCTATTCAAAACTCTCCCCCAGCCCACTTGTCTGGGCTAATCTCTTTAATGTAATTTAGTTGCTTTATCTTCTCCCTGTTCCACAGTCTATGGAGGTGATGTCGTGTGTCTAGGAAATGGAGACTTAGGACATGTATCTATTTCTTTGCAAATGCTGCCACTAAAACCATCTTTCTTAGTTCTTCCGTGTCCAATATTCTACACAAGGTCTGCACCTTCTGCTTGATTCCCTGTCCCCAGAAGGCCTTTGAAATGGCTGTTCCCTCTACCTGGAATGGTTTTTCTGGAGCTCTTCCCGGGCTGGATATTCATGTCTTTCACTTCTCAGCTCGGATGTCACCTCCTCAGAGAGGTCTTCCCTGGCTGTGAATGTGTAGAATTCCCCACACTCCACGGTCACTCCATCACATCACCTTTGAAACCTTCTTCACGGCACTTACGCCTCTCTGAAAGAATCTTGTTAATTTTCCACTTATTTATGATGTGCGCCCCAACTGCAATGTAAGCTCCTGAGAGCAGGGACCTTATCTCTCTTCCTCACTCCCAGATCCCCACGTCTAGAGCAGCAGTTCTCAACTGGGGGCAATTTTGCCTCCCGACCATGGGCACATTTGACGACGTCTGAAAACACTTTTGTTTGTCCTGACTGGGGACAGCGGTGCTGGCATCTAGTGGACAGAGGCCAGGATGCTGCTAAACATGCTTGCCGTGCACAGGACAGCTCCCACTTCCCCTCAACAAGGAATTCACAGGCTCCAAATGTCAGGTGTCAAGGTTAAGAAATTCTGCCCTAAAGCAATGAGTATTCATTAGGGACAGAGAGTGTTCAAGAAATATTTGCTGAATATAAGAGTGAATAGTCTTCTCATTGCCTCAGAGGGTCTCACTTGTGCTTAAAGATGTACCTGGAATCTAGGTTTAGGATATTTTCTTTCTCAATCTGTAAATTTGCCTAATCTACTTTCTAGTCTGTTTTACCTTTGTAAGTTTTCTGATCCACTGATTTCTGGTTGTCATTTGAGTAACTTAGAATCGGGAAGATTTTTCTGATATTCAGCCAAGAGATGGTGTGACATAGTGATTTATAATGAGAAATATATATTTAGTTTCAACCCTGTTTCTGGCACAGAGCTCCTAAAACCCTGGAATTTCCTAAGTGAGGAGAGTGATAAAGGTGTCTTCTGTTATGTTAATGAGGTGACTTTAGGAAAGCACCTAGGTCACCTAAGGCTGGGGACTGGTTGCCAGGGACTCAAACCAGTGATTAGAGAGTTGGAACTTTCAGTCTCACCCCACCTCACCCTCCTCCACCCGACCCCTCACTCCTGGGGAAGGGAGAGGGGCTGGATGTTGAATCAATCACCAATAGCCAATGATTTGATTCATCATGCCCATGTAATGAAGCCTCCATAAAAACCCAAAAGGACTGGGTTTGGAGAGCTTCCAGGTTGGTGAACACACGGAGATTTGGGGAAAGTGGTGCGCTTGGAGAGAGCACAGAAGCTCCATGCTCTTTCCCCAGACCTTGCCCTATGCATCTCTTCCATCTGGCTGTTCCTGAGTTATATCCTTTTATAATAAACTGGTTATTTAGTAAGCAAAATGTCTCTGAGTTCTGTGAGCTGCTCTAGCAAATTAATCAAACATGGGGAGAGGGTCGTCAGAACATCCTATCGATAGCCAGTTGGTCAGAAGCACAGAGGACAACCCGGACTTGTGACTGGCATCTGAAGTGGGGGAGGGGGCACTCCGTAGTACTGAGCCCTTAACCTGTGGGATCTGATGCTATCTCCCGGTAGATAGGGTCAGAATTGATTTGAATTGTACGACACCCAGCTGGTGTCAGAGAATTACAGAATCTTACAAGATGTTTTTTGGGATCCATACCTGTGAAGGAAAGGAAGGGCAGTGAGAGCAGGGAATGGAGAGGGGAAGGTTGAAGACTTTGATGTTCAGAAGGCAGAATCAGCAGGATTTGAGCCTGAGTCCTCTAACTCAGCTTGAACTGATGGTCGGTACTGTTCTTAGGCCCAGACAAGAGGGGCTCCTGCTCTGAGTCCTGTGCTTTAGAGACGTGTGCTCAAGTGTCCCGGCTGTGCCCTCCGCATAGAGTGAGCAGCCAGTCTACACGCCATTTTCCCTGCTCCTGGAGACAGCCTGACTGCAGAAGTAAAGATGGACCTGAGAAAGAGAGAGCCTGGTTGAGTTCATCTGGGCCTGTACTTATCCCATCATGCCCCTGACTCTATCCCCAGACCTCCCAGTGACGTGGCTAACAAATTCCGCCATTTATGCTTATGGTGGTTTGAGATAGATTTATATTACTTGTAACTAAAAGATTCCTGACGACCATTAACATAGTACAAGATGTTGAAACAGAGCATGGCAACTGGGCCAATCACAACACCTTTGGGTCTGCAGAGGCAGCCAGCAGTGATGACTACAAGGTTGGTGCCACTCACCACCCACTTGGGAAAGGGTGAGGAGCTGAGTGTGGCTGGACCACACCATGTAGAAGGGAGGGCTGGGAGATGGGGATGTGGAGACTGGGCTGGACAAGAAAGAAATACTTCCATGTCTTGAACCACAGCTTCTTCCCAACAAGGCTGTTAGTGACCTGGGTGGTGGCGGGGCATCATCATCTGCTGGAAGTGGGGGTGTCTGAGTGCTGGCCATCTGCTTCCTGGAGCCCAGGGATCTCAGCTCTACTGAGGGCTGCATGTGTGAGTCTGGTGCTGTGGGACCTCCTGGCCTGGTCAGGCTCAGTGTCTGTCACTGTCCAGAACCCTGGCTACTATGACATCCAGGCCCAGGACCTGGGCATCTGGCATGTGCCCAACAAGTCCCCCCTTCAGCTTTGGAGGAACAGCTCCCTGCTGAGGTGCCGCACCAGGAATGGCTTCTTCCAGAGTCTGGGACATAATCTTTTCAGCTTCTACCAGGTGCACAGGGCTGCTGGCTGGGGCTCGTTCTCATGAGTGCAGAGAGAAGCAAGTGTTAGAGGTTGGGTATGTACTGTCTTTCTATGGTCCTGTCTCCCATGTTCCACAAACCTTGATTTGCTGATGGCTTGTGTCCCACTTCTCTCAGGAATTCTGAGCCAGGCAAGGAAGAGACCTATGGGAGAAGGGAATCAGGGCAGTGAGACAGAGTGAGAGAGAGAGAGAGCACAAGAGCGTGCGGGGTGGCCTGGGGCTGTTGGAGAAGCATAGCTCCTGAGTGACTGTCACCAGCAAAAGGGAAAGATTCTTATTTTGACTGATATTGAAACAATCACCATTACTGAGACAGCATTTATTTCCCATTCCCCTCTAGGAATGGCAAGAGCTGTAGTCCTTACTCAATGACTTTTTTGTACCTTCTAGAAATTCTCAGAGAAACATGGTGAAGTTGCTGGACTGACAATGGCCCAGCAGTACCTGTGGTCTCTGAGTTTGGTGATGCCCAGAAAACAGCATCTTATCCCTCACCCCTTGGCCAGAGTGAGTCTTTAATGCTCCTCTGACCTCTTAGTAGGAAAGGCGGTAAATTAGGTTATGATAGTAACAGTTATTTTCACTTACTACACCTGGTTTTCTCCTATGAATGTTCCGTGCATTGTTTCATTTAATCCACATGACTACCCTAGAGGTCTGAACTATTTTTAACTCCATGTCACAGACCGGGAAACTGAAGCTCTGTGAGGTTCAGGGACTTGCCCAAGATCACAGGGTAGACGCAGGAGAGTCAACATTGGACTGAGGGAATTGGGCTCCAGACTCTTTACTCCTAGCTACCCCACTATCAGCCCCTCAGTGTCTTGTTAGGATCAGGCCGGGTTCATCACCAGCAGAAAAACCAACATGCGGTGGGAGACAGTTTCATTTCTAGTGTGAGGAGTAACTATTAGTTTATTTGATGGGCATCTAAAGTTGGCAACATAATATCCCTCACGGGGGCTGAGCCTATGATTTAAAGCTGTTATTATTTATATTTGGGATTGGACACTTTAAAGGAGAACAAGAAAAGTGTAAATAGGAACAGAGTGACTGCACATGCTGACATGCCCCTGTGGGTGTTTGGTGGTGATTTTCCGAGTCAAGTTTCTCCTCACGAGCTTCTGGCAGAGGAGAGGCCCTCCCTGAGGATCAAGAGAAAAGGGAAAAGGTCCCTCTTGGCCAAGTTTGGGGCCAGGATGCACCAGCCATTGGTCACAATTTTGGAGTATTGAGCTGAAGCCTGAGCTTTGGCACAGAGAATCTCTGGGCTGACCTAGGGAGGCTATTTCTAGCACCTTCCTTGAATGCTGTGTTCTGCCTCTTGTTTTCAGAGGAATTCACTGCAGGATTTGCCCAGTTCAGAGTATTTCATAAGGAGAGCAGTCAACACTTGGTGTGCTGGAGTGAGAGTCACAAGGTGGAACATGGAGTACTCAAGTCCTTGTGGGGATCAAGAGGCACGTGTGTGAAATTCTTTGTCACTGTGTGTGTGTGTGGCCCCTTTGTCCAGGTACAGACATCCTGGACCTCTGAGGACTGAACTGCAAGGGTTGGGGCACCATTGCCGATGCCCAGCCTTTGGGTAAAACACTCAGTTGCCTGGAATTAGATGAGGCGTGTATGCGGAAACATTCTGTGGAAGCCTTTAGAAGCTGAGATTGCTTGAGAAACACAAGGTATTGTCCTTTTCCACCTGAGGTTTAGCTTTTCAGAGTAAAACTCGGCCTCCACACCCCTGGCCAGGGCTTGCACAGAGACACACAGTGTTAGGGGGGTTACTGGGAGAATCCTGGATGTCCCTTGCTGGAGTGTCATTCAGACCACCCCCCTCTTCCCACTGCAGACAGTCTGTCAGGGGTCACCATGTGCACTGACTCCCAGGGCAGGTGGACTTACCTCTCACCTGCGGCAGCCTCGATGTCCCCTATAGGCCAGAGATCAATAGACTCCTGTTGTGTTTTCCAGTCTCTGAGGGATGTCTCATGGCCAGAGGCAGGATGAGGAGGGAGCCCTTGGACTGCTCAGAGTCAGAGATGTCAAGAGTGAGCGTGTTCACTCAGGTCTCACTTCTCTCCAAATTAACGGTCTGAGACAAGGGTCCTTAGCTGCTGGCAGGTGACCCTGAAGATCCTATCTTTTCTTCCCTCCTCAGCCATCAGCTTGTCCCTTCTCCAGTCAGGATGAGGCAGCTTTGCTGTCCAGGAGGACCTGGGACCTGCTAGGGGAATGATGAGTGTGGGGGCACTAAACGGGCAGGTCTCTGTGCATTCCTTCTCTTTGTGACAACCTGGCTCTTGCAGCTCCTCTCAGCCACGGCCCAAAGCACGTGTCATGTAGTGTGTATGTGTGCCTGCAGGCACCTTAACAAAGCATGCAGTGAGCATCTGTGCTGTGCAGGTGTGGGAGACACAAAGAAGGCATGTTCCTTGCTCAGCGTTTAGCAGGACGGACATTCACACAAACACATAATTGTAGTCTGATGCATCCAAGGTATGTGGAAATATTAATGAGGGGCTACACGGGCACCTGACTCTGCTGCAGGGTCAGGTGTAGTGACTGCAGGGAAGGTAACTTCTGGGCTGTGTCTTGAGAGATGTATAGAAGTTTATGACGTATCAGTGCAATTTAGGTTGAGTGAATAGCACATTCAAAATCAGTAATGTTAGAGACAGCATGTCACGTTGAGGGAGCAGCAAGCTGTTTGCTAACTTGGGAGCATGGGACGTCTGTTGGGTCGAGGCAGGAGCTGATGCTGGACATATTAACAGGAGCCAGATTGTGAAGGGACCTTTACAACATGCTATTGATTTTGGACTTTATGCTGTAGACGATGGGAGCATTAAAGCATTTAAAGGGAAAACTGACCTGATCATCTTTGTGTTTTACAAAGATTACACTGGTAGGAAAGTGGTGACATATTCTAGGGGGGACAAGGAGACAATATTGAGGTAGGTTCAATAGTCCAGGTAAGGCCTGAAGTAGGGCAGTACCCAGGGGGTGAATGTGGGTAATGATGGATTCTAAAGATGTTAAATTTATGATGAGTTGAATACAGAAGACAGGAAGGGAAGAAGTTCAGAATAACCTCATGGTTTTCATTTGGGTGACTGAGTGTCATTTATCAAGTCAGGATGTCTGGATGATGAACTGCTTTGTGGGTAATGAGGGATATAATTAACTCTGCTTTGGTCATGTGGAGCTTGAGGTACCTGTGTGGCTATCCAGGTGACAGCTGGATTTCGAGGTCTTCGGCACAAGAAACATTTGGACTGGAGATAGAGATTTTGGGGCCATGAGTGAACTCTTAGTAACTGAAGTGAAAGGGGTCATGCAATCTACAAGGGAGAGAGAGACATATCCTCTACTGGGGATGGCACCTAAGTAATTCATGAATGAAGAACCTACCAAGGAACCTGAGGATGAACGTTCAGAGAAGTTGAAGACAAGTCAGGAGACAATGATGTCACTAGAGCTAAAGGAAGAAAGGGTTTTTTGTTTTGTTTTAGTAAGGAAGATTAGCCCTGAGATAACATCCATTGCCAATCCTCCTCTTTTTGCTGAGGAAGACTGGCCCTGGGCTAACATCTGTGCCCATCTTCCTCTACTCTATATGGGATGCCGCCAGAGCATGGCTTGACAAGCGGTTCATTGGTCTGTGCCTGGGATCCGAAACTATGAACCCTGGACCGCTGAAGTGGAGCACGTGAACTTAATCACTATGCCATCAGGCCATTCTGGAAGAAAGGTTTTTATGCAAGGAATAGATCAACACTGCCAATGGAAAGTCTGGTGAGGACCAGAGATTCCCACTAAGATGCCATTGGCCTCACCAGCAGATCTCTCATTACCATGTCTCCCTCTCCTTATTTCCCAGCACTGCATTAGTGGAGGAGGATTCTCCCCAGGGCCTAATCCCTCCAGTTTTGGGGGAATTTCTGTGGTTTTGATTGGAATAGATACAGAATTCATGATAGTTTCAGCAATAGCCGGGAGATAGCTGAGGCAGCCATGCTTCTGTTCTACCAGTGAGAGCTTCGTGGCATGGGACCCAGACCTCTCCTCCCAACCATGGGATCCCAAGGATGGAGAACAACTCACCTAGTAACTAGAATGTTAATGGCAGAGGATGGGAGAATAAATCACATTGATTCAAGGCTCGGTGTTTGTGAATTCTTTTCTTGCAGAGGGTGAAGCACTGTAGGATATTTCAAAACAATGTCCATTGTTCTGGTTGATTCTACTTTAACCACTTTTGTGCTTGGAATGTTAGGGCTCAGGAATCCTGCTAGAGGAGCAGGCCACCGCTGATCCATCTTTCAGGCAGCCCTTAAAATAGCCAGAGGATTTAAGGGCAGGAGGGAAGCATTTTACCCTAACCCTTCCTAACTCACCCACATGGACTGATCAATTTGCATCCTTAACCTAAAGATCCTAAAGAAGAAGGAGTTCAGTTTTGGAGGCAGGGACCAAAGAAAGAAAGATATTTTCCCAGTATCCATATCTGGTATATTCTAGCTGTAGTTGTGGGGCATTCTCCTTGGGGATGGATGGGGTTGGCAGGCCTGTGATGATGGTGACATTTCTTCGGCTGTGGCTTGACTGCTCCTGGGCTGCCATCTTCAGGTGCTTATTCAAAAGGAGCCAAGTGGCCAAATCATCCCCAATGTGTTATCGGTACAGATAGGATATGGATGACATCAGTCCTGACCCATGACTAAATCTTAGACATCTCATAGTGTTTTCCTGCAAAGCTAATGATAACAAGCCCTTCCAATTCTCCCCACCCCAAGTGTTAATTTTTTCTCACTCGCTAGAACATGAAGTCCAAATTCCTTGGGGCTTGGGGAAATAAAGAAGAGGAAGAACAGGAAGGAATAATAGGAGGAGAAAGGGAAGAAGGAAAAGAAGAAGGACAAAAAAGGGAAGAAGGGGCTGAGGAAGGGGAAGAAGTTTGCTTTAGATATATCTGGGAGGTTTATCTTTGTTTAAACTAGATTTATGTGGTCCTATGTCAGAAATTGTTAGTATCTCTCTATCTTCTTTCTTCCTTCATATTTTCCCCTCGTCCCCATTCTCTATCCCCAAACACAGATGTCTCTGCCCCTCATTGCTCTCAGCTGCCCTTCCTCCAACTGGAGAAGATGACAGGGAACCTGAATAAATTTTCAGCTCTGATTGGTATTGCCCTGTATGTGACTGACCTCTTATATCGGAGTGCACAGACCAGTTTTGGGACAGATAAGAGAACATTTTTTCTTTTTCACATATTCCTTTATGCATTCATTCCAACAATATTTATTGAATGTGTATTAGGTTTTAGGTTAAGGGCTAGGGGTACAGTGATAGAGAAGACAGATGAGCCCCATTCTACAGCTGCAGGTAGTGGAACCCACAGGCTATTTTGGTGCAAGGTGATAAGGGTGCAGATGAGGACATCCAGAGGAGCAGCCCCAACTCCAGAAAAGAATGTTAGAAAGGACCTCTCTGAGGAGGTGACTTTACCTTCATTGTTCTCCCTTCCACCCTGGAGTGACCACAGAGATCTCTGAGCTGGGCAAGTTTTCACCTGTCATTGTTTTCATTGCACCCCACATCTGTAGAGTGAAGTGGTTAAGGATCTAAGCTCTGGAAGTAGATGAAATTTGTCCAAATGATGGCTCCCTAAATTCACCTGACCCTTGGAAAGTTATTCTTATATCAAAGTCTCAGTTTCCTTAACTGAATACAGATAATAATAGTAAAGTCCTCACATGTGGTTTTCATAAAAATTAGATGAAATAACATGTACAGCCCTTAAAAGAGTGCCTCACTTAGAGTAACTGCTTGATACTTGTTAGCTACTATTATAGTGTACTCTGGAAGTTTTTAAAAAGTCTACTTTGATTCAAATTCATTACACATTAAAAAGAAGTTTTGGGGGACTTTTGCTGAAGAATCACTGCATTGTGGTAAACTCTGAAGCAGATGTAAAGACAACTAAGACATGTTCTTTGACTCAGAGAGTGCAGTGGGAGTGAGGGTGACGTAAGGGGAATGGCAGGGAAAGACATATATATCTATAAGTAAATATTCAAACACTGTAAATACATTTTGCTTTCTATTTAACTTAAGAGACTAATGCATTACAAAAGTATTAGTTTATGTGTTTGGACACACAATGTATAAAGATGTAATTTTGTGACATCAACAACTGAAAGGGATGGAGACAGAGTTGGAAAGAAGCAGAGGTTTTGTATGATATTGAAGTTAAGCTGGTATAAATTCAAATATGTTGTTGTAACTTTAGGCTGTTAAATGTAATCCCCATGGTAACCACAAAGAAAATAGCTATAGAATATACACAAAAGGAAGTGAGAAAGGAATTTAATGTTTCACTACAAAAAAAATCAACTACATACAAAAGAAGACAGTAATGCAGAAAATCAAGGACAAAAAAGCTATAAGGCATATAGAAAATAAGGCAAAATGAGAGAAATAAGTCCTTCCTTCTCAGTAATTACTTCAAATATAAATGGATTAAATTCTCCAATAAGAAGACAGAGATAGGCAGAATGGTTTTAAAAAACATGATCCAACCATATCCTGTCTATAAGAGACACACTTTATATCCAAAGACACAAATAGGTTAAAAGTGAAAGGAGGGAAAAAGATATTCCATTCAAATGCCAACCAAAAGAGAGCAGGATTGGCTATACTAATATCAGACAAAATAGACTTTAAATTAAAAAGTTGAAAGAGACAAAGGACATTATATATTAATAAAAGATTCAATACAGCAAGAAGACAAAACAATTATAAACATTTATGCAACTTATAACAGACCATTAAAAATATATGAAGCAGGGTGCAGCCCCGTGGTCAGGTGGGTAAAGCTGCACTGCACTGCTTGGCAGCACAGGTTCTCAGGTTTGGATCACAGGCACGGACCTACTCCACTCACTAGCCATGCTGTGGTGGTGTCCTACATACAAAATAGAGGTATACTGGCACAGATATCCACGCAGGGCTAATCTTTCTCAAGCAAAAAAAGAGGAGGACTGGCAACGAATGTTAGCTCAGGGCAAATCTTCCTCAGCAAAAAAAATATACATATGAAGCAAAGATGGACATAATTGAAAGGAGAAATAGCTCTACAGTAATAGCTGGAGACTATATTCAATACTAGTCTAATAGCCTACTCTAATAGTCCACTAGTCTGCTCTCAATAATGGGTAGAACCAGACAGAAGATAAGTAAGGAGATAGAGGACTTGAACAATATAATAAATGAACTAGATTGAACAGATAGATAGAGAATACTCTCCACACACAAAACAACAGAATACTCATTCTTCTGAAGTACACAGGGATCATTTTCTAGGAAAGCCATATGTTAGGCCACAAATTAAATCTCAATACATTTAAAAGATAGATATCATACAAAATACCTTCTCTGACCACAGTGGGATGAAATTAGAAATCAACAACAGAAAGAAAACTGAAAAATTAAAAAATGTGTGGAAATTAGACAACACCCTCTTAAGCAACCAATGGATCAATGAAGAAATCACTGGGGAAATTAAAAAATACTTAGAGACAAATGAAAACAAAACCACAACATACCAAAACTTATGGGACACAGCAAGAGCAGTGCTAAGGGGGAAATTTATAGCTAAAAATGCTTACATTAAAAAAGAGGAAAGATCTCAAATCAATAACCTAACTTTACAACTTAAGGAACTAGAAGAAGAAGAAACTAAACCAAAAGCTAGCAGAAGGAAGGAAATAAACATTAGAGCAGAGATAAATGAAATAGAGAACAGAAAAAGAATAGAGAAAATCAATGAAACCAAAAGTTGTTTCTTTGAAAAGATCAACAAAATTGTCAATCTTTTAAGCTAGATGCACTAAGAAAAAAAGAGAAAAGACTCAAATTACTAAAATCAGAAATGAAAACAGGGGACATTACTACTGATTCTAGAGGAATAAAAAGAGAATAAGAGAGAACTATGAATAATTGTATGCTAGCAAATTGGATAACTTAGATAAAATGGACAAATTCCTAGAAACACAAAACCTATCAAAACTAAATCACAACTAAATAAAAATCTGAAGAGACCTATCACTCGTAAGGAGATTCAATCAGTAATCAAAAACCTCCTGACAAAGAAAAGCCCTGGATCTGATGGCTTCACTAGTGAATTCTACCAAACGTTTAAGGAAGAACTAACACAAACCCCTTTTCAAACTTTCACAAAAATTGCAGAAGAGGAAACACCCTCTAACTCATGGAATGAGTCCAGCAGTACCCTGCTACCAACATCAGACAAAGACACTGCAAGAAAAGAAAACTACAGACCAATATCCCTTATGAACATTGATGCCAAAGTCCTCAACAGAATATTAGCAAATGGAATTCAGCAGTATATTAAAAGGATTATACACCATGTATAAGTGGGATTTATTCCTGGAATGCAAAGATGGCTCAACACACAACAATTGATCGATGTAATCACCACATTAACAGAAGGAAGGATAAAAGCCACAAGATCATCTCAACGGATGCAGGAAAAGCATTTGATAAAACTCAATACCCTTTTCTGATGAAAACAAAATAGGAATAGAAGGAAACGATTTCAACATAATAAAAGCCATATATGAAAAACCCACAGTGAGCATCAGACTCACTGGTGAAAGACTGACAGCTTTTCCTCCAAGATCAGAAACGAGGCAAGGATGCCCATCTGCTACTGCTTTTCAACATAGTACTGGAAGTTCTAGCCAGAGAAATTGGGCAAGAAAAAGAAATAAAAGGCACTCAAACTGGAAAGGAAGAAGTAAAATTTCTCTGTTCATAGATGATATGATCTTTGATGTAGAAAGCCCTAAAGATTCCAGAAAAATATTGTTAGAACTAATAAATGATTTCTGCAAAGAAGCAGGATATGAAGTCAACACAGGAAAATAAGTTGAATTTCTATATACTAACTATGAATAATTTGAAAAGGAAATTAAGAAAACAATTCCATTTACAATTGCATCAAAAAGAATATAACACTTAGTAATTAACTTAGCCAAGGAGGTGAAAGACTTGTACAATGAAAACTATAAAACACTTCTGAAAGAAATTAAAGAGGACAAAAAGAAATGAAAAGACATCTTATGTTCATGGGTTGGAAGACTTAACATTGTTAAGATGTCAATACTGCCCAAAGTGATCTACAGATGCAAGGCAATCCCTATCAAAATCCCAATGATTTTTTTCAGAAATAGAAAAACCATCCTAAAATTCATATGGAATCTCAAGGGACCCTGATGAGCCTAAACAATCCTGAAAAAGAAGAACAAAGCTGGAGGACTCCCATTTCCTGATTTCAAAACTTACTACAAATCTACAGTAACCAAAACAGTGTGATTCTGGCATGAAGATAGACATATAGACCAATGGAATGGAACAGTGAGCCCAGAAATAAACCCTTACACATATGATCAAATGATTTTGACAAGGGTGCCAAGACTATTCAATGGGGGAAAGGACAGTCTTTTCAACAAATGGTGCTGGGAAAACTGGATATCCACATGCAAAAGAATGAAATTGGACTCTTACCTTATGCCATATACAAAAATGAACTAAAAATAGATCCATGACCTCAATGTAAGTCCTAAAACCATAAAACTCTTAGAAGAAAATATAGGGCAACAGCTTCATGACATTGGAATTGGCAGTGATTTCTTGGATATGACACCAAAGGCATAGGCAACAAAAGAAAAAGTAGACAAGTTGTACTTCGTGAAAATAAAAAAAAAAAGTGTGCATCAAAAGACTCTATTAGAAAAGAAAAAGGTAACCTATGAAATGGGAGAATCATATATCTCATATGGGATTAAGATGCAGACTATATATAGAGAACTCCTAAAACTCAGCAACAACAAAAAAAATGACCCAATTAAAAAATGGGCAAAGGACTTGAATAGACATTTCTCCAAGGCAGGTATACAAATGGCCAATAAGCACATGAGAAGATGGTCCACACCACTAATCACAGAGAAATGCAAATCAAAACTATAGTGAGATACCATCTCACACCCATTAGGATGGTCATTATCAAAAAATAAAAAAGAACAAGTGTTGGAGAGGATGTGGAGGGATCAGAACACTTGTGCACTGTGCAATGGAACACATTTTTAGGAATGTAAAATGGTGCAGCTCCTATGGAAAATTAAAAATAGAATTACCTCAAAAAAGTAGAAATAGGATTACCATATGGCCCAGCAATTCCATTTTTGGGTATATACTCAAAAGAATTCAAAGCAGGTCTTGAAGAGATATACTTGTACACCTATGTTCATAGCAGCATTATTCACAATAGCTAAAATGTGGACACAACCCAAGTGTCCATTGATAAATAGATAAGCAAAATATGGTATATACATACAATGGAGTATTTTTCAGCCTTAAAGAGGAAGGACATTCTGACATATGCTACAACACGGATGAACCTTGATGACATTATGCTAAGTGAAGTCAGTCAGTCACAAAAAGACAAATACTGTAGAATCCCTCTTATATGAGGTACTTAGAGTAGCCAAGTGATAGAGACAGAAAGTAGAATGGTGGTTGCCAGGGGGTGGAGGGAGGAGAGAATGGAGAGTTATTGTTTAATGGGTATGGAATTTCAGTGTTATGAGATGAACAGAGTTATGGGGATGGATGATGGTGATGGTCGCATAACAATAAGAATGTAATCGATACCACTGAACTGCACACTTAAAAATGGTTAAGATGGTAAATTTTATGTTATGTGTATTTGACCAGAATTTAAAAATTGGGGAAACCCCACTGTGAATAAAGATATGTCTGATTCAACAGTTTCAGATTCCCGTTCTCCAGAGTCCTTCCAACTGCCCAAGAATATGGAATTTCTTCAGACCAGTGGTTCTCAAACTGTACTGTGCATCAGAATAATCTGGAAGGCTTATTAAAACACATTGCTGGAGCTCACTCCCAGAGTTTCTGATTCAGAAGATATAGAGAGGGACCCAGGAATGTGCACTTCTAGCAAGTTCCTAGGTGATTCTAATGCTGCAGGTCTGGGAACCACATTTTGAGAACCACTGTCTTAGAATTTCTATTCTCTAGTTAAGACCTTGTATTAGATTGTTAAAGCTGCCATAACAAAATACCACAAACTGGGTGGCTTCAACAACAGAAGTTTGTTTCGCAGTTCTGGAGGCTGGAAGTCTAAGACAAGGTGTCAGATGGTTGATTTCTTCTGAGGGCTGTGAGGGAGAATCCGTCCCATGCCTCTCTCCTAGCTTTTGGTTGTTCACTGGCAATCTTTGGCCTTCCTTTGCTTGTAGAGGCACTTGATCTCTCCCTTCATCTTCAGATGATGTGTCTGTCTCTGTGTCCAAATTTCCCCTTTTTATAAGGATACCGGTCATATTGGATTAGGGCCCACTCCCATGACATCATCTTAACTTGGTCATCTCCAAAGACCCTATTTCCAGATAAGGTCATATTCTGAGGTACTGGAGTTGGAACTTTAACATCTTTTTGGGGGACACAATTCAACTGATAACAGGTCCCTTATATATTTTGGTCTCCACTTGGCTGAACAATTCACTCAGCAGCACATTGAGCATTATCTCAGGCAATTGGTCCTTTCCTTTTCTGCAGTCCTGTCCTGACCTCGGCCAGTTTAATGATCAGATGCCTTTGTCCTGTTTATGTATTAGGCTTGCAACAGAGTTGGGTTTCTGGTTCCACCTTCTTGGAATTTTAGAGGAGAAACACTCCCTTCTTTGCACATCTGTTTCTGCTCATTTAGCCTCAAGAACAAACTCATCAGAGTTGGCCATGAGACAAAACATGTACAGAAATCCATAACTTTCTTATATACATCAATAACAAGTTAGAAGACATAATGGAAGAAAAGATTATATTTACAACAATAAAAAAGATAAAATATTTTGGGATAAATTTAACAAGTAATGTGTGAGATCTAGATGACAAAACTTTCAACACCAAAAGATTCTGAGGAGGGAAACGGTGCAGACCCGGAATAAGCAGGATGGAGGTGCCAGCAAAGCACACTGACAGATGGAAGAGGGAGCTGGCCTGTCACGGCCTCCACAGTCAAAATATCCAGGTCTTCTGAAGCTGTTTTCTTTGATAACCAGGTCAACTGCACATAACAATGACAATGCCATGTGGGATTTCCAGGAGTTCTTTGTATGTTCTGCATACAAGCCTTTTGCCATGTGTTACGAAATCTTTCCCCATTCTGTGGCTTGCCTTTTCACTCTCTTGATGTGTCTTTGATGAAGAGGTTCTTAATTTTAATGAATTGCAATTTATTGTTTCTTTTTCTTTTTGTGTCTTATTAATCTTTCCTTATTCCTATGTCATGAAGATATTCAGCTATGTAATGTGCTGGAAGCACTATTGTTTTATGTTTCACATATAAATATACAATCTACCTGTAATTAATTTTTGTATGTTTTATGAGGAGGGAGTTGTTTAATTTTCTTTTCCATATTGATTTCAAATTGTCCCAGCACCCCTGTGATGGAAAACACTGTTATTTTCCCCACTTCTCTGTACTTTCCTGCTAGGTGGTTTGATGCCCACTTGCTTTTTCCACTTATTTCCTCTCGACACCCTCATTTACCTGGAGTGTCCTATCCTTGGACAGCCAGGCTGGGAATAAGGGGGTTTCACATGACTGGGTTGTCCTGGAGTGTGGATGAGAAGAAAGACCACTTAAAGGGGTAACAGTAAGAGACTCCAGCAGAGGCCCAGAAGGGGCATGATGAAAGTCTCTGAAACTCAGAGACATCCACTGTCACCCAGGGTAGACCCTGCCACTAGGAACACCTTGGCACAGCTCTGTTACCTCCACTCCAGTGAACCACTAACCTGGAGGAATTGCCGCTCCTAAGAAAGTGACTCGTGGGCAATGACCCCTCTCCTGGCTGTGAAGAAAAACAGCAGAAAACAGAAACTGGTCATCCTCATTGAAAAAATAAAACCAAGATGCAGAACGTCATTGTCCTAATGATCACTTTTATTTCCCTTCCCCCTTTCTAGGTATGAAACCCCAAAGAGAAAGGGACGGAGGCTTCATCACCAACTTGATCACACCCCCTGAATTCTCCTTCCACAGGGGTATAGGAGCTTTCTCTTACTCCTCCCTCCTTCCACGACTGCCTGGAATGGATAGTTCCCTGCTACGTGGGGATCCTGTGCTTGTATTTTGAACTCGGGCAATGGCTGCTGAGTCCTTTACGGGGAAAGCCCAGTGGTGTCCTCCTTTGTCCACATTCTTTGCTCAATGGAGACGAGGACTTCAGTTTTCTCAGGGCTAGCCTAGGCTCAACACAGAATCATACACCTAGAACTCATCATAAAGTTCATTTACTTCCATGGGAAACAATATAAAGTTACAAAATTTCAAAATTAGCCCATTAGCTCTATTTTCACTCTCAGACATGGGCACACCATAGAAGGATGTTATTATCAAGTCAAATGCAACTGACACCCTATTATGGAGAAGCATGCAGATTATATTGCACCCTACGGCTCAAAGAAAGATGATTATGAATACTGTATATCTGAGTACTTGAGAATGAGCGGCATCTATTGGGTTCTGACCATAACGAATCTCATGGGACAACTACATCACATGAATAGAGAAGAAATTCTGACATTGATTAAGTCATGGCAACATGAATATGGTGGAAAAAGTGTTAGTATTGGACATGATCCTCGTCATTTGTACACTCTTGGTGCTGTTCAGATTCTTACTCTGTATGACAGTATTAATGTTATTGATGTAAATCAAGTTGCGGAATATGTTCTGACTCTACAGAAAGAAGATGGTTCTTTTGCTGGAGATCTTTGGGGTCCCACTAAGCAGCTGGTCTAACTGGAGCTAATGGTCTGCTGGAAGTTCCAGCATGCACTGTGCTAGGTATAGCAGCATACAGGAGCACCAGAACAGAGGGAGCCAGGCTAAAAGACAACGGCTGAATACAGTGGAGGCCAGAGAGACCAGTTGCTTCATGGGATGTGAAGATCTACTTGCATAGAATAGGTACAAGATTCTTTCTTTGTGCGTTGGCAACTTTGGCCCTACTGGGGAAGCTGGATGCTATTAATGTGGAAAAAGCAATCAAATTTGTTTTACCATGGATGAACTTTGATGGTGGATTTGGTTGCAGGCCAGGTTCTGAATCCCATGCTGGGCAAATCTACTGTTGCAGAAAATTCCTGGCTATTACTAGTTGATTGCATCAAGCGAATTCTGATTTACTTGGGTGGTGGCTTTTTGAACAACAGTTACCATCAGGTGGACTCAATGGAAGACCAGAGAAGTTACCAGATGTATTCTCTTCGTGGTGGGTCTTGGTTTCCCTAAAGATAATTGGAAGGCTTCACTGGATTGATGGAGAGAAACTGCCTAGTTTCATCTTAGCATGTCAAGATGAAGAAACAGGAGGATTTGCAGACAGGCCAGGAGATACGGTAGATCCTTTTCACACTTTATTTGGACTTGCTGGATTGTCACTTTTGGGAGAAGAACAGATTAAACCTCTTAGTCCTGTTTTCTGTATGCCTGAAGAAGTACTCTGGAGAGGGAACGTTCAGCCTGAACTCGTGGGCTAGATTCACTGATGCAAAAGTTGCTTAATCTAGTTTTGCCATCTAAACATTTCTGTATTTGAAGTGCTTATCAAACTTAAAAATGGCTACTATGTTAATATTTTGTAAGTGAATTGTATTAATTTTAATAAATATATAATTATACATGCTGTAAAATAAAGACCTTTATTGTATCTTCAGCTTTAGATTTTCTTTGGAATGCTATTATGCTGAGTACAATATTTTGTTTATACTTCAATGTACTTGTTATCTGTATGTCTCTGTAACAGCAAACTTATTTTGTTTAAGAACTCTATTTAATTGAAGAAGTCTTGTGTTCTGCTTGATTTCCCCATGTACTCCCTTTATTTTATATAACGATAGTTAATGTAAATTGGTCTGTCAATGAGAATGTTAACTGAGAAAAATTGATAAACCCCACATATGAATTAAAACATGCAAAAATAAAATAAAATAAAATCGGCCAATTAAAGATTAAAAAACACAAATCTAACATCTATTATCAATATCATTTTACATGAAAGAGATTTTAACAAAAACAAAATAGAAAGGATACAATCATAGACTAAATATAGTTCCTTAGCTTGAATATATCTAGTTTCAAGGAAAATCCACATTTCTGTTCTTATATTTTTTATGCTATTGCCAACCACTGGAATGTGTCATGACCTGCTGCAACCTTTGGACGGCAATTTGGGAACCTTTGATTCAGTACAAACCTCTCTGATGATAAAACCTCTGACATCATTCATATCCCACAGTCAATGAGTTCTTTGAGAACAAATATTTCCCTCCCTCTCCCAATGAAAGAATCAACCACTTCTTCCTACGCATTTTCATATTTTGGGGGAAGCTTTTGTGAGGTAACTGATAACACTGCATTTCAAAGATTTGTCTTTTTTAGCAAGTCTTAGGAAAAAGTTAGTGATTTCCTATGTTTACTAACTAAGCTAATGTTTTCTATTTTGAGAATGTCAAGGAAACACCACCCCAGAAACTAGAGAGAGAGGCTAACGCAGAGAACCACAGCTTACTGAGGACAGAAGGTGCTGCAGCCAGCAACTGGTAGGCACACTTAAATGGTAATTGACCAATTGCTGGAGGCTGAGTGTGGAATAGCTTGAGAGTTTAAAACTCCTGGAGGCCCAGACTTGGGGTGGGCCCCCACACTTTTGTGAGTTTTCTCTCCAGGAGCCCGAGCAGGTTCTCATGATGGAGATCAGAAAAATCCCCAGAAGATTAACACCACCACCTCCAAAACCTGCTGTAAAGCTACAGTTATCCAAGCAGTGTGGAACTGGTGAAAACACAGACAAATAGATCAATGGAAAAGAATCAGAAGTTGATCTACATAAATACAGTCAACTGATCTTTGACAAATGAGCAAAAGCAACTTAATGGAGAAAGTATAGCGATAGTCTTTTCCACAAACGGTGCTGAAGCAACTGGACATCTACATGTGAAAAAAAAAGAATCCAGACAGAGACCTTATACCTTTCACAAAATGGATCATAGACCTAAATGTAAGGGGTAAAACTATAAAACTTCTAGAAGATAACATAGGAGAAAATCTAGGAGACTTTGGTTTTGGTGATGACTTTTTAGATATAACACCAAAAGCACAATCCATGAAAGAAACAATTGGTTAGTTGGACTTCATTAAAATGAAAAACTTCTGCTCTGTGAAAGACACTGTTAAGCTAACTAGAGATATGCCACAGACTGGGGGAAAATCTTTATAAAACACATATTTTATGAAAGACTAGTACCCAAAATATACAAAGAACTCTTAAGATTCAACAATAAGATAGCAAACAACCCAATTAAAAAATGGGCAAAAGATCTAAACAGACACCTCACCAAAAAAGATATGCAGACGGCAAAGAAGCCTATGAGAGATGTTTAAAATCATTTGTCATTAAGGAATTGCAAATGAAAACAACAATGAGATATCACTGTACAACTATTACAATGGCTAACATCCAAAACACTGATAACACCAAACGTTGGCAAGGATGTGGGTCAATAGGAACTCTCAATCCTTAGTGATGGGAATGCAAAATGGCATAGCCACCTTTGAAGATAGTTTGGCAGTTTCTCACAAAACTAAACATATTCTTACATTTGACCCAACAAACACAGTCCTAGGTATTTACCCGACTGAGATGAAAATTTATGTTTACATAAAAAACTGCAGATGAGTGCTTACAGCAGCTTTATTCATAATTGTCAAAAAGTGGAAGTAACCAAGATGTCCTTCACTAGGTGACTGGATAAACAAACTAAGGTACATCAGTACAATGGAATTGTATTCGGCAATAAAAAGAAATGAGCTATAAAATCATAAACGACTTGGAGGAACCTTAAATACGTAGTGTTAAGTGAAAGAAGCCAGTCTGAAAAGTCTACATATTGTATGGTTCCAACTATGGGACATCCTGGAAAAGGCAAAACTATAAATACAGTGAAAAGATCCTTGGTTGCCACAGGTTTTTGAGGAGAGGAGGGATGAATAGGGGAAGCACTGGGACTTGAAGGGCAGTGAAACTATTCTGTATGGTACTGTAATGGTGGATTCATGATGTGATGCATTTGTCGAAACCCAAAGAACTGTGTGACACAAAGAATGAACTCTCATGTCAACTATGGGCTTTAGTTAATAATAAAGTATCAGTATGGGTTCATCAATTGTAACAAACATACCATACTAAGACAAGACACTCATAATAGGGGAAATTGTGTGAGCGAGAACAGGGGATATGTGAGAACTCTGTACTGTCTGCTCAGTTTATTTGTCAATCTAAAAAATAATGTCGATAAAGTTGCAGGGTATAAAATCAACATACAAAAATCACTTGTATTTCTATACACTAACAACGAAATAGCAAAAAGAGAAATTAAGAATACAACCCCATTTACAATTGCAACAAAAAGAATAAAATACCTAGGAATAAATTTAACCAAGGAGGTAAGAGACCTATACATTGAAAACTATAATACATTGTTGAAAGAAATCAAAGACATGAAGAAGTGGAAAGATTTTCCGTGCTCATGGATTAGAGGAATTAACATAGTTAAAACAGCCATACTTCCTAAAGCAATCTACAGATTCAATGCAATTCCTATCAAAGTCCCACTGACATTTTTCACAGAAACAGAACACAGAATCCTAAAATTTATATGGAACAACATAAGACCCTGAATAGTCAAGGGAATCCTGAGAAAAAAAAAGAGCAATTCTGGGGCTGGCCCAGTGGCATAGCAGTTAAGTTCATGCATTCCACTTCAGCGGCCCAGGGTTTGCAGGTTCAGATCCTGGGCACAGACTGACACACCACTTGCCAAGCCATGCTGTGGCAGCGTCCCATATAAAATAGAGGAAGATGAGCATGGGTGTTAGCCCAGGGCCAATCTTCCTCAGCAAAAAAAAAAAAAAAAAAAAAAGGAGAGAGAGGATGATTGGCAATGGATGTCAGCTCAGGGCTAGTGTTCCTCACAAAAATAAAAGAGCAATGCTGGAGGTACCACACTCTCTGATTTCAAAATATATTACAAAACTATAGTACTCAGAACAGCATGGTACTGGCACAAAAACAGACACACAGATCAATGGAACAGCATTGAGAGCCCAGAAATAGACTCACACATTTACGGACAGTTAATTTTCAATAAGGGAGCCAAGAAAACACAATGGAGAAAGGAAAGTCTCTTCAATAAATGTCGTGGGAAAACTGAACAGCCACATGAGAAAGAATGAAAGTAAACCATTATCTTACACCATACAGAAAAATTAACTCAAAATGGATTAAAATGTAAGACCTGAAACCATAAAATTTCTGAAAGAAAACATAGTACACTCTTTGACATCAGACTTAGCAGTATCTTTTTGAATACCACGTCTGACCAGGCAAGGGAAACAAAAGAAAAAAATGAAGAAATGGGAAATGGGACTACATCAAACTAAAAAGCTTCTGCACAGGAAAGGAAACCATCAACAAAATGAACAGACAACCCACCAACTGGGAGAAGATTTTAGCAAATCATAAATCTGATATGGGGTTAATATCCAAAATATATAAAGAACTCATACAACTCAGCAACAAAAAACCAAACAACCCAATTAAAAAACTGGGCAAAAGATCTGAACAGACATTTTTCCAAAGATATACAGATGGCCAACAGGCACATCACTAATTATTAGGGAAATGCAAATGAAAACTACAATGAGATACCACCTCATACTCCTCAGAATGGCTATAATTAACAAGACAAGAAATAGTAAGTGTTGAAGAGGATGTGGAGAAAAGGGAACGCGCATACACCGCTGGTGGGAATGTAAACTGGTGCAGCCACTATGCAAGAGTATGGAAATTCCTCAAAAAATAAAATAGAACTACATATGATCCAGCTATTCCATTTCTCTGTATATTTCCAAAGAAGTTGAAAATACAAATGCAAAAAGATATTTGCACCCCTATGTTCACTGCAGCATTATTCACAATAGCTAAGACATAGAAACAGCCTAACTGCCCATCAATGGATGAATGGGTAAAGAAGATGTGTTATCTATACACAATGGGATACTACTCAGCTATAAAAAAAGATGCAACCTTGCCATTTGTGAAAACACGGATGGACCTTGAGGGTATTATGCTAAGCGACATAAGTCAGACAGAGAAAGTCAAACACCATGTGATTACCAGACAGAAGGAGGGTGAAAAGAGTAATAGGGCATCGGTGCATGGTGACGGATGGTAATTATTCTTTGGATGGTGAACATGATGTTGTGTACACAGAAATAGAAATATAATGATGTATATCTTAAATTTATATAATGTTATAAACCAGTTACCTCGATAAAAAAAATGTCTATTAATTTTTTTAAAAAGTAAGGATGCCACATCCTCAATCGAAGTGTGGGTGGCATCCTGTAACCGTGTGGTTAATCCTGAGTGTTGAGTTGCACCAACCTGGAGTCCGACCACTTGGTGATTCATGCTTGTGGCTTCAGCCTCTGGCCCTGGTAGTTCCCCCGGAATCCAGATGTCGGATCAGGCAGGTCAAGGCGGCTTCGGTGCTCCAGGTGGTGCAGTGAGATCAGTGGCATCTGATAAGGACCAGGAGAAACCATGGCACAGGGCAGGACTTGGTGAACACTCAGGACGGAGATTGCGCGGCTGCCCCACCTGCGCCTGCAGAGCAGCGGAGAGCGAGGGCAGGAATGAGAGACACAGCGCTGCCTGCGAGGTCCAAGCAGCCCCCGAGGCTTTGGTCAATTCTGAGATTCAGAAGCTGGAAAGTTACCTAAAGCGAAGACTAGAAGGTCCCGCGGTGGGCTTGAACCACCATCCCTTCAGGTAACAGCCATACGCGCCAAGTGATTATACCACAGAGACCCAGTGTCATAAAATCTTATACTATCGCCCTGGGGTGAGACCCCAAACCCTCCATCCTCTGCTGAAAACACATGGAAAACCCGCGGGCGCTGGAGACATTGAGTCTCCACACTGAGCGCTTTGGGGCATTGACATGACTGAGTGGACACTCGAGGCCCCAACGCCAGGCCCACCGCCTTCCCCGCCTGCTCCTCGCCGCCTCTGAAGCCGCCCAGCTTCAGGTGACGACCACAGCCTCTCGGGCTGAAGTCATCCATTTGCCATTCTTCCCGCGCTTCCCCCGTCGCTCTCACCTGGATTCCCCCCAGGCCCGGGGGGACGCGCGTGGGAAGGGCACCAGCGGGCTGTGCCACCAACGCGCTGCCCCCTCGCGGGGCCTCCGGAGGAAGCTCCACCGGGCAGGGACTGGGGTTTGCTCACGAGGCGGCCCTTCGCCTGGAGGAGGGCCTGGCACCTAGTAGGCGCCCAAGAAATGCTCAGTTAAGGAAGGCATTCGCCGCAAGGTGTGGGAGGGACCAAAAAGTTCCCTGTGGACTGACTGTAAGTTTTTCGTCCTAGAGGAACCCCAGAATGGGAGGACGAGAAAGGCTTTCCAAAGTGGCCGTGCTGCAAAACTTATACTGACAGCTGCATCATATAAATGTTCCCATCATGGAAACAGCCACAGGGCACCACCTGGAACCGCACTGAGCTCCCAGCCAGGACGCTGCTGGGCCTCAGGCGGGAGAGGGAAGAGGGGAGCTGGAAGGAGGAAAAAGCCCAGAAGAAAACGCTGTCACCTGCTTGCACCGACCACACCACCGCAGGTCGTGGGTGGCGCTGTGCTCACGGTGTGACGTGTAGGGGCCGGGGCACCTTCCGTTCGAATCCGATTCGTAATAGAGGAGAGCTCTCTGTGTCCGAGTGAAGCCGACAATTCCTGGGATTTTGGCCCCTGGACTGGGAGCTCTCCCTCGGGCAAGGCGGCTCTTGGCGCACCACACGAGGACGATTCGGCGGTCAGAGGCGCTGAGACTCCCCAGAGGCCCTGGTGCCCGGGAGTCCGCAGCGCCCCCGGGGTGGAGACCAAGCGTGGGCGGCGCTGGGGCTCCGGACACCGCCCGGAGGCAGGTGGAAACAATTTCTGGGTGAGCGCCTCTGTCCCGTGGACCTTCTCCCACGTCTACAAGGGGCGCCTGGATTGGTTTTCTTTGGACCAGCCCCTGCAGCATCCCAGGTGAGGCGAATCCCAGCACGCGGTCCCTGGGGGGCCACAAGGAGGCGCCGCGGTCTTCCCACTGGAAGGGCTGGCAGAGGACAAGGTCTCCCGCTGGTTTCAATGTCCCTAGAGATTGCCCGTTTGGGGTCACCCCAGGCACGGAGTCGCCTTGGATCAGCCCGTCCTGCCCAAGACTCGAGGACTGGCTGTGGACGCTCAGCCACTCAGCTGGGGCCACCCCACTCTGTCTCCCAACAAGGACCCCCCAAAGGGTCCTGACCAGGGAGACATATTCCCTCATCGCCCTCTCAGACTGTGGTGGCCCATTCCCACGTCGGTTGGACAGTGCGGGGGTGGGGGGCAAGAGGAGCGGAGGGAGGAGAGGAGAGGGTGGAGGGAGCTGGGGGAAATGGGTGGTGAGGGAGACGGGAGGAGAGAGAGGGGATGGGGGTAGAACTGGGGGGGGGGGAGGCGACAGGAGAGAGGAAGAGGAGGGGGGGTCCCAGGAAGTCCCGAGTCCTGCTCTGGGGACCATCAGAGCCCCGGCGGTGGGAAGAGGACAACTGGAAAGAAAAGGAAAGGAACTTTGTTTTCCGCCAGAAGGTGCACCCGAGGGCAGGGAGCTCTAGGACCGCGCGGAGCAGGTGGACCGCGCGGGGCCTGGAAGCCCTTCCCCGTCGCTGGAGCGGATTTTCGCTCCGTCCCCGACGCGCGAACCCAGAGGGACCGGCGGAGCGCGTCCTGGGCGCGGGGACCGGGACGGCCGGGCATCCTCCGGGGTCCGCGCGGGCCGGCCGGCGGCTCGGCGGTGTCCCCGGGAGCGCCCTGCACTCGACTCCGGCCCCGAGTCCCGGTCCCGGCCGGACTCGCCCTCCAGGCCGAGCCGGCCGTGGTGTCCTCGGCGGCCGGCGGGCAGGCTCCTCTGGAGAGCGGGCTCGCGCCTCAGGCCGGGAGTGACGGCCCGTGGCGTCCCGCTCCGCGTCCCCGCCCCGCTCTCGGGAGGGGAAGGTCTCCGTCCCAGGAGGGAAGCTCCGCGGGCCACGCGCTGCTCTGGGTCCCCGCGTCCCTCCAGTTCCTGCCGCCCTCTGGGCCTCCCAGCCGGGTCCCCCCGCTCGCCCGCCTCTTCCTCGGGCGTTGGGGACGCAGGAACCGGGTTCTCTGAGTGGCGCGCTCCACAGGGACGATGCAGACATATCAGGGTGACAGAGCCTGCGCCCCCGCGGCCCGCCACTGAACATCGGAAGCCCCCTCCCCGCCACCAAGGGACCCAGCGACCGAGCCAATGCTACCTCGTCGTTAGGGTCACTCTGGGGCCACGGGGTAAAAGGCAGAGCTGTGTCCACTAAATCCTGGACCACGAGGAGTCTTCACAGGGCAGTCTAGTAATCGCCTTGTCTGTCTGCCAGTAAATGGAGGGAGTGAGAACCTGGGATGGGGCTAGCTCACTCATCAGTGATTGTCTTAGTTTTGGGGTCGACAGTGTGAGACCTCAATTAGAAGTACTGTATTTTATTTAAATTGCCTATTTCATTCAGAATTTTAATTTATTCTATTCTAACTTATTCAGATCTCATTCAGAATTTCTAGCTCCTGACTCTCCATTGAACACTAAAGCTGCTGTTGGGCTAAGCTTTGAAACTGGCTCCAGGAAATCTCATCCTTTCCTCCCCAACTCAACCAGAAAGAGCAATCCTGGCTACAGAATCCAGCATCTGTGGAGACCAGGAGTCCCCGATTCACCAACATGCAGGCCTCTGAGAAGCTTGCGATCTCAGTGTCAAGGCTAGACTATTTTGAGTATACCTTGTTTGGTTAGATATGAGTTGCAAACCGTATTCATTCTGACATAATTATAAAACTAAATTAAATTTTTAAAATTTGGCCTTCAGACATTGAAGACACAATGTAACAAACGAAGCTAACTGTGTAATCCTGTTGTAGAACAACCACATGGATTAGAACTATTCCAAGAGACTTGAAAACAATAATTGATCTATACCCCAAGACAAAACCGTTTTTCTCAATCGTGTAGCTAGTGGTGTTTTTGCTGTTATCTTCATTCTTTTTTCTATATCATGTGGGCAAAAGCAAATGAGACATTGTGGGATATTCTAATTCTATTACTCCCTGTGTCCTTATCACAAAATGTTTGGTGTTAGAGAAAGGAGGTTCAGATGAAAGATAAATGTTCAATAAAAACCCTGTGGTTCTAAATTTGAATTGGCAGTCTTTGTGAATCTGTTTGAAGCAACTGGTAGAAATTAAAGGTCCTCCTGGAAGAAAATAGGATCCCAGAATCAGAACATACCACAAGTTTCCCCAAAACCTTACACCTATTAGAGTAAATGCACCAAAGAGAGATCTAGACCTAAGAAATCCACTAAACCACTCAAAGCACCCATCCTTTCCTACACAGAACTTTTCTTTCTCCTTCAGGTAAACCTGGGCATGTTACCATGAAAATCACATAGCAGACATGTATTCCAAGGTGACAGAAGAGAAGAACAGAAACAGAGAATCAAAGATTTCAGCTCATGACATGATTTCCCTCAAAATCAATCACAAAACATAGGAAAGCTCTAAAATGACATCCTTATCTGAATTAAATGTTCCTAACAAAGCCTTTGTAGATATGAAAAAAAAAAAACTTCACATAAAAAATACACACCTCAAAAGAGAAGTGGATAAGAAACAGAAAATCAGAAATTAGAATTGGCAGAAATTAGGAGAACAACTGAAGGAAAAATTCTCTGAAAAATAGGCTCAATGACAAGGCACCATATTTGTCTAAAAATACTATAAGGGACATTGAATAGAGAAATGGCAGCATCAAACAGAACAGAAATGAAGAAAAGATGATAAAGGATCAGAGAGAAAGTCTAGATACCAGGGAGAAATAGACCTGGAGGGCTTAACTGTAAGACCTATGCTCTTAGAACTGATAGATTTTAAAGAAAATGAAAAAAAAAAAAATTCCCTCTGAAGCTCCAGAGCTTTCTCTGCTCCCCAAAGAAGCCAATTCACATACAATGGAGAGAAAATCAATTTACATTCTACATCTCAACAGAACATACAAAGCACAAGACAATATCTTATAAAAACTCAAGAAAAGTCATTGTGTGCAAATACTTTCTATTCACCAAAGGATCCATGTGTCAAGGCAGCAGACAAGAGTATCCTACATGCAACACTCAGGGAGTCCTGCTTCCAGCTCGAGGAGTCTTTTCAGGATAAACTCCACCCAAGAAGAGATAACTGAGTCAACTTGGACTTTTGAACAGCTGGTCACCATTGACTGTATTTAATTGTAGATCTAAAACAAAAATCTAGGAGGGGACAAGGTGAGAAAAATAGTGTGTAAATGGGATACCTTTGACTGGGTTGAAATAATTCTATGAGTGGCGGGGAAAGACGGAAGAAAAGAGAAAATAGAATAAATGTACTTGATGGTCACAGTGGTAACAGTTTGCAGGCGGAAGATGTCATTTCAAACTCATAAAACAAATATTAGAAGTTTGACAAGTTAATGAGAGACTAAGATGTCAAAAAACATTTAGTGCAATATAGAACACTAGCTATAAATTCTTAAATATCAAATAAAACACACACACACACACAGAAACGTGGAGAAAGAAATATAGTAAATACAATCTACTACATATGGCTATTATGGCCTAAAATGTATGGAAGAGTGTAGGATATAAATATGAAGAAGAGAAAGAAGAACGTTTATATTAATTTATATTTATATCCACCCAATCAGTCATGACGATAATGATTTATAACATCGAATTGAAAAAGTTGACAAGTCCACAGTGATACTCAAAACAAAAATTTTAATGGAGGTGGGAGGGATGTTCTTTTTCACAGCACAATGCCAGCAAATATGAGTATATAGGTATGAATGAATTACAACATTTCCAATGCACAAATATGAATATGGTAACAGACATATCTGGGATCACTAAGGTACGGTAAAATTTTTCGAGAAAGATCATCAGAGAAGAGGATATTCATACACTCTCAAAGTACCTCTTATCAAATTACTTACTAATAATAGAAAGAAAAAAATGTGTCTTCACAATGAACAGTTCTCCTAGGCCCCTCCAAACAAACTGACCAGTGCTAGTATGGCCATAATAGTGAAGGATAAACTGGACATTCTTGGTCTCCAGGTGGGCGGCACTGGGCAGCACAGAGCGTTAACTATGTAGTGTTCTTGGCAAGAGGGTCGGTCTGAATTTCCTGGTGAGGAAGTGGTCAGACAACGACGTCATGTAGACCGCTGAGCCAGACGACTGCCCTGCCCTCCACAAACAAGGCAGTGTCACCACCACCTAAAACCACAAAAGGTGAGGAGATGTTTTTGGTTCAAAAGGACTAAAGAAATATAGTAACACAATGTTTTTAGACCTTTGGAACCCCAAATATCTCTTCTCCTTTTTGTCATCTTATTTGTGGTGACACTGAGTGTTTGCAGAAGGACAGGCCAGTTCTCTTGTTCAGTGGTCTAAATTCTGCAGTTGACTGGTAACTGGTCTTCATTCCGGCAGAGGCATCCACACCCAGCTCTGAAAATAAAACCACAGCCAACAGGATCCATTGTGTTTCATGATCTTACTGTGACTTACTCCTCCACTAAAGAGGGACATCGAATAAGCAAAGTGGCCAGAACAAGAAAGGCCACTGCGTCCATGGGTGAGGTGAAGCCAATTGAGACACTTTCATAGTTTCTCTTCTGTTGACCTTTCTCACACAACCCAGAGATGATAAGACTGCCAGGAGGTCTGGGAGAGCCCCATTGTCTCCACCCCCCACGCTGATGACCAACAATGGACCAGAGCTTCATATTCTCCTTTTCTCTCTTACCTTGGAAGAGCGGCCACTGGTTTCCGGAAGGAGTGTTGGCGGCAAAGCTCCAGATGGAGGAAAGGCCGAGCCCGGCTTTGCCATCACCACAGTCAAACTGGTCCAGCTGCAGTGGCAGATAACTGGTCACCCAGGTCCTTGGCTGCAGCTGTGCCTGTGAAGCTTGCAGCTCTGGCCTTCGGAGACTCAAAAGCCCTTGGTGACAGGCCTTCTGGCTGGGAGCTGAAAGGAGCAGAGGTTTCAGTAGGACCAATCTGAGTTTTCCGTTACTAAGCCGCTCAGACCACCCATTTCTGATGTCCCTGCCTGTCAGTGAAACATCCAGGGACCCAAACAACAAAGGCAGACATCGTGTATAGGAAGGAGATGTCACCTTTATGTGTGTGCCTGGGGATGCTGAGATGGCAGGTGCCAGGCTGCAGCGTCCCTGAGGTGAAAAATCACCCGCTGAGTCCAGAGGACTTTGCATGGGCAGATGAAGTCATGCCTATTAATCTGTTCTTATTAACTTAGCCCTATAGCCTAGAGAGAAGGTTCTAGAGAGGCCTCAGGAGATGGGGAGAAAGTGATGAGGATGTGTGCCCACAAGAATAAAGGAACAGGGAAAATGTATGGCCTCAAGGCTTCAGGTCCAGTAGAAAAGGGTGTTAGGAAACTCTAGAACATGGACCAAGTTATAAGAATTTCTGCAAAGTTCTGCAGCCTTTTGACCATCTTTGTCTGTAATTTTTGACTGCCCTTCACCCCCCCATATGTATTTATATATATTCTATTGCCACACGGGGTAGTAGCAGGTGTAGGAAATGAGCTAGAGGGCTGAGTCCCTTACTGGAAACTTAGGGGCCCGAAGTGCTACAGAATCAGACTTTGTGGTTCTTCAGGGAGGTTAACAGAGTGCACAGTCCTTGTGTCACACGCCCCTCAGTGGGGTCTTGGCAGTTCTCCCTATGGGAACATGTGTATATTTCTACTGTGAAACGAAAACATATTCTCAGCAAGCGGGCTAACCAAAGACTTCAAATAGCCTCAGGCAGGGTCCTGGCCCACAAGGCCTGCTCCACACTGCGGTGGGCTCTCCTGTCTCCAGCCCTCTACACATCTTCATTCTCAGCAAGGTTTGTTTCGCTGTTTCTTAAAAGTGTCTCTGTGTGTCTGTTACCACTTAGTCTTCCAGATCGCATATTCTACCTGACTTTCATCACTGATTCATCAACCTCTTTCTAACTGCTTTCTCTAATTCGATCCTCTCCTAACCTCCAATGTGTCACCCATCTTATTACCCCAAGTCCTGTTTCATCCCATACCTGCTCTGCTGTGAGAACTTCCTCTCCTTTCTCTGCTACACACACTCTCAACTCCTCCCCTTTCTTTGCACCCCTCCTTCTCTCTTCTGGCCCCTCTTTCTTTTGCATCATCACTTCCCAAGCCTCCCTTATACAAATCCTCTGCAGTCAGCCTGCCCGCTCCCACCCCAGCCCTGCACCACGTGCCTTTTCTAGCTTCCAGGTCTTTTTCCACAAGCACTTCACTCGGGCTGGTGCACCCTCCATATTTCCTTGAAGTGCAGGATATTAATCATTATAATTTAGGACATATAATAAGATTTTATGATAATACATATTGGGTTAGAGAGCAAACCCTCTGAAATTAACAAATCTGCTTGGTAAAAGAACTGCCAAAACCAGGTATCCCCATTCTCAAATGTTATTTTGAATCAACATCTAAGATTGTTTTATTTCTCATGGGTGATTGCATCATGTTGTTTTCTCTTTCTTTTCCCAACTCCTGGGCTTGATTAAACCTATGCTATGATATTCTTTCCATTTGCAGGAGAAAAGGGAAAACATTGTATCGAACTTCTGAAGTGCTGTCCCATATTATTAGTTTGGCAGGTGGGCAAAAGCCCTCAAGAAAAGATCAAATTATTATTTAGGTTCTTTCTGCACTGTTTCCACAGGGTTTCTCCCTGTACAGAGGATGGGGCGGAGCAGACCGCCTGCAGCCCCACTGCTGCTATACACACTGTTTACATGTTGTCGTCAGTGAACCCCAACACAGGATGGATCCGTGCAGAGCTGAGAGGTTCCCTTCATTTATCTCAGCTCATCCACTGCGGGGTAATTTGTCCTCTCCTGGTGCATTTCCAATGATGCCCTGGCAAGGCTGTGCCCTATCGCACACATCACACTTCTGAGAGGTGTGTCTGAGCATTTCTCATCCTCCTCATGGGAACCCAGCCCTGGCTGTCAGGGTAACTGAGACAGAGCTGTGCAGCTTTACAAAGACACAAGGACAAACCTGAGTGAGAGCAGAGAACCCCTGAGGGCAGGAGGCAGTGAGAGACAGAGATCTCTCAGCCCTGACCATTTTCCATGGAGACAGCGCCTCATGGAGCTGCAGCTCCCCCTACAGGGGCTGGAGGAGCCTCTGGCTGTGCTCACAGGACACAGTACTGAGAGAGTAGTAGTTGGCAGATCTGTGTAAGGGGCTAAAGGAGTTCTTTGCACCAGTATTCAAACTTTTCCGTTTAAGTTTAAAATTGTTTGATGTAACTTGGAACAAAGTAAAAAGAAGAGGGTGAGCACCATCCCTGCTTAGTCCCTGACAGTCTCACTGTGGAGAGCAGGGGACAGGGCCTGAGCAGGGGAGTCAGGCCCATGAGGGGCCTATGTCCCACTGGGCACAGGCCGGGTGTCTTGAGCTAATAAAGTCACCTTCCCGAACCTCAGCGCCCTCGGCTCTAACATGAGATACCACACCTACTTGAGAGTGTCCCCGTGAGGACCCAGTGGATTATAGCGTCCATGGAGCTCGCTTGCTAAGGGGCATGGGCATACAACAGATGCAAAAGAACATGTGTGTTACATTTTTGCTTTCTGAATTGTTGTGATCCTCAGAAAGACTTTGATCCTTTGCACCTCGGGGAAGAATGCGGAACAGGAAAAAGAATGGTCCCGGTGTGAAAAGGTACTTACTGACCCAAAAAGGTGGAGGGACACATTGTCCATAGCCAATTTCACTATAAAAGAGTCAGAGACAGTAAGGAACATCACAGAGTTTCTTGCTCTTCCTACAAGATGATCTGATGAGTAAAGTCTCCTAACAATCCAACTGCTCCTCCCAGATGAGAAGACCAAAAAATAGCCTCTGTGAGAGGAAATGGAAACTGGGTTTTCATCTAGAGACTCTGTGAAATTGTTGCCCTAACGAGATCTTGCTCACCAGGAAGGACTTTCTGGAGATGGTGGAGAGGGCAACCACTCTGCTTTGCTCATAAATTAGGCCGATACCCCCATCAGGTACACAGGTTGCTGATAGTTTACATGAGATTATACCACTGAGACTAGACACAGGATTGAAACTGTTACCCACACACGGAAGAAATGGTGTTGCACAAAGGATAGAAAAGGGGCCATGAGTGGAGGATGAAAAATCAGAAAGAGAGCTTTGGCTTCATTGAAACCACAGGCACAGGCAGGATTTGGTGTTCAGGATCTGGAATCTAAATGCTTCAGAGGGAGGTGGGCACCCAGGGAAAAACCCTGAGCTCTGAAACAAAATAATAGATGTTGCAGATATGGAGCAGACCGCAAACTTCTCTGAAAGCTATAGAGTTTTTACAAAACTCCTCAGGAAATACCAGAAGCAACATCATGTCATGAGTATGAGAAGTTTGATGAGGAAAAACAGAGATGTGTTACACAGACTACTCCAGGTGGCATAAGGACGGCTGAGAGTATTCCATTGTCCCTCTATTTCCCCTCTCGGACCTGACGTCATAGGAACAGCCTGCAGCTGTGAGATATGCCAAGAGACAGGAGGAGAGACTGAGACAAGAAACTTGTCTGACCATAGGAGGCCTGCTTAAAATTCACTCCAAGAGCACAACTCACCCAGAAAAAACGGACAGAACTTGTTTGCAGGGATGCATCTCTCAGACAGTACACATTAGGGGATTCAAAGAACATCCGGGGGACCCACTAGGACTTGATGCCCGTCACACTGGGAGTACTCACCCTCTTCCTCCAGGGCTGAGAGGTGGTCCTGTTCATCAAATGCCAGTGAAGAACTTCTGGAAGGCCTATAGGAGGATGACAGGCCATGGTCAATGGTACGAGTGACATAACGATTCATCCAGAAAGTCCTGTGGGACTTCGTAATCCTTCATAAACAGCAGATCCCTGCTGAGGCTGGTGGGATAGGGAGAACTGATGATTAAACAAAGGGGATTTGAGAACACAGAATATGACGTCTGGTTTAGATGGGAGGAAAAAGGGTGTGGTCACCAAAAAGGGAAGGCAGAATCAGGGGAGAAACAGGAAACATTGACTATTTGGACACAAATGTGGTGGCAAAGGGAGTAGGAGCCACAGGAAGATCATTAGATGAAGGCAGAGAGAAAGAGACACAAATAAAGAGACAGAGGAAGACAGAGCCAGCAGAGATTGCTCAGAGTAAGGGCGGAAAACAAGCTCCTAAAGGAGGAGACCAAATTCAGCCAGGACAGAAGAGCCAAGACACACATATACAAAGAAAAAGGAGGGGGGTAACAACACCTTTGCTAAACATTCTTGAGATTCACATGCAGCTACCAAGTGAACATGGGCACTGCTAGCACTGGAGACTCTTAGACATCCTGAAGTCTCAAGGGCTCCTTCTCTAAGCACCGGGGCATGTTTTGGATGTTTTGGATGAATCACCTCCGCCGCCAAGAAATACCGGCCACTGAGGTAGTAATGCCACCCTGCTGAGCCTGATGGGGTAGGGAGGACTCAAGTTGAAACAAGAGGGGTGGGAAACACTCAGTCCTAGAGCTGCTTTCCAGGGAAGCTAGTAGAGTCTGCCCACAGAAAGCAAATGGGAAGTCGTCACCAGGAGAGACCAAACAACCTTCCTCTCTCTGGGGACAGAGTGTGGTGGAAACGGGAAGACGAGAGAGAGAGAGCAAGAATGACAGAGACTCTGACACAGACACAGGGACAGATCAGAGACAGAGAGAGAGAGAGGGAGAGGGCAAGTGGAGGTTGCTCAGAGCACTGAGCAGACAACGAGCTCGGGAGGAAGGAGACTGAGCTCCCCCAGGACACAAGAGTCACGACACACATACACCCAGAAAACCGGAAACGTGGCGTCAACACGTTTGCCTAAACATTCTTGAGATGCACACGCAGCTGCCAAGTGAACACGGACACTGCTAGCACTGGAGACTCTTAGACATCTTGAAGCCTCAAGGTCTCCTTGTCTAAACACCGGGGCCCATTCTGGATGTTTTGGACTAATCACCTTCTCGGCCAAGAAATACCGGCCACTGTGGCAGTGATGCCAAACAGGCAGAGGTAGAATTTCGTCCTATGCCGGTTTGCGGGAGAGGCAGAGCAGGGGGACAGCAAGCAATCCTCGGACTGACTAGGACACCTAGCTCAACTGACTGCAGGTGACTAAACTGGAGAGAGAGCAATCAACTGGCCTAGAGGAGGACCCCAGTGAAAACACACAACGCTGGCAAAGGGACACACTGCGGTGGTCTGAACGGGCGAAATGGGTCTATTCAGCCCTTTCTGCTTTCCCTGGATCCGCGATCACCAGATGTCCCCGACATCAAGTCCCGTGGTTCTTTAGACTTACCTGGACCAGCCGCGGTCTCGCTCTTCCTCCTCCTCACGATCAGTACGTTTTTCTAGAAAGAAATTCAGAAAGGGCCAGTCACATTAAGCGGATGCCCCCTTCGAACATTAGGACCCAGTGTCCAGTCCCAGCACAGGGACATCCGTATCCTCAGTGTGACAACAGGATCCCGGACGAGCACCACTCCAGGAGACCCCAGGTGGGGTCTGGTGAAACCACCTGACTTGCTTTCCTGAGCCACCGGGAACATCTGCCTGATGGGCGAGACCCTCATCACGATATCCTCTCTCGAGTCTCTGTCAACAGTTCCAGATAGCTTTTCCTCACATGTTCTGGGCAACAAGCTGAACTGCACTCTCACAGAACTACTGCAATCTTCAGCCTTTTCTCCCCAGAGACACTAGTTGTGGAGGGTTTAGTCCGCCTAATACACTGAGAGGAGATTGAAGGAGGGGAGCGACATTCTTGGCATCCAAACTAATCTTTCATTCTAGGCAGAAACACTTTTGTGTTGTGTATTTGCCAAGGCATCTCCTTTTGTCAGGGAAACGTGCCTGCAAGGGATTCTAGACGTGTTTATGATTTTAGTTCATAGGACTACTTATGAAGAAACATCAAGCTGGAGAGTTTAGAGTTTGCGCAGGAATAGTGAGTCTTGGGTTACACGTTTGAAAGTTTGTTAGATAAGGATTCCTATTGCATTTAATAGGAATAGAATCTATGGACTTGCTTCAGGTGTATAAGAGCATTGAATTCAAAAAGAGTCATTTCATCTAATTTAGCAAGGTGATAGACACCTTCTCTGTTGGTGCTCCAGAATTAAGTTTGTCATGTCTGTCTTGGGTCCAGTGATCAGAGAGTGATGCCGCTGTGACATGGCATGTCTTCAGAATAAGGAAAAGAGCACCACTCTCTGAACCATCTCATTTCTGTGCTTCAAACTGAATTCTAGATGCTGATACAATTCAATCTGTCTCTCAGCCCAGCTGCAGGGGTGGAGTACACAGAGTATGCAGTCTACTTTGGAGTTCATTTGACATTTATCACATTATCAATAGAGTTCTCACCGTTAACAGGGAGAGCAGAATAGACTTCCAGTGAGAAGACGGTGGTGCTCCTATAAGTGCAGTAGAAGTCCAACAGGCCAAGAGCAACTGAGTAAGTCCAACAGTATTCACCCATTGAGCCCTGTGGTGCATCATGCTGTACTCTCTGGGGCAGCTCCCTGCTGAGCCTGGCAGGGTCGGGGGGACGGAAGATTAACTCAAGAGGGATGTGAAATCAGAGCATCCTGTCTGGGTTTGATGAAAGGCATCAGGGAGTGGTCAAGAAAGCAAAGGGGCTAACCTATTAAAGACGGAAAAGTCTCCTTTTTTTGTGAGAGTGTGTGTACAGGGTAGGAGATAGAAACAACAGTCCGTGCACAGTTCACTGGCCAAACAACAAGCTGACGAGGAAAGAGACTGAATTATCTCTGTACGGTTCAGTCATGACTCATAACAGATTGAGTCGAGTATCATCGGCTTTTACTTTTGCATTTAAATCGCATTGAGCTTTTCATGTAGTGGCCGAGTGCATACAACTTTTGGGGCACTCCAGTATCCCTGAAATCTCATGCCACCAAGGCTTCTGTCTCTCTATATTGTGCCATAAAACAATAATATTTTTGTCTACTTACAGTTTTTGCCACAAAATACATGTGAAAAGCTAATGCCAGACAGGCAGAAAGCAGATATGTATCTCACTCTGTAAACCACACAGGAGAGAACAAGTGAGTGCAGGAAATCGCTGTGACTTATTAGTTCACCTGGGTCAACTGACTGTGGGTTACTAAACTGGAGAATTAATAATGAATAGGAATAATACAAGCATCACAATGAAGAAAACTTTATGAAAAAGGATGACTTGTGGTTGGCAGAATGGATGATATGGTTATATTCAGCACTTTTTGCTTTTCCCTGGATCTGATGTCTGCCGACGTCACCCTGAAATGAACAGGGCACAATTATTCCAAATTACCTGCAGACAATTGGCTCATGTCCTTTCACCCCCACATGGTCATTTTGGTTTTCTGCAAACAAATTAAGAGAAGGACAGTTACACGAAGCAAATTCCCCTTTACAAATGCTCAGTCCTGTCTCCAATCCTACCACAGGAGCATAAATATATGCAGGGTCATTACAGGCTATTGTGAGACTATTTCAGGAGGCCTTAGGTAGGGCCTTATAAGAAGTCACAGGTTGGCTTTCTTGAGCCATTGGACAAATCTCCCTCATATGATAGGTCATCATCACAATATCCTATGTCTTGAGTGTGCAAACAATTAAACATATCCTTTTTCCCAGAGATCCTGGGGAACTACCCAGCTGCTTCCTAGAGGATTTTTCCATCTGAAATGCTGTTTGTTAATGGTTCAGAGGAATTCTACATTGAGATTAGACTGATGAGTAAAATCTACACACCATCAAATCAAACGAATCTTCCATGCTCTAAAGAAACAGTGGCAATTTATGGGGTAGGGAAGGTCCAGGGCCCTGCTTACTTCAGAGAAACAAAGTGTGACAGTGTTGTTTATGTCTGGTTCTCAGACGAGTTCCGAGATGAGATAAGGTAAGACGAATGAAAGGAGCTAGACTCTGGATTGAGAGAAGTGAACCAGGGTAGTGACATCTCCAAAGATGTAGAGAAGGCTGCCAACAGCCTTGGACAGGCATAGAAGCTAAAGGGACATTGTTCACGAATGAAAATCAGAGCACTGCATGTGTGATAAGAGATACATTCAAAATGAGGAGGTCTAAAAGTCACCTCCTGTGCCCGAGTTGTAGAGGTATATGTTAGTCTGGGAGGACCACCTTGGGTCCAGTGATCGCCCAGTGGGACAAACATGAAAGAGGTGTCACCTTAGACTAGGAATTGAGCAAAGTTCCCTGACTTATGGAATGTCTTATCTCAAATTCAATCCTAGAGCCCGGGTGAAGACAGTTTTGAAGTCTAGGGTCTGCCTATGGGGATTTCATCTCATAGTCTGGACAGGCTGTGGGGAAGAAAGAATACAGAGACTACCTGGTAGATGAGTTGGAGATCCAACCCCTTTGGAATGAGAGCATTCACAGGCTACACGTGGAGCAGAGCTGACTTCCTGCTCATCACATGCCAATTTGTCGTCACTGTGAGGCTGGTAGCAGCCAGACTCTTCTTGGAGAATTGAAGGAGTCAAAACACATTCATCCTCTGTTTCTCGCAGGACTTCCTTCTTTTCAACCTCCTGCAGCTCCATGCTGTGCCAGGTGGGATAAGGAGGACAGAAGATTAAACTAAGAGGATCAGACACCATGGTATCCTAGCTGGTTTTGATGGGAGGCTCAGGGAGTGGTCACAGAAAGCAAAGGTGGAGCTCCCTTTAAGAGGAGTAACTATCCTCCCATATGAGGAGGAGAGTGTGGCTGCCATGGGATGGGAGAGAGACCCAGCGCAGGTGCTCAATGCACTGGCCACAGAACCGCCGATGAGGAATGAGACTCAACCATCCCAGGACATTACAGTCACGACAGAAGGCACAAATGCAGAACCACACCAGGTGCCATCACCATGTGCCTACGTTGTGTTGAATTTAACGTAGGGTGGCCAAGTGAATAAAGCTCTTGAGGCATTATAGACTCCCAGAGAAGGTGTGCCTTCTAGGCCCCTTTCTCTGACTTGTCACATGACAAATAAATTCTTTTTGTCTTGTACTTCTTTTGGTGTTTAATTTTGCTAATCACTTCTTCACTAATTCCTTTGCTAGTTAGCTTCCTATCAATGACCCAAGACAACTATGTAGGAAGTAGATATGCATCTCATTCTGGTGTTCAGTTCTAGGAGACAACAGGTATTTTCTGTGTGTGCAGGAAATCCTAAGGCAGGTGAGTTCACCTTGGGTCAGACTTACAAGTACCACAGAGACAAGAGACACTGAAGTTAACAGAGCCATTTCATTGTTGGTTGAGTGAATTCAATCAATACAATCTACAGTTTTGCTTCTCCTGGCATCTGTGACTTTCTGGACCTCACTTACTGTCTTTTCTGCCACCATCTCTACATTGTACCCACCCATTACCAGCTCCAGATTATTCATTGTTACCTGTGGGTGACTGTGTCTTGTGTGTGTTCATCATCCTTGTCTTCATGAGTTTCTGCAAATAATTCAGAAACGTCCAGTTAGCTATTTCCCACTTCACCCACTATAAACACAGTGGCTTCAATGGCTGCAGAGATGTAAATATCTATGCATGAGTTAAGATGGTCCTGAAGTTCTAATGCATTGTCTTGAAAGCATTGCCCTGGCGTGGATTTCTGACCCACCAGGCAGTGTGTCTCTGATCTGGTGGATCACCATCATGGCATGTTCTGCCTGAAATTGGGGAGAAGTTTACACTGTCTTTTATTCCTCATATCACTGGATACTTGTCCAGCTTCCATCTTGACTTCTGTGACTGTGTCCTCCATTCTGCCACCAATCCTGCCAAAGTCACAGGCTCTATGTCCCTTCACAGCTCTCACATAGAACCTCCTCCTTTCTCTAAGGAGGGGAGAAACAGCCCTGTCCCACATGCCCCCATCTGGGGGCTTCATGCACCCTCCAAGTTGGCTTCTGTGTGTTATCGAGGGAAATTCTCTCTATGGAAAGTTCTCCAGTCTAAACAACTTTTCCACCACCAAGATCTACTACATCAAGTACCTTGTCCAACCCCACACAGTGAGGGGCCTTCTTTTTTCTGAAGAGCATTCATCAATATTCTTACATTTGATGACTACAGCTGCCATGAACAGATTATTGGGTCCATTTTACACGTGAGGAGATTGATATGGAAGAAGTAACGATCTCTCGCCCACTGTTAGTGAAGTCAGCACTCAGGCTGGAGCCTGGGAAAGCCCATGCTTAGTCCAGGTCTCTTGTCACTCTAACAAGCTGCCTCCTGTCATGTCCTCTTTTCTGTGCTCTAACACTAGGTGGATGCTGCCTCCTGCCCTAAAGGTCACACTCCATCAGGAAGGGAGCAGACACGTGAACCACTATGACCTCCACCCTGTACAGATCTCCCCTCTGCTCCCATCCAGCCAGTCCTGGCCCTATCATTTCCCCATGTGCAACATGCAAACCAGGACAGCTTGTCAAACATTCCAAGGGGACATGTGGAGTCTCTTGTGAGCCAGGCACCTTGGACAGCAGTTCAGTGCAATCAGGGACTATGGCCACCTACCTGGGCTAAGCTTCTGGGCAAGGCATTTGGCTAGCCTGCATCCCTCAGCCAGTTGCTCTCGGAAGCCTTGCCCCTGGTCATCATCAGGGTCATCACGTGTGAGGAGGTCGCTGAGGTGCTGATGGAGTCAGACCGACATTTCTCTCCCTTCCTGCAACTGGTGCTGTAAACGGGTCACTTGTTGCTCCTGATCTCGAACTAGGATATTACATTCCCTACGGTGGAATAGAAGAGAAAATTGGAGTCAAGGGATGAGTGATAGATTCCAAAGATTTTCAAGATGAATTCTGGGGCCGCCCGGTGGCGCAGCGGTTTCGTCCGCGCTTGGCAGCCCGGGGTTCGCGGGTTCGGATCCCGGGCGCCCGCCGACGCACTGCCTGTCAGCCACGCCGTGGCGGCGTCCCATATAAAGTAGAGGAAGATGGGCACGGATGTTAGCCCAGGGCCAGTCTTCCTCAACAAAAAGGGGAGGATTGGCGACGGATGTTAGCTCAGGGTCGGTCTTCCTCACAAAAAAAAAAAAAAAAAAGATGAATTCTGTGAGAATTTCCCCCAAGGAGTCCTTAAAGAATTCTGGCAGATGTGTGGTGACTTGTCTGTGGCAAGGAGAAAGAAGAAGGTAAAGTACAGGCTTCCTCTGGATCAGAGAGTGCTGCTGGGAGATTCCTTGACATCCTAGCCATTGTTTTCTTCTGTCCACAAAACCAGGTGTCTTCCTAAACCTGCTTTAAGAACATGTTTCTTTGGTTCCTCACTTCGGCCAGGCCCGCGTCTACGTTGAAATACACATACTGCATTATGCAGTGAACGGACACAAAGCCAGACACAGAAATGTGGACAGTGCAGCGGGTGTCAGCCGGAAAGAATATGAGAAAGACAGCGTCAAGGAGACGGCATTCTTTTGAAGGAAAAAATGACATGCCCTAGTGAGACGGGGGTGATGGCGTTAAAGGTAAATGAGGTGATGATGGCACAACACTGTGAATGCACTAAATGACCTGAATCGTTCATCTGAACTGGCTCAAATTTATGTTATGTGAATTTCAGTTCAATAATTTATACTTTTGAAAAAAGAGTGAATGAGCCTCTGAAAAATTGGAGTCCATAATTTTCCAATTATTTTTCTCTAATTGTTTAATAAATATTTGTGCACATGTGCCTGCCATGCACATTTCTGCCTTCTCCTGAACCAAAGTTGCTACTTGACCCACTTCAGAGATTCCTACACCTTCCCACCAGCCTCCCACATGCAACCCTCCCCTTACCTGAGCTTCTCAGCTAGCACTGACTTCCCTGCCAGCGTCCCCTCCTCAGGATGCAGCTTCTCCCCCAACACCGATTCAGTGATGTCTTTGCACCCTCCACACTCTGAGAAAAGACAGAGAGGCCTGCCTCAGTGGAAAGCTGGCCATGCTGCTGTGGTCACTGCCTTCAAGGGAGGAGGCAGGGTCCATCCTGGGACAGACAGAAGCCCAGTACCAGGCTCTACGCCGGGATTTCCATATCCTATTCCTCAGCCTCCCAACTACCACCTGGTATTTGGTTACTCTCCATTTTAGAGCTGAGGAAAGAGACGCTCCAAGGCACAGAAAGTAACTAGACAGATTGACTGGTATTTGGCAAGGTCAGGATTCAAGGTCAGCCCCTGAGACTGACCCTGAGTCATGGGTTACTTTACCAAGCCTTGCAGCCTCTTAAGGGAAACACTAAGCAGGGGCACAGAGTAGTGATTCCCTGTGTGCTTGGGAAGGCCCCATGGACTATGCTGACTGTTGGTTCCCTTGAGCTCAGAATTTCAAGCACAAGTACCTCAAAGATAAAAAATTTATGTGGGTGCAATTCTGTAAAATATAATGCATTAGACCATAAACTCCTGAAGGAAATACGCATAGATACTAAGAAATTAAATTAAAAGTAGTAGAAGGAAGAACTAATAAATAGTGTTTATCCTGTGACAGGTACTGTTTTAGTAGCTTTACAGAAATCACTCATGTCATTCATTGCAACGACTCAAAGAATTGGGTGCTATGACAGTACCATATTAACAGAGGAGGAATCTGAGGTACAGAGAGATACGCAGCTTGGTTTTGAGCCCAGGAAGACTGGCCCAGACTCCATGCTCTTCACCATGGCACCGTGTCACCTTGACACCCAGGTATTAAGCGATAGCTTTCCTTATCATCTTCAAAGTCTGTTTTCTACAGTTCTGTTATGATTATAAGGAAAGATGTAATTAAAACTTAGTTTCTCCTTTCCTGAAAGCTCATCTCTTCACTTTTTTAAATGGCAGGCTTCAATTTTTCTCTGTCAGTCATTTTTAATTACCACCCCCCCAATAGCTTATTGAAAAGCAATTGAGGGAATGACACAAATTCAGGCTCAGAGTTGTCAAGACTCCTTCTAAACACTCTGTTGTGCACGTGTCCCGATTCTCACAAGTCCTTTCATCACTCCCGCCCGCTCTTACTGAACAGGCAATCAAGCTTCCAATTTTGAGGCTGACTAGGGGAGGGAAGGGCCTGCCTCACACACTGACTTGGGTTTTTCCTGGGGCTGGTGGTCTCCCCCACCTACTCTCCTTCTCACTTTGGCCACACGTCTCATAGCCCAGACTCTCAAGGTCCCCTGCACCTGCTGGCTGTCCTGCATCTATGAGGATTCACCAGCTCACAGAGAGACAGACGGGGTGGTACAGAATCTCTGATTTCCACAGAAACAGCCTCAAGCTCACCACAGGTGTCCAATGGCTTCCTTGGACTCAGGAAGAAATGCCTGTGCCCTGGGAGCAGGGCTTCCCTCTCACCAGGGTATTCCCTGTCTCGATGGTGTCCTCATGGATGCCACAGTTTCAGTGAGCAGCACACTCATCTTTAAGCTCCTTCAAAGCAGGTACTATCACCTGTTTTCCCCAGTGTGGACTATCACCCCATTTCCCCAGTGTGACTAGTACAGTGCTTTGCCAGTGGGACCTCAGAGAAGCTTGAACTGATGGAATTCATTAGTTCCAGACATGTAGGCCAACAGTGATGCAGGTTCTGATACAGGACAGAAAGGATGCTGAGAGAAACAGTTTAGCCCTTTCCTGAGATGAACAGGCAGTTGGGCGGCTACACGAGCAATCAATATCTAGGACTTTAATTCTAATTGCACCCTATACCACACTGCACATGTGAAAGAGTTGCCAAACTCTTTGTGCAACAGTTTCTTCATCCCCTGCAAAGTGAGGGTAAAAGACCCACTTCTACCTTTCCTGGATTGTGGTCAGGATGAAATTTATTTTGACAAGGAAAATAGAAGGTAAAGTCTGGAGAGCGTTCAGTTTCATAGAGGGAAGACAGTGATCATTCATCCCGTTGGTGACAAAGGCCCTGGAAGACTTACTGTATTTCTGAAGCTCATTGGCCAGGGAGTAGGCAGTAGCTTGGGATACAAGGAATTTCTCCATGAGGTCTCGGAAGTCCTGCTCGCTTTTTGCCAGCTGGGAATGCAACTCCTGGTTGATTTCCTGGAGGGTCATTTCTGCCCTTGAGTCAGACAGTGGGCTAAGATGTTCTGCCATGGTGGCGTGTGGCCGAAGACGTGGACCAAAGGACTGGTAGAGAAATCCAAACACATAATGGATTCAAAACAAGTGAATTCAGATAGTTTTCATGAGGCCTGAGGGGTGATGATACAGGAATTCTTAACTTACTATTGAGAACAACTTGATCGACACCCCCAACGCTCGACAGTCTGTAGCCGCCAAAACAAGGGTCAAGATGCCAGAGCTCAGAGCCACAGGCCCTGCCTGCAGCTCGCACTCAGACGGGAGTGATGCAGAGAGGACCCGGCGTGCCAGTTAAGGGTCTGGAGTTGCCATAACAAAATCGGAAGGTGGGGGGTGTCATGGAATCTTAGGAGCCCCTGCCTTCCAGTTGCCTAGGCTGTGCCAATACACAAGGCTGCCTGACCTCTTCTGAAGGTCACCGCTGATGAGGCCCACCCCTCAGCAGTCACTTTCAATAGCTGTCTACCCTTGTGCTGATACCACTGACCTGTCTCTTTCCAAAAAACAGCTAAGCATAATCCTTACTGTTCGTTCTTGTGTGTACCTAAAAATATCAAGACAAAACAGTTTCTCAATCAATTATATTTCTTGGGAAATTAAGCATGGCTAGGGATACCGTCAACAAAATGAAAAGACAATTACCTATTGGGAGAAGATATTTGCAAATCATATATCCGATAAGGGGTTAATACCCAAAATATATAAAGAATTCATACAACTCAACAACAACAACAGAACACACACAAATGACGAGATTAAAAGATGGGCAGAGGATCTGAACAGTTTTTCCGAGAAGATATTCCGATGGCCAACAGGCACATGAATAGGTGTTCAACATCACTAATTATTAGGGAAATGCAAATCAAAACCCTAATGATATATCACCTCATGCCTGTTAGAATGACTATCATGAAAAGGACAAGAAATAAGTCTTTAGACATTTTAGAGGATGTAGAGGAAAGGGAACACTCATATATTGCTGGTGGGAATGTAACTGGTGCAGCCACCATAGAAAACAGCATGGAAATTCCTCAAAAAATTAAAAATAGATCTACCATATAATACAGCTATTCCACTTCTGTGTATTTATCCCCAGAACTCAAAATCACCAATTCCAAAAGATTTATGCACCCTTATGTTCATGGAAGCATTATTCACAATAGCCAAGACTTGGAAACAACCCAAGTGACGATCAATAGATGAATATATATATATACACATGGAGTACTACTCAGCCATCAAAAAGATGAAATCTTGCCATTTGCAACAACATGGATGGAACTTGAGATTTATTATGCTAAGTGAAATAAGTCAGATGGAGAAAGTCAAATGCCAAGTGATTTCACTCATACGTGGAAGATAAAAAAACAACAACAACAAACCAACACATAGACACAGAGAATAAATTGGTGTTTCCCAGAGGGGAACAGAGGAGGGGAGAGGGCAAAGGGGTAAAGGGGTACATATATTCAGTGACGGATGACAACTAGACTTTTCGTGGTGAACATGATGTAGTCGACACAGAAGTCAAAGTATAATGATGTATACCTAAAACATACATAATGTTATATACCAATATTACCTCAATAAAAATTATTTTTTAAAAACTAAAAAGAAGAATAAAATACATGGCAAGCAGAGATGGAACACCAGTTATGAGAAATATGAGAGGAACAGGGAAATGGTTTTCTGCTAAAGCATAACCTTGCGGCGTCTACATTTCTACCTTTAAGAATTCATCCCATTGGGCCGGCCCTGTGGCATAGTGGTTAAGTTCAGCACACTCCACTATTGCGGCCCGGGTTCAGTTCCTGGGTGTGGACCTACACCACTCCTCAGTGGCCATGCTGTGGTGGCAACCCACATACAAAACAGAGGAAGACTGGCACGGATGTTAGTTCAAGGTGAATATTCCTCAAGCAAACAAAAAAACAAAAAAGCGGAAGATTGGCAGCAAATGTTAGCTCAGGGTGAATCTTCCTTACCAAAAAGAAAAGAAAAATTCATCTCATTGGATCAAAACATCCCATAGGAATGTCCTGTTAAAATGTAAAAATTACCTGGAATATTAATTCTATCAGCATCAGAGGCTCACAAGGGGCAATAATTTCTCTGAAAAACCAAGAAGAATGGATTTGACTGAAGACTTATGACAATACTACAAAATAGAATGTTCATGGCTCTTCTCCTGCCAATTTCTCAAGAACCCCACCTCTTTTCAACTTCCTTTGCAATAGCTCTGGGGATTCCCAAAGGGGTCTTGCACCTGCATCCCAGGAACTCCTCCTCCTGGTTACCGAGGTGCACCTACCATTTTGGTCATCTGGTAGCTGCTTATCTGCCCAAAGGGCCAACTGTGCCACGAGGCCACCAAAGACTCTATGACAAAGATCTCTGCCATCTCAAGCGCCAGCTCTGCTGCCAGTGCCTTCGATGCTGTGGCTGCTGATACCTCATGGGGAAGAAATTCATGTCTTTCCTAGGAAGCCAAATTTCCTCTCAGCCAAAACTAGCCAACCAATGCTTCTTATGTTTCGAGCCTTAATGTATCAAAGTTTACAATTTTGCTCACTATTTTATTATAACTCCTGTGTCTCAGAGTTCTGGGTTGAAACATTTGATTTTTATAGATGACCAAAAACTTCAACAACCTTGCATATAATTCCATTGGGTTTGGGGAATTAAACCTATTTAAATTCTTAAAAAAAAAAAAGAATCACCTGGAGGAGTTAGTACAAATACAAGGTCGGAGTCTTCATTTGTAGTGATTCTGATTCAGTGGGCTGAGGGGGGGCCTGGAATCTATTTGTTCAAGTTACTCAGATGTGCGGTCAGGTTGAGGACCTACTGACATCATCAACCTTCCTCATAGTTTGGGGATGATTATTTCATATATAGTATTACTTCTAATCATTGCGATTGACTTGTGAGGAAAGCATTACCTTTCCCTGGTTTGCAGATGAAGAAACCAAGGCACAGAGAGGGTCTATAACTGGCCCAAGGTCCCCTTGCTGTAAGCGCTGGAGCCAGGTGTCAGGTAGAGTCTCCCTCCACCCCAAACCCCCTTCCCACATTTTCCAATTCACTGTGTCAGGTCTTTCCAACTAGGTGCTTCCTGCCTATACCTCATTTCTACCAAAAACTTCCTGAATTTAATGTTTTCATCTGATATATTTCTTCACAACAGGCTAACAGCATCCTATTCCAGCCACTGGCTATTAATTTGAGACGCGTTGCTTAAAGAAAATCCAGGGCACGGAAATGGCAAAGATACGTTGCTTGATGATGATGATGATGACACAATTCCTAGACGGTAAAATTCACCATCTTGCGTATAATTCAGTGACTTTGGGTCTATTTACAAGGTTGTGAAGCCATCACCACTATCTCATTTCCGAATATTTTCGTCACCTCAAAAAAGAAACCCCAACCAGACTGGCAGTCACTTCCTATTCCTCACCTTCTCCCAGCCCTTGGCAATGACTAATCTACTTTCTCTCTGTATGGATTTGCCTATTGTGGACATCTCTTCTCAGTGGAATCATAAAACACGCTGCCTTTGGTGTCTGGCTTCTTCACTTAGCATAATGTTGTCAAGGTTCATCCACATTTTGGCATACACCAGTATTTTATTCTTTCTAGCCTCGAATAAGATTTCCTTTTATGACTAGACTACATTTTGTGCATTCATCAGTTGATGGACATTTGGGTTGCTTCTACTTTTACTACTAGGAATAATGCTGCTATGAATATTCATGTACAAATTTGTGACCATGTGTTTTCAATTCTCTTGATATATATATACCTAGGGGTGGAATTGCTACATCTACGTCAACACTGTCTGTGACTTTGAGGAACTGACAAACTGTTTTCCAAAACATTGGCTCCTTTTTCCATTCCCACTAGCAATGCATGAGGATTCCAATTTCTCCACATCCTCCTTCATGCTTGCTATTGCCCATCTTTTTATTACAGCCATACTAGTGGGTGTGAAGTGGTATCTCATTGTGGGTTGATTTCTATTTTCATAATGACTAATGACGTTAAACATCTTTTCATGTGCTTATTGGCCATTTGCATGTCTTCTGTGGAGAAATGTCCACTCAAATCCTTTTTCCATTGATCAGTTGGATTATTTGTCTTTTGATTGTTGAGTTATGAGTTATTTATATTTTCTGGATACTAGACACATATCAGATATCTGTTTTGCAACTGTTTGCTCTGATTCTGAGGGTGGTCTTTTCACTTCCTTGTTAGCATCCTTTGAAGCACGGTAGATTTTAGTTTTGATGGCATCCAATTTATCTATTTATTCACTGGTTGTTGTTACTTTACTTGTCATACCTAAGAAATCATTATCTAATCAAAGATTACAGAGATTTACACCTATGTTTTCTTCATCACATTGCTTTGAAGAACTTTTCTAGCTTAGGTTACAGGGATATTTTTGAGTTTTGATTCCTGTAAATTGATATAGATTCCTCTTGACTGATATTCACACGTCTGCCACCCACTTCAGTGGAGCATCCATGTGCTGTTATAGAGATCTGGGAAATGGTATTTATGACTATCTTGGCTTGGATTCAGGGAGAGTTCTGGTCACCTAGTTCAGCTTCTCCTTGACCTCTCCTGGTGTCAAAAATTGTTCACTATCTTTAGAGTTGAACAACTGATTGAGTGTCTTTCTGAGGAACACTTTGGAGTCCAGGTTATTCTAAAGCGAGTGGACTTGCTCATTTCATTCCAGACAGGGAAGAGTGCAGGGGTTGGATCTGGTCAAGACTTCCATCTCTGGTCTTAGGTGGAAACTAGCCTGCTTCGTGGAGGTGGCTCTTCAAAAGGCTCTTGTTCCTCTCTAAGTCTTTTTACTATATACATGACTTCTTTCTAGAAACGGTGGGAAAATAGTTATTTTAGAACATCTTATCTGCTCTCTGCCAATTGTTTTCTGTCTACAGATTTAAAGTGGGTAAAGCAGGACTCAGAGACAAATACATTCTTAGTGTCTATTACTGTTCAAGTGATTATATTCATTCCTCCGAACTATCTTATTAGTCAGGTTATATCCTTTTCATTATGAGAATAAAAGCTCAGAAAGATTCACAAATATCCCAAGGTCACACCACAGTGAGGAGAGGAGTGAGCAGTAGGAACCAGTTCTGTTTGGCCTTCACATTCTCACCACGGTGAGGCCTTGGTGTTACCAAGATTTCTGTGCCTTTGCCTTGTTTATAGAATATTTCCATTTTTCTCTCAAAAGCTTTATAATTTTAACTTTCACATCTCCAATTACCTCAATGTGTGGTGGAAGGGGGTTGTGAATATTAACTTCTTTCTAAATAAATATTCATTCATTCTAGCACCTTTAACCAAAAACTCTTTCATGACCCCAGTGAAGTGTATTGGTGACTTTATTTTAAAAAGTCAAACAATTGTATACGTGTGGGGGTCAATTTCTTCCTCTCTACTCTTTCACATGGTATATTTGTGTTGTGTCTGCTTCCACCAGTACTATAGTGTCTTAATTACTGTAGCTTTAAAGGGCATTTTGAAATTCAGTAGCGTGTGTCCTCCAGCTTAATTCTTCAAGGTTGTCTTGACTATTCCAGGTCATTTGATTTCCATATACATTTTAGAATTAGCTTCTAAATTTCCCCCCAAAATGCCTGCTACAATATTAATCGGAACAATGTTGATTTGACATTCTGACAATGTTGAGTCTTCCAATCTGATATATATTTTTCTACTTAGCTAGTCTTCTTTAACTTCTCTCAGCAATAGTTTTCCAAGGGTCTTCATTATATGTGTTCTTAAGCATTGAATGATTGTGAATGTTAATCTCTACTGTGTTTTATTGGATTTCATTTTCTAAACACTCAGTGCTGGTATGGAGAAATACAATAGATTGTTGTATGAATGCCACTGAGGTATAATTTAGGTACAGTAGACTGCACTTCTTTAAAGTGTACAATTAAATGCACCTTGACAGATGTAGACACTAATGAAACTACTGCTACAATCAAGACAGGACATTTCCATGATCACACAGTGTTCCTTGTGCCCTCTGCAGTCCATCACTCCCTCAACGCTCAGCCCCAGGCAACCACTGTCATTACAGACGAGTTTGCATTTTTAACAACTTTGTATAAATGGACCCATACATGTATTCTTTCGTATCTGCATTCCTTCATGGAGCATAAGGATTTTAAAATCCACCCATTTGTACAGTGACAAATGGTGGTGAACACGATGTAGTGTATACAGAAGACGAATTATGATGAAGTATGCCTGAAATCTACACAATGTTATAAACCAATGTTACCTCAACTAAAAATAAGAAATAATAAGAAAAAGACTTATTAAACTTGCCTCTTTATCTCTTCAGCTGGCCAGGACATAGTCAGTAGCTACTGATATCAGCAGTTTCCTCTGGAGACCTTGGCAGTGTGGAGGGCTTGGAGCCAACATGGAGTCCACGTGTTGGTTGTATTCTGAGGGGCTACAGTCTGGCTGTGGTTTGGGATCTTGGGCCAGGACAGGTCATTCAGCTGTTGGAAAAAGCAGAAGGGGGTCCAGGACAACCACTGAAGTCATCCGTGGGCAGCATTGGCTACTTCCTCCAGTGAACCCACCACCACTGCACTTCTCTTACTTCCTGGTTACTAGACTGAGAGCTCTCTGAAAGTTGGGATAATATTTTCTTCACCTCTGTATTCATGACTCCTAGCACCGAGTCAAGCACATCTGTTCAACTGATTCAATAAAAGTGGCTGCAAATCTCCAATCATCTCCATGACATTCTTGTCTCAAATGTCCTGTCAGGGATGCTCTGCTTTCTCCCAGGATGTAGCAAATCCCCTTCCTTAGAATGGGGTCGGCCCTACACTCCCCATGTCCTAGGACACTCACCTGTGGTGAGCTCTGATGAAGGGATTGTCCTCAGGGATTCCTCACAACGGTTCACCCTGTCGTTAGGAAGAGATGTCCTCGGCTTACCCTCCCATCGTCTGGGCTGTCACAACTCCCCAGTTTAGGAGACCTATCACATTTTATTGAAACTCTCTGTTCGTATTCTTCCTCTCACTGCTTTGATTTCCTTAGGGAAATAGTATTGAAATATGAACTCCATGTTCTTAACACAGCATAAGGAAAATAAGGCATTCAACAAATATTTAAGAGATATTGTGTCTGAAGCCTTTCTCAACCATAAATGCAGAAGGATATTACTATCACTGCTTCAGATACAGGGGTCCGCTTACCCTGGGCCCTCCTGACTTGAGGGCACAACTGTTAAAGGTAAGAATGGACATCCCCAACCCTTCTCCAAATACCATCTATCCCTCTAAGCCCACACTTGCTTGGAGGGCATCCACTGTGAGGGCAGCTCTGAGGTGAAGGCTGGGGGGTCTGGGGAAGAGCCTCTGGGGTCCCATCCTCCTCTTCTTGGAATTGGTGTTTCCCAGCAGTAGAAACCAACCCTGATCCATCCTCGGGTCTCCTTGGCTGTTGCACAGGTTCACTGTGGAGTAAGTCACCCTCCCAGTCCTCACTGCTCAGCTCAGGCTGCTCCTTGAGGAGTGGATGATGCAGGACTCATTGCTCAGTTTCCCTTGATGTCTCTGAACTCAACTTGTCCTTATTCTCACCTCCTTTGGCAACCACCTGCTCTACCAGTCCCTTAATCTTTGGGTTATGCTCATCCTCCAAACTTGCCAATTTTCTTTCTTCCATCTGCTCCCTCACTTCTGTGTTTTAAGGGTGTGGGCTCAGCTCAGGCTCCTACAGGAGACACGCAGAGAAGGGACTAAGGCCAGGTCTCACCTGCAGTTCCCAGGACACATTTAACATGCATCTCAGTCCCTCACGCACTCAGAGAAAACTGAGCAGGAAGGGACTTTGGAGAATTTGATTAACAACCTTACCTTACTGATGGGGAAACTGAGGCCCAGAGAGAATAGGAGATTTTCCCACGTTCCTTCACCACTTGATGGCAGCAGAGACTGATAAAAGCCTTGGCCGCAATCTTCCCTGTCCAAAGTACCTACCACACCATCCAGGAACCCACATCTGAATTTCAGGGGACAATGGATCAAACATCAGGATTTCCACTGTTCAAACAAAAACATCTGAAGGACCTTTCTGGGGACAAATCTTTTGTCACAGTTCTATAGTCCTATTATTAATAGTCAGTTTTCAAACCTGGCTGACATAATCGGACCAGGGAACACATAAGTACTAAATAAAATTTATCACAGCCATATTAAAATATATTTATGTGACTATTTGTAAAATGTCTGGCTGTTGTGTCAGAAGCTCGTCTTCCTCTGAGCGGGCACTCTGTCTGCCCGTTCACCCCATCTCCCCAGTGCCTCCACATGAGCCTGCCAGATAAAATATTCAGTAAATACTTGTCAAGTATTTGACAAATAACAGTTACCAAGAATAACTAACTTTACTGATGTCTTCTACTCCCAACCACATTCCCAATCAAATCCTGTCCTAGGTCTGTGCTGAAGCAATAAAAGAACAAACTTAGGAAAAGCAGTCAAAGATTCAAATACCAACTCCACCATGGACCAAGTATGCTTCAGTGGATGATTTCATTACTTGCTTTGAGCACGTTTGTCTCAAGTAGGGTAGAGAAGAATTGTATAATGTAAAATAGAGAAGCAGCATTAACCACTAGAGTGTTGGATGGTTAAATGCGATATCATGCAGCAGACAGGGCTTCAATCCATGGGCACCAGCTGCAGAGCTAAAGAACACCTACTTCAGAGTCAACACGGTGCTTGTCAAAAACCTCTGGGGATAAGGCCCAAGAAACTACATTTCAGACAAAAATTTAAAGGAGATTCTCATGCAAGGAAAAAGTCTCACCATTTAAAGAAAAACAAAACAAAACAAAAAAAACCACAAAAAAACCAAGGAAGGAGTCTCTGAGAGCCCCAGTGGTAACAAGAACAGCTCAGCTTTGAGACCAGCAAGTCCCTTGTCCAAGGGGGCCTTTCAATGGGAAATGTCTCTTTTTCCAGGAAGAGTTCCTACCTGATATGGGACACAAAGAGCACCCTGCTTCCCCACTCTAGGATTTTAGCGCTTCCATTGTCCTTTAGGTTTTCTCCTCTGCTCTAATCACCGGGGAATCTCTGCCCTCATAGGGGTCACTTCTTTAGGAAAACCTCTGTTATTTTATTCTCCTCCTGGAGAAAGAGATGGCAGAGATCAGTTCTGGGCCTTCACAGTTCTAGGCTTTCCCCTAAGCCACCGAAGTGAGCTGAAAGAAGTCATGACTGACAGAAATCAGGTCAACAAAGAGGATCCCAGAGGAGCATGGGATCACAAGGGCAGCCCCTCATGGGACACAGTCAGAAAAACAAGATGGTCAAGATCAGACCTATTCAGGTGGGGAGGACACACCGACCACGCCTGTGAGAGAGAACCCAGCCCCATCCTTCCAGACTGCTAATCCACAGAACTGTGAGACAACAAATGTGTGTTGTTCTAAACCACTATTTTGTAATCTGTTAATACGCAACAATAGGGAACCAATCCAGATGCTGATCTCTATTCTCCTGATTTTTCAAGTTTCAGAAATGTGTATGCTAATCCCTATAAAGCAAGAAAATTAAAGACCACAGTAAAAATGGTGTGCTAACCTTCAGGTGACTATTCCCAAGCCCTTGTAATGTGAAGGGCACTATGAAGGGCATTTCAGGCATGGGGGAATGTCTCTTTCATGTCACCAACCAAACCACTAAAAGAATAAAGAGGGTACAATACTAACTCCACGTAATATTATCAGCGAATCCATCAACTGTCTCTATTTCCTACAGCAGACTATTTTTAGCTCCTTGTTCTCCTGAGCTCACCAGACAAGGTTTTACAGCAAGTGCCAGTTACCAGCATAGGTGAACCCATTCAAGGAGAGCAACAGAACGGCCACTATAGTAAGTGCCCCAAAGTCCTTTGAATGCAACCTCTCCTCTTACTTGGACTAGAAATCAAGGAAAGATTATTATTTTTGTGTGTGTGTGTGAGGAAGATTAGCCCTGAGCTAACATCTGTTGCCAATCCTTCTCCGTTTTTTTTTTCTTTTTTTTGCTGAGGAAGATTGGCCCTGGGTTAACATCCCTGCTCATCTTCCTCTACTTTATATGGGATGCCGCCACAGCATGGCTTGACAAGCGGTGAGTAGGTCGGCGCCAGGGATCTGAACTCCCAAACCCCTGACTGTGGAAGCGAAGGGCCACCGGACTGGCCCCATCATAGCTCTTTTTTCCTAGAAATCCTGTTCTGCATATCTGGACTTACCAGACACGCCTTTTGGGTTTAGCTTTCTTCTCCCTTTATTCCCTTAAAATTTTTGCTCTGATTTCTAGAATACGTCCTTAGCATGATCCTGCAAATCTTTTTTCTTATTGTTCTTATTTCTACTATTATGGTTTTCATTTTCAAGAGCTCTTTTTCTAAACTAGTCTCTGCATGAAGGAGCATCCACAGGGAAAATTCCTTGGAGTCGATAGTCAGCCTAAACCTGGAGGGTGAGGACGTCACTTCCTGCTATGCCTGCTGACCCGCCATTGGCCTGGAGTGTGCAGTGGGAGGGGAAGGTGCGTGCAGGGGGCGGGGCGTGGTCTGGGAGGAAGGTAACAGCCAATGATGCCCTTCAAGGGGCATGTCTTATGTAGATGAGGCAGTTCCGGAGTCTGCCGTTTAGGCATCTGTTATTCACAGTCTATCTGGCTTCCTGAGCCACCGGGACGAGTCAAGGACTGTTGCCTGAAGTTGAGCACGAGCTCTGTGTAGAGGAGCTCCGGGGCTTGGGGGGGGGGTGAGGGGGGGAGGAAGGGGGTGGTTCTAGAGACCGTGACTTTACAACGTAAGGAATACAACGGTCTGCCCAGGCGGTAGGACATAGTTTTCTGAATGTAATACTTTCGATGTCCCCGCAGTTGGGTGTGCTTCCTCAGGGTAAGGTTGTTCGATTATACTTCGTATTTTTTTATTTCTGCTGTTTTTCTGACTGTGTTAAATTGACCGTGTAGTAAGTGATAGTGAGTTATGGTGTTTGGGTTTTTCTATTAGGGATTTAGTGAGAGCTATTTTAATCCCGAGCTTGTAGTTCTGTTTTCTAGTTTTTGATTTTTCCCCATCTTTCTTTCCTTTCTCTCAGATTCACCTCTGCTGACACAGTGCTGTGGGCAGTGAGGGTCTATCCTGCGTATTTCAGAAAGGCTGCTGCAGACCCTACAGGAGAAACAACGTTGTCCAGGTCCAGTATCTTTGCTGTCTGCTGCTCTGTTACTGATGCTGTCAGCTGTTGTTTTTTTCTTTTGTTGTTGCTGAGAGAGAGAGAGAGAGAGAGAGAGAGAGAGAGAGACAGAGAGAGAGAGAGAGAGAGAGAGAGAGAGAGAGAGAGAGTGTGTGTGTGTGTGTGTGTGTGTGTTTTCCCATGTGTTTACATGGGGGGGGGGTGAGCTTTTGGGGACACATAAGAAAGTGGATGCTGGGAACCTCAGGCCATCTTGTGTAGATTCTGCCTCTTTTCTAGCTGTATGTTCTCTGGTAGGTTGTTGACTTCTGTTGGAGGCCACAGTCCCCTCACCTCTGCATTTGGACATTTCCTGTCTAATGGCTCTGAGATCCTTGCAGTGCTCTGGCAACCCTGCCCTTGAGGAGCTCTGCCCTATGGGCCCACATGATACCTGGGGGTAAGGGGAAGTCCTCTTCTCTGCCATGGTTATCGCACACACTTTCCTCGTGCGTCATATGGATGAATGTACCCCACACCTCATAGTGCTGTGCAGATTAATATAACCCAACTGCTCACTTAGCACAGTTTATGCTTCTTGGTATGATGTGCATTGACAGAAAGATATATTTTTTTCATTGTGTAACACGATAGGCAGAAGTCTGCATAAAACATAAATGTACAGCCTAATGAATGGCTAGAAATTAACATAACCCCCACCTAGATCAATACCTAGAACATACGAGGCTTCCAGAAGCTTCCCACATGCCCCTTCCTGATCACCTCTCCCTCCCTGCCCTTAGCAGTAACCACAGTCTTCTTTTGATGATTTTTCATTCCTTGCTTACATATTTTATAATTTTGTTTATTACGCCCACTTCACAGGTCTGGATTTTAACCTGTAATCATATAGTGTATATTCTCTTATGCTGGCTTTGTTCATTAAAAATTATGGATTTAATAGTCATCAGTGATTCCTCCATTGTGGTTGCTAATGAAATGGACCACAATTTATTTATTCATTCTATTGATGGTGGACATTTTGGTTGTTTCCAGTTTGTGGATTTTTTCACACAATGAGGCTGTGGTCCTTCTTGTGCAGGTGTCCTGGGCACAGTGGATTACGCAACAAAGAGTGGAATTCTGGGGTCCTCCGTTATGCCTGTCCAGGCTTTCTGAGGTTAAAAAAAAATTGATAAAGCAAAGCATGCGGATTATCCAATTCATATGAACAGAATAAAACAAAACTGAATGCATGTGATGTATTGGATAAACAGGTATAAGCTTATGTGTTAAAATACTAATCAGTGTGTTTTCTGTGTCCATCCTCCCCGTTCCATTTGATATCTTCACAAATCCAACTAGAATGACCTGGCATGACTGGATTCAATTCAGCAGGGGGAGCCCATGACTCCGTGAGGAGACCTGGCCCGCACTTCCTTTTCTCTTGGGAGATTTTTATGCTTCAAACTATCCAGAACCACAAGACAAGGGTTGGCAAAGAAAGGCCTGGGGAGGTGGAGGTTGGGAGGGGACAGTCCTGCTCTGGATGAAGGACTTGGGCCTAAGCTTGGGGAGACCCAGTGGAAAAGGAAAGAATCCCTAGAATCAGGGCATGGGAGGACGAATGAGAGGCTGTTCTTGTGGGAAGAAGGGAGGCTGGAGGATGAGAGATGAGGGTGGGGGGTGTGTGTAGAATCTGGTAAGGGGGAGTCCTAGAGAGAGAGGAGCTGCCATTCTGGGGCCAGGGTATAGAATCTCCTTGGTATTCAGCTCTCCATCCTCCTGCTCCTCCTCCTCCGCCCCTCTTACTCCTCCCATATCCTGCCTCTCCAACCCCTCCCCTTCCTCCTCCAACTCACGATGGCACACAGGGCCATAGCGATCCACACAGTAGGCACAGGAAAATGTTTTAATTTATTTTAAAATGGGAAGGAAAGTAATTTTCTTTTAGGTCAAAGAAAATGTTTTAACATATAATAATAATACATTTTCTTTATACCAACACAGTGAAGGGGCCCATGAAGGCAAAGGTGGCTAGGGCCCACAAAAGTTATAATGTGAATTATGTACTTTGTGTGCATTTGTAGTGAATTTTACCTGAAAGGAAAGATCTTTCAGCAAACCAAACAAAGGAGAAGGACTCAGCAGTTGTAGTGCAAGACCTTTGTCCCTGGTGGCCTTTGGCAAGAAGCTTCCCTCCCTGGAGGGCCCAGAGTAGATTCCTCCATCTGAGCCTTTAGCTCTTTCTGTCCAGCTTCGGTTTATCCCTTCTCCTCTTACTGCTGGAGACTCTCAGCGCTCAGGGGAGAATATTTTCTTGAAGAGCACAGTTACTGCCTCTTCTATGGGAAGAGATGAGGAAGAGATGCATTAGGCATCTTATCAGTGACCCAATTTTCTCCAAATCCATGTGGATGAGCTGAAGTGAAATAACAGTTTAAAGAGGTCAGGTCACTAAAGAGACCACCTCCGAATGTGGCCTCGCAGGCAGCTCTTAAGTGAAGAGTCAGCCCTACTGTGTGGCATTCAGAAAACTGCTTCCTCAGCCATTTGGGCCCTGGCGACGACTGTGGGTGGGAGACAAGGAGAGATGCAGCCGTGAGGAGCAAGTGGAGGGTCCCAAAGTGGGTGAGAGGAGAAATAAATGTACAATAAATCTATTGAAAACAAAGATACTTTTAATTACGCTGCGGGTGAGGAGGCTGTGATTCTCCTCTTCTGGTTGAAATAAGGTTCCCTGAGGTACACCTTGTCAGTCAGAAAGCTTCATCAGACCCCACAACACCTTAGAGTTGCTGACCACAAAGAACAAGGCTCCCTATGCCAGAGCTCCGAGGCTGCTGAGCTCCTCTGTGAAGGCCTCCAATGAAGGAGACCATCCTTCTCAGCCGCTTTCAGTTTTTGGCTTCCCTGTGGTGATCCTTCCAAACACTTTCTCAAATCTGAGAATCTCTCCCTGTTCAGTCCTGCATGTGCAGAGAAAAACATCAAGTCAGCCATATTTCTCAGCAACTTTCTTTTATGGAGGAATCTATTGAGGTCATTCATTGATCTGTTTCAGTTTGAATTGTCCTTGATGCTTTTCTGCAAAGAAAAATGTAAAATTTTAGACATTCTTCTTTTAGTCTCTACCAATCTTTCGTATGCTTTTGAGGGTGTGGAGTCAATATGAGAATATACTCTACTTAGCTTGTGACTAGTTAATTTAGCAAAAGGATATCTATCCCAACTGCCTATTAGTATTATTCATAACATATCCCATTATAGTATTGACTTAGTTTCCCCCCCATGGCAATATATTGGGTTTCATATAACTTGAAGTGAATTTTGGCATCTCCACCTCCCTGCTTCATCCTCCTTTGATATGTGTAGTTTGTTTTGATTTTTATTTTCTATTAAAATTAAACTCTATATATAACTAATGAATTTCATTACAACTCCATGGGATCTCTTTTCTACTTGTCAAAGGCATTTAAAAATTTCACATATATCTCCTTGAATACATGTAGTAAATCTGATGATATGATTATATCTGCCTTTGGACAAGCAATGTATTCAACAGAAGTGGATGCAAGGGCAGTTTCTATGGAACACTGTGGCTGGATCTGCCTGGGCGGGGGGGGGGGGCACGTACCAGTGACCTGTGTTCATGTTTCTCTGATGTACATGGGAAAATACAGGTCCTGACCAGGGGCGGAAAGGATATATGCCACGCGTGTACAATAATGTTTAGTGGCACAGCAGCTGGGGTCAGGAAGAGAGGTGTGGCACGAGAGAGAGTCATCTCCTAACCTACATCCTGCCCATGGTTTGTGAGCCTGAAATGTGGGAGGTTCTCCTGATGTGTGTGTCTCTATAAGTCTGCTGGACTGTCTAGGCTAGTGGTTTCACAAGGGTGACAATGGTGAAGTGTTCCACTAGGCATTCACGACTAGGGGAAGGAAGGACTGGGCAGATTACTTTACAAAGTTGAGGTCCCACCTCCATCACACGCCCCATATGAACTGCAGGATGCTGTTGCTATGTAACATAGCTCAAAAGTACATTCTGTGGCAGAAAAAAATCATTGTCCAAATGCTTCTTAAACTGAGGTCATTGAAACCTGATAAAAGTTAAGTGACTTTCTAAAGTCGTATTGCAATGATTTGTTTGAAGTGCTATTAAAAATGCCCTTAATACCATATACCGTATATTGAGCTATTATCTATCAAGCTTATTAAAAAATCTCTGAAGTCCTAGCCAGAACTTGCTCAGTGGGGAAAAGCTAGTTTTCAGAGTGATGATTTATTTTTGAGTTGCTTGTACAATGGGAACCATTTCTCAATATAACTAAATTAAGATCGTATATATTCTGTATAAAAATGTTACAATGAATAGAGAAATCACATGTTCTCTAGAAAAAAAAAGTGGAGAAGGAAATATAGTAAATACAATCAACTATGCATGGTTAATATAGCCCAAAAGGTATAGGAGAGTTTAAGATATAAATATGAAGACGAGAAAGGAGAATATTTATATTAATTTATATTTGGATACACCCAATCGATCATGATGATAATGATTTTTAACACTGAATTTAGAAATTCATGAGTACATAGTGACAGTCAAAACAAAATTATTAATAGTATGGAAGGGGGAGGGAATATTTGTTTTCACGGCACAATGCCAGCAAATACAAGTATATAGGAATGATTGAATTAGAAAAGTACCGATGTGCAAATATAAATATAATAACTGACACACAGGAGGGGTCATTAAGGTATGGTAAAATTTTTCGAGAAAGATCATCAGAGAAGAGGATATTCATACACTCTCAAAGTACCTCTCACCAAATTACTTCCTAATTATAGAAAGAAAAAAATTTGTCTTCGCAATGAACAGATCTCCTAGGCCCCTCCAAACAAAGTGACCAATGCTAGTATGGCCATAATAGTGAAGGATAAACTGGACATTCTTGGTCTCCGGGTGGGCAGCACTGGGCAGCACAGAACGTTAACTATGTAGTGTTCTTGGCAAGAGGGTCGGCCTGAATTTCCTGGTGAGGAAGTGGTCAGACAACGACATCATGTAGACCGCTGAGTCAGATGACTGCCCTGCCCTCCACAAACAAGGCAGTGTCACCACCACCTAAAACCACAAAAGGTGAGATGTTTTTGGTTCAAAAGGACTAAAGAAATATAGTAACACAACGTTTTTAGACCTTTGGAACCCCAAATATCTCTTCTCCTTTTTGTCATCTTATTTGTGGTGACATTGAGTGTTTGCAGAAGGACAGGCCAGTTCTCTTGTTCAGTGGTCTAAATTCTGCAGTTGACCGGTAACCGCCTCATGATTCAGTTCAGGCTAAATGTTTTCAGCGAGAACACAGCCTGGTTAACGCCGTCTGCTCCTAGCACAGCCCGTGTGGCGGCAAAGAATGCCCGGTTTGTCATGTTGTCTGCTGCCAGCTGCTCCTCATTCTGGCGATGTCCAGGATGGGCACTGAGAGGAGAAGGGCTAAGGTCTCTCATAACTGTGTGTGGGTCTAGGCATTGGTTTCCTTAGTGATTATCACAATCGGAGGCTAACGGGCTGGGGTTTCTCCCATCAAACCAGGCTTTGGAGTAAAAATCTTCAAGAGTGCTTTGTGGTCGTGATGTTCAACCTCAGGAAAAGATCCCTTCAGTGTTCTGAATTGATCTGCTGTTTTAGAATTTTTTCACCAAGTGGAAAAGCTACTTTTTATGATGCAGTTTCTTTCAAATCAGCAATATATTTTTTTAGTTCCAGAAGTACTTGATATCTGAGAGAGGCAGAGAAAATAAAACCAACTGTGAGTGTTTGTCGGGTCCTGCTGATAGCTGAGCCTGGAGGGATGGCTATGTGGTGACAGAGGCCAGCAGGAAGCCGAGCTCCTGTTGAGAGGAGGAGCTGAAGCTGGGAGCCACAGGTGGCTGAAGGGGAAAGTGAGATCCACAGTATGAAGAAATAGCTCCCTACACTTACATCCGGTCTGTGGGACAGCATCCAGGGACCCCTGTCCTCACCCCACCGGGAGCCTGGCCATATCCCAGCTCAAAGCTGCTGCAGAGTCTCAGCCAGACCCCTTCCATCCTTTCCTCAGCAGCCACTTCACTCCTGAATCCCCTTCGTCTGGAGCAACGTGACGGCTTTCTCACCCCCCAGGGAGGGACGTGCTTAGCACTCATTGCACACATTCAGAAACAGACTCCTGTCAGAGGAGAGGACCCTTAGCAGAGAAACACACCCTCTTTAACCCTGTGCCCCAGCCCCCTGAGGAGGAGGGGCAGGCTAAGGAGAGTCCTGGAATGTGAGAGCCACCAGCGACCTCAGAATACATCCAAATCCAGTTCCACCTTTTACAGAGGAGGAGTTGTAGTGCCAAGGGGCTAAGGACTAACCAAAGCCGCTGGAGCTGTTATTGAGAACCTTGGAACTAGAAAGGAGGCCTCAGGCCCTGTGCAGAATGTGGGGGAAGGTGAGAGGAAAGGCTCCAATCTGGAGGTGTCAACAGACAGTAGATGCTGTTGATGGGCCTTGGCTGGAAAGGAATAAGGCTTCACAGAGAAATTCTCCAAAGGGACTGAGGAAAGAACCCCAAAAGGAGAAACTCAAAATGGAATTAGCAAAAAGAGAGCAGGGAGTATAACCATGGCCCCACTCATTTTCATCCCATGGACACCAGCATTCTCTGCAGTGATTTCATGGCAGGATATGCCTTAGACTATTTCTAGGAATGTTCTCAATAGGTGACCACAAAACTTTGAAGTGAAAGTGAAAAACATCAGTTTTAGTTATACTAGATTCTCATCATTTTTTTCCCAAACTTCTAAGGAAAGAGTCTCTCTTCATATTGTGTGCCAGGGTTAAAAAGGGCATGAAAAAGGGTCAACATAAGAGAATGAGATCTAAGATTCTTTATTGGGATTTTGCATAAGGCCAAATCTGACAAAAAATAATTTTTTCAATCTGCAGTCTGAACCAATTAGTCAGCTGTGAAATCAATTTAGTGAATAACGGACTGCAGGTTTCATTTTACAAGCAGACAAGAAAGCACTCAATTCCATTACTTGTAGTAGGGGAGGTATTAGTTTTTGTACACTGGGTTTCTATGTAATATTTATTTCTTACTGTGTCTTGGACTATAAAAATTGTGAGAAACTCTGATCCAAATAAAGAGAGTGTATGTCTACCCCATCTGTCTCTCTTTTTCCTCTTCTGTTTTCTCCAGGCTGTACAAAGAGTTTTGTTGAGAGAGGAATGCTACTTCCATCCCTGGAGGATATTCAACTTTTCTGTGAAGTAGCCACACACATAGGACACTTTTACACTGGTGACTGAGATCCTACTAGATCCGTAGTCCTTCTAATTCCTAGATGCATCTTAATGGAGCTTTTTTAAAACACTCATACCCAAACCCCACCCCAGAATGTTCAAATCAGAATATCAAGGTATTGGGTCAAGGCATTCATGTCAGTTCAAAGCTCACTCAATATTTATTTTATAATAGCATGATTTACAACTACCCACTAGACCTCCCCTATTTCACTCCATTCTTTTTTCTTCTCCTCATCTCTTCCATCATGAGCTTCTTTCCACTGGCCCTAAAGATTTTGATCTTCCTTCTGACAATCTCAGATAAATCAAATTACTCAATAGGTCCAGGTGAATTAACATAAAAAAAGAGTACTGAGATGTCTAGGAGTAAGAATTAAAAAACAACAATTGCAGGAATAGACTCCAGGATGTTGTGATTACAAAACAAGCTTTCAGTATTCCAGTACACCGTGATATTTTTCAGTATTGAAATTCTGGTGTATTTATTGGGGTAAAACCTTGATAGGCTTTTAAGCAAGGGATAGTTATAGAGAAATTTTTTAAGGAGTGTAATTTTATTCTATTTGAAATTTTAATGCAGAGTGTACCTCTCTGGATATATATAAGATATGCTGATTCAGATTTCATCTTTTTCAAAAACACTAAAATATGTTATTATACCCCAAATATTGATATTTTGGGACTTAAGAGCACTGTATTTCAGAATATAGGCACATGGCAAACCTGTGTTGCAATTACAACACCTCCCTACCAGGCCCAGGTTTCAGGACTGCCAGAGGTCTGATCCAGGAATTATACACCTTTTTGGTAGAGGTCACCGAGTGTAGCCTCAATAGTCCCACGTTAGAATCAGTATTCAGCAGAGGATAAAGCCATGTGCTAATGACCGAAGCACGAACATCTGCAATGTTATTAAATCTAAATGTAATTTAAAAATTTGTTGTTTTATTCCCCCAAATTCTACTAGTCAAATTTTAGCAGTTTGTTGTATAGTGTAGGAACTGTATTTCTCAGCTCCCTCAGCTGCTAGGTTGTGTCTGTGTCACTATGTCACTATATTGCACGTCTGAGATACCAAATAGTAAATACTTGTTCTTGACTGAAGTGCGTGGACAGAAGGGTTTGGGGAGTTGTAGTTAGATATATATATATATATATATATGTAGTGCTTGTGTGAATGTGTGTGTGTATGTCCTGACTGAAGACTGAAGATGATTTATCAAGGAAACTTTTCCACATCGTTTACTTGTTGAAGGCACAGAGTCAGTCTTCCTATCATTCCTGCTTGAAAACAGACCTTTTTTCCCTCAGGTCATCTCTTTTGTAGTATATTACCAAAGGCAGCTGAGTCACAGTGCTGACACTGTGTCCCTGATGTCTTCCCTTAGGGCTCAAGTGCGGTGGGTATAACACACTTCCTGAGATACCACAGGCAGTGGATTTCACATTGTTCGCTCCACCAGAACACAGAAATGCCGTCTTTCTAACCTCCAATGTTAGTTTCTTCATCACCTATAAACGTACCAACAAGCCAGTGCTGCATATTTTAGGTATTTCCTGAAGCTGGAAAAAGGAATATGTTGACTTGTGCCCTGCCTGAAAGTGACACATTCTGCTTACATTTCTTGGCTGGAGCAAGTACATCCCTGTTTAACTTCAAAGAGAAGAAGCACAGTCTTCCGTGTGCCTCCAAAAAGAAGAGAATTGAGTCACAGTGACAACACGAATGATCACCTGGAAGGTTTTGTGATGAAATGATGTTAGTGGTCATTTCTTTATGGCTGTGATGAACAGCAGAGATGCAGAGGCTGGATCCGTCCTCTCTCACCTTCCTTCCTCCCTCCCTCCCGCTTCCTTTTGTAGTGCAATGGGCACTTATAAACCACTGTACAACCCAAGAACTAGAATGTTATTAGTAACCGACATCTATGCATGTGCTCCCCTCCCCCACTCCACCCCTGGCTTCTCCCTCAGAAGTAGCCACTGTCTGAATTTGTGTTTATCATTCTGTTGTTTAAATTACTTTTTAACAATCACACACACATATGCACACACATCACACATATGTCTAAATGATACATTGTTTAGTTTCTCTGTTTTCAGACTATATAAAAATACTATCATATTATATGTTGTCTTTTGGGACATAGGTTTTTCCTGTGGCATTATGTAACTACCATTCTTCTCTGCTGCTGCACATTCATTCATTCATTTTCAGTGCTATTGATACTCCATTGTATGAATATACCACAATTTATTTTTCTACTATCCCGTTCATTATTGAACATTTGTTTTGTTTCCAGGGTTTTTTTTTTTTTTTCCAATTAAGGACACAGCTGCTAGGAATATTATTATAAGTGTCTCCAGGTACATATGTGCTAAAGTTTTCTTGAGTATATGACTAGAATTCAAATTGATGGATCATTAGAGTTTATGAATTTTCAACTTTACAAGATAATATTATTTTTTCCAGGGGCCGCCCGGTGGCGCAGCGGTTTAGTCCGCGCTTGGCAGCCCGGGGTTCGCGAGTTCGGATCCCGGGCGCCCGCCGACGCACTGCTTGTCAGCCACGCCGTGGCGGCGTCCCATATAAAGTGGAGGAAGATGGGCACGGATGTTAGCCCAGGGCCAGTCTTCCTCAGCAAAAAGGGGAAGATTGGCAACAGATGTTAGCTCGGGGCTGGTCTTCCCCACAAAAAAAAAAAAAATATTATTTTTTCCAAAAAAATTATACCAATTTACACCCCCACAAGCAATATATAACTATTCCAATTAATACATATCTACTTGAATACTTGGTATTATCAGACTTTATTTTTTTGAATTAAATGCTCTTAATTTACATTTCTCCATTCTTAGTGAGGCTGAATATCTCTTCATGTGTTTATTGGCTCTATGTTTTGTTTTTCTGTGAAATGCTTGATCACACATTTTGTGAAAATTTTTATTAGATCGTTTATCTTCTTATCAATTGATTAATAAAATTTCTTTATATATTAGCATTAATTCATACCAATCCTTTGTTGGTTATATGTGTTTCAAATATGTTCTCTCAATGTGTATCATTTATTTATTTATTTTACTTGGTGAGGAAGATTAGCCCTGAGCTAATATCTCTTGCCAATCCTCTTTTTGCTGAGGAGGATTGGCCCTGGGCTAACATCCATGCCCATCTTCCTCTACTTTATATGTGGGATGCCTGCCACAGCATGGCTTGATAAGTGGTGCGTAGGTCCGCGCCCAGGATCCTAACCTGCGAACCCTGGGTCACCAAAGCTGAGCGCACAAACTTAACCACCTCCCCATGTGTATCTTTTATTTTTTACTTTATTGATGGTATCTTTTGAGGCACAGAAGTTCTCAATGTTAAAGATTTTTCAGTCTTTTCTTTTATGATTAGCACAGGCTTAGGAAATAAGAAAGGTATTACAGTCTGTATTAGTTACTGATATTTCCTGTGCTCAGGACCTTTTGCTGGAAATAGCTGAGCTTTACTATGAAAAATTCTGATTGTCACAGCAGTTCACTCCACGTTCCTCAGGCTTTTGATGATTCAGAGACAAGATTGGGTAAAACTGTTGGTAACGGATATGCCAAATACATTTAAAGAAAGTTTGAAATCTTCTTGGCATCATAGGAAAGTTGAGAGGGAGAGTGGAAGAATAACAACGTCTCTTGCTCACATTATCTCGAAATTTCAAGGAAGTGAATAACTGTAGGATCCCACAGCAAATTCCCTAAAGAATGGGAAAAACAACTCAGCTACCAAGCCTGTGCTTCCATGACTCTCTTGCGTGATTTCTCTGCACTACTTCCTCTGGGCAGAACCCACAGTTTCCACTCTTCATGAGGCAAATATACAAACTAAGTCTTGGAAAGTCACTAATGGTCGAAATAAGAGAAAAACAGGAAATTCCATTGTCTTTCATTAAACACCACATATTGATCATGTTGTTTCATTGATAGTATGTAAAAGTTCAGGCTGATTGAATTCCAGCTTGTTTTTCTTCCCTCAAGTGGGGTGGAAGGTTTTACGTAATTAAAATAAGTGTTCAGGAGACAGCTTTGAGAGATCAACGTACCTTGTGTCGCTATTTCCATGTACACAAAAAAGTATGGAAGATACATGGCAAGTGAAACCATGCTCAAAAAAAATGTGTATGCAGAATTGGCAACTGGACTGTGTAGCCAGGAAAAGAAGCAGATTTTTAAAGATCTAACAAACTAAGAGCAGAAATGAGAACAGGGCAGGAGGAACAAACGCATTTAGAAAAGATGATGAAGCTAGATGTGAGAGATAAAATAGTATTTTTGAGACTTGAGGAAGGGAATGGGAGTAAAATTTCTAGGTTCTAAGATACAAAAATTGGCCTTTGATATAGGCTGAGAAGAATTATTAGAATTAAAACACAAGGCAACAAAAGTCTTTGCTAAGGACTTATAAATCTGAAATGATGTTTTGAAAGCATCAGTTAGAATGAGGCTGATGTGCTTGTAGACATTTAATGGTGGATCTAAGTGCTGGTGCTTGTGCTGGATTATGCTGCCCGGATGGAAGACAGGAAGGAAGTATAGGGAAGAGAGTGGAGCAAGGGGAGGTCAAAGTGCATGATCCCCAAGGCTCTGTGCTCACAAGAAGAAAGCACACAGATGTGCTAAGGAATCATCACAGGCAACTAGGACAGGGTCTGCCAGAAAGACTCATAGAACTTCACATGAAAGTCGTGTAGGGAGGTGGGACAGGGGAAGAAAAAGGGGAACTTTTCAGGAAATGGGAAATCCGATCTAGGCTCTTCATGTCTTGTGGTCCAGTGAGTGGGTATGTGGACACGTGCAGCCTGTGTGGTAGACATTAGCACACACAGAATCAGGGAAACTGTCGGCACTGGAATGGATTACACGCGCCAGACAAACAACAATGGGAAATAGAAAAAAATCCTCCAGAATGGAGTTTTGCCTTGTCAAAACAATTTCCTTTATGATCAACTGTGAATGTTCATATCATTAAAATGACAAGTTAATTTGGTTGTAAGTTTCTGATTACAATACTAAACTTTGATCACATGCACTTGTTTTTAGAGGTGCTGATGTGGCACAACTTAAAAAATTAAAAGGAACAGTGGCTTGCACAAATTACCTTATCATTAAAGCCTCAATTTTGATGTTCTCTATTTATACTTCACAAAATAGGTATAATTCACAAAGTAGGTGGCAGGGCCACCTAGTTTTCTTTTTTGCAAAACACTTGGATATATTGTTACATCAGATATAAAAACCTCAGTATACAGTCTGACACTAAATCAGATTCTGATTTATATTATATAAAATACTCATGTAGACGACAAATTTATATTTAATTCTCTTTCAACTGTATAAGGCAATTGCATTTCTCCCGTAATTTAGAAAAACTCTTTCATTCATTTCTCATGTAGAAACATCTTGTTCCAGCACAGGGAAGCAGAGATTGAGCCCCATTTCCTGCACCACATTGCTAGTGTCAGGGAGACGGCCTCCGCTTCTCTGCATTGCTGGAGCTGTTTCTCTGTGCTGGAACTGGAATAGCAAGTTCCTCGTTACCTTGAAATTCTCAGCCGAGCCCTGATGTGGATTGCACTCTTGGGCTCCTTGGTTCTTGACTCAGATGTGGGCCTGCGGGGTTATTTGGTGTCCCGTGTATTGTTTCAAGAGGCTCCGTCTTTATGGGAATATCACATCACTTCTATTTCACCTGCACCTGAAAGTCATCACAGCCGTTAGATAAACAATAATGGGCTGATTCTCTTCTGGCAAGTGAAAGGTCAAGGGAGACAAATACACGTAGAAGGGGAAGCAATTTTTTAGCTTTTCTGAGAAAGAGAGACAGAGAAAGGCCTAGAATAATGGCCGTGCTTGATAAAAGCCTAGTCATGGTTTCACTCCAACAGGAACACAGACAATATTCAGGTGGATGGGAAATAAAGGCAACGAGTTCTCATTTAGTGTCTGCTGATTTCTTTTTTCATACAGTTTCAAATGAGACTCTTTCCTTTTTCCTGAAGTCCCAAAGCAGAATTTCCCATCTCACTGGCTGCTCATGAGTGGTCCTTGAAAACCCTTTCCAATTCCTCTTTAATAGCCAATCTCCTTGACATTCTCCAAGATGACCCTGTATCCAGGAAAGGATGCTCACAGATTGCTCAGGCATTTGCTGATCAAAGATGTAAATTTTGCAACACTCATTGGTTAGGGAACTTCAGGAGATGATTCATAGTCCAGCCACCTCCTAGGCCTGGAGCCCCTAATGTTGACTGGGAGTTAGACTGCTGCGTCTCCTTGATGCCAATAGGATAGTTTCATTTGCATCTCGGCCTGGCATCTCTTCTAATTTGTGGAGCTGGGTACTCAGGAAACAAGCCTGGAACTCCGTCTAGCTTTGCTGCCATCACTGGCTCTGAGATTCAAGCTTGCATTTCATCAACAGGCCCCAAGGAGGTTTCTGTACTTCTGGTGGAGATTCTCAGGAAGGCTGAGAGACGTGACCTCTAGCAGGGGGCATCCTTACTCTTGATCATCAATGCCACAGTTCACTGCCTTTAGGAAGACCTTCCAGAAGCCTGCAAGATGACGGACTCCTCTAGGCTTCCCACTCCTATTTGTTTCTTCCTTTCCCCTACCTCTCTCAGTAGGAATGAATAAAAGTCATTCTTATTTTCAGGTAGTTTCAGACCACCTTGATGTGGTCACTTGTTTGCATACTTAATGATTCAGGCTTTGAATTCTGTCCAGGGTTCAAATCCCAGCTCTACCTGAAACTTGGTTTTCTTGTCTGAAAAATGGGCATATTAATGGTACTTATCTTTCAAGGTTGTTTTGTGCAATGAGGTAATTAATGTGGAGTGTCCAGTACATAATGAGGACTCAATTTTTTGTCAACTATTATTCTTATCCTTTCTTCTTATACTTCTTGTAAACACTGGATCTTTCTCTAAGCCCGAAAAGTACCTTGCTCCATTTCCCCATATCCAGTATGAACTCAGGATCCATACTCCCTAGAGTCATGAACCTTTCTCCTGCCTCCTTTCCTCCCTGCCCCACCTTTTAGCATGACACATTCCCCCTGGTTTCCCCTGCAGCGGCTCAAACTTTTATCTTATAGCACCCTGAACCTTTCATACTCTTCCTTTGGCTTCATTATCACCCACCACTCAGCCCCACAACTAGTGACTATAATGCTAACTTTGGGGATTGAGACCATGCCATTACTTACATCCTTCAGAGTTCTAAGGTTAACAGCTGGGAGGAAAGCCACCTGGGGAGAAAGTGGGGTATGTGTGGCTCCAAAATCTGACAGGCCAAAGCAAAGATCTATGTCCTGAGCTGGATTAGCATATTTCACATTTTCTAAAGAACCAGAAAAGGCAGACTGCTTAGTGAGATGAGCCTTGGACTGAAAACACTGGGCAATGCTGTGTCAAAGGGTAAGGATATTTTAAAATGTAATTGAATTTTAAAATTAAAAATTATTATTAAAAATAAAAGTGGATTATTATTTCTAAAAAGATTTGCAGCAATTCATTTGCATAACATATTTGGATTATAAAGTTTTGCTTTCTTAAAACCAGCCCGTAAACAGATTAATCACACTGATTGGTCATTGATTGTGATGGTTAATTTTGTGTGTCAACTTGACTGGACCACAGGGCCCCCAGATATTTGGTTAAACATTATTCTAAGTGTTTATATAAGAGTATTTTTGGATGAGATTAACATTTAAACGTTTATCTGAGTAAAGCAGATTGCCCTCCCCAGTGTGGATGGGTCTTATCCAACCAGTTGAAGGCCTGCATAGAACAGAAAGACTTACCCTCCCTGGAGTAATAGAGAATTCTCCTGCCTGATGGCGTTCAAACTGGAATGTTGGCTCTGCAGATTTTGGACTTGCCAGCCTGCATAATTGCATGAGCCTATTTTTTATAATAAATCTCTTTAGCTCTATCTCCATCTTCATCTCTCTATGTTTATATATCTCCTATTGGTTTTGTTTCTCTGGAAAGCCCTAACTATTGGATTGATCTTATATTACATAGTTGAAAATCCGGGAACTTAGAAAACTGATATTTTAAATCATCACACATGTAATATAGTCATTGTAAAAAGTTCTCAACAGAAGTACATGTGGAATAAAAAGTAAAAGTCAGTCTCTCACTCACCCCTCTTCAAAATTCTATTTCTTTACCTAAAGGTTAGCATCATGAACATTTTTCCCAGGCGTGTTTCTCTTCATTTACAACCATTCAGAGAACAGAAATACACACACACTGAGTTCTGTCCCCCTAAACAGAACTATATTATGCAGATTGTTTTGTGAATGTCTTAGACCTCTTTTCATATGAGCATGTATACGTTTATCTTACTCTTTCTAAAGGCTTCTTAATACGCTGGAGTAAAGAATGAGTATACTGGGGCCGGCCCAGTGGCTCAGCTGGTTAGTTCACGCTTGCAGCCCAGGGTTCGCCGGTTCGGATCCCGGGCGCCTGCCGACGCACTGCTTGTCAGCCATGCTGTGGCGGCATCCCATATAAAGTGGAGGAAGATGAGCACAGATGTTAGCCCAGGGCCAGTCTTTCTCAGCAAAAAGAGGAAGATTAGCAACGGATGTTAGCTCAGGGCTGGTCTTCCTCACACACACACACAAAAAAAGAATGAGTATACTATATTTTTTAAACCGTTTTCTACTGATTAACATTTAGATTGTTTCCATTTTTTTCCTAACAATGCTGTAAGGAGAACCTTGCTTATCTTTGGGCACTTGTGAAAGTATTTTTGGTGCATTGGTGACAGTATTTCTGCTGGATAAATTCAGAGACGAGGTATTGGTAGGTCAAAGAGCATATGGATTTAACATGTTAATGATTACTGTTAAAATGCCTTCTATGAATTATCAAAGCTAAAGGTGCTCTTAGGAACCCCAGACTTACAGTAAGTCTCAGAAGTGGGTGATTTGGGAGACTTGTGAACTTTGCAGCTGGGATAACTAGAACGACCTTGACTCAGTGAAACATGGTGAAAGTAGAGTTTGGAAAAAGGAAGGATGAGAGGGTGGGGGTTGATGAATCTTTAAGTCCTGGATGGCTACTGATCTTTAAAAGTGCTAGACTTACAGAGACCTGGGGAATATACGTGGAGAATGGGGCTACAGGAGTCTCTGAGTTTATGTGGACTTAGTCAGGTCTTGTGTCTTTATGCTAACGTGGCTGAATTGCACAGAAGGGCTCTTTGCACAAGGATCCTGCAGGGCAAGATATAAACTCTGTGAAGGCAGGGACCATGGTGACTTAGCTTATGAGTGTATCTCAGGGGGAATGGAAATGCTTTCTCTAGGGAACTCATTCATTCCTTCAGCACTCAACAATCTATAACTAACTATTAAGAACCAGGCACTGGGCCAGGCTCTGGAAACACTAAGCTAAGGAGAGCACAGATCTCACATTGAAGAGCTCGGTCGGCAGGGCAGTGAGTAGAATGAGTAGCAGTTATTGTGTGGTAGAGTATGTTAAGGACCATGGGACACAAAGCGTTATGCCTGCTCTCAGTTCAGTTTCTAGGGGATGGTGTGTCATCCACATGACTGGCAGGGAGAGGATGGAGCTGGTTTGTTCAGGATCAGTGAAGCAGATTCCTAATTCATGTTGTTCATTAGTTGCTTCAAACAGTTGAACCCTGTCCTCCATCTTTCACAGGGGGAAATTTATCCTTCCTTGTTGCATCATGTCTTGAGTACCATTTCTCAGGGTCAAGGGGATGGCCAGATCACCTTTGAGGAAATTCTCCAGGGATGAGGCCTGCCTCTTGGGAGGATACAAAGAAGACAAGAGCTGATAACCATTAGACCAACTGGAAAAAGGTACGTAGGGCTATGTTTAAAAACAAAACAAAAGGGGCCGGGCTGGTGGCGCAGTGGTTTAGGTCACGCTCTGGCAGCCCAGGGATGGCGGATTTGGATCCTGGTCGCTCGCTGACGCACTGCTTGTCAGCCATGCCGTGCTGTGTCCCATGTAAAGTAGAAGAAGATGGGCAGGGATGTTAGCCCAGGGCCAGTCTTACTCAGCAAAAAAGAGGAGGATTGGCAACGGATGTTAGCTCAGGGCTGGTCTTCCTCACACACACATAAAAAAAACAAAATGTGGGGCCAGCCCGGGATGTAGCAGTTAAGTCCACGTGCTCTGCTTCTGGTGGCCCGGCCTTTCCAGGTTCGGATCCCTGGGTGCAGACCGAAGCACCTCTTGTCAAGCCATGCTATGGCGGCATCCCATATAAAGTAGAGGAAGATGGACACTTTACCTATATCCAGAGTTTTTTACATGCATACTCTCAGGTAGTTTTTAATTTGGTCCTGAAACTACCTCGTGAGGAAGAGGAGCCAAGTATTGTTGACCTCACAGGCTCAGAAAGTAACTTGGCCGGGATCACACACGTCGTGAGTTGCTTAACTGGATCTCAAGTCTACATCTGTGACTCCAAATCTAGTGCTCTGTCCGGAACATCACTGCCGCTGAGGCTCTCAGTCTGCCTCCCCTAAGCCCAGCTTCAGACAAGGTGACTGGAAACAGGTCAAAGGATTGATAGAAGAAGGGCTGACGTGAAGGGAACTGAAAGCATTTGCTGCTCAGGGGAAAGCAGAAGAAAGAAAAAGGCACAGAACGCTGGGATATGACCTCAAAACAAATGTGTTCTGGAAAAGGCGGAATGCCACTGCCTCTGCCCCTCCATGGAGGTGTGAGGAGGGTCAAAGCTGCCTGGCCTTTCCGGAGGGTGGAATTGAAGTGTGGATGGGAGAGGACCACTCACATGGGCCTACATTCTGTCTGGGTGAGAGAAGGCAAGAGAACTACCACGGGAAAGTAGAAAAAGAGGAAGGGAGGGAATTTACAAGCACAGTTAGGCAACTGGAGCATAAGCAAATTCTTATGAAATCATTTCAATTTGCATGTGCTTAAACATTTGTACCGACTTGCAGAGAATCCCCAGGTCTGTTAGATTTGTCTAGTGCCCCCAGTCCTTGGGCCTCCTCCTATGTCTCCCAGCTGCTCCTCTCCTTTGACATTTCTCCTGCTTGTCTAGGGTTCCACCTCTCAGCCCACACGCTCCCCAGCCCCTCTCCCCTCCGCCTTCACACTGTTGGAACGAGAGGGTCTAGGATAATGGCTGTTTGGTCCCCATGTAGGTTTTCACATATTGCCAGTAAGAGGGAGAGAATTGGAAAGTTTCTTGGATATCTGCCCTTTGAATGAAACAGCCGGGCTGGGACAGAGCGAGGCCCAAGGTTTTGAAGCTGGTTTTGTGAGTCACTTTGAACTCTGAGCACCCGCCCACTTGAGGCAAACTTTGCAAATTCAGTTTGTGGGAACTGTCAGACCAGGTCCACGGACCAGGGCTTCCTCAGCGGCCCTATTAGCTCTCAGCCGATGAGAACAGCCTCAAGTTGAGGAAATTGTGGCCAGACAGGCAGTTCTGCTCCGCATCGCCCTCCTGCTGACTGGTGGCTGCTGAGCTGTGCAGGGCAGAGCGTCTGGTGGGATAGGAGCCGGCCTGGCCCCTGTGTCCTTTGGGGATGTTGGGGCAAGCTCTCGCCCTCATACTTCTGCTCCTCAAGGAGCATCAGGGCCAAGGTAAGGAGGTCCAGCCTGGCATGGGTGGGGGCTGGCATGGACTAGGGGTGGTGACCCTGAGGGAAATCAGAGCATCTGGATTGTACTACTTACATGCTCACCTGGAACTGTGACTCCCAGCAGCTCCTGACAGCTCTAGAAAGGCTAAGTCAGACAGGACAGGCTGGCAGTGGGCTGGGAGGTCCTTGAGAAGCACGTCTGCCCATGCCATCAGTAATCCAGGCAGCCATGGGCAAGGAGATTCCTTTCCACTGGCTTCTATTTACCTTTCTGTATAGTGGGGAGAAAGTGTCTTTCCTGCGGGCTATAAGAAGGACAAAGGAGATATCCTTTAATTTGGTGCGATTACTGGCAGAGAGGAGAAGTAGCCCCTGGGCTTGGGTTTCACAAGGAAGTTGGGTGGTTCTGGAGCTCAGAGACTGACAGATTGCTCCCTGTCAGGGAGGGAAGCTGAGCACTGAGGAGGGGAGGGTGGGCCAACGACCAGGACGGAGGCTTTACCTGCATGGCTGATCCCTCATCCCTCAGCTCCTCCAGCAGCCCAGCGGCCATAGGAGCCTAAGAATTATTAAGGCAATGTTGGCTGGGGGCAGAGGCGGGGAAGGGGGAGAAGGAGGCAACAACAGGAGGCTCCACAGCCAACGGAAACCTGTTTACTCGGGGGGAACCTCAGGTGAGGGCTGCTCCCCTCTTTCTCCAGCCCTCGAGTGCAAGGTGCTCTGAGACTTGGAGCCTGCATTTTAGATCAGCAGCCCTTCGAGGGGCATCGTGGTGGGGTTGAGTGGGAAGAGGGCACAATTAGATTCAAAGGGAGGAAACTGAGGCACAGGGTGTTTGTCTAGGGCCTGTTGGAAGTCTGATACGGAATCAACTCCCCTCGCCGAGTACTCAGTTCAGTTCCTGAGGCCATATCCCAGTGTCAAGAAGACACAATCCAGGCTCAGGTGGTCTTGACATTTGTGATGAATACAGGCAGAAGAGGGCAGAGTGTGACTAGGAACTGGGAGCAGAGAGAGAGGTCTGGAGCGTGGGGCTCACGAGTGTGGGCTGGTGGGACCCAATGACCCAGGATCCTAGGCAAGAGAGCCAGGTTGGAATCTGGTCTAAGTAGCCTCGAAAGTGCCTCAGAAAGCCGAGGTAGGACTGACGGGATTTTGTGCCTGGCTTTGGGGATGAGAGTGACAGAAGGTTGAGGCTAACTCTGAGATTATGGGCCCGTGTAACAGGAGGACGATGCTCCCTCTGTCCCCATGCCCTGGGCTTCAGCACTCTCTCTGGGCATGGCTGTGACTGACCATCGCAGGGTGAAGCGCGCGAGTGATTCTTCGGGCATGGGGGGTGGACTTTGGTCTTAGGGAACTTCTCTCTTTTCTCGCTGTGTCCTATGTCTGTGGGCCTGGCCTGGTGTAAGCTGACTGAAACTACTCTGTTTATTTGTTTTAATTTTCAAGCTTTTTAGTTTGAAATAATTTCAGAGTTCCAGAGAAGTTGCAAGAATAATAGAAATATTCTTGTATTTCCTTCACCTAGATTCACCAGTTGTTAACACTTTGTTACATTGGCTTTATTCCTCTTTCTCTCCGGGTATATGTGTGTGTATATAAATATTTAATAATTATTATTTTTTCTGAACGATTTGAGAGTGAGTTGCAGACATCATGCCCTTTACTCCTAAATATTTTAGCACCTGTCTTCTAAGAACAAGAAACTTTCCATATCATATCAGCACAATTATCAAATTTAATAAATTTAACATTGATACAAGAAAATATACAGTCCAAATTCAAATATTCCCAATTTTCCCAATAATGTGCTGTATGGCATTGTTTTTTCTGATGCAGAATCCAATCAGGATCGTGTATTATATTCAGCTGTTATGTCTGAGCTTTGCAAAAGTCTTCCAAAGGCTTCTCACTTCACGCGGAGTAAAAGCCATACATTTTACACTGGTCTTCATATCTGGCGTCCCTGGCCAGCTCGCCTTCCTCTTGCTCGCTGCGTTTCAGCCACACTGGCCGCTGGTGCTGGAGCACCTCCACTTCAGGGCTTTGCACTCAGTTTTCTGCCCCTGGAGTGCTGCTCCTAGCCGCACCCCCACCTCACCACTTGCCACATGGCTTCTTCCCTCAACCCCTCAGGATTCTGTTCAAATGTCACCTTCTCAGTGATGCCTCCCCCACTGAAAATGTCAACCCTGCCATCCTGCAACTCCCCTTATTTTTCTTCCTAGTACTTGTCTCCATTTTACGTACTACACTGTTTACTTCTTTGTCTTATTTTCTGTCTCCCAGGCTCCTCTCTACCTCACTAGAGGGTAAGATCCTTGAGGCCAGGACTTGTGTCTGTTTTGTTGCTGCTGTATCTTCAGCATCTAGAACAGTATCTGGCACAAGTAGACCCTCAATAAATATTTATTGAATGAATGAATACTTCAAATAATCCTGGAATAAAGTGAGTCTGTCTGCAGGAGAGTTTCACTGGGGACAGTTGTTCTAGATTTTAAACCAGGAACCACCTCTGAGGCCTTGAGGAGGTTAACTAACATCTTGTTTCTCAGTTTTTCACCTGTAAAATGAAGTCAGCAGTGGTGCCTGCTTCGTGGGGATGTGTGAGGATTAGATGAGATATGGTATATAAAGTGCTTAGAAAAACGTTGTTATAACAAGTGCCCTAAATGAACACTCGTGTCCTTCAGTTCTTCGGAGGCCGGGCATATATCTCACTTAGTTTTGTAATCAGAGTCCAGAAGAGACTGTTCAGTAGTACTTTGTTGACTTTAATTAATCAAATAGGTTGTGAGGTAGAGAATCCTGAGATAGGATGATAAAGTTTGTTTTGTTGTTTTTATAAATTTGCAGGGGATTTTTGTTTTTTGGGATTTCTTTTGGCTTTTTTTTTTTTGCTAGGAAAGATTCACTTTGAGCTAACATCTGTTGCCGATCTTCCTGTTTTTGTTTTTTGTTTTGTTTTGTTTTCTCCCCAAAGCCCCAGTACATAGTTGTATGTTCTAGTTGTAGGTCCTTCTAGTTCTTCTGTGTGAGCTGCCGCCACAGCATGGCTGCTGACAGATGAGTGGTGTGGTTCCACACCCGGGAACCCAGCCTGTGCCTCCAAAGCGGAGTGTGCTGAACTTTAACCTCTAGGCCATCAGGGCTGGCTCAAGATGATAAAGTTTTATCGTGTGACCCTTTTCTGAGGGTTTCTCATTGTCATAACCAGGATCTTAGGGGCACTTCAACATTTTTAACTTAAAAGAATATGTATTCAAGACCTTTAACCATATTATTACATCCTGTTGTAAAATGTTCTAATTGTTCTCACAATAACATCTCCCTCTCCATTCCCATTCTTCCCCTGGACATGTGTTGAGCAGCTCTGTATGAGGCACTGGGCCAGGTACTGAGGATTCAGTAGTGAGTACACGGCCTCTTGGCTCATGGAGCCGAATCTATCACATGAATCAATACTAATTACAGCTGTGATTAGCACATGACAAAGTGCCCAACAGAGTCGGTGCTCAAAACATGTTAGCTGAGTGAATAAATGAATTATTTTCAGACATCTTAGAAGCAGATTAGAATGATTTGGGGGTCAAATGTGTTGGGGAGCAGGGACCTTCAAATCACTGTCTCCAGGAGTGGGCCTGGGCCCTAAAGTTCATTTTGGACCCTAAATTCAGGTTTTGGCTGTGCCTCCTGAGGGAACTCCAAAGGACGCATTGGAGGCTGTGCATGCCCAGGGGCTGTGGGGTCTGGGGTGAGACGTGCTAGACAGAGAAAGGGCAGGGGCAGCATTGCACAGATTAGCTCTAAGGACCGCCACAGCCCAGATAGATGGTGTTGAAACTTTCACTTCTCAGGGAGGAATCTGACTGCAACTGCTCTGGCTGGGATCCAGGCATGTTCTAAGAAGGCTGGAGTCATGTTTGCTCATCTCTTCCTCATTGCACCTCCCCTCAAACGAAGTGTGACTGGGGAAGTAGCTGGGCCCAGGAGAGGGACTGGGACTCTGAGAACTCAGGGCTGCAGCACCACCCAGGAGGGATCCAGTTCTATACAAATCACTCTAGGGATAGCCTGCCCCTTGGCTTCATAAACAAACCTTTTTTATTAAAGTGTGATGTGTGTACAGAAAGGGGCACAAAATTATAACTGTACATCTCATTGTCTCAATGAGTTATTGTTAAGTGAACACACCCTTGTATCTACCACGTGTTCTCTCCCATTCCTGACATCCTCCCTTTTCCACAAATACGACTACTCTGACTTCTAGCATCATAGGTTAGTTTTGTCTGTATATTAATGGAATCATATGGTATGTACTCTTGTGTTTGGCTTCTTTTGCTCAACATCTGATGAGATTTATCTATGTTATTACTTGCAACTGATCATTTTCACGGCTGTATAGTATTTCACTGTAAGCCTATACAGTAGTTTATTCATCCATTCTACTATTGATGGACCTTTGGGTCATTTCCAGGGTTTTTTTCCTTTCTATTTTAATAATGCTGTTCTGAGCCTTTTGTACATGCTTTTTTGTTCATACATGACTATTGGGTATATCTCTAGGGGTAGGATCACAGGGTCTGAGTATACACTTCCAGCAGATGCTGCCAAACAGTTTTCCAAAGTGGCTGAACCAAGCAGTGCATGAGAGTCCCCTGTTGCTTTGGGGCCCCTGGCTTTTTGTTCTGAGGGCATGCGAATGGGAAATGAAAATGCAGGGATGTGGAGCTTGTAAGCTCAAGGTCAAAGCCAAAGGAACCACAACTCCATGGCTTTCCTGGTATTTTGCATGAAGTTCCTACGTCAGAGTCATTTCTGGAAGTTACGTGAGATGCATTCTGGAATTTAACTAGTTAATCACTTAGTTAAACAGCTTCATTAAGCCCTCACTGTGTTCCAAGAACTATGCAAGATTTTGTGGGAAAACAGAGATGAAACATACATTGATCCTATCCTTAAGACTCTTTCAGACAGAGGAAAATAGACACGTACAATGACAGTAACTACAAGGGAAGACAAAAAATGCCAAGTGTCACTGATGGGCAGGTTACACTTAGGGTACAGAGGGTGCTGAGAAGATGGAGATTCCTTCCAGGTGGGGACGAGGCCTTGAAGGATAAATAAGGGTTCAAGAGATAGGGATAAGATCAAGGGCAATCTAAGCAGAGGGATCAGCCTGAACAGAAGTAGAGAAAACCCAGGGTTTGAAGGGAACCATGAAAGGCAAACGCACTTGCTCTCTTGGAGGAAGAGAGTATTATAATGAGATGACTCAGGTCCCTGGTACAAGGAGTGGGACAGGGGCCAGGTATGTCTCATAGAGGTAAGGGGGTTGCATGTGGTCAGCAGGAAGCCCCCAGGAGTGAGGCTAGGTCGAGCAGAAGAGAGGAGGTGAAGTGTGGCGTGAGCCCTGGAGGACTTTATCTCCTTCAGGATTTTGCCTTGACTGGGGCCGGCCCTGCCCCAGCACTTGTGGATCTCACTGGGCTCTCTTCACTCCGGCCCAGCAGGAACCCCTTCTATTGCCTTCACCCCAAGCCTGGTGGTATAGCCCCAAGCTGAGAAAACCTCAACATCCTTCTGTTGGCTGGTGGAAGTTATGCTGCTCTGAGACTCTCCCCTGCCCCCTCTCCAGGCGCTCAGGCCTCCCCGCTCCTCCCACCAGCAGGTCCCGGCCAGAGAAGGCTGAGCTGAGTGGACACCACTCGGCATTGGAGCCTGCAGCTCCTGCACCTGGGCTCAGGGTTGAGTGGGAGTCACTGCTGGGTCAGATGGTCTCCTTGACCATCCTCCGTGCTGGCTGCCCACTTCTTCCTGAGGAGGCAGTGGAGTCATCACCTGTCCTCTGTCCTCCCTCTGCAGACTTACTGTTTCACCCTGTTTGTTCTTCACCACCGGAAGAGGGGCCCTGAAGCTGCTGAGCAGTAGCAGCAGCTGTGGCAGCAGCTCTGGGGCCACCTCTGACCACCGGAATCTGCTGTGGGCTCTCCCCTCGGAATAACCCAGCTCTCATTGTTGGGCCTCCCCCATCTCTCACCAAGCACGTGAGAACTTGTGTTGAGTATCTTTTCATACTGGCCTTTCTTGTCTCTCCATTTGGCATATACAGCCCTCTGGGACAGGGACCAAGGTCTTTTTGTATCAATCACAGTACCCCGTCCATAGCACCTTGCCCCCTTGCCTTTCCACTGTACCCACCCCACAACCTCACCCCGGCCCCCAGCCCCATCCCTGACTCACTCCGACCCTTTTCCTCCTTCCCACACCGGGCTGTAAGGGATGTGGAAGAAAATTCAACAACAAAGAGCAACTAGAGATTCAGAGCCTCCAATCTCAGTGTCCTGGGAATCCTTGTTCCTGATCCACAGCTTCTCCCATTTCCCGAGTGATTCCAAACCTTCACCATCTCTTCAAGGTCCTCTTCCCCCATCACAGCCTCTGTCACCTACACCCTCCTTCTCCAAGAAAAGGGAGATGCCAGTGAGGGATTCTGCCAACCCCGCTAACAATCCCCCAGTGCTGGAGACGCCAGTGAGGGACTCTGCCAACACTGTTAACAATCCCCCAGTGCTGGGGACGCCAGTGAGGGATTCTGCCAGCCCCACTAACAATCCCCCAGTGCTGGAGACGCCAGTGAGGGACTCTGCCAACACTGTTAACAATCCCCCAGTGCTGGAGACGCCAGTGAGGGATTCTGCCAACACTCCTAACCATCCCCCAGTGCTGGGGACGCCAGTGAGGGACTCTGCCAACACTGTTAACAATCCCCCAGTGCTGGGGATGCCAGTGAGGGATTCTGCCAGCCCCACTAACAATCCCCCAGTGCTGGAGACGCCAGTGAGGGACTCTGCCAACACTGTTAACAATCCCCCAGTGCTGGAGACGCCAGTGAGGGATTCTGCCAACACTCCTAACCATCCCCCAGTGCTGGGGACGCCAGTGAGGGATTCCCCGATGTCAACCTACGTCGCCTACTCCCATGAGCAACACATTCACCTCTACTTTGCGCCGGGGTGCTCTCCTCCTTTCTGTGGCCAGTCCTTCCCCGTGTGCTCGGGACATCACTGCTTCATCCTGGAGGTCGTCCAGGACCTGCTCAGTCCAAGAGGACATCTCTGATCTTTCTTCAACTGCTTCTTTTCTGCTGGCTTTCTGCTCTTAGTTCATTTTCCTCCTGTTTAAAAAACTGTGTTGGAAAACCACCTGGTTTTTCCCTCCTGTGTCTTTCTCTCCTGTGTGTCTCCTTTACTAGTCACACTAGAACACTTCTGACGCCTCTCGTCACCAAATGTGAGGGTTTTTCTCACATCAAGCAATTCTCTGCAGCACCCTCTGGGTGTCCTACAATTCAACTCAATTCTGACACTGTCTACCCAGAGATAGCATCAGATCCCGCAGGTTAAGGGTTCACTCCCACAAGACTCCTCCCTCCTCCACTTTAGTTGCCAGTCGCAAGCCCATGTTACCACCTGTGCTTCTGACCAATTGGCTGTAGATCAGAAGTTCCAGTGATCCCCTCCTCAGGTTTGATTAATTTGCTAGAGCAGCTCATAGAACTTAGGGAAACACTGACGTTTATCAGTTTATTAAAGGATATGACAAAGGATCCAGAAGAACAGCCAGATGAAAAGATACACTGGGTGAGGTCTGGGAGGGTGCTGAGTGCAGGAGCTTCTGACCCTGTGGAGTTGGGGTGCAGCCCCCTCCCAGTGTGGATGTGTCATCCACCTGGAAACTCCCCACAACCTGTGCTGTTGGGGTGTTTATGGAGCTTCCTCACACAGGCATGATCCATTTCCAACCGTCCCCCCTCTCTGGAGGGGCGGGGGTGTGGTGCTGAAAATTCCAAGCTTCTAACCATCGCTTGGTCTTTCTAGTGACCAGCCCCCATCCAGGAGCCATCCAGGAGCCCACCCAGAGTCGCCTCATTAGAACAAAAGATGCTCCTAGTGCTCTTAACACCTAGGAATTTACAAGGGTTTTAGGAGCCTTGTGTCAGGGATGGAGTCAAAGACAGAATAATTGAACCAGAGATACTCTTATCACTTAGGAAATTACAAGCATTTTAGGAGATCTGTGCCAGCAACCAGGGGCAGAGACCAATATATGTATTTTCTATTATCTCACAAAAACCCAAACAACAAACCAAATACCTGGTGTGCTTCTTCTTGTAGCTTCTTTCCCAGCTCCTTTTTATTTGGAGACAAACCTTTCTTAAGTGTAAATTAACGCAATATTACATAAAAATAAAAGAACATATAATGGTATAGTTTTAAAAATAATAACAAGGGCAGTATAGCCTCAGGACTATAGATCACACACTTGATTCCGTAAGTTTTTAACCATCTAGTCAGTAACTTAATCATTTTCCTGTATAATTCATATTCAACTTTGTGACAGCAAAGGAGAACCAGAAAAAGAGTTCTAAGTTTTGATCTGGTGGTGGTTATAAGGGAATTTAGTTTACAATCATTCATTATACTATACTACATTGATAATTTGGGCACCTTTTAATATTTGTGCTACCTCTCACAATTTTATAAAAGATAAAAATAAAATAAAACTGCCCAAACCCCTAAAGATTAATGTTATGTTCTAGCACCTCACTCTCCAAACCTGTTGCAGAGCTTTCTCACCATCCTTACCCGACTCATAGGCCAGAAGTGTGGGTGTCCTTCCCCATGCTGCCACCCTGTCTGCAATGCCCTCCTTTCTCCATCCACCAGGCAGACCTGGGTGCCACCCGGCAGCTCCTAGGTCACTTCCTCCGGGAAGCACTCCTAGTGCCCCTGCTTTCCTTGTGCTTGCATCACGCCTTGGGCATACCGCCATAGCACATTTCACATTGCATCTCTGTTGGCTGGTTTGCGTCTACCTTCCTCTGGATTGTAAGCACAGTAAGACGGGGATTGTAACTTTTCCTTTACGTCTTTGCCCAGTGCCCTGAATAACCCCATTGTTTAAATAAGAGTGATGTTACAAATATCTACCTACAGGGACGGCATGAGCAACAACCAATCATAACAGGTGCCCGCTCTGAGCAGCCAGGACAGCTTTGTTGGTGTGTACTGGCAGAACTCCAGCTGCGCCCTTGAGCCAGGAAGATGCACCCCGTGCACCGACAATCGTGGCTGTTCACAGCTCCCAACTGTTGTCCTGACATGCTTCTGTTTTGGTCCTGTTCTCTTGTTCTGATTTGGCTTCCAAATCTTATTTAAAATCCTTCCCTGCCCTATAGATTTTGATTTAGTGCCAAGCACTTCTTGCTGGAGCCCTTAGACTTGGCCTGTCTTGTTGCTCTTGGTGTCGCCGCCCGTGAAATACTCAAGATTCACCTGTAGTCTCAGCCCACTGCTGCCTTAGGTGGCTGGAGATTTGGATACCCATCACCTGGCCTGGTTCCTGACTGATGATATGTACATCCTTTGTTCTGGCTCCCTCTCGGGGCTGAGCCTTTACCCTTCACATGACTGACCCTCTGTTGCCAGTTCACCAGTCCAGGGGTTCCATGTCGCCACCCTTCAGCACTCGCTTGTTATGTGTGAGGGGCCCTTCCAGCTTTCTGTGCACCATTCTATTCAAAACTCTCCCCCAGCCCACTTGCCTGGGCTAATCTCTTTAATGTAATTTAGTTGCTTTATCTTCTCCCTGTTCCACAGTCTATGGAGGTGATGTCGTGTGTCTAGGAAATGAAGACTTAGGACATGTATCTATTTCTTTGCAAATGCTGCCACTAAAACCATCTTTCTAAGTTCTTCCATGTCCAATATTCTACACAAGGTCTGCGCCTTCTGCTTGATTCCCTGTCCGCAGAAGGCCTTTGAAATGGCTGTTCCCTCTACCTGGAATGGTTTTTCTGGAGCTCTTCCCGGGCTGGATATTCATGTCTTTCATTTCTCAGCTCAGATGCCACCTCCTCAGAGAGGTCTTTCCTGGCCGTGAATGTGTAGAATTCCCTACACTCCACAGTCACTCCATCACATCACCTTTGAAACCTTCTTCACGGCACTTTCGCCTCTCTGAAAGAATCTTGTTAATTTTCCACTTATTTATGATGTGCGCCCCAACTGCAATGTAAGCTCCTGAGAGCAGGGACCTTATCTCTCTTCCTCACGCCCATATCCCCATGTCTAGAGCAGTGGTTCTCAACTGGGGGCAATTTTGCCCCCCGACCATGGGCACATTTGACGATGTCTGAAAACACTTTTGTTTGTCATGACTGGGGACAGCGGTGCTGGCATCTAGTGGACAGAGGCCAGGATGCTGCTAAACATGCTTGCCGTGCACAGGACAGCTCCCACTTCCCCTCAGCAAGGAATTCACAGGCTCCTAATGTCAGGTGTCAAGGTTAAGAAATTCTGCCCTAAAGCAATGAGTATTCATTAGGTACAGAGAGTGTTCAAGAAATATTTGCTGAATATAAGCGTGAGTAGTCTTCTTATTGCTTCAGAGGGTCTCACTTGTGCTTAAAGATGTACCTGGAATCTAGGTTTAGGATATTTTCTTTCTCAATCTGTAAATTTGCCTAATCTACTTTCTAGTCTGTTTTACCTTTGTAAGTTTTCTGATCCACTGATTTCTGGTTGTCATTTGAGTAATTTAGAATTGGGAAGATTTTTCTGATATTTAGCCAAGAGATGGTGTGATGTTGTGATTTATAATAAGAAATATATATATTTAGTTTTCAACCCTGTTTCTGGCACAGAGCTCCTAAAACCCTGGAATTTCCTAAGTGAGGAGAGTGATAAAGGTGTCTTCTGTTATGTTAATGTGGTGATTTTAGGAAAGCACCTAGGTCACCTAAGGCTGGAGACGTTACCAGGAACTCAACTCAGTGATTAGAGAGTTGGAATTTTCAGTCTCACCCCTACCTCCCCCCCGCCCCACCCCAGGAGGGGAGAGGGGCTGGATGTTCAATCAATCACCTATGGGCAATGATTTAATTCATCATGCCCATGTAATGAAGCCTCCATAAAAACCCAAAAGGACTGGGTTTGGAGAGCTTCCAGGTTGGTGAACACATGGAGGTTTGGGGAGAGTGGCGTGCTTGGAGAGAGAACAGAGCTTCCATATCTCGCCCTATGCATCTCTTCCATCTAACTGTTCCTAAGTTATATTCTTTTGTAATAAGTCAGCAGTCTAATAAGTAAAATGTTTCTCTAAATTCTGTGAGCTGCTGTAGCAAATTAATCGAATCCATGGAGGGGTTGGAAGTGAAACTTCTCTCTTGATGACAGGAGGAGCTGCAAAGTCACATTGCAAGGGGCATGGCCACTTGTGCATTCTATCACACTAGTTCCCTGCTGAAATTCTCCAACTTATATTTTATTTCCTTGAACATATTAAACGTAATTACTTTAACATTTATGACTGTAAACTCTGTTATCTAGATCCCCCTCGGGTCTGTTTCTATTGCCTGTTTTTTCTTTTGGTTTTTCAGACATGTTTCCTCTTCTTAATGTGTGTTTATTTTTTATTTCATTTTGGACATTATGTATGAAAAATTTTAGAAATAATTTAATGCTCTGGTTGATGTTATTTTCTGACAGGAAAAATTTATATTTGCCTCTAGTAGGCAGCTACCTCAGAAATACTAGAATTCTAGATCACTTTAATCCAATTCAGAGTTGAGATGATTCAAAACTAGGCTTGAGTGTCTGCAAGAGCTGGTCTATTTATTCTTCACTCCTATTCTTAGTGTGTAGTGCTTTATGGTACCAACCCCAAATCTGATGGATTTTAGATATACCCACTTCCTAAGAGGAGCTCTCTGAACTCCATGTTCTCTTAGTTCCTTGAGTTTATTGTGAGCTCTGCTTGGCTTCTCAGCTTTTCAGCTGCTTTTTATGGAATTAGGAAATGCCTCCAGGTAATAGCAGTTAAAAATGCTGGTCCCACCTCTCTAAGTTTCCTTCATCCAAATCTTGGTCCCATAATATTTCACTGCTTTATTAGCTCTCTGATGTGTTTAACAACCATGGTTTTATACTTTGCCCATTTTTTTCCTAGTTATTCTCAGTGGGAGGGTTGGCTAGCATGTCTTCCATTATCAGAATTAGAAGTTCTTAGATGATTATTTATCTCAACCATTAAGTGTATGCTGCAGAATAAAAGTATATTCTGTTCCCAGATCACAAATTCTGTGGAGTCAGGAACTATGTCTTATACATAAAATGGCCCTGACTCTTCAGGGCCCCGAGTATAGTGGGGATTCAGTAAAGACTGAATAATTGATGATGACAGTGTTATGTCCTTTTTCTAGGTTTAGTAATTATTTTTCTGTTTACCTTTATTCTCAGGATCTTTGGGCAATGCTAGTTCGGTTGGCCTGTTCTCAAATATGGTGATAGGACTACAGGAGACAAAGACACAGAGATGCACAGGACAGTCTCTGTTTTTGGTTTGGTAACAGGCAGAGCCAGTTCAAGTCATAGGAATATGAATAGGAACAGCATATGTTTTACTCTTAGGAGTAGATCAAAATCAAAGAAACATATTCTATCAACCTAGTGGTAATTACAAGTCCTTCAATTGTTTACTCAGTCTCTTGAGAAAATGCCAGGGTAAAGATGTAGTTGGGAGTGAGTGCATTTATAATGCATATGGACATCTCAAAAATCCCTCTCTCTCTCCATTGCTCTCTTCTCAATGTCCTCCATTTTAACAGATATGTTTGTATAACTATCCTCAACTTCTATTCTCTCTTCCAAATTCTCCCTGACCCTCCCCAACCCATCCAGACAGACTTTTTTATTTTTTGCATCTACTGGGCCATGCCACAAAGCTTCCCTGCCAAAAACGACCACAGGCACTTCCACTTTTCTTGATTGAATGCACTGGGCTGCTCTAGGGTGGGCAATGACAAGTAGCTCTATGTCACACTCTATCTTCGTTAGCTCTCATCTTGATCTCTAGAGAGGGAAGTGCTGAGATATGCCTGGGCAATGGAGTTTTATTTTTCTCTTTTTAGTTGTTTTCTAGGGAGCAATCCTTGTGGAGAATTTCTAGTGACTAAAAAATTGGCAAACACTAATGAGAAATTACCACAGTAGGATATGCCAAGTGCTACAAGAGAGGATTATGAATCTAGCTCTATGGGAGGACAGAGGACAGAGCCATGAATTCAGCTTGGAGGGTTATTCTTACTGGGTCTGGCCATTCGGAATTTCCCACTGGCCACTAGTGGTTGCCTCAGAGCTTCAGGGAGGGAGTCACACCAGATGTGGTGTTTATAACATGTGGTTAAGAATTCATCCTATAGGGGCCGACCCGGTGGCGTAGTGATTAAGTTCACACGCTCCACTTTGGTGGCCTGGGGTTTGCAGGTTTGGATCCCAGGTGTGGACCTACGTACCGCTAATTAAGCCATGCTGTGGCAGGCATCCCATATATAGAGGAAGATGGGCACAGATGTTAGCTCAGGGCTAATCTTCCTCACCAAAAAAAGAATTCATTTTGTAAAGCCAAATTGACTGGATTTCAAGCTCATCTTTCTCACCGTGTAACTTGGGCTAGTTACTTTTAAGTTCTTTCTAACTCAGTTTCCTCTCCTGTAAAATGAGGATAAGACTTGCAAGGTCATTGTGACGTGAAATAGTTAAAACATGTAGTGTTTAAAACTTGCCTGTCCCATAGTAAGTACTCAAGAGATTTTAGCTATTATTACTGGTCTGTGGGCTCCCTCAGAGCAGGGGCCAGAGCTCGGGGAGAAGGGGAGGCAGATAAGGGATGTCCACTTTCAGGTTCTCTTAGGCTCTGGGCTCCTCATACACACCCGGATCCTCTTGGTTTAAGGGAAGGCATATCCAACTGCCCACAATGTTCAGGTCTGTTACTCTTCCTGCCACCTCCAGCCTGAGTTCTCTTTCCTAGAATCCCTAAATTCTGCTGACCGTGTGGTTGGACTCTCAGGAAAGCCTCTCTGGTTACGGCCGCCCAGCACACAGACCAAGGCAAGCTCTGCTGAATGGAAGGTGCAGCCGCTCTCAAAGACAGCATTTTTCATGATACTGTCTTGGAATAATGATTCTGGTCCGAACCAGGTAAATTGGATTTCGAACAATTTCACGGAGAGAGAGAGATTCAGTTTCACAATTGAGAACTTGACTCTCCTCATCAAGGCAGCTCGGCAGCAGGACAATGGCCTCTACATCCTGGAGGTCACCAGTAGTTCTGGAAAAGTTTGGAAAAGGCGGTTTCAAGTCTCTGTATTTGGTAAGTCCTCAGGACAGCTCACTCTGCCTCTCTGACTCCTGCAGGGCTTGTATTTCCAGTGCCTTTCTGATCAGAATCTCTGCTTCCAGATCATGTTGAGAAGCCCCACCTGCAGGGGCAGTTGAAGGCCCTGGACAGAGGGGTATGCCAAGCAGTTCTGAACTGCTCAGTCTCCAGGAGTGGCGATGTGAGCTACACTTGGTATAGAGGGAGTGAGCTGATCCACATGTCGACGAATCGCTCCTACCTGGAGGAAGAGACTGATGTCAATGCCTCGCACATATATATGTGCAATGTCAGCAATCCTGTCAGCTGGGCAAACGACACCCTCAACCTCACCCAGGGCTGTCTGAGTGACCATCAGAGTAAGTGGAGCACTTGGGGCTATAACAGGGGCTGGAGGTGTTGGACCCCACAACCAGGTTCATGTGCAAGAGAGTCTTGGGTATGAGATCTGTTGGCTCCTCCCCCACTGCCTTGCAGCCCTTCCCCAGGGGGTCCTAGCTTCTAGCACACAGTTCTTGTAAAGCCAGGCCTGTCTTAGTCTGGGAAGAATTTTATCCCCATCAAGAATCTCTTAGGAGATGCGAGTTTGTCCTCCACATAGGGAGTGCTGAGTTTGGTGAGTCACAGCCCTGCCATGACTGCCAATCATGATTTTCTTCCTCTGATGGAGACCTGCTTCCTCCTCCTGAGTGATAATGCCCCCAAGCCACATAGTTGCCCAAGAGGTGACTCCGCAGTACAGCAGTACTCTGGGTCATGCATCAGGGTGATCATAGGGGTGCCTAGAAGAGTTCTTGGTTTATTGCTTACGCTCATCCTGAGAGTTCCCCTGAGTTAAGTCTGCACCACTTTTTATTAGATGAACAAAGACTCAATGTGCCATCAGCATGGACCTTACGGGGGAAAGACAACGTGTAATTCTTGTCCTTGAGGAACTTACAGCCAAACAGGGGCAAGAAACTAAGTACTCATGGGCAAAAAAGAAACAAACAAGCTGAAGCAGTGTATAGTGACAAGGACACTGGCTTTTGGGTCATGTCAGCCGTGGCTTCATCATTCACTCGCTCTGTGATCTCAGGCAGATTCATTAACCTCTCTGAGCCTTAATTTTTCTCTTGGGTAAAATGGGGATGATAATAATACGTACTTCACAGGATGGCTGTTAAGATTAAATGAGATAATGTTTGTAAAGAGCCGAGTCAGCTGGCACCTGGAACACTTCATTCCTTTCCCTTCTCCCCTCATTGGTTGGATTTCATATCGGGCTACATATGTGACACAAACCTTATGTAGAAGTTCAAATGAGGAAGAGCAGCAAGGGCAGGGGTAGCAGGAAGGTGAAGTGGAAGACTTGCCTGGCACATAGTAGGCGAGCAATAAATGTTTGTTGAGTTAAAAACAAAAGAATGGATAGATGTGACATTTGCGGTGCCAGACCTTCACATATATTAGATTGTGTAATTAACCCCTGTATGTAGATAACATTGTTTCCTTTTTATAAGTGAGAAAAACAGGCTCAGAGAGGCTAAGGAAGTTGAGCAAGGGAACATAGCTTATAGAATTAGAGTCTGAGCCAGGCCTGTCAGGTATTAATACCCAGGCTCTTAGCGTCAGTCAGGGGAGGTCGCCCAATTGAGCAGAGGGACAATCTTGATGGCGAATTCGCAGGTGAATTCAGGTGAGGAGACCAACCACACCAGAGAGGAGCATAGGTTTTGAGACAGCGCCTGCAGCAGACAGGTGGGGAGGGAAAAGAGAGAAGGCTGAGTGAGCCCTCAGACCTCATGCCTTCCCTATCCCTCAGAATTCCCCTCAGAATCCGTCTCTCTGCCCTATTTGGTGATCATCGTGATTCTGCTGATCACACTGTTCCTCGGCACCCTCACCTGCTTCTGTGTGTGGAGAAGGAAGAGGAAGCAGTCATCACGTAAGTGGAGGGTCCCTAAGAGGTGCTGTAGCCCAACTGGACATCCCCAGCAGCCTGTGCCTTGGAGCACAGCACCTGCTTTTCCTCAGGGAGCATTGATAGGCATGTGCACGGGTGGGGAAGGGGAAGCAGTGGCTGCTGGGCCCTTTCTCCTGGTTCCTGCTCTCTGGGGTGGCAGCCTGATATGTACAGTCTGATCCCCAACATGCAGATTTACTGCAAGTGCCTGGTTTGGTGGGGGTCTGCCCAGCCTGACAGAGTAGAGATGTCAGGGGTGGTTGCTGCCCTTG